>CM053580.1:140626953-140660628 GCA_028627135.1 Pseudochirops cupreus | reverse complement strand
TGGTTGTTGGATGAATGAATACATAAGAATAGGGATAGAATAGAGATAGAATCTACTATTTCATTACCCTAGGGAACTCTCAGATGTGGAAACTCCCTATAGCAATGCAAGTTGGCACATTCTCTGTGCAGGACAGCCTCTGGAGATATTATTCCAGTTTCCTTTTGCACTGGCAAACTGGGTCACTAAAAGGGGAACTAGTACTTTTGCCTCTCAGGACTCTAAGCTTACTGCAGAGGAGTTGGGAGTGGTTCTCTAACACTATTATTCATTGTTTTATTTATAGTGGAGAGTCTCCATGATTATGCTTTTCCTAATGATTATCCATTGATATCAACTAGCCAGGCAAACAATTAGCATTTATAAACAGCTATTTACTAAGGTGGTATTGTAAAGACAGATGGTATAAAACATTTCCCCACACTAGGGGCATACTCTTCCATAAGTACAAACAAAGTCCAAGGAGAAGTAAGATCAGTATTAGAATACATGTGATAAAGGGGAAGTCCTTTCTCCTTCATGAAAGGTGTAGCTTTCTATTAAGTTTCTTGTAGAGTCCTATGATTGCTTATTAAATGAGCAATTATTGGGGAGATCCAGGGTTTTTTCCCTTCCTATTTCCTTATTCTCTACTAGGTCAAGCCAGCATCTGAAGGACACTACTGATAATGATATTGGATTAACTTTCTTCTCAATCTTGTTCTGACTCCATCCAAGTGGGAAAGTCCATTTGGGCTTCAACAAGTTTGAGAGACATCATTTCTGGGTGATTAATCACTGTACTAATTATGCTAGCAGATAATTAATAAAAGCAGTCAGTGACTCTCTCAAATGCCTAATACCCCTCATGGAACCCACTCAAGTGGAGTCATCCCTAGCCATCCTGATCTGTATCTAGTCACTGCACCCAGACCGCTCTGGAGGAGAAAGTGGGGCTGGTGACCTTGCACCTCTCTCCCTCACTTAAATCCCATTCACTTGTAAGTTATGGCATCATCTTCCTGAAGTCATGTTCCTCTTCAAGAACTAAAAACAAACAACAACCCACTAAATGCTTATGTGCTCTTAGAAGAGTGGGTGCTCCTGAGAGTGGCAATCAACTCTGACTGGCTAACAATTAATGAGAAGAATGAATATTATAATGAGAGGTGGACCTATTTAATGAGGGGCTCTGGGTTGTAACTCTGATCATACTTACTTCCAGACTACTCCCAGCTAGGACAATCTGAACAAAGGATCTATTTCCCCCCAAAAAAACTACTTCTGTCCCCCAAGCCTGAGTAGAAAGCAATAGGCTTTCCCACTTGGGTGGGGTCTGAACAAGATTGAGAAGAAAGTTAATTCCATCTCATTACCAGCAGTGTCCTTCAGATACTGGCTCAGCATAGTAGAGAATAAGGAAATAGGAAGGATAAAATGCTGTATCTCCCCAATAATTGCTTATTTAATAATAATTTCTGTAAGTCCTAAATCTGAATTCCTTCAGTATTTCTATTTAGTCTTCAACTCTTCACTCAGACACTGACATCAGCCCTTTCTAAAACACTGCTTGGAAGCCCATGGGATGTTCATGTCTTCCAGATTTTTGAGGTACAAAACATTTTCCTCCAGTCAAGGTGGTAAGGGTAGGTAGCTGGGGGTGGAGGAATAAAGACAGAGGCTCTTGTTTCTCACCCCTCCTGGAAAGTTATTTTCTCTCAGAGATTTATCTGTAACAGGTTCTACCACCAGGCACTTGATTCCTGATTTCTGAATTAACTTGTATGACTCAGTTTCTTCAGCCAATCTCAATATACTTCTGGTATAGCGTCATTTCATTTCCTTCAGTGTTTGAAAATAATGCTTTGTGACTAGATTAATTAAGTTGTTTGCACTTAGTTCAATGCCCTTGATTTATTGATTCAACAGAGTGTTCTTTCCTGATAAAAGTATCAGGGCTAGAATATTTTGTTAGATACTTTAAGGACTAGAAGATTTTATTCATTAATTTAAATGGGTTTGGGGGTTATTGATTCAACAAATTATTGTATATTAATTCAATGTTGCATTATTATTCAATAAGAAATAATAAAAAGAGATGGCTCCTGAAAAACCTGAGATTTGTATGACCTGAAGCAAAGTGGGCAAAACCAGAACAGCTCATACGATAACAATAACACTAACAAAGACAAGCAATTTTGAAGACTTAAGAACTCTAACCAATGCAATAATTAACTACAATTCCAGAGGACTGATGATAAACCAGGATACCCCCTTTCCAACCTCTACTCTGATACTTGTTACTCTTAAAGAGTTGCTCATAGCAGTGAGAGGCTAAGTGATTAACCAAGGGCCATGTAGCCAGTTTGTGTCAGAGGTGAAACCTGGCTCTCTATTCACCATGTCTATAGATTAAACTGGCTCAACATAGGAAACTTTACCTAGTCTGCACATGGAAATGACTGATAAATTGACAGAGTACTCTCTATTCTGTGGATTGTGGTGCATGACTATCAGTGAATCAGTTTTGCTGGTTAATTCAGAATTAATAAATAATAGCTTACATTTATAGTTCATAAAACAATTTTCATTGCTTTCATGTGAGACTTACAATATGCTTGTGACACAGGTGATGCTGGAATTTAAATCCTGGATTCTAGGATACAATGATACTGATTATCAGTCAGTTCCTATGAATTGATAGACTTACATAAAAAAGAAAAAAAGTCATTAACTTTTTCTATTTTCCATTCACCTCCAAGACCTCTCTTAATCTAGCAGTAGTAATGCTTTATGGTTTTTATAGCATTTGGCAGCTTACAAATGGTTTTCACATCATTATCTCAGTAGTTGCTAGACTATCTCCTCATGCTTTCTTTCTGAGTTTTAATTAGAAAATGTCTCACTAATTTGATTTCTGCATGCAGTTACTTCCTCTCCCTCCACCCTTTTTAACTTTACAGAAGCCCTTAGGCTATTGTCGCTCTGTCCATGCTGGATCTACAAAGTGGCTTCCCTCCCAGATGCTCCTTTGAATAGGTGGTCCCAATGGTTTCTAAGGGGGCCATAAGATGAAAAAACACAAACACAAAAGTTGCTTATAGCAGTTTAGAACAGGAAGAAAGAGCGAGAGAGAAAAAGAAAGAAGGAAGGAAGGTAGGAAGAAACAGAAAGGAAGGAAGGAAGGAAGGAAGGAAGGAAAAATACTGGAGGGAAGGAGGGAAAGAAGGAAGGAGAGAAGGAAGAAAGGAAGGAAGGATGAGAAACATTTATTTTGTGCTAAGTTCTGGGGAACAGAACAGAGTGGAGCAAGGATTGCCAATTTTTTTATGTACCCCATTTGTAAAAATGTTTGAGTCTGTAATTCCAATGTGTGTATTTTCCTGTTTGTGAATTATATTCATGTGCTAATGTACTAATAATTATGGATATTGTAAAACTCATACAAAAATAGACGTTTAAAAACAATGGAATAAAGATGAAATAATATCAGATCAGAGAATGAATAGGGAGCCACTGGAATTTACTGAGTAGGAGAGTGGTGTGGTCAGAGCTTTGCTTTTGGAAAATAATTTTACAGATGTGCAAGGGGATAACTTAGAGAGGAGAATCGAGGAGATTGTTGCAACAGGCTCAGGGATAGGTGATAAGGCACTGAAGTGGGGTGGTGGTTGTGTGAGAGGGGCAGATGGAAAAGATGGGCAGAGACAATGAGATATGACAACTCACTGAATACATGGGGTGTTTGGGAGAATGGAGATCCAAAGATAACACTAAGGTTGCAAGCCTGTGCCTTCAACTAAAACAGGAAGTTTTGGAAGAGAAAAAATAATCATGACACATCCAAGTCTGCTCATACTGTGTCATTTACTCTTTCCTATCAGAAAAAAAAAGAAAGCAAATGGTGGTTGTTTATGGCCACTAGGTATTACATATAGAAGCAATGTAGTAGGGCCTTATCAGTTCCAAGTTAGAGTGAGCAAACTGCTGTCCATACCAGTGCCTGCTCAGCTGCTTCTGGAGCCTGAGCTGCTCTCCTGCCTTCCATTACTAAGTCTCATGATGGTGCCCCCTGTGCTGGGGCCTACCAGCCCCCCCCCCCCACCAGTACCAGGCTTAGCATTGCCCTTCATCCTAGGGCTGTGCCTTATAGGCACATTGATGAGGTCAAAATTAGGCACCTGGGATGACTCATGTGAAGGTTTAGGTTCCCCCTCTCAGTGGACACTCTATCTGATACATAAAATTCTTGCTGTCAGTCTGTTTTGACTAAGACGTCCCAGGAGCTCTAGTTCTCAAACTTATAAGGCTGCCACAAGCTTAGGGATGTCCATATCAGATTGCCTATTTACCCTCAAGGGAAGAGACACAACAAAAGATGTGGCCAGAGACTCCCTGGGTCAGTACACATGCTCTAGCTACCATTTGCAAGCAGTCACTGTTTCTGCCAGGGTAAGAGAGGGTACCTGGGACATAAATTGCTACCAGGGGTCCCAGAAAGAAAGGAAGTTACATGGTGGAATGGTTGAATAAATTATTGTATATGAACATAATGTTATGTTATGATTCCATAGTAAATAATGAAAAGAGATGACTCCTGAATAACTTGAGAAGATTTGTATGATCTGATGCAAAGTGAAGTGAGCAAAACGAGGAGAACAGCGCATACAGTAACAATAACACTAACGAAGACAAGCAGTTTTGAAGACTTAAGAACTGTAACCAATGCAATAATTAACTACAATTCCAGAGGACCGATGATGAATTATGCTATCCAACTCTTGACGGTCCCACAAAGGAGTGATGATCTCAAGAGGTAGGAAGAGACTTACATTTTCAGACATGACCAATGTGGGAGTTTGTTTTACTTGGATAAGCATATTTGTTATAAGTGTTTTATTATTTATTTTTAATGCAGAATAGGGAATAGAAAGAAGGCCAGAAGGAAATACAGACAAGCAAGACAGCTTTGAAAGTTATGTGTTGAATTTATTATATACTTAAAACAGCAGTTCTCAACCTGTGGCTTATGTTCAATTTGTAACAATGAAAATACACCCTGCATATCAGATATTTACATTATGATTCATAACAGTAGCAAAATTATAGTTATGAAGTAGCAATGAAAATAATGTTATGGTTGGAGGGTCACCACAACATGAGGAACTGTATTAAAGGGTCACGGCATTAGGAAGGTTGAGAACCGCTGACTTAAAAGGAAAATCCAAGTAGTACATAATCAAGATTCCCAGTTTCATATAAAAGCCTTTTTTTTTCTATTTTGCTTTGCATATGGAGACAGATGATGATTTCATTCAGTATTAAGCTGAGAATTTTAAAAATGAAGTTTAAAATGAAAGAGATGAAGAGTTTCAGTTCCTAGGAATACCGACTATGCCTCTCCTTTTAATGGATATAGCACTCATCCCTTTTCTCCTCTCCTCTCCCTCCACCCTCAGAAAATTACCTACTATGAATATTTCTGATTCTAGAAGGGTCTGTAGGGTCCTGGAAGAGACCAAGAGGTGGTTCTGGAGGTTATTATGATCACCAAGTAAAAAAGCTATAAAAATTCAATAAATGACAATTTTACATTTATCGTATTCAGAGAACAGTTCTTAAAGACACAAAGCACAGATTCACATTTAACTCTAGTTGCTAAATGCCCAGTTGGTTTATTCTCTGCTTCACTCTAGTATATGAAAGATGCCTCACAGTATGTGATCAACTCTACTAGAACCAGGAAAGCAATAGTTAAAAGCCATGAGGGACTATGGAGGTGGGAGGGTGAATTTTTATTGATTTTTCCACCCTCCCACAGGTGCACACACACTCTGTGAGGATCAATTTGCACATCCTTTACTTTGAGAACCAATGATTTGTGTTGCTCATCCTTTGTTTTAAAGAGGACCAATGACATCACAGAGTGATGTCTTGAATTGTGCATGAATTGGATTTAAGTGAGGCAGAGCTGCACAAAGTTGTTAGCTTCACTCTCTCTTCCAGAGTCATCAAAGTTCAGTGATAGGACAAAAGTCAAGCAACTGGCAACGGTGCAAGATGCAGTGAATGACCTTGGGTCTTCAATGTCTGACCAAGCTCTAAGCACTCCACTCCTGCTTCAGCTGCCTTGATGGCTATTGGAACAAATTGTTCCCTCACGGGATGGACAGAAATCTTCACATGCTTGAGGTAGACATTCCCCTAAGAATCAACACATTCAAGTCTTTTTAGTTACCTTTAACCTAGTTTAGCCTGTCTGCTGGGCATGGCCACTGAGCATGCTACAGTTTCTTAGAGCCACAGGTGAGATTTGGGTGACAAGGTGGATGAGCAGTTCTGTAAAGGACTCAGCAAGTCCTCACACCAGACGTGCTAGAACTCCCTGAAGACCATTGGTAAAGAAGAAAGATCAATGAAAAATTTTTGGCATCAAATTTTAAGAAGAACATTGATAATCTGGAATATATCCACAAGAGCATGGCCAGGATGGTGGCTTGAACTCATAACTAAATTGGAATCATTTGGAAAAATTGGGAGGAGGGTGTTTATTTAGCCAGGGCACAAAAAGCTCTAGAGAGGATGATACCACAACAGAACAGCTAATTTACAACAACTGAGGGCTTATCACAGGGAAGTGGAGGAGGGTTTAATCCACTGGTCCACTTGGTCCCAGAGGACAGAACTACAAGGAGTGGGTGGAAATTTCCGTGACAGATCTGTCTTGGAGAAACTTCTTATTAATTAGTACTATCTATAATAGGAAGTTTTGTTTTTTAAATTTCCTTTTATTAATTTTTATTATTTGAGACTCAGGGTTATTCCTCCCACAGCTTTTGGTTAACAGAGAGCTTAATAATAACCTCACCTGACCAAAATCTGTCCCATGGGATGTGATTTTTTTCTTAATTTTCTTAAGGCCTTAATCATTCCTTAGATAAGGAGCCAGAGGAAAAATCTCAATTGTTCCTGACTCTTTGGCAACATGTAACTTTCCCCCCTCAACAGCCTCTTTGTGAACCCACTAGTTTAATCTGTAACCTGACTTAGTTTACCTATAGAGTTTGTTTAACTAGGTTTGCTAGTTGTGAGTTTATGACTCTGTTTAAGTTTATTCAACTTTTATAACATCGAAGAAAGTATGAGATTATGAATGTCTTTTCCTTAACTTTTATGGCCTAAGAGGAATGTGAAATTGCAATATGTGAAATAATTATTTCTGTCACTCTGATGTATTTTTGTCTATAGGAGGCCTTCTTAGCATCCTAATGGTTGTTCAGATTTATTTTTTGTCTGAGATCTGAACCTGTGCTTAAGCATAATAATAAAAACTAGGTTTTTCTTACCTCTATAATTTCCACATTGTAGTAGATCAATTTTGGCAGCAATTACCTACCACAATAACTCAGAAAGGAGATATTTCTCCTATAACATATCCAGTAGTAGAGTGGGGAGTTTTATGAGGTTATAAGCTCCTAGTCAATGAAAGCCTTCAAGGAGAAGCTGGAAAATCACTTGTTTGGGACAGTATAGATGAGATTCATGCTCAGGTAACAGCTGGACTAAATGACTTCCAAGTTCTCTTACAACTTAAATCTCTTGGAGGAAATGTGGTACAACAGAAAAAATACAGGCTTAGAAATCTGAGGACCTGAGTTCAAATCCTTTGTACCTCTCCTACCTGTAAGTAACTTTACTAGATTTTTAGTCAGGCTTTTTCCTTTGGCCTTGGTTTTTTGATTTCTCATTCCCTCTCATTTGTCTCTGGTTTCCCTGCTCACTTTTTGGCTCATTCCCTTTCCACTGCTACGTAGACCTATGAAACTGGTTGTTTTCAGCTTCCCTGAGTTAGAGTTTCTTGAACCTGAGCCTCAGTTTCCTCATCTGTAAAATAAAGACATTGGGCTAGATGACCTTGAAGGTCACTGTCAGCTTTAGAAATATAATCCCAATGCTTATAATTCTAGGAGACCTGGATTTTCATTCCAGCCCTGTCATTGTTGAAATTCATAATCATGGGCAAGTTATCTGTTTGACCTTAGTTTCCTGCTGGCCATGGCCACTTGGTAGTCTGCAATTTGACCCTCCCAGAGTGTCTGGGCAAACAATGGCACAGTGGAAAAATCAATCCAAATCCACCTTCCCATTTGAAAAACAATGGCGGGACTAAATAATCTTTAAATTCCTCTTCCTGTTTTAAAATGGTGTGATTCTAGTAGGAAACCAAAAATCAAAAGAGTAGATTGTCTAATAGCACACTGCTAGCCAGGAAAGTATTAAGAATTCTCATTTGGGCAGTGGGAAACATCTCATTTTCCTATCCTCGTGCCTCCCCATAGGGCAGCTAAGAGGCACACTGTTGTTACACCTGGAGTCCAACAGGACTAGACTGGAACTAGAGTCAGAAGACTTGAATTAGAATTCTGCCATAGATACTCTGTGACCCTGGGCAAGTCACTTAACCTCTATCTGCCTTGGTTTCCTATAAAATGGGGAAAATAACCCATCCCTTAGAGTTGTTGTGATTTAATGAGATCCTATATATAAAGCATTTTACACAGTACTATATAAATGCTATTATCTATTATTAATATTAATATTAAAGGCAGCTAGATGTGATAGTGTATAGAGCACTAACTAGGCTTGGAGTCAAGAAGACCTGAATTCAAATTCAGTCTCATACATTTACTAGCTGGGAAGTCATTTCACTGTTTGCGTCAGTTTCTGCACCTGTAAAATGAGCTGGAAAAGTAAATGGCAAACCATTCCAGTATCTTTGCCCAAAAAAACTCAAAATGGAGTCACAGTCAGAAACAACTGGACAACAATAATTAATGTTAATGCAGGAAAGAAAACAAGACACATTTTCTGATAACTATATAGAACCCTCTTCCTCTATAGGAAATGGATGAGGCTCCTTTCTTTTAAATGCTCTCTCTTTCCCACAATTCAATCACCTTTCTTTCTGCTCTTACTTCTTAATAAGATGCACTCATTTAAGAGAGAGAGGCTGTGAGGCAAAGAAGAGTGATGCCCAAGACTGATTCTAAGAGTGCTGAACTGGTCCTTTTACCAGCTTGAAGACAGACCAATTTTGCGTCTTACTACCTGATAGGCAATAGACAGAATGGGAAAATGGCTGATTCAGGTGACAGAGTGAGAAAGAACAGTTTTATAATCAACATTAAAAAAAATATTTCTGATGAGCAAGTAAAAATTGTTTTTTTGCTGGTCGTGTAATTTCATTAGCAACTCTAATGAAGATCAGCACTTTGATTTGTTTTTTATAATCATAAAGAGCTGCCTGGGTGACAAAGGTTAGTTAAGTGACTTGCCTGGGGTCACCCAGGTGAGATCTGGACCCAGTTCTTCCTGACTATGGAACTAGTCCTTTATCCACTGCTATGCCTGCCTTTTCTTCATCCAGGCCCCTCACACTGTGTGCCCCAGTGCTGTCTTAGGTCCATTTCTCTTCTCCCTCTATACGATTTCTCTTAGTGATCTCATTAGCTCCCATGATTTTAATTCCAATATATATCTTCAGATCTATGCCCAGTCCTAACCTCAGTCCTAACCATGACCTCCAGTCTTGGACCTCCAACTGCCTACTGGACAGATGGCTTGTAGATATCGTAAACTTAGCATGCAGATCATACTGAAAATTGAACGTATTCCTCCCTCTTCTTAGCTCCTCTTTACTGTCAAGGGTACTACCATTCTCCCAGTCACCTAGACCCAAAATGTGTCCTCCTTGATTCCTCTAACTCACCCCACATCCAATCTGTTTCCAAATTTTGTTAATTCTGCTTTTGCAAACAACTACCATATGTGCCCCCTTCTTTCCTCTGACACTACCATACCCTGTTGCAGACTCTTATCACCTGATGCCTGGTCTATTGCAATAGCTGGTGGGTTGGTTTCCCTGTTTAGTGTTTTTACCACTCCACTTATCTGCCAAAAGTGACAGAAGAAATCTTCAGTAGGAGCTGTGAATGCATCCATTTGGATGTTCCTTCCAACACTATAAGTCACAATCTTTCTATGTTTGGTCACTTATTCACATACTACCGTTATTTTGCCACTCAATGTGTTGGGTTCTTTCATGGATTTTTCTTTCACTTTCTCTTAATATTGAGGATACCAGTGGAATATTTGGGCTGTTCACTTGCCATCTTTCACAACTCGTGGCATGATGGATAAGAAAACAAAATCCAACAATTGATTGTATGTAAGATACACACTTAAAAAAACCAATATATAAAAAGAGTAAAGAAAAATGTCCAGGTTAAAAGTCAGGTAGGTTAAGCAAAGTTGAAAAAACAGAATCTAGGACAGCTGAGCCAAATCCTTCATTGTCAGGTCAGGAAAGCACCATGGAAAGGACACACAAAATTAGGTTTGTATCACTTTGTCTCAGTCTCTTAAGTCCTTTTTAGGATTCTCCTCCTAGCTAAGATCCTTCATGGTTCAGGCTCTGTAGACTGGGACAAGTTGAAGATTCAATCATAAAATACAAGTAAGTCTCAGGAAAAGAAAAGAAAAATTCTTTTTCATACCATATGCTCTGTTTTGGGGCTCAAAAAATCTATGGTTGGCATCAATCTAGCCAAAACTTTGCCCCCAAGTCAACCAAGTCCTCATTTTTCTAATCTACCTTAATCTGTACATTTTTGGTTCACACTTAATCTGTATAGTTTCAAATTGTATCATTAAAGTGTTTTTTAAATTTTATTTTTTAAAATTTAATGAATTAATTTAATGATACCATACATGATTAGCATTCATGAGACACCTTATTGTAAGAGTTTTAGGTGGCATTGTGTTCTACTGAACGCAATGCTTTTAAAAAAAATTGTTTAAAAAAACCAGTAAGCATAGTGGAAAGCTGAATTCTCAACATATTTCAGTTGTGTGATGGAAAGCTGAATTCTCAACATATTTCAGTTGTGCGATGGTAAAGGTGTGGCTGACTGTGGAATGTCATTTTCAAAAAGCCTGATTTTTCACTACTAAAATCTGTTTCAAAGATGCTTTCAAAAAGTGAGTATACTATAATCCTGAGTCCACACAAACAGGGTGAAGTTTTAAAATCTTTGAGCCCTCTAAGTGTTGGGAGCATTCTGGGTTTGAATAGTTAATTTTCTAATAAACCCAAAACTCTTGATGCCTTATCAAGATTGCATGCATTATCAGTGGTCCTCTTTTGTGAAATATAACCAATCAACAAGCATTTATATCCAATAGGTACCAGGCATTGTGCTAAGTGCTGATCCGATGTTTCTGACCTCAAAGAGGTATTCTATTTAGTACATTCTATTGGGGAAGATGTGTGCATCTGTATAATGAGCACAATAATAGCATCTAAACCACAAGGTACATTTGAGGATCAAATGAGATATGTAAAGTAGTACAGAATGTTAGTTATTATTACATAAATAAATGCATATTACATAAAAACAAAATTTGGGGGGGAGGGCATTAATAGCTTTTTGGGAAGATCAGGAAATGCTGACCGAGCCAGATATTTAAGCAGTGTTTAGAAGGATGCAAAGGATCAAAATAGTTTCTGAAAACTGTAGATTCTGTATCTATCTGTTACCTCATTTATGCAATGCTAAAACAGCATCATTTTGTGCAATACTGTCATTAATACAATGCTGGCTGGAACTTACTTTAGCTAGATCCCATTTGGCTTATCAATCCTTTGGACCAACTGGTGCCTTCTCTGCAAATGCTTTTAATGTGAAGATTGTTCTTGACAGACATCAACCAAAATTGAGAGTGAAGCTTCTCATTTCTACAATGGGAAACTAGGTGTAAAAGAAAGAAGTTGTGATGTTCTTTCAGGTGCTTTCTTTTGAGTATTAATAAGGTTTGGGATGTTTCCTTCATACTTTTGGTATTTTCTCTTCTATCATAAAACTTGTGAATGAATTCCTCAGTGTTCTCACAATTGTATTGCCTACAGCACAAATGACCTTGATTTAGATTTCTGTTATCCCTATGCTTTTTCCCATCTTTGTTCAATTTCTATCTCCTCTTAAGAACATCTAGGACTGTGGTCATCAATGTGGCCATCTTTCTTGATGTTACAAAACAGGGAGACAGTTGCTTGCTGAAGGAGTTTAACATCATCATGAGATAGAACCAGTCTAGAATCAAAGTTGTGAGAAGACTTCACACAGAAGGTCCTGTTTGAAGATGATCTTGTACTGCTTTGATCAGGTTTCAGAATACCACATCATTTCCTGGATGAGCTCTATCAATATTCAAAATAGTCTGGCTTTACCATTCCCACCAAAACCCAACAATAACCATCACCACCACCAAGTGGTCGAATGTGCGTTGTCCCGACTATGATAATGATGCCACATGGACAATTTATAGAGCTCATCCACCAAAGTATCTTGGACAGAGAATGCAGATGGGCCCGGAATTATGCAGGAGATGGGAAGGCAGGATTACTCATCAGCAACTGCAGAAAATTCCTTTAGTGATCCCCAAATTTTCCTGAAATGAAGTCATCTTTTAAGTACTAATATTCTACCAGCACTGTTGAATGGATATGTCATAGCACACACTACAATCTCGCAAGAATTAAAACTGATTATCATTCAGAAGGCAATGGAAGCATGCATGATGGGTGTAGCAGGGTATCCACAACATAATAAGGCACTATGATAAACAGTTAAGAGTAAAAGAAATGAATTATTAAAAGAGATTAACTGATCATGTAGCAAGATCAAAGAACAACCAATGTTCCACTAGTATCTTTGAGTGATGAAAGGAGAAATCAGGAAAGGACCACAGCATGCTAGGTGGATCCCCTGGGAAGAATTTATGGGAAGACATGGACTAAAGTTGTATCATATGGATAAGGATGGAAGGAGTATGATTTGCAACCCTAGAGATGTCCTCCACTTCCATAGTGATGAGAACACAAATTCATTTAAGTACTATGTTTAAAATAACCAATTTTGAAGGCAATTAATATTTAGGAAACAAAATTTTGAATGATCCAAAGTTGTGCTAACTCTTCCACAATAGTTGAATTGTTTCTTTCTGGCTACTTGCAACATTTTCTCCTTAACCTGGGAACTCTAGAATGTGGCTATAATATTCCTGGGAGTTTTCCTTTTTGGATCTCTTTCAGGATGTGATTGGTGGATTCTTTCCATTTTTATTTTACTCTCTGGTTCTAGAATATCAGGACAGTTTTCCTTGATAATTTCTTGAAAGATGATGTCTAGGCTCTTTTTCTGATCCCTGCCTTCAGGTTCAAAAATTTTTAAATTATCTCTCCTGGATCTATTTTCCAAGTCAATGGTTTTTCCAGTGAGATATTTCACACTTCTAGTTTTTCATTCTTTTGGTTTCATTTTATAATTTCTTGATTTCTCATAGAGTCAACTTCCATTTGCTCCATTCTAATTTTTAAGGACTTATTTTCTTCAGTGAGCTTTTGGACCACTTCTCTATTTGGCCAATTCTACTTTTTAAGACATTCTTCTCCTCATTGGCTTTTTGGACCTCTTTTGCCATTTGGTCCAGTCTGTTTTGTAAGGTGTTATTTTCTTCAGTATTTCTTGGGTCTCCTTTAGCAAGCTGTTGACTCGTTTTTCATGATTTTATTGCATCATTCTCATTTCTCTTCTCAACTTTTTCTCTACTTCTCTCACTTGATTTTCAAAATCCTTTTTGGGCTCTTCCATGACCTGAGACCAATTCATATTTTTCTTGGAGGCTACGGATGTAGGACTTTTGACTTTGCTGTCTTCTTCTGAGTGTATGTTCTGATCTTCCTTGTCACCATAGTAACTTTCTATAGTCAGTTTTTTTCTATTGTTTGCTTATTTTCCCAGCGTATTACTTGACTTTTAACTCTTTCTTAAAGTAAGGTTCTGCTTCCAGGGTGGAGGGTGTACTGTCTCAAACTTCAGGGGTTTTGTGCAGCTGTTTCCAGGTACTTTTTGGGACTTGTAATTTTTCAGGTTTTCTAAGGTGGTATGACCTAAAGAGAGGTGTTTAATCCTCTCGGCCTGTGCTCTGATAAGTGAGAGACCACAAATACTCATTTCTGCTCTGGAACTGTGAGGAAGGTTCCCTCTCTCTGTTGCCACAAGCTCTGCTATGCCATGACTTCTTCTTGCTGCAGGACTGTGACCCAGATCCAAGTATGGGCAAAGCAACAGAGTCCTGCCTCAGTACCAGTACCCTGTCATCTCCTTCTGATCAGTTATTTGACCTCTTTACTGTCTGTGGGCTGAGCTTGGGAAACAGCCACTGCCACTGCCAATTCAGTCACTCCCAAAGCATGTTCCTGGTTTGCTGGGGGCATTGCTGGGGCTGGGGCTAGACTGTGCTCCTCCCTTACCTAAGTTCGACAACCCTTCTAAGTCGTCTTTGGTGTTTGCGGGTTGAGAAATCTGGAAACCACCACAGCTGCCAGTGATTCAGTTCCCTGAGGCCTGCTCTGGGTTTGCTGGGGCCCAGTCTGAGCTGGCACGGCCTGTGCTGGACTGTATTCCTCTCTTAGTCTGGTGCAACACATTTTCCTGTTGACCTTCCAGTTTGTCTTGCGCTGGAGATTTGTTTCACTGTCATTTCGTGGTTTCTGCTGCTCTAGAATTTGTCTAGTAATATTATACAGGTATTTGGAGGAGTCAGAGGAGAGCTCTAGCGAGTTCCTACTTTTATTCTGCCATTTTGGCTCCACCCCCAGTCGTGTCAATTCTTTACAAATATTTCCCCAAAGGTTCAGCTTAAGAACAAATTATGGCCTGTGAAGATGAAATTCCTTCCTTTTAGCTCTCAGTCTTCAAGATGAGAACAAGAATTTCACCATTTTCCCTTCTCTGGCTTAGGATGAGCAATGCACAAGAGTATTCTTGTTATAGGAATCATTTAAATTGGGGAACCCAATTGGATTACCATGGAAATCAGAGAGATAAAGTTCACCTGCCATCACAGAAATAACTTTTTTTAGACAGATTTGTGTTTAAACAGTGCTCATAACAATAGAACATTTCACCTGTAGCAACTAACCCAAGAGAATTAAAATAACAAAAAGCAGAAAAGCTATTCTTACAGACAAATCCAACTATATAAAAAGAATCCTTGAACACTGCTCTATACTTGACAAATCCACACTTGAAAAATATTTCTTCTGAAATAAGCTATGCACCCCTACAAAAATGTCACTGGACTATCCCGGTAAATTACCCAGAAATAGTAACCCCACTAAATAGGGAGAGCAACCTGTGTCTTTGTCAGATCAAAAATCTGGCAAAGTTATAGTCAAGGTCAATTAAAAAAAATACTCAGGGCCAATGGCTTAGAATGCACATTACATCTACATTAAGATAGGAACTCCTAGATTTAAGGAAGCATGTCCTCCAACCTTGAGAACACACAGAATAACTAACTTGGATAATATTTGCCTTTATTTGGCACAAAGACATACCATTCTTATCCTAGAAAGGCACATCAAGAAAGCCTAGATTATGATGCAATTATTGGAACCTATTCCTTTATCCTTTCTGTGGATGTTTTAAATCACGGCTGACCCTGCGACAGTTGTGAAGAGAGCTATTTATATTTGGCATTCTTCACATTCTTTTCTGGCGTCTTTTTACCTGATTGGAGAGTCACCTAAGTTGGCTTCCTATTCCATGCAGGTATCAAGCCTACAACACATTCAATTTCTACTTAAATGTTTCCACTGATAGGGAACTTATTACCTATATCAGCATGCATTCCATTTTCATGAAGATCTAATTATAATAAAGATCGGTCTTACCTGAACCAAAATTTGCCACTGTAATTTCTATTCTGAGCCTGTAGGCACTTATATTTATTATCTGTAAAATGGGGAAAATATTTGCATAGAGTAGCCATGAGGAGGGCATTTTGTAAACTGTAAAGTACTATGTAAACATGAGCTATTATAATAAAACACATGGGCAGAAAAATATCTTTGAGATACAGAGCTTTTAAAGTGTTTCTTGAATCATGAAATGAAGTCAACTTTCTACCTTTCCTAAGGAGAAGATGAGTCTTGGGTTTTTTTTACACAGAGAACATTCAGACTACACTTTCAAGTCTGAGCATAGTCTGGCCTGCATCCTAGATTTGGGGTGAGCAAATTTCAAGGGTTTAAAAAGAAATTAGATGGGATGCTAAGGCCTAAAGTTGTGTGGAGCAAGTTAGCTGAGGAAAGATGGAGTGCTCAAGAATGAAATTCTGAGGGGTGGCTAGGTGGCGCAGTGAATAGAGGACTGGCCCTGGAGTCAGAAGGAGTTGAGTTCAAATCTAGCCTCAGACACTTAACACTTACTAGCCATGTGACCCTGAGCAAGTCACTTAACCCCAATTTCCCTGCCTTCCCCCTCCAAAAAGCAAAACAAAAATTTTTTAAATGAAATTCTGAAGACAAATCATTCTGAGGTGTTACCTAAAACAGACTGTTGTTATGTATGCACATGGAACTCACTCTTAAACCAATTTTGACTTTTAGGATATGTTCAGAAGATACATGAAGAACAGGTAATGGGATGAATGCAAAAATGTCACGATCTGGTAAGAATAGTATAGGTATTGCCAAAACATGCAGCTGGTCATGTGATGAGGAATGCCAAGATCAATAAAAAGGGGCTTTTAATCAGCGTAAGGAGTAAAGACAGGATCAAAGAAGGGATAGGCTTACTGGTTGGGGTAGGTAGGAGAACAAAGAAAACAGAACTACTTGATTCCTATTTTGCTTGATTTCTTGGGTTAACGAGAAAAATCAATGGGTAATATAAAACCCAAGATAAGTAAGGAGAAAATAAGCAAGTACCTAGCCGTCTTTGATGAATTTAAGACACTACCGGGGCCCCAAAAGTTGGTGGATGGGATTGTTCAGCCATTGTGGGATGACTTTGAAAGATCATGGAGAATGGGGGCAATGAGGTCTAGAGAAAGGCAAATGTCGTGGTTTTCAAAAATAAAAATGGGAGGAAGGAGGCAAAATGTGCAAATGATGGGTCAAGGAGCTTGACTCCCTGCCTTAAAAAAAAAAAATTCTCTTATATGGAATAGCTTTCTGTGAAGAGAAAAGATAGGATGGGAAATTTAGGCAACATAAAAATAAAAGATATAAATGAAACCTTTAAAAAAAAGTCTAGGATTGTTCTAGATGCTTATTGAATAGCTAGAAAAATAAGCAATGACAGAGACACAGCAAGGTTTCAGGAGTGGGTTGATTTTTTGAGATTATTAGGCAGTCACATCAAAAAGAAGTACCATAGTTGTAGCTCACTTAGGTATCAGTGAAATATTTGGCAAATACCATCTTTGGTGACAAGGCAGAGAAATATGGGTTGGATTAGACTTGCAGTGGTTCTCAACCTTCCTAATGCCATGACCCTTTAATACAGCTCCTCATGTTGTGGTGACCCCCAATCATAACATTATTTTCGCTGCTACTTCATAACTGTAATTTTGCTATTGTTATGAATCATAATGTAAATATCTGATATGCAGGATGTATTTAAATTGAACATAACCCACAGGTTGAGAACCATTGGATTAGAGTATGACGATTAGAGGTAGATTCTGATTTGAACAACATCTCAACATCAAGGGAAGCCATTTGACTCCTTTACTGGGAATGTTGGAAAGGGGATGCTTGTTCAGACAGAAGCTGAACTAGATGGCCTTGGGGCCTGAAGTCTGGAAGACTCTTCTTGGGTTCAAATCCAGCCTTTGACACTAGCCATGTGACCATAGCAAGTCATTTAACCCTGTTTTCCTTATTTTCTTCATCTGTAAAAATGAGCTGACGGAAATGACACACCATTCCAGTATCTTTGCCAAGAAAACCCCAAATATGGCCATGCCGAGTCTGAAATGACTGAACAACAATAACAGATGGTCTCAAGAGATCCATGTTACCTCTGATATTTTGTGATTCAGAATTCTAGGGATCAGAGCTCTAGTTTACCATGCTGTAAATATCATCTGTTTAACATCACAATCTCATTAAAAAAAAAAAGAGTCACTATTTATTATTTTTTTGGGTGAGATGGAGAAAAGGAGGGCTATTTGTTTCTTTTCATTTAATTTTTTTTTGCTGTTTTTGGAGGGGTGAAGGCAGGGCAATTTGGGTTAAGTGACTTGCTCAGGGTCACATGGCTAGTAAGTATTAAGTGTTTGAGGCTGGATTTGAACTCAGGTCCTCCTGACTCCAGGGCTGGTGCTCTATTCACTGTGCCACCTACCTCCTTCTTTACTTAACTTTTAAATGCATGCTCTGGCTTAAAAAGTTGTGGTCTCACCAGTTTCATTTTTTCCTTGGGGAAACAACACAAAAATGCTATCAGTCTAACAAATTACACCATCTAATGCAAACGATCCATTTCTGGGCCCCATACTCTAATCGATAAAAATTTACTGAACAACTACATACCCATCATACAGCACAATATGCTCATGAGTATACAAGAATAAGAAAAAACTCTAGTTTAGCCTTTAAGAAGCTTAAAGTCTTCCCAAATACCTTTCATTATTTCTGTAAATTTGGTCTGGGCTGCACACAATAATTCAAAGGCCATCATTCTCAATTATATAGCATATATAATAACTCTGGTTTTTCAATAGACTTGTACAAATAAATATATAAACTAATTTTCCCTTTTTTCATCATCTATCTGTACTGTGCAGATACAAGACATCCACTTTAATTAAAAATTGAAAAGTCTATGAGTTTTAAGTTATAATATTTTATTAAAATAGCATATTCAACCACTGTCAACCAATAATACAATAACTTTTTTTATTTTTCCCAGAGTACGCAGCACAACACAGTAGTGATTTAAAATATCCTTAATCCATGATAATCAATGAAAATATCTCCAATCCAAGTGAGCAACTAAAACCAAAACTTTGAAAAATTTCTGAATCCAAAGAAACATAAAGGTTTCTAACAGAATTCTCGTATATACTCCTGCAGACTCAATCCCAGCATTTTACTTGCCCGACAATACTGTTAAACATCTTCTCTTATGCATAGTATAACTATGGGACCCATATTTTATAAATAAAATTGGCATTTTTCATTCCATTTATCTTCCTTTTCAGCTTCACAAAGAAACCAGTAAATAAAACTGTCAGTGACAGTCAACAACAAAGGATCTCACAGCAAGATAAAAAACTTGAAAATACTCAAAGATGTTTCTATTCTATTTGTACATAAAAAGACAGATTTTAAAAAGTGCAAGGCAAGATTTGCAGTTTTTTTTGAGTGTGTGTGTGTGTGTGTGTGTGTGTGTGTGTGTGTGTGTGTGTGTGTTGGGGAAGGGTTTAGGCACATCCATTTCCTTAAAGCAAGCTTCAGAATGAAATTCCAGTTTGTTCTTCATGACACCTGTTTAAGTCTTTCTTTAAAAAAAAAGGAAAAGGAAAAAAAAATTACATCCTGTCAAATGTAAAAGAGGGAATTCTCCTGTCCCAAGAAGCAAATCCTTCCTTCAGTTATGTCGTGTTCGGCCTTTTTTTATCCTTGCAGGTTTCGGTTTGGGGATGTATTGATTATTTGCTTGATACTCAAGTTCTTTACGGAAGTAGTGAATTGCCTTGTTTAAGCCTTCTTCCAAAGGGACCTGTTTGGAGAGAGAGAGAAAGAGAGACAAGGTCACATCAATACCAAGTTTCTTGTCTAATGAAATAAATAGTCGTGCTGGTGCTCAGGGGTTTACTATTGCAGGAAATGCTGGTTCTCAACATGAAGTGTCTGCTAGGAACACTCACAGCACCACACACTGGCCACAGGACCAGTGCCAACCCAAGAAAAACAGAATAACTTGCTTGCTGCTTTCAAAATGCAGCTGAATCCAGCAGCAGGAGTACAGTTCTGTTTTTATATTTCATCCTTGTTTATTTATAAGTAAGATTCTACTCTAAAACAAATGTCAAATCCTGAAACACTGGCCTACTTTTCATTTTTTTTCCTTTCTTTCCTTCCTCCTTTTTGCTTCTACCCAGTAGTTTCTATTCCTCATTAAACAATGAAAAAATGCCACTTGGGGGAGACACTTGGTTTTCTTTTAAAAATGGAACTCAGATTTCTTAGCTAGAATAAGAGGAAACTGGACTGGAAGGCATCTGGGCTCCCTTCTACATCCAGAACTGATTCCATTTCACCATTATAAGGTCATGGGATGGGGAAAGAATATGTGAAAATACAGTCAGCACTTTGTTAGTGAGCCCCTTTATGTCCCAAGTACTTAGACATGTTTCACATGAGGCTTGAAGGGCTACTTTTATCTACTGTTGGTTGAAGGGACCGAATACTGAAAAAATGACCTGGAATAGCACAGTTTAAGATAATCTTAACCTCACTGTTAGTTGTCAGCTCTTTTTAAATAACAGTAACAGTTGAGCTTTCACTTATGAACACAGAGGATAAAATGGAAGCAGCACATGGCCCAAAGCTTCTTTTGGCGTAGCTTCCTTCAAAATCCCTAAAAGATAAGAAATTCTGAGAGAAAAAGAAGATAGTTGGATGCGTCCTTAGAATTACAGTATCATAGACTTAGGGGGGAAGGAACTTCAGTGACTATCTAGTCTGACCCCCTTCACTTTACAGATGAGGAAATTGAGGCCTAGAAATATCAAGTGACTTGTCCAAGGCCAGAGGGTTAAGTATCAGAAGCAGGACTTGAACACAGGTCCTTTGACTCCATGTTCAGTACTCTTTCTACTGCACTACAAAGCCTTCAACTAGAAATACCTAATTTTACCTCTAGTCTTCAGACTAGATGTTTCTATTTATTACTCCACATAATGGGATTTTTGTTTTGTTTCAGGACAGGAAGGGGGAGACTAGAACTTCTGACTTTGGGGGGGAGGATGGTTTCTCTCTACAAATGCAGACTGGCAATTGGTCTGTGGCACTTAGCCTCAGGGAGTTAATTAGGGAACTGAGATGGTAAGCAACTTTGCCACGATACCATGTGACCTAAAATGTGTTAGTCAGGACCTGAAGCCTGGTCATTTTTACTCCAAGGTCAGCTCCCTCCACTATGCCATGCTTCCTGTTATGTGATAGATGTGTTCCTGAAAAGTTGTAAATAAAAATTTACTTTGTAAACTGAATCAAATCTTACAGGCACTAGAAAAGCATGCTATTTAATATAAGAACCCCAGAGAAAATCCTTTTGGGGAAAAAACAAATTCTTATCCTGGAATGTTTTCTTATAATGCAAATATTTTGTAAGGAAAACAAAAGAGGGAAAAGGGTAGAGGAAGGGAATGGAGAAAAACATATTTTTAATCATTATAAATGGGAATGTAAGTAACAGCAACATTGTGTGATGACTTAGCTCTTCTCAACAATGAGCCAAGATAATTCCAAAAGACTCATGATGGAAAACATCCACCTCCAGAAAAAATAACTGATGGGAGTCTGACTGCAGATCAAAGTATATTACTTTTAGTTCTTTTTTTTTTTCACTTTTTCCCCTTTGGTTCTGTTTCTTCTTTCACAATATGACTGATGTGGAAATATGCTTTACATGGAAATATGCATGATTGCACATGTATAACTCACATCAGATGGCTTACTGTCTTGGGGAAATGGGAGGAGTGGGAAGGAGAAAAATTTGGAACTCAAAAAAATCTTTTAACAAAATGAAAAAAAAAACAAACCCCAAACAACACACCAGGAATGTAAGCCAACAGACAGAAGGAAACCAAAAGACCAGCTTTCGGGGATTTGAAATTCATTTCAAAGAAGGATTTTACTTGCAACATGGTGAGGAAAGTCTATAGGTGGCTCCCACTCCTTAAGTGCCCTTGGCAGTTGGGGTCAGGAGAGAGCAAAGACTTGGAGTGACAATAAGGGCATCCCTCATTATCTCCACCATCAGCTTCTCACCCAAAAGCTACCAACATTATAAGTTTCCAAAGGATATAGCAACCTTCCTCTCAACTTGCAATATTAAACTTGGGAATTCGCAGCAAGGGACAGTTATCTTCTGTGGATTAATTAAAGCCCTAAAGCATGAGAATTTTTCCTACCTAGTGTTTATGAGCTTGCCATCTCTCTGATTCATAGATAAATAGGTTACCCAGTCTTATTGGGTAAGCTTTCATGAATCCAAAAAAGGACACAAAGTTAAATGGAAGCAATTCTGCTTCACTAGAAGCAGATCTAAATATGGATCTAAGAAAGCAACAGGAACAAAGGTCATGATGAGTCTGTAAGCTCCAAACAGGCCTCTGGCCAAAGTGTCTGCATAGGGGGAGTATTACTGTTGTGCATATCATTTCATTCAGCTCAGGCAGGGCCATCAAAGTTATTTCCTTGGTAACAGAAAGCAATTCTCAAACAAGGCATGAAAAGTCATTTAACGGTGCGAGGAAAACTCCACCCCTTTTTCCCCTCTGCCTGCCCAGGCCCTACCTGGATCCAGCTTGTGTGGCTCTTCGATTGGTGGATGGAAAACACAGAAAGGGAAGGAGTGGGGAAGGTCATGTACAACAAAGGAACTCATTTTTCCAGGGGACACTGCCTCTCCTTCACAGCTTCACTTACCACAGGTTCCCACCCCAACATTAGCTTGGCCTTTTGGATATCTGGTTTTCTTCTCTGTGGGTCATCCTGGGCTTCTGAGAGAAACTGAATTTCACTACCGCTACCTGTTTAAAGACCAAAACCAAAACATAACTGGAGATATAAAGAGAACAAACCATTGTAATGTGATATGGGACAATTTTAAAATGAAGCAAACAAAAGTTCAAATCCCACCTCAGAGTCAGGGGCTTGGACGTTTAGAGGTTTTGGGGGGGAGGATTCGGTATCCCTATCACATCCAGGCTGGATGTATGGTCAGTAGCATTCTCTCATGGGCCTCTGAGTGGGAGCTTTGACTTGCTCTGTTTTCTAACTTGGAACTCTCCATCCCTCCTTAGGTAGCCCACCCTCCCACCATATTCATACAGGACTGAATACAGACAGCTGAGTAGCTTAGTCTATCTCAGTCTAGGACTCCCATACACAAGTGATCCAGGAGCCCAGCCTCCAAGCAGCAAGCTTAGTGTAAGCTGATCAGCAGAAATATGTTTTCTTAAACCAGTTGGTCACATTAGAAAAGGGTCTTTTTTCCCTGTCCTCCCAAGGCTCAGAAAACCAGGGCACCATTTTTATGTGACAATAGCCTCCTGGACAGTAACTCTCATTTTTATAGGGCTTTAAGATATACAAGGGCTGCTAGCTGGTGTAATGGATAGGGCACCAGAGAGCCAGGCCTGGAGTCAGGAAGATCCTGCCTCAGGTGGATGGACCAAATGGGGTCATGAAGAATTATACACAACTGACACAGCAGCAAACAATTAGGAGATGTTCAAAGCAATCTCCTTATACCACACTGTATGAGATGTTTCCCCCATTTTACAGGTGAAGCAACTGGGCATCAGAAAGGTTAAGGCAGCTCTGTGGCTATGGAATATGCATGAAACATTTTACAAACTTTTAAGAGCCACATATATGTCAGCTATCACATCATCATCATCATCATCATCATCATCACTGTTTATGAGTAAAAAAATTTATCCCAGAGATGTCATTTTATTAGTGTAGGAAAAATTCCTAGGGAAGAATCTCCCTTTACGAATGCTGAGCTTGGCAATTTATAGTCTATGAAAATCACCATGGACACAAAGACTGAATGACTAGTCCAGACTCACCAGCTAGCATGGGTCAGAGGCAGGGCTGGGACTCTTTTGAGATGAGACCTCTATCCTCTCTACTAAGCTATTTCTCTCTATCCACAGCACCCAGAATTACTACAGAATTTCCCATCAAGCTTAACCCAATCCTTCTTAGCATCTGTGATGAAAAGCTTTTCTATTCTGGTTGTTATTGTTCAGTCACGTCCCACTCTCTGTGATCCCATTTGGCATTTTCTTGGCAGAAATACTAGAGTGTTTTGCCATTTCCTTCTCCAGCTCATTTTGCTGATGAGGAAACTGAAGCAGACAGAGTTAAGCGACTTGCCCAGGGTCACACACCTAGTAAACGTCTGAGGCTGGACTGAACTCAAGCCTTCCTGACTCCAGGCCCAGGCTCTGGCCACTGTACCACTTAGCTGCCCTTCCATTTGGTAGGGCCTAATAAATTCTGTTCCCCTCACATACCCTAGGATTACCATTTTGCTACAATGAGACAATGAGTTGGACCCTAGTGGAGGAAGTAATTTAAATAACAACCTCTCCTAAGTGAAATGAAGGTTGTTATGAATACTGCTATCTGTTAGATAATCATACTGTCATTATGACCCCTGGGAAGCCACTTAACTTTTCAGTCACACAGGGAATTATCTAAGTCTGTAAATTGTATGGCAAGTACTGACCTTCACTGCTAGAGTAATTTCCTCACCTGGCTCTCCCGATAAATTGGAGTTTTAGCCCTCTTAAAATATGGAAATAAAACTTATTTCTGTTACACACTAAAGTCTAACTCCAATACCTCCTTGTGGCATGGAGGCAACACCCAGGGTTCACAAGATCATAGATTTATACCCAGAAAAGACCTTAGAAGACACTAAGTCCCACTTCCTATTTTACAGACAAGGAAATTGAGGCAGAGAGGTTAAGTGACTTGCTAAAAGTCATTTTATATATATATTCACATGTCCAAGAAGGGATACTTAAAAATGGCCTTCTTACTGATGGTGAAAAACTTTGTTATTTTATATAATTCTGATACTGCAAAAATTGAGTAAGGATTAGGAACAGTGAAGTTGATAGGATCCAGAACATGGAGTCAAAGAAGATGGGGTCAAATCTCCCCTCTGCTATTTACTACTCATGTGACCTTGGACGTGTCACTAGACCTCTCTGGGCCTCAATTTATTTGTAAAATGAAGGGCTTGGATTAGATACCTCTAAGCTCCCTCCCAGCTCTAAAGCTTTGATCCTATGATAATTTTTTTAAAAAGACTCCTTGTTGGATGCTGGGGTGAGGGAGAAGAAGGGAGGGAATACAGTTAACTCAGGGATCAGAAAATACAGGGGAACTGAGTAAACCAGGTGATTTGAGGCACTGAGCTCAGGACCCATCCTTCTCCTCAGCTTGGTCAATGAGGAGAAAAACAGAGGCATTTCTTGGACCATAAATCAAAATTCCAAAATGGTTGCATGTTGACATAGGGAGATGTGAGGTTTTCACAGGTCAGATTCAGCACCAAAGCTCCAAAGCCTCGCTGCTGACAGATACATAACGATAGGAATTCAGATCAGGTGGGTGGACAACACTGAACTTTTTTTTTAAACTTAGACCAGACCTTCACAGCTTAGCAGTGGGTAGGGGCCAGAATTAAAACAGGCTGAACTTCTTCAGGCTGCAGATAGGTTTTTAGTGGCTCCCTTTCCAAGTAAAGATATAATTAATGATTAAACTATCATGCTAGTAAAACCATATTTTAAAAAGGGGGAAATTTCAATTAATATCAATTACACTTATTACTTATGATTCTTATTTATCATGAAATCGCTCCTCTCAGACTAGAGACAGACTGATGATGGTTGGTTGCCATGGGTCATGTGACAGGACAGAGTGTGCAGAGGCAACCCATCCTCCAATTTACATGCTGGGCACAATAGTGACTAGCGGGAGGTGGGTTACGCGGGGCACAGACAAGGCACTCCTTACATCTTTACTCTCTTCTACATCCTCTACATTTTTTGCGGGCCAACAGAAATCCTTTAGCCAGCTGTTATGTTGTGCAGGCCTGTCTTAGACCATCTCTGGTTCCAAGTCAAACTCATTTGCAGGTAAACCCCAGGACCTCAGGAATATCGAAGAGCAGCTATTAAGAAGTGAATCTAAAACAGAGCTTTGATCTCAGCAAAGCCTAACTCCAGTGTCATATTCTGTCCAACAGAAATCTTTAATCTCTCTATACACATGGCAACATAGCACAGGGAAAAAAATTCCAGGGATTCCAATGATGGATCCCCAGAAAAGGAATTACTTAGGGCTGGAACTAAACTCATCATGTTTACAGGACATAGACTGCTTGGGCCCAAACTGAGTCTGGTATCAGACAAAACTCTGGGTCACCGTGGGGCGCAATTGGCTGGCTTATTATCTCCTGCCCTGATTTCTATGTTGGCTCTTACAATTTCATAGGAAAGCTGGTCAGAATTGTAGATAGCACTTAGAACTGGCTGATGTGTTCTACACCAAGCAACATACAATTTATGTGATTCTCCTTCACCCTCTGAAATTCCATTCTTACCCAGCAAAGGCTCCTGGAACAAATCATTTTCACCTACACAGAAGGACCTACCTTTGAGGAACAAAAAGGATCTATCACAGGAATAAGCCCACAATCACAATCCCAAACAAAACCAAAGACACCCTCTCTCCTGCTGTTATTTAATTAAAGCATCAGAACACAAACATCTCTGATAAAAGCGCTGCTTTTATCCAATTCAATTAGCTTATATTAATTACACATTTGCTAATCAAGGAATTAACCACTGATAGGAAACATTCATGCCGAAGTTCACCCGTGAAATGACTTATCCTACTTACCAACAAGGTTTTTAATTAACTGAGCAAATTCTAGAATTGTGTGTTCTTCTGGGTTCCCCTAAGGAAGAAATGGTTACTGGTTATGAGAGTAATTAAGCAATCACATTAATCTTCTGTAAGATGTTTATAGGCTCACTGACAGCAGAAGAAGGCAACAGGCTTTCTAGAACATACATGTTTATTTCACCATAGTTGCAATTTCCATTCAGGGCTGTTAACACATCAAAATCATGTTTACTGAAGCTGGCAAGATGATACATTGTATCTACCTACTTTACCACTTCCAAGTATGATAGCAGCTGCTACCACTGTATATATAGGTGGCTCATACAGTGCTGAGCCTGGAGTCAGAAAACCCTGAGTTCAAGTATAGCTCAGACACTTACTAGTCACTTACTGTGACCGAAAGCCAAGTCATTTAACCTCTGTCTGCCTCAGTTTCCTCAACTGTAAAATAAAGGTAAGAATAGCACCCAACTCCCAGATTTGTTGTGACGGTCAAATGAGACAATATTCGTAAAGTGCTATAGCATTTGGCTCATTGAAGGCACTAATAAATGCTTATTCCTTTCCTTTCTCCTTTGCTATAAAAAATAATTCTGATGGGCTAATAGCCCCTAAATGAGTGCAGGAACATAAATGCTAAGGACAAGTGAGATCTACTGCTTAAATCTGATAATATCTAGTGTCAAACACACTAGATATAGAAGTCCACATAAAAGAGAATTAGAAATCTACACTGATACAAAATGTGGAGATTTATTTGATAATTAGCATCCCTTCCAATTAAAAATAAAAAAAAACCAAATAGACTTTGTATCTAATACTGAAAAGGGAAGAAAAAGTCATGCTCACTTTCGTTTACTGCTTTAAAATGGAATCTCTAAATATAATGGGTTAACTTCATATCTTTCAAGATGGCAAGCTGAATCTTTCCATTTAAAAAAAAAATCTGAGAAAATACATTTTTAAGTTCCATATATCTCTAGTAAGTTCTCTGAAGGGTATTTTGATGCATTTTAACTCTCTCATGGGCCTTATTTTGATAACAATAAAAAAAAACCCCAAGGATCGTAGAGAAAATAGATTTTCACAGGATCATAGATGTTCAATTGGAAGGGACCTCAACAGACCAGCTAGTCCTACCCTCTTACTTTGCCTAGAAGGAAGCTGCTGTTTTCATTGTTCAGTAGTTTTTGACTTTGTGACCTTTTTTTGAGATTTTCTTGGCAAAGATACTGGAGCGGTTTCCCATTTCCTTCTCAAGCTCATTTTATAGATGTGGAAAATGAAGCAAACAGGGTTAAGGGACCTGTAGAGGCTCACAAAGCTAGTAAGTGTCCGAGGATGGATTTGAATCCGGGAAGATGAGTCTTCCTGACTCCAGGCACACCTAATTGCCCTAAGGAAACTAAGGTAAGACTAAATGACAGGTCCAAAATCACACAGGTAGCAAGTATCTGAGGTGGTATCTGAACCCAATTCTTCTGATTCCCCAGCCAATGTTCTTTTTACTGAACACAGAAGCTCTACAGGTAGCAAAAAGGCTGTTTTCACAGGTATATCATAACCACTCTCACCAGTGAGATATTCTCTTGGAAAAAGCTCCATCTTCCATGGATACAGAATCCATATCCATCCACTCAGGGATATTTACACAAGGGACATTCATGCATTAAACCAGGGACACACAAATTTATGCATGTAATTTCCATAAATTACAAGCATTATCATTATTAACAGTGCCTGATTATGCATGTTACTGCACAAATTTAATAGGCCTAGGTCATCTCACTTAGGAGTTACAGGTTTCTTCATTATGGTCTTTTGTAAAACATCTTTGTAGAAATTTTTTGCTTGTAAAACTTTCTTACTCACTGCATCTATCCCAACCAAAAACTATTTAGGGCCCAATAGATTTTTTGATAGAAGAGGTGGACCCTACAACGCAGAGCTTACAAGGACCTTAGCCAGAAAGTCACTCTCCTGCTAAGCAATGGGGAACAAAGAATGGGAAGAAAGAGGACTTACCAAGTTGACAGGGCTACTAACATTGCTATTCATTAAGGCCACAAGTCCATTTACTAGATCACTGCAAAAGAAGGAAAGACTGTATCGGCTTTTTTCTCAAAATAAATGATTGTTGAATACATTTTACAAGTTCAAAAACAATTCCTCAATTCCTCCCTCCCTCTGAAAGAAAATAAACTGGAAACTATGAGGAATGTAAAAAAAAAACCTTACAATTAAGATGGATGTTCACATGAGAGGGTCCCTACATTCCTGATGAAAACCCATGTTCGATGTGTCCCCAGTCATCTGGCTCAGATGGACACTGATGATCATTCTTTTAAACCCAGATGAATATTATTATGAAATAAAAGTCCGCTGTGATGAAAGAACTGTGCAAAGCATGGAGGTCCCCACGCTAGCATGTTACAGACAAATCAAATAATACTGATTATTGAAATATGATTATGACTTGTTTTCCAACACTCCAGCCTCCTCTCTCACCCCAACCGACAATCTCAGACATCCACGCAAAAAGGTCAAGGAACTGCAAATGTTTCAGATGGATTGTGATTGACTGGTCCATGAAAAGTGAAGAGAAGTAAGCAAATTTCCGCTTACCAAGGTTTGGTTCTTATTTTCAGAAGCTTTAAAGTGTGGTTCTGTTAAAAAAAAGTTGCTCTGTAAAAATGACACCTCAGTGCTACACAAAGACACTTCTCTTATTCCTATTTGAGAGACAGCATATCCCTAGAGAAAGCTCTCAGTTCTGCATGGGAGGTTTGACTGATGCAAATTTTAAAATATTTCAATCCTCCTCTGTGCATTGTTACCACTGAGGAGCAGGGCATTATGGGTCATGTTACAGGGTTTTTTTTAAAATAAAGTAATTATATAAAGCAAAAGACAATGATCAACAGTCTTGCTTTTCTCTTAAACAAAGAAACCTCTTTTGGGGCTATTTTGGCAAGCTTTTCAATTTTCCATTTACAACCAACGGGCATATTTACATTAACATGCTCGAATCATTCTTTTCTCACAAATCAAGCACTCATGCCAATAATTGCCAGCCATTTGATTATTTCTCTATTGTAGAAACTGACCAAAAAAAGTCACTTCATCACTATGGCAGTGAATCATTGCATCATGGTACCATCATAATACTCTTTGTAACGGATGTGTTTTCATGTGGCAAAGAGGCCTGAAAAAATTCAGTTTCAGACGTTAAAAGCTGCCATTCAATACTATTTATTACAATTAGCCTGAAACTGAAGGTGGTGGGAGCCAGGAAGGAAAGTTATTTGAGTAATTATCAAATAATAAGGCTAATAGGTCTGGTCACCATGCTTTGAACAACGGATCATTTCAAACATAGAGGCAACTTTTAAGGTCAACCCTGCACAGATCACATTTACGTTTAACCTAAAGTTCTACATCAAGTGTCATTTTGACAAAGTGACTTTTTTTAAAAAACAACAACATGGCTTTAATGTTTATGAGGACAAAATCTGACCATGACAATATCAGCCACAGCAATGGTAAAATGTCAATGGGAATGACCATCTGAATTATTAGATATCCCTTACTTAGATGACACATCTTTGGAAAACAACAGTTAATTTTGCATATTATGTAATGACTATGTAACATCATCCCCAAAATCAGAAATAGTAAATTGTGAAAATGAGAGATTGTTGGTTAGAGGTTTTCTCAGTTTCTATATAGTCTCTTCTCTTGTAATAAACATACCCAATCCTAACTATAATATAAAATGTGAGATGTATGGATGGCATGGGTGATAGAGGGTTGGCCAAAATGTCATAAAGACTTAGATTGAAGTCCTTCCTCTGACATTCACTACCTATGTGGTCCCAGGAAAGTCACTTAACCTTCTCAAATCTCTATAGCTGTAAGTTAAAGAAAAATCTCTACAGCTGTAAGTTAAAGAAAATTTGCTAATCTTCATTGGAAGGAGTTTCTTCCCAAGAAGTGCCCTATACTGATAAAATTATGGAACTAGATCTGTCCAAAGAAAAAAATGTCCTGATATACAAAGATTCTAAAAGACAGAGCTTGGCAAAATAGAATGCAAAATGAACTTGGAATGAGGAAGACAAAGGTTAAGACAGGTTCAAATACCATTTCTGACTAGCTGTGACCCTGAGCAAGGGTCCTATGTAGGTTTCCTCATTTGTAAAATGGGTATAATACTCACAGTGCCTATGCAAAAAGTTGTTGTGAAGACGCAAAGGGAAAACATAGGTAAAGCACTGTGCAAATGTAAAATGATACATAAAAATATTAGTTGCTATTATTTTAAGAGGCAAGCTGGCCTAGGAGAGAGGATAATGGATGTGAAGTCAGGAAGTCTTAGGTTGGAATCTCATCTCTGAGACTTGTTAGCTGCATGGTAGTGACAGACTACAGGGAAGCCACTTAATGTCTCTAAGCCTCAGTTTTCTTATCTAAAAAATGGGATGATAACAATACCAGTAAGTATTTATTTTAGAAGCTAGTTATGCGACTCAAAGGAAAAAATATGTAAAGGGCTTTATAAGTTTAAAAACTCTATATAAATCTCATCTGTTATGATTACATTGGGTAAGTCCCATCCTGGGAGAGGGGACATTTAAAACTTTTATTTATTTGCTTACTTCAGTTAATTAGTCAGATGTAACTAATTGAGTTAATTAGTTGCATCAATAACCCGAGTTATTTATCTATTTTGAGACCTAAATGGATTCTTTACATCAGTCAATTCTTTTGCAGTTTGTGATAATTTAGTCAGGATTGGGGGTCATTTAGTGAGAAAGGATTCACTAAGTAAATGAACATGTACATATTTTTGTGAGAACTTAAAATGAATAATCCCCTAATGCTAAATATTTGTATCTATAACAACATACTGATTAAAACTATAAAAACAGAAAGGCAAACTCAAGTTAGAGGAACCTGATTTAAAGTGGTGGTATACTTCACTATTTTGGCTAGAGGCAGTATGTTAGGGTGGAAAGAACACTAGACTCGGAGTGAGATGAGACACGAATTTTGAATCCTGCTCCTTTAACCTCCGCTGCTGTAAGATCATGGACAAATCAGCCTTTCTGAGCTTTAGTTTATTTGTGTGTAAAACACAGATATCTGCAATTCCAAACTTAACAAGCTGGTAGTTAGGAGTCAATGATAAAGGATGTAAATGTCAGTTATCTTTATTGAAATATAAAATTTTCTATAAATGTCAGTTGTCATCAACATCATTGTCATCATCTTTTGGACTCAATCTATGATTTCACTGATGTGGTTAATTCCTGATGATAAAACTCCCTTCCCCATGCAGATCAGCCACTGCTCTGCAAACCATCAATTTAAAGATTGTGATTTTTCCTGAGTCACACAGTCAATATGTGCCAGAAATCCAACCTAAAACCCAGCTCATCCTGCCTTGAGGCTAGCTCTCGTTCCACTATGGCTCATGCTGCCTTTCTCCATTGTCATCACTATCATGATCACCACAATTCCTCTTATCTTATATTTAACTGAGTTCCAAGAGAAACAGTCCTAGGAAAGCTAACTATCATACTACTATTCTTTAATTTCAGTGGACAGGTAGATAGTATGATTCCTTTTTGTAACTGAATAAATGTAAATAACTCAATCAGCATTTGACCACGTCAGTCACTGTGCTAAACGGTAGAGATACAAAAAAAAGGTAAAAAATAAAACAAAGCATGTTTTTTTCAAGAAGCTCACATTCTAATAAGTGGGAGACAATATGCAAATACAAGATAGCTATAGAATAAACGGGAGTTGATCTAGCAGTGGTAGGGAATGGGGAAGGACTTCTTTCAAAAAGTGGGATTTAAGCTGAGTCTTTAATGAGGCCAGGAAAGCAAGAATGTGGAGGTGAGGAACAAGAGCATTTCAAGCCTCGGGGATAAGGTCATGTATGAAGAACAGCAAGTACAGCAGGTAGAAAGGCATAGGAATTGACATCATAAGACATGTATTTTAGGAAAATTACTTTGGCCATTAACTAGAAGGTGAAATGGAATGGGCAAAGACGTGAGGCAGGGAAATAACTATGTGAGGAGGGGAAATATTCAAGAGATTCTGGTAAAGTAGAAAGAGCAAAACTTAACAGACTGAATATGTAAGCTCATCTTCTGTACACTCAAGAATGTCATCATGTGAACATGGGGAAAACTCAGTCTTGAGCCTAGGGTTTTCTCTTCTGTAAAATGGGTATTATACTGAAAGGGTTCTTGGGAGAAAAGCATTTGTAAAATGAGTGAACATCAGAATATCTTTATTGAAGCAAGAGTTGTACTGAGTAACATTATGTTAGCATTTAGATGAAACTATATCTGTCAAAAAAATAAAACTTTCTCTTTTTTCTTTTTTGCAGGGGGGAAGGCAGGGCAATTGGGATTAAGTGACTTGCCCAAGGTCACACAGCTAGTAAGTGTTAAGTGTCTGAGGCTAGATGTGAACTGAGGCCTTCCTGACCCTAGGGCCGGTGCCCTATTCACTGAGCCACCTAGTCACCTCCAAAAACTATTTCTTTAAAAATGAAAAGACTTGGGGGGCGGAACCAAGATGGCGGCGTAGCAGCAGCAACATATCGCAGCTCTCACATAGCCACCCTAAAACACCCATAAAATAGGACTCTAAACCAATCCTGGAACTCCAAAACGCACACAAAGATAATTCCCACTAAAGTCAGCTCGGCTACAAGGAACCATATCAGCACTGCGAACCGAAACCAGCCGGGCCTGAAGCCGTGGCTGTGCCCTGGGGGCGGCTGGACGGGAGGAGCTGAGGAGCCTCTCAGGTGAGCGGATTAGCAGCAGCTGCAAGTGGGAATTGTGAAAGGGGGAGATAAGCAGTCCAGCCAGAAGGCCTCCAGAGCAGAAAAGCGAAAAAGGCAGAGGTTTTGCACCCGCCTCCGGGTTGCAGCTTCCCACCCCCGGCCTGCAGGCAGCAGGGGGACTGAGCGATTGATCTCAAGCCAGGGCTCTTGTGTTGATCCGGATCGCCATCTTGGGCCTTGGTCTTGGAGTCCTCTCTATCCAGTCAGCCAGAAGTAAATAGGAGGAGTTCCCAGC
>CM053580.1:140577937-140618298 GCA_028627135.1 Pseudochirops cupreus | reverse complement strand
GCCTACAGTAACTATAAATATGCAGATATGGTTATTAATCACAAAATGCAACAGGCTCTCTACATGGGGAAAATAGTTAGAACATTTATTCAAATACCAGAAAACTGAGTCCCCAAACCAGAAAGTCAAAGCCATCACAGTAGTTACGAAGTCGGCACATGTAGTTTAACATAGTAAACACCCACATGCTCAAGCCTTCAAAACAGGACAGGCTACCTCAGGCCAAGATCCTTCTCTCCTCACTCACAGTAACTGCTCAGCATCGACCTAGCTTGCTCCCAGCAGCTCTGGCCTCCTGCAGCTCCCGTCAGTCCTCAGCAGGAGTCCTAAGCAGAAATCCTGGCTGGCTCAAAAAAAGGAGTTCACACCACAGCTGCAGTCGCTGCACCGACTCTAGCTTGGCTCCAGCTTCCTCTGGTTCCACCTCTTCCTACTATGTTAGCAAGTTCAAGGGGCACGGAAGACCTTCAAATCCCATAACCATTACAAAGACCTGTTGGCATACTTGACCACCGATTAGTTGTAACTTGCATTTTGTGTATTCTTCTTTCCTCATGTTTCCAGCACCCCCTTATTTTTATTCAATGCCCTCCAGTTGCACCTAAGGCTACTACTACCCCTCCCCTCAGCATTATTCCAGTGCCCATCTCCAGGTGGAGATGTTGCCCACTTTGGGAATCTATGTTCTGTCTAGACTCAGGGGGAAGGAAAGGAGAATTCCTTTAAACCAAGGGTTCTTAAAGACCTGGGGTCTGTGACCTGTTTCAGTAAATATATTTGGATATTTTAATGTTTTCCTTTGTAATAATGTGCATTATATTTTATGTACTTAAAAACATTATTTTAAGAAAGGGTATATAGGCTTCACTTAGATTGCTAAAGGGGTCCATGACCTCAAAAAATTTGAGAACCCCTGCTTTAAGCAAATATTTAAAGCCTAATTTAGGAAAGGCAGCATGGTATGGTGGAAAGGGAAGTAGGTTCAGAAGAGGCACATGTGTAACCCTGGGGAAGTCAGCTAACCCTTAGTTGTTCCAGGCTACTTTCAAAGTCTGCTACAAAACAGTCGTTGATCTACATTGGAAGAAGAAAAAATCACTGGTCCACAACCAAGATTTTTTATTAAAAACTAGGTGTAGTCACTAAGAAATGGAAAATTATTCATATATATATGCATATGTATAAATTACATATAAACACACATGGTATCCATCAGAAATTGGGGTTATTTCTGGCATTAATATGAGATGGAGTATATACTGATCTGGGAATTATTGCCAAAGCATCAGGAAAAGATTCTATTGTTGATTCCAGGCCTCAAAGAAAATCTTTGACAAAAATGGTAAGCCAAGGGAGCAAAAGCAACAGGAATGTGTTCTTTCTCATAATTTTCTCATATATGATGTTTTCTCAAAGATGAAATACAGTTGTGTAAACAGATCTGTGCCTGGAATGTAAGGAGGGAGGGAGATGAGCCAATTGAGGCAGAGGCTGTTGGAAAACAGGAAGAATTTGCCTAAAATAGAATAGCTTATGTCTTCAATGCAGGACTGATTGAAAACACATCAGTGTGAGTACTAACTTAAAGGCATACACCATGCAAACAAGAATTTAAACATAATGAGGAACTTGTGTCAGGGTTATTAGTGAGTTGGTTTTTTTTAACTTCACCTGTGATATCATTTAACCCTGCATCATCCCCAGGAGGGTCAACGTCTTCATGGTGTTAAAGAACTGAGGCCCACAGAAGGCAAAGGACTTACCTGTCATACTCCCCCAATTTCCAATGTATAGCAAAGTCTGAGCTAAGACCCACATCTGCCAATTCAGGATCTATGATTCATTTCCCAAGAGAAAATGCCTTCTGCACAATTCATTTTCGACTTTCATCTGACCATGTATTATAATTGTAAAAGAAAGTGTTGGGGGAGGGATGATTTGTTTTTAGGAATCATTACACCCTGCACAGACACACCACACACACACACACACACACACACACACACACACAATAGTGTCCCTTTCTTGAATGTCAGTACTCATTTGGTATCACATTTGCTTTTTTTCCTGAATTACATCTGACTTTGTGTCTTATTTTATTTTTTAGATCTTCCTGCATCCCCTCATTCAGTTGCCATTTGTCCTCCCCTTCCATCCAAGGTTCTGTCTGCTCTGATTTCTGACTTCCCTTATAGTAGATTTAGACCCTGTCTTCTAGAGAAGTCAAGGATAGTTCTTTGGTACATTGGTGCCATTCCTTCTAGGTGACTATTTGCCATCATTAGCACAGGTAAAACATCCAATTTTTCAAGTTAATATTGCTTTTTGTTCATTGTGGGAGGCGATCAGAATTGTAGAAAACCTCAACACTTATTGCCAGGCTACCTTGTGACGCAGATAAAATTTGTTCACTCTGTGCCCTCTTCATTCCTTTTAGTGTCTTCCTTGCTGCTTGAACATTACTCTCACTCTTCCTTCTCCTTTTCCTTCTTTACCCTCAGGATTTTCACAGCTAGTCTTCTCTGGTGTTGAGAAAAATAGGTCTAATAAATCATTAATACAGAAACAATTTAGGGGATTGGTAAGATGACAGAATAGTTTTTCCTTAAATCCCTTTAACCCAAAAATTTCAGAAAAAAGAGATTGTCAGGTATAGAGCAGCCAGCTGATCCAGGGGATGAAAAAGACAAACATTGCATAAGGTTTTTTTAAAAAGGGGTGAAGTGGAAAGAGTTCTGGATTTGGAGCCAAAAGACATAAATTCCAATTCCAGCTCTACCACTTCTACTTGTGTGACCTTGGGGAAGTCATATAACCTCTCTAGGCCCCAGTTTCCTCATCTATAAAATAAGGATGTGGACTAGTTTATTTTAAATATCTCTTTCCAACTCTTTATCTGGAAGGTTATGATTATATCATAATGTTAGATAACTCCCTCTTGGGAACTCCACAGTCAAACCCATTCAAGTAACTTCACAAGCTTCTACCTCTGGGGCCATCACTGGAAGGCCCTACCCAGTGCCAACAGCACTGGTGCTAGACCTATCCTTCCTTGTCCCACAAGATTTGGCAGCCAAAGAAAGAAAGAGAGGGAAAAGCAGGGCAGAGTATAGTGCAAACCACAGTGCAGAGCCAAATAGAGTGGAAAAGAGCTTCTAGGCCTGAGGGAAAGGGGGATTAGAAATATAGAGGGGGCCAATCCTCACCTCAAGTTCACTCTTGGATGGGACTCAAGCCAAGTGGGGGGCTTAGGATGTGCAGCTACTGGGGCCTGTGCAATAGTGGTCTTTCTTTGTAACCCCAGTACTGGCACACGGTAGGTACTCAATGAATATTTATTGAGTAAATGTAAGCAAAAGGCAGAAAGATTAGAAATTCAAGGGATAAAAACCAAAATTTAAGAAAACTATTTAGACCAAAAGTAGATAAACCAATAGAGAGGCTCATAAAGACAAGAAAGAAGAGTGAGTAAAAATTTAGAGAAATGACAAAATATTATCAACAAGTATTATACTATGATATAAAGGAATATGAACCTGAATTCCTTTATCAAGTAGAATTTTACATGAAACAAGAAGAAACTCCAGATGGTTAAAAAAACTTTCAAAAAAGGCATCAGAAATGAACACTTATAGCGTGAACAGCAGGATATAGAAATTAGAAGGTACTCTAGAAAGAATCCTGAGGAAGGATAAGAGAATAAAGAAGAAATGGGTAATGACTTAAAGAATAGAATTCAGAATTTGCTGGAGAAGAAAGCAGAAGGACAAAACCAATGAAAACATCTAGGGAAAGGGCATTACAAAGGAATATTCCTTCGAGTAAGATAGGGGAGGGGAAGATAGCAGGGAATGGAAATTTTGACCCAGGTACTTAGTAAGTCATGGAAAGAGAAGGGTCAAAAGATGAGGAGAAATAAAGAAAAGGGAACTAACAAATTAAGCAAAGGCAAATTGGATAGAACAGGGAAACTGGACTGTGGTAGTCTGTAATAATAGACTAGCAACAGAATAGTGTAAAAAGAGGAAGACTAAGAACCAGTGGAAAAGAAAAAAAACATTAAATTTGAATGGATTAAACGATCTTACAAAGTAAATGGAAGAATGAATAAAAAAACATGCCAAATTTCCATATCTGAGTCACATCTAAATAATAAAGACAGGTACAGCTTGAAAATTGAGAGGCTGAAATAAAATTTATCTCATATTGATTCCAAAAAGGAGGAATTGTAATTGTTATTGGACAAAATAAAAACAAACATTGATAAAGTAGAGAAATAAATAGAAACACTACCATATTTCACTGCATAATCATTGCAGATTTTGTGACAAATCTTTTTGCAAAAAAGTGGGATGCGACCATTATATGAAGCTTTAAAAAAAAAATTGTGGCGGTATTACTTGTCTTCTAGTTTCCACCAGTCTTGTGCCAGCTTTTCACTCACTGAAAATTGTCTTTCTCCAACTGTTTCCATTCTGCTCAGTGAACACAATCACTTTCAGCTTGAAACCCACAGAATAGTTTTTATATTTATCCATAATCAGAAAGAATTGCTTCATGTGTTAATGTATCACTGGCAGACTAATTGTACAGTCTTGCTAGCATGGAAAAATTAAAATCTTACCTTATTGTGTGATTTACTCACAGCAGTTTCACCAGCTCCCCTGCTTATGACTCTTCCTTTGGTTAAGTGACAATACCATTCAAGATCAACCATAAAGAAATCATGCAAGTGGGATTTTGGAAGTATACTGACAAAGCATGTATGCTAAGAATTCCAGGTTTGTGGTTCACAGTGCTCCAGAGATAAATGCAGATCCATGTATTCACTGCTCTGTTTACTTTATAAGCAGCATGACAAACAGAATTATGCCATGCAGTGATTACATGACAAAGTTATAAACCAAATTTTAGACTGAAAAAACAGGGTGCAGTGATTTTGTAGTGGTGACAATTAGTGAAATACAGTACATTATACTCAAAGGCAATATGGACAATGAAATAATTTTAGCACTAAATATTTATGGACCAAACAGTATAATTTCTAAATTTATAAGTTACCTGAATTGCAAAAAGACATAAGAAGTAACACTTTTACATAAAAAGTAACAATGGGAGATTTTAATGGTCCTTTCTCAAAGTTGAATTAAGCTAATAGAAAGATAAGCAAAAAGGAAAATTAGGAATGGATAAACTATTGAATCTAGATCTGTATGGCTTATGGCGTCTTCTGAATGAGAATGAAAGAATATACATATTTCAAAGAACCGATGGGATTTTTACAAAAATAGACCATGTGCTAAGGAAAAGAGAAATTACAAATAAAAATTTAAAAATGTAAATACTAAACATGTCATAACAATAAAAATAGTAATTTGTACAGAGAACACAAAACTAAATGAAGAATAAATGATGGCAATGTAAACAGTGAGTGGTTCAAAGAACACATCATTGAAACAATAGATTAAAGAGAATGATAAAAAAAAATGACAACAATTTAAGATTTCTGGGATGCATTAAGGAAGCAAAAACTACCTCTGAAAACACATACTAACAATAGAAAAAGAAGAGTAATAAACAAAATTTTAAGAACTAGAAAATTGGTCAATAAATCCAATATAAACACAAAAGAAGAAATCTGGAAAATTAGAAGGGAAATTGTTAAGATAGGAAACAAAAAGAATGAAGACTTGAGGAACAAAATTAGAAACTATTTTTTGAAAGAATGATACAATCAATAAACCTTTAGCCAATCTGACCAAAAAGAGAATAGGAAGATCAACTTACCAAAAATTAGAATGAATTATCAGACCCTGCCATACACAATTATATGCTGAAAAAATTGAGAATTTAAAGGTAATGGATAATTACACTTATAAATATATACCCAAATACCCAAGTTAGCAGAAAGGGAAAGAGATTTTAAGTGACCAAGTTTCCACAAAATAAAACTGAATAATTAATAACAATAATAACTGGAATTTATATAACACTTTAAGGTTTGTGAGGAACTTAACATGCATTAATAAAATACTATCAATGAATAAGTTTTTTTTGTCTTTATTAATTTGATTGTTTACTTTTCATTTACAAGATTCAGTTCCACAATCCCTTGAGTTTCATATTTTCTCCCCCTCTCTCTCATGCTCCCCCTCCCCATTACAGCATGCAGTCAAGTATAGGATGTGCAAATACTTTCACATTAGACATTAATCAGGTTATAAAGAAGGATTGTAATGGATGGAATGAACAATGGGAAAGAGGAAACAAAACCAAACAAGAAAAGGAAAGAGAGCAGGTAGTTTGCTTCAATCTGCATTCAAACTCTGTTCTTTCTAGTTCTTTCTCTGAACATAGACATCTCTCTCCATTATGAGTCTTTTTGAGTTGTCTCATAACCCTGCAATGCTGATAAGAGTCCAGTCTATCAAAGCTGGTCTTCACACATATGTTGTGTCTGTCATTGTGTACAGATTTCTCCTGGTTCTGCTCCTCTCCCTCAACATCAGTTCGTATAAGCCTCTTCAGCAAAATATGAAGTCCACCTGCTCCTCATTTCTTAAAGCACGATAGTATTCCATTATATTCATATAGCACAACTTATTTAGCTATTCACCAATTGATAGGCATGCCCTTAATTTCCAATTCTTTGCCACCCCAAAAAGAGCTGCTATAAATATTTTTGTACATATGGGTCTTCCCCTTCTATGATCTCTTTGGGATACAACCCTAAAAGTGGTATTGCTGGGTATGAAATTATTCATAGCCTTTTGAGCATAGTTCCAGATTGCTCTCCAGAATGGTTGAATCAGTTCACAACCCCACTAACAATGCATTTGTGTTCCAGCTTTTCCACATCCTCTCCAGCATTTGTCATTTTCTTGTTTTGTCATCTTAGCCAATCTTGACTGGTGAGATGTGGTACCTCAAGGTTGTTTTGATTTGCATTTCTTAAATCAATAGTGATTTAGAGCATTTTTTCATATGCTTATCAATATCTTTAATTTCTACCTCTGAAAATTGCCTGTTCATATCCTTTGCCCATTTATCAATTAGGGAATGACTTATATTCTTAAAGATTTGATTCAATTCCCTGTATATTTTAGAAATGAGGCCTTTATCTGAGACATTGGTTGTATAAATTCTTTTCTAATTTCCCACTTCCCTCTTAATCTTGGTTACATTGGCTTTGTACAGAAACTTTTCGATTTAATCTAATCAAGATTATCCATTTTGCATTTTATAATGCTCTCTAACTCTTGTTTGGGCACAAAGTCTTCCCTGCTCCATAAATCTGACAGGTAAACCATTCCTTGCTTCTCCAGATTGCTTACAGTATCAGCCTTTATACCTAGATCATGCACCCATTTAGACTTTATTTGGGTATATGGCATTAGATAATGGTCTATGCCCAGTTTCTGCCATACTATATTTCAGTTTTCTCAGCAGTTTTTGTCAAAGAGTGAGTTCTTGTCCCCAAAACTGGGGTCTTTGGGTTTATCAAAGAGTATATTACTATAATCATTGACTACTGAGATTTGTACCCAATCTATTCCATTGATCCACTAGTCTATTCCTCAGCCAGTACCAAGTAGTTTTGATGACTGCTGCTTTATAATACAGATTAAAATCTGGTATGGCTAGGCCACCTTCCCTAGCATTTCTTTTCAATAGTTGCCTTGATATTCTGGATCTTTTGTTCTTCCAAATGAATTTTGCTACTATTTTTCTAGTTCTGTAAAGTAATTTTTTTAGTAGCTTGATTGGTATGGCACTAAATATGTAATTTAATTTAGGTAAAATTGTCATTTTTATTATATTAGCTCTACCAAGCCACAAGCAATTGATATTTTTCCAATTAGTTAGATCTAATTTTATTTGTGTGAAAAGTGATTTGTAGTTGTATTCATATAGGTCTTGGGTTTGTTTTAGCGGGTAGATTCCCAGATATTTTATAATGTCTACAGTAACTTTAAATGAGGTTTCTCTTACTATCTCTTGCTGTTGAACTAAATTAGAAATATATAGGAATCCAAGGATTTATGTGGGTTTATTTTATTTCCTGCCACTTTGCCAAATTTATTGTCTATTGTAAAGTTTTTTACTTGATTCTCTAGGATTCTCCAAGTATATCATCATATCATCTGCAAAGAGTGATAGCTTAGTCTCTTCTTTGCCTCATTTGATTCCTTTGATTTCTTTTTCTTCTCTAATTGCTACTGTAAACATTTCTAGTACCAGCTTGAATAAGAGGGCTGATAGTTGACATCCTTGTTTTACCCCTGATCTTATTGGAAGTGCTTCTAGCTTATCCCCATTACATATAATACTTGTTGATGGCTTTAAATAAATGCTACCTATTAAGGAAGACTCCATTTATTCCTATATTTTCTAATGTTTTTAATAGAAATGGATGTTGTATTTTGTCAAAAGCCTTTTCTGCATCTGTTGAGATAATCATGTGGTTTCTGCTAGTTTTATTGTTGATATAATCAATTATACTGATGGTTTTCCTAATATTAAGCCATCCTTGCATTCCTGGAATAAATCCTACCTGATCAAAGTGTATTATTCTTGTGATAAGTTGCCATAGTCTTTTTGCTAATATTTTATTTTGCATCTATATTCATGAGAGAAATTGGTCTATAATTTTCTTTCTCTATTTTATCTCTTCCTGATTTATGTATCAGTACCATATTTGTGTCATAAAAAGAATTTGGTAGGACTCCTTCACTAATTTTCCCATATAGTTTGTAGAATATTAGAATCAATTGTTCTTTAAATGTTTGATAGAATTTGCTAGTAAATCCATCTGGCCCTGGAGATTTTTTCCTAGAGAGTTCACTGATGGCTTGTTCAATTTCTTTTTCTGAGATGGAGTTATTAAAGTAATTTACTTCCTCTTCAGTTAATCTGGGCAAGTGAATACGTTTTAAAGGAACTAACAATGGGGAAGACAAACACAAGCAAAAAACAAAGAAAATCTGGTCTAGATGGATTTAGTGCCGCATAGTGCTGCAGAAAGATCTTGGTTTAAGTCCAAGCAGACATATATTGGCTTGATGACACTCAGCAAGTCATGTAATCTAGCAATGTTTTAGGCAATTCGCTAAACCTGAAAGTTGCATAGATGCTGTCAACCTACTACTGATAGAAGGAGTTTCCTTATCTGGGAATTTTTTATACCAACAAAATCACAGGTCCAATTTCTATCTTATCCAGATAGATTTACAGGGGAATTCTTTCAGACATTTAAAGATCAATTAAATAATGCCTATGCTACATAAATTATTCCCAGACTGTAGTTGTCTCAGGCCCAATGGCTTCAAGGCAGGGCGCCAGGGCACTGGTGGTCTTGGCCTTGAGGCCTGTGACCTTGGGACTGGAGGAGGTATCTCTTCTGATGAGGAACAGGCTCCTGGCTTGGAGAGAGAGATTATGATGGCTGCAAGGAATGATTTGGATCCATACAACATGCTAGGCTCAAAGGCAGCTCCAGGGGGAGCCTAATCTGGTGTCTTCCATCATTAACAAAGCAAATAGTGGGCTGTATCTGGAAGAAGACAACAGTGAACTCATTTGGTTCTTGCTTCTTAAAGCCAGTAGCATTGCCCTAACTGTGGAACCCATTATAAACTGGTACCCCACCAGTTTAGCCATTGAGCCCCTGAACTGATTTACTTGAGATATGTTATGTCTTCTTCCCTCTAATAAAAGACTAGCCATTTCCTTGGCTCTCCCATTAAAAAAAAAACTTATTCCCATACATTAACAGGGGGATAAAAACCACATTCTACCAAAAATATTTTATTACAAATGACAAATATGATCCTAAAACCCAGGCCAGGGGAAAACAAAGATAAAAAAATGCAAACCATAGTTTAATGTTACTAAAGAATATTGATACAAATATTTAAATAAAATCCTAGGAAAACTACAGCAAAATATTAAAAAAAATTATTTGCTCTAATGCAGTTATATTTAGATTAGCAATGCAAAAATGACTCAACATTAGGAAAACGATATAGCTAGTCATATTTTTTTAAAAAACCCACTCCAAATCACATGATTGTATCAATTTGTTCAGTTATTTCACATGTGTCTGACTCTTTGTGACCCCATTTGTAACCCCAAAGTTACTGGAGTGGTTTGCCAATTCCTTCTCCAGCTCATTTTACAGATAAAGAACTGAGGCAAACAGGATTAAGTAACTTGCCTGGGGTCACACCATTAGTAAGTATCTGAGACTGAATTTGAACTCAGGCCCTCCTCACTCCAAGCCTGGTGCTCTATTCATTGCACCACCCAGTGGCTGTCATATAATACACTTATTTAATTCTTACTCCCTTACTTTTGTGGGGCAACCATATTAGGAGATTGACTAAGAAAACTGACTAGGAGTAGTCATACCAGTGGGAGGAGAACCAAGAGGGAGCAGTGTCACAGAAGCCAGGGACGGTGGCTAACAATTTCAAAAACTGCAAAGATATTGAGTAATCTAAGAGCTAGAGAAAAGGCCTTGGGTTTAGCTGTTAAGATATCACTGGAAATGTTTAAAAGAGCAGTTTCAGCCCAGAGGTAGAATCAGTGAGCATTAAGGAAGGAGAGACAAAAAGTGTAGACTATTCTTTCTAGGAGTAATCTATACTCATAACAACTGAACATGGTAATGGCAAAATCTTGTAAAGAATATAGCACAGGTGGAACCAAGATGGCGGAGTAGAAGCACAAACTTGGCATGGGCTGCAGCTCCAAACAATTTCAATACCTGTAAAAAAATGACTCTAAACAAATTTTAGAGCTACAGAACCCACAGAGTGACAGACAGAAACAAATCTCCCCCTGAAGACAGTCCAGCAGGCCAACAGGAAATGTCTATTGCAGCACGCTGGGAACCAAGCACAATCCCACAGGAGCTTCAAAGCACCAGCAACTGTGGCAGCTTCCAGATTTCTCAACCCACAAATGCCAAAGACAAAGTAAAAGGTCAGTGTGGAACTTTGTTGTAACGGGGGAGATGATGAAAGAGTGAGGTCTGGCTCCTGCCCCCAGGGTAAGAAGTGGTGGAGGTGTATCAGCTGTGCAGCCACAGCTGCATGGCTGCCTCAGGAGCTCCTGGCCTGCAGATTGTAGGGGGACCAAGCAACCATTCAGAGGGTAATTCCTCTTGCTTTGACCTGCTTGGATCTGGATCTCGGTCTTGAGTGGTGGTCCTGGAGTGTGTGACCAGTGAGCCAGAGTGTGTTGGGGCTATAGAGAGGGCACCCTCCTAATAGCTCTGGCAGCTGCAAAAACCCCATCAATTTGGGACAAAGCTCTCTCCATAGTAGAAGCAGAGTTCTACTGTGGTAAAGATCTCAAAAGTCAAGTAACTGACTGGCAATATGAGCAAGCAGAGGAAGCACAAACAGACTATGGAATCCTTTTTTGGGGTCAAAAAGGAGCAAGGTATGGAGGAGGAGGAAGACAGTGAAATCAGAACTCCTGCATCAAAAGCCTCCAAGGAAAATATGAATTGGTTAGAGGCCATGGAGGAGCTTAAGAAGGATTTTGAAAATCAAGTAAGAGAAGTGGAGGAAAAATTGGGAACAGAAATGAAAATGATGCAGGAAAATCATGAAAAGTGAGTCAACAGCCTGCTAAAGGAGACCCAAAAATACACTGAAGAAAATAACACCTTAAGAAATAGACTAACTCAAATGGCAAAAGAGGCCCAAGAAGCCAATGAAGAGAAGAATGCCTTAAAAAGTCAAATTTGCCAGATGGAACAGAAATTTCAAAAATTCACTGAAGAGAATAACTCCTTCAAAATTAGATTGGTGCAATTGGAAGCTAATGACTTTATTTTTTTTTTTCTTTTTGTAGGGCAATTGGGGTTAAGTGACTTGCCCAAGGTCACATGGCTACTTTTTGTGTTAAGTGTCTGAGACTGGATTTGAACTCAGGTACTCCTGACTCCAGGGCCAGTGCTCTATTCACTGTGCCACCTAGCCGCCCTATGACTTTATGAGAATTCAAGATACTATAAAACAGATCCAAACAAATGAAAAAATAGAAGGCAATGTGAAATATCTCATTGGAAAAACCACTGACCAGGAAATGGATCCAGGAGAGATAATTTAAAAATTATTGGGTTGCCTGAAAGCCATGATCAAAAAGAGAACCTAGCCACCATTTTTCAAGAAATTATCAAAGAATATTGCCCTGATATTCTAGAACCATAGGGCAAAATAGAAATTGAAAGAATTCACCGATTGCCTCTTGAAAAAGATCCCCAAAAAGAAAACTCCCAGGAACATTATAGCCAAATTCCAGAGTTCCCAGGTCAAGGAGAAAATACTGCAAGCAGTCAGAAAGAAACAATTTGAGTATTGTGGAAACTCCATCAGGATAACACAAGACCTAGCAGCTTCTACATTAAGGAATCGAAGGGCTTGGAATATGATATCCTGGAGGTCAAAGGAGCTAGGACTAAAACCAAGAATCACCTACCCAGCAAAACTGAGTATAATGCTTCAGGGGAAAATATGGTCATTCAATGAAATAGAGGATTTTCAAGCATTCTTGATGAAAAAACCAGAGCTGAACAGAAAATTTGACTTTGAAATACAAGAAGCAAGAGAAGCAGGAGGAGGTAAACAGGAAAAAGAAATCATAAGGATATTATTAAAGTTGAACTATTTATATTCCTACATGGAAAAACAATAATTGTAACTCATAGGACTTTTCTCAGATAGTTGAATATATATACCTACATATATATGTATGTATGTGTATATAAATATATATGTGAATGTGGCATATATATATTCATATATATATATAGACAGAGGGCACAGGATGAGTAGAACATGAAGGGATGATAACTAAAAAATAAAATTGAGAGGTGACAGGAATTTATTGGGAGTAGAAGAGAGAGATGGATTATGGTAAATTATCTCATATAAAAGAGACAAGAGAAAACTGTTACAATGGAGGGAAAGAACAGGAAGGTGAAAGGGAATGGGACAACCTTACTCTCATTGAATTTGGCTTAAGGAGGGATTAACATACACACTCAGTTGAGTATCTTACCCTACTGGAAAATAGGGGGGTAGGGGATAAGAGGGGGGATGATAGAAGAGAGGGCAGATTGGGGGAAAGGGTAGTTAGAAGCAAACGTTTTTGAAAAGGGTTAGAGTCAAAGGAGAAAATAGAATAAGTGGGGGCAGGATAAGATGGAGGAAAATATAGTTAGTCTTTCACAATATAACAATTATGGAAATTATCTGAGTAACTACACATGTACAACCTGTATTGAATTGCTTATCTTCCCAGTAGTGGCAGGTGAGGTTGGAAGAAGGGGAAAAATCTGGAACTCAAAATTTTAAAAACAAATGTTTAAAAAAAATAGCTTTTTACATGCAACTGGGAAATAAGATACACAGGTACTGGGATATAGAAATCCATCTTGCCCTACTAGAAAATTGGGGGGAGGGGTAATGCGGGAGGATATAAGAGAAAATAGATTGGAGGAAGGGGTATTCAGTAGGCTTGCTATTTTGGGGTGGGGGTAGGGTAAAAATGGGTAGAAAAAATTTTGTGGAAATGAATATTGGAAACTAAAAAATAATTAATTAATTTAAAAAATATGGCACAAATCTTTTCCCACTGATACATGCATCTGTGGAGGATTATCATTGTGTGGGACAGGGAAGGCTTGGAATTATTCTATTATTAATAATTTTAAAATTCATCTGGAAGAACAAAAGATCCAGAAAATCAAGGGAATTAATGAAAAGAAATGCAAGGGAAGGTGGCCAAGTCACACCAGATCTTAAATCGTAGTATAAAGTAGCAATCATAAAAACTACTTGGTACTAGTGAAGAAATAAAGTGGTGGATCAGTAGAATAGGTTAGGTACACAAAATATAGTAGTTAATGACTGTAGTAATCTGCTGTTTGATAAACCCAAAGACTAAAGCTTCTGGGATAAGAACTCAGTATTTGACAAAAATTGCTGGGAAAACTGGAAAATAGAATGGCTGAAACTAGGCATAGACCACCATCTTATACTGTACCCCAAAATAAAGTCAAAATGGGCATATGATTTAGATATAAAGGCTGATACTATAAGCAAACTGGGAGAGCAAGGGATATTTTACCTGTCAGATTTATGGAGAATGGAAAAATCTGTGACCAAACAAGAGATAAAAAACATTATGCAGTGCAAAATGGATAATTTTGATTACATTAAATTGAAATTTTTTTGTACAAACAAAGCCAATACAACCAAGATTAGTAGGGAAGCAGAAAATTGGAAAAGAATTTTTATAACCAATGTCTCTGATAAAGGCCTCCTTTCTAAAATTTATAGAGAACTGAGTCAGATTTATAAGAATACAAGTCATTCCCCAATTGATAAATGGTCAAAAGATATGAACAAACAGTTTTCAGATGAAGAAATTAAAGCTATCTTTAGTCATATGAAAAAATGCTCTAAATCACTATTGATTAGAGAAATGCAAATCAAAACACCTTTTAGAAACCACATCACACCTATCAGATTGGCTAACATGACAAAACAGGAAAATGATAAATGTTGGAGATGTGGGAAAATTAGAACACTAATGCATTATCGGTGGAATTGTGAACTGGTCCAGTCATTCTGGAGAGTAATTTGGAATTATGCTTAAAGGGTTATAAAAATGTGTGTACCCTTTGACCCAGCAACACCACGTCTAGTTCTGTATCCCAAAGAGAACATACAAAAGAACCCATATGGACAAAGATATTTATAGCGGCTCTTTTTGTGGTGGCAAAGAATTGGAAATTCAAGTTGTGATATATGAATGTAATGGAATACTATTGTGCTGTAAGAAATGATGAACAGGTGGACTTCAGAAAAACCTGGAAAAGCTTATATGAACTGATGCTGAGTGAAGTGAGCAGAACCAGGAGAACATTGTACACAGTTACAGCCTGTGGGATGACTTACTCTGATAGACTTATCTCTTCTTATCAATGCAAGGATATAAGACAACTCCAAAAGACTCATGATGAAAATGCTTTCCACATCCAGAAAAAGAACTATGGAGTCTGAATGTAGATCAAAGCATATTATTTTGCTTTCTTTGTTGTTTGTTTCTTCTTTCTTGTGATTTTCCCCATTGATTCTAATTCTTCTTGACAACATGACTAAGGTAAAAATAAATTCAACATGAGTATATCAAATTACACACTGTCTTGGGGTGGGAGGAGGGGAGAGATGGAGAGAAAATTAGGAACTCAAGATCTTATGGAAGTGAAGACTAAAAATAAATAAATGAAATTTTATTCCTTTCAGAGAGTTAGAATGGGACAGTAGAGATATCTGATACAATTGTTCCTTTTTCAGGTGAGGAAATAGAGACCCAAATAAGTTAAGTGATTTAACCAAAGTCATATGGCTAAGGAGTGAAAGAACTGGGATAAAATTCAGGTCAGTACTTTTAGAACACAGTAATATTTTTAAAGAGTAGCCAAATACAGTGGTCTTCCCTTTCTCCCACACACATTCACACTCACTCATGACATCATACCACACCACTCCACACCACACCACACTGTACCAAGATGGAAGAAATGACTGAAGCTGTTCAGTAGAGAAATTGATCATCAAAGTCAAACCCCTTTGCTATGAGCTTTATCAGAACACTGTGGTCAGATTTATCTCTGAGAAAAAATTTATTTCCTTCTTGACACCTGCAAGAAATTACTTAAAATACCTCCTTCCCCTGATCTGTTGTTCATCATTCCATTTGCATCAAAAATTAAATCATCTTTGCACAACGCTGCAAGGACATCTGTTTGCAATCATCATCCCCGAGGAAGTTGTTTCTGGAGAAGTAGAAACCTGATTCTCCCCTTTCTGTGTTCATAGGCTGCTTTTGGAGAAGTTTCCAGCAGAGGATCTGGGAAGGCTGAAGGAAGTTAGATAAGAGTGCCTTTCATATGACTTCACCACCGGGGCCTGGCGGGCTCAGGAGGTTGAAAATGCTTTTCCTCCACCAGTTAGTCATTGCTTGTCCTACTTTTCTGAAGTCAAGGAGTACTCACATAAAGAGCAACTTGTTCAGTGAAAGAAAAGGTCATTTCTGCTGGCCAAGCACTTGGAAAGGAGACAGGAAGCGTATTATTTTTACAAGGTAAAGTGATAAAGTATTTGCTTACCAAAGGGACAGGCAGCATGGCTTAAACCCACCTTGGGGTCTGCTCTATCCTGCAGGGTGGGGAATGACTCCTTTGTCTTACTATTACTCTGATGGAAATAGCAGGCAGTTAAGAGCTGAGATGGCTTTTGCTTCAATTGCTTAGGGGCTCAAACCTGCAGATGGGGGGCTATATACACTGATGGCAGGCATATAACCTCTTTCACCTCTCAGAGAACTCACTGACTTTTCAAAATTTCTCAGGAGTTAGAAAAGGTGGAAAATGGCTTCCTCCAAGATGCAAACTAAGGTTCTACTTCATTTTTAGAGATGATTGTGTTGTGAAATTGCTCCTCCTTCCAATTTTGCTTCCCATTTTTATATATGCAGTAAGAGGATAGCAATTAAAAGCCTCTGCTGAAATGTAAATGAGAAACTTTCCACAGTCAAAGTTTATATTGTGGCATCGTTAGTATGTAAATAACACATGGCACTTTATAGAATCTGCCATAATTGGCTCTATTTGAAAGGATGTCTTTATGTAAGAGAATATTATCATTGGAAATGCAATGTAAGTGGTGCCATCAAGCATACAGTACATCTTGAGAGAACTACCAATGTTTTATTCGGAAGAGCAAGATGCATAACTTTCTTGGGTTTTTGTGACTGAAACTTAATTAAAGGCAGAAATACTATATAATCAAAGGTAAAACATTTATTTTTGCCCCTAAAAGCTTTGATCATACAACATTAAAGATTTTATTAAAATTTTTTTATTAAATATGATATTAATCCTGGTCTGTTGCCTTGGCATTAGAGTTAAGTCTTCCTTCCAATACTTGTGACCCTGGTCAAGTCACTTAACTTCACCATGTGCTAGACAACTGTCAAAGCTGGCCTGCATAAGTAAAGGGAGTTTCCACACTGGGAGTTCCTCAGAGGGCTAAAATCATCAGGATGCTTTAAAAAAAAATCAAGCCAGTTCTGTCATTAAGAACAAACCCTCTAATTGCTCACATAGCTGAAACTCCCCCATAGAGATCCCAACTGTACTAACATGAATGAAATCCACTCTGTTTTTTCCCCTGCTTGTTTGACTCATGCTGCTATTTGCTCTGGGAGACTATGCAAGGCTAACCACAATTATGCTCTGTCTACAGTGGCAGCAAGGCTTTGATTTTTAGGGAGAATTACTCCGGGAACATATACTGCTTCTGGTGGGCATTTGTATGTCCAGTATCACTGGTCCTTGAACAGGACTCAGTTGATTTTCTAGTGGGAAAAAAAAAATCATGGAATCATAGAATTTTAGCATAATTTATGTGGTCTGACAGAGGCACCATTATTAGAGATTGGAATCTTCTGACTGTGAAGAAAGGATTGTTGTTTGTCCTTCATTCTCAAAGAGGACCATGACATCAGGAAGGTAATGCCATGACTTGCAAGGGAATTCGACTCAAGTGAGAGAGAGCTGTGCAAAGTCACCAGCCTTACTTTCTCCTCCAGAGCCATTTGGGTCCAAAGGAAAGATATAAATCAGGATGGCTGGAGATGGCCCAGGATGCAATGGGAAACGTTGGCCTTTCTAAGCTAAGGGCTATAACAATTATCAGTTTGACTGAGGCAAATGAAAAAAGGAAAAAAAAAAAGTAAGTGGCTTATATATTACATTGGTCCTGGGATCTACTTTGTGCCTCATTCTTTTTTCATTAAAACAAAGGGAAATTTAAAGGGAAGAAAAAACAAAACAAAATGGGGGCAGCTAGGTGGCACAGTGAATAGCGCTGCAGCCCTGGAGTCAGGAGGACCTGAATTCAAATATGGCCTCAGACACTTAACACTTACTAGTTGTGTGACCTTGGGCAAATCACTTAACCCCAATTGCCCTGCCTTCCCCCATCCAAAAAGCAAAACAAAACAAGGTGATTCTGATTCATTTATACTTGGTTTCATTGAAAGCCATAGAATCAAGGACCTAGAAGGGAATAGAGTTAGAAGGAGGAGAAAATCATCTAGTCATTTCTTTGCCTTCAAGAAAGGTCACACCCAGAGCACATCACTGAAATGGGAAATCTCTTTTCTCCAGGACCAGAAATTCTAAAGCTGTCCCTGGTTACCTACTTCCACTTTTAATGACAGTCATGAAGGAGTAAAACCAACTTATATAAAAAAAATGTAATCTGAACTGAACCTCAGTTGTAAAGTATAGAATTGCCTTATTTATCTGGCATCACTGGGGAAAATGAGATGCTCTTTATAGGCGAATTTTCCTGACAAATTAAACTAGCCCTCAATTTTTCTTTTAATTCAGGGTGGAAATTTTTCTTTAAATTATGTAGATTATGCTTTATTCCTTGCTTCCTTAAACAGAACAAAATAAAGCTAATTTAATCATGTCTTGTTGACTGGGACCATCATTACGAACACAGAGCAATGGCTTTGTTAGGTAGAGTTGCTCATACCTGGTGGAAAACATCTGGTGTACAGATTTCAACTCTTCTGTGACTTAGATAAAGTCCTAGGAAATCATGTTCAACAAATAGATGTAAGTGATTTGTCCAATGTCACAAATATAATAAGTGTTTGAGATAGGATTTGGACTCAATTTGAAACCAAAATTCTAATATTACAACTATTTTTTATGAGAAGTCACAATTTTTTTCTTCCAGAATTTTAGAATTCACAAAATGTAATTAAAGTTAATGTAGTTTGTACAGTTTTGTGATTATGAAACTATGAGGAAATTATTTCTCCCCTCCTAAGTCTTTACTACTAATAGTTTAGAAAATGCCTTGCCTAGGAAAAGCATACTATAAATAGGAGACCAAAATCAGATTTAGATTTATCAAAGTGATAGGTGAAACATTACATTGTAACTTATATATGTAAAAAAAGGCATATTTAATTCATTAGGGATAAGCTATGTTTCCTATTAAAAAAATCAAGGAAGCATGGAAGCGGTAGTATGGAATATTGATGGAATATGGTGGTGGTATGGAAGTAGTAAAAAAAACCCAACATAAAACCCTTTCAAAATAATATTTATTATATTAGATTATATCTACTTCTCTTTTTATTTTTTTTTCTTATTCACAGAACTGTAGAGAAAACAATTTCTGACAGAAGGCAGGTTAGAGAACTTTTGCATTCCTTTTTTCCCCCTTCTTAAATTCTCTGATTCCCAAGATGTAGCAGCCAAGAAGTCTCATATGCTATATTCTCAGCCTGTGTAAGCACTATCCAAGATAATGGACTAAAAATAGCTTGTCTTCTGCATACATACATAGGAGGAAAACTAATGAATGTGAAGCCTTTGAAAAAATGCATGAATATGTAGAACCAACAGGAGGAACATGAGGTTAAAAGAGAAGGATGAGAACTGAAGTGCTTTAGGACAGACCCTGTCATGCTGAAGCCAGGTAATATGAAGAAATAGGTGATGAAAGGTAGTGATAGTGATCGCTCTTTGAGCATTTTTTTTAAATGTAGTGTTTCCAGAGTCTATACCATAAAATGTTCTTTTCTCCTGATCACAATTTATACATTTAGAGGAACTTTTTGTGTTATTAATGATTTCATTATTCTAGTCACTCTGAAATTTCTACAGATTACTGGGATCAATGTAGGGGTGATATGTGGCTCCAGTCCCCAAACAGTACCAACTCTACTAACAGTCAAGGAAGAAATTAAAAAAAAAACAACAAATAGCAAATTATTGGTATAAAATAGAAAAGTAAAGACCAAGGAAAGGGCATGCAAGAGAATCATTCTTAGCCCCCATACATAAAGGAGTACAATCTCCTGAAGATTCTCATGTTGTTGAAAAAGGATTTAGGGCTTCATCTCTAATCAAACCACTAGAAAACTCATGCTCCTAAGGGAGCACCTTCCTTCAAAAATATGCCCCTCCTTGTTTTCCAAGTCCTGTTGAAGTCATCACTATACTCTCAGTTACCCAGGTTCAGATCCTTGTTTCTAACTTTGAAATATCTCTTATCCATTCATTCCTTAACTTTTAAACTTTATGAGGTCATATGGAATAGTTGTAATATTTTATAGTGAATTATGCCTTTCAAAATATGAGCAAAAGTTGAACATATTTGATTACATTTGATCCTTCAAATAGGCAAACATCATGCCCATTTTACAAATTAAGAAACTGAGTGAGGCTCTGACTGGTTAAATGATTTGTCCCAGTTCACACAGTTTATAAAGGAGTTGAATCCCATTCTCTCTGTTCACTGCCATCAACTGAACTGAACCCCGTTATCTCTCACTTGTTCTGTTATAATAGCCTACTAATTATTAATCTCTATCATGAGCTTCACAACTTTTCTTTTTCCAAGAGCTTATATAAATTAGGAAATGACAAAGCCATGTCACCATGCTCCAAAATCTTTTTAAAAATTTATTTTTCTTTATTTCATTAAACATTTCCCAATGACATGTAAAATTTTTAATATTCAGTTTTTAAAATTTTAGTTCCAAATTCTCCCCCTTTTTCCTTCATCTTCCCCCACCTCTTTAGAAGGTAAGCAATATGATATTGATCACACATATAAAATCATGCAATATATATTTTCATATTAGTTATATTACAAAAGAAAACACACACATACAAAAAAAGAAAAATAAAGAATATTTTAAAAGAATGTTTCAATCCGTACTCAGAGTTCATACATTCTCTCTCTGGAGGTGGATAGCATTTTTCATTGTTAAGTCCTGCAGAATTGTCTTGGATTATTGTCTTGATCAGAACAGCCAAGTGTTTCACAGTTGATCATCCTTACAATAATGCTGTCACTATGCACAATGTTCCCCTGGTTCTGCTTACTTCACTTTGTATCATTTCATGTAAGACTTCTCAGGTTTTTCTGAAACCATCCTGCTCATTATTGCTTATAGCACAATAGTATTCCATCACAATCATATACCACAACTTATTCAGCCATTCCCCAATTGGTAGGCATCCCCTCAATTTCCAATTCTTTGCCACCACAAAAAGACATGCTCAGAAATCTTTTTTGACTCATGATTTCCTATTAAAAAAATTACACTCTTAAATCTGACATTTATAGCTTTAAAGAATGGTTCCAAACTATTTTTCTAGCCATATTTTATGAGACTCTTCTACTCTCAAGCCAAAATGGACTATTCATTGTTCCATTATCTCACCCTCTTCTCTTCCCTGTGTTTGTAATGAGTTCTCCATCCATGCTTCCAGGTCAGTTTATTGAAATATTTCTCCTCTTTCAAGTCCCAGATCAGATGCCATGAACTCCATAATATTTTCCCTGATCTCCCCAGGTAAAAGGAATTCCTCCCTCTGTGAAGAAACAAATGTCACTCTGCATTTTAGCTAATCTTTTATAGAAAATTTTATTCATGAAACAAACAATTGCAGAGAAAGTGACAATGACCAACATAGTTTCCCCTACTATACAAAGATTTGCTTAAATTCAAATGTTCTCTTACATTACAAAATATTAAGGGACTCAATCAATGGGAAAGACAAATTATTCCATTTTCAAGGTTGGTTTTTGTCATATCTAACATAAAGGGAGCAGTAATAATGCATCCTTGGAAAGATCTAGTCAGTGGTTCTGACCTCATAGGAGATTACAGGCACTGTCATTATTACAACACCGACTCATACCTGTTGCAACACAGAATCCCAGAATTTGAGAATTAGAAAGCACCTCAGTAGCCTTTGAATCTAACCCATACATGAAAGGAATCTCAACTATAACATAAACAACAAGTGATCTTTCAGCTTCTGAAGACCTCCATGGAGGAGGATCTTATCCCATCTCAAGGAAGTCTGTACCACTTTTAGATATCTTAAATTGTCAGAAAGTTTTTCAAGTCAAGTCAACAAGCTGTTATTAAGAAGTGTTTGCTATGTGGCTGTCATAGTGCTAAGTACTGACCCCCAGCAAATACAAGCAAAAAGAAAACACATGCCCTCAAGGAGCTTACATTCTAATAAGAAGTCAACCCATAAGAGGGACATAAAAGATGGTGAGGGGAAGATACCCATATGGCAATGTCTTAAGAATAAAAAATGGTTTGGGCCCTTCCTCCAAATGGAGGTTCCAGGGAGAAAGGGGGGGGCATAGGAACAAAGGGAGAAGGCTGCTAAAATTTGGAGGCAAAGTCTAGAGATATTAAACATAAGGGCAAAAGAATAAGTCCAATACCTTCTCTATGTGACAGCCTTTCAAAAACTTGAAAGGAAACCTTAGTGATTATAGACTTTACATTTCCTTCAATGTCTCGGCTGCTTTTTTTGACCTCTTTGATGAATTTTCTGTGCATTTTTATGTGTGTGGATGTATTATTTGTGAATGTGCCTCATTCCCTTACTGCACGGTAAGCTCTTTGAAGGAAGAAACTGTCTTTTTTTAAAAAAGAAATCTCTGCTGTAGCATAGTACCTCATGCATACTTAATAGATCTGTGGACATTCTGATTGCAACTCATCTATACTTGCTCATCCTGTGTGACTTCTGTCCATGAGCTCCCACAAATTCATCAAAGAACATCCATCCAGGGGTGGCTAGGTGGCGCAGTGAATAGAGTACCACCTCTGAAGTCAGGAGGACCTGAGTTCAAATGTGGCCTCAGACACTTAACACTTACTAGCTGTGTGACCTTGAGCAAGTCACTTAACCCCAATTGCCCTAAAAAAAGGGCAAAAAAAAAAGAATATCCATCTAACATTCTAGGACTTCCTCACCATTTCTTAACATTGTAATGATATAGTAAAGTGCATAGACCTTCTAATGATTATCCTTCTCTTTTGGGAACTCATCTTTTTCAATCATACATGAATTTCTTCAGTGAAGATAGCTTTTTCTCTTATCTCTTGTTCAAAGTTCCTTGTTTGATATATGATGCAACCTGATCATATCCACTGTATACTTCTTCATTATCCATTTAGTGATACTCAATTTTAATTCTTTGGAGATTGTAACATTCTATGTATTGCAGCCAAAAAGTCAACAAACAACAAAAAATAGTAGAATATTGACATTAAAAAGATGTCTCTTGACTTCAGGAAGATGTTTAGGGTCATTAAAGGATCTCTGCAATTTTCCATAAGCAATCCAGTTTACACTTCTCTTACTGTCTTATTCTAGGACCAACTTTTTGTCCATTTGTAGTATCTGTCTAATCATCCATACTGATGGACGATCTCTATAGGTTGTCCATCTAACTACATATCATAGTCTTAACAAACCTGAATGACTATGTTGATATCCTCAATAGTAATAGGGAAGTTTGGGAAAGGGATGGGGTTTGGGGAAAGGATAGATATGATAAGTTTCAGAGGTCTATAATACATCCAATTCAAGGTGTCCGATAGGCAATTGGAGATGTGAGGTTGGATGTAATGAAAGAGGCTAGAGCTGATAGGTATGAGAATCAACTAAGAAGAGATGATAATTAAATGCATGGGAACTGATAAAGTCTCTGTGAGAAATAGAATAGAGGGAGCAGAGAAGAAGGCTTAGGACAGAACCTTGTGGGGACACCCACTGTTAGCAAGTATGATCTTGATGAAGATTCAGCAAAAAAGACTAAGAAGGAGTTGTAAGATAGGTAGGAAGAGAACCAGGAAAAACAGCATCATGAAATAAAGAGAAGAGAATTTCAAGAAGAGGATGACTGGCAGTATCAAAGGCTACAGAGAAATCAAGAAGTAAGAGAATTAAGAAAAAGCCAATAGATTTGGTAATTAAAAGATCATTGGTAATTTTGAAGAGAATAGTTTCAGTTGAATGATGTGTTAGGAAGCCTCAGAGAGTTCAGAAAAAGAGTGAGAAAAGAGGAAGTAGAGGCATTAAATGATTGTAAATGGCTTTCTCAAGGACTATAAAAGGAAAGAGAGATTATAGGATGCTTTCTAGAGAACATGGGTGGATCAAGTGAGGATATTTTGTGGATGAAGGAGCTTTGAGCATGTCTGTAGATATCAGGGAAGTAGTCATAAAAGACTGAAGATAAATGAGAAAGTGAGAATGATAAGAGGGGCAATCTGCTAGAGATGAAGGGATAGAATAGAATCACTTATACATGTGGAGGGGTTTTCTTCACATAAGATGTGGTGAAGGAGGACATAGTAGTGAAGTCATTTGAGTGATGTGAGATAAAGAGGAAGGAAAAAAAGGGAGTTGTCAGTAAATAGTATCAAAAACTATGGTTCACTAGTTTACTTCATAAAGTTCTCAGCTGAGAAAGTGGAGAAAAAATTTGAAAAGCCTGCTGTGATAAGTGGGATAGCGAGTTAACTAGGACACAGTAAAAGGATTACCTTGCCATGGTGAGTACCCAATTGAGACTGTGTAACAGATATTTGTAGAGGACCCAGCTGATAGTGTTTTCCAATTTTTTTCTAGCTTTTGTTCAGCAGTATATGAGTATGTACTAAGACATTAAATAGTGGGAGGAATCCAAGGCTGGGGTTTGACAAGGCAAGATCTTTGGTAGGATAGGGGGACAGGACTCAAGAGAAGGGGGCAGGGTAGAATTGAACTGGTTCACCAAGATGTCAAGATGTGGAAGTAGGGAGAATGTAGCCAATGCAAAGGGGATGGCCTGGGAAAGAACTGACAGGGTGGAGGGACTGAAGGTCACGGTGAGAATAAAGAACAGGATTTGCATTGCAAGACTGTAGGAGAAGTAGAATAACAATAGTCTCTATCTCAGAAAGGAATTTCAGAATTCATGAACCTAGAACAAACCAGAAGTACAGTAGGGTCTTACATTCTCTATAGTCTTCAGTCAACTGTGTGATGGTAAAGAATTAGTATAATGGGTGTTTCTTGCAAATGACTGCCTACTACTATTGCCTACTAAATCCCTCATCAAGGATGCCCTCAGTGTGTGTGTGTGTGTGTGTGTGTGTTATTCTCATGAAATTTTATATAGATGGGATAGTAGGCATTAAAAATAACTGTCGTTGATATTTCCTGTTACCATTTTCACTATGTTAATAAGGTCTGAGATTTCCCCTCCCTCCCATATATTTGTTATCTTCTTCTCCTTCCTTATCTATCAATTCCAATGCCCTCACAACTTGTATTGCATCTAGCACACATTTCTCTGTACAATCAGTCTAATCTAGCTGCCTTCCTTGTCTTTGTTCTTTTTAGTGCCACTTCCACTTCCTCTAATAAGCATACCTGAAACTGTGATGTTAGAGTTCAAGTGTGTTAGCTCCAAACTTCTTTGTGGTGAAAAAAGAGTTTTTTATAAAAATCTTTGCTGATCTTTTCTCTTTGGGCAGTTTTATACCTTCCTGCCAGCTTCATGGTCCTTAAATATCTTTGTTTTGTTGAGTCACTAGTCAACTTCTCTTTAAAATAGTTTCATCCTCTACTGCTTTTCTCTGATTTATGAGTTTACATTACTCATAATCTTCTATCATCCTGTTATGGGAATCTGAAGATCTTCCCTGCCCCTAGGCTCTTTGATAGGCTTAAGTGACTCTGAGAACCTTCCCTGATTTGAAAGTGTACTCTGCCCCCTAACAGGCTGAATGTGGTCACATGGAACCTGTGGCAGAAGGCTGGTTCTTCAGGAATGCCCATGCCTTGTTACTTTGTGATTGGGCAGTGGATCAAGAGGGCTGTGACATTCTCTGATCCAGGAGAAGGCTATATATAACCTGATGTGGTTTTTTGCTTTGGGGCTCACTTTGAGAAGAGTTGTGTGATTTGGCCAGATGAGACTCTGGGAAGCCGTCGAACCCCCGGCTTTGAAAAACCCAGATGTTGGTGCTTCCCTCTCTGGTAACTGAATAGATATGTATGTGATGGTCAGACGGTTGGAAGCCCCGTCTGCTGATCTGTTTCTTTGTCTGCTTGTAACTTCTGTTTGTTGTGTTTGTATTCTGTTTGCATTCTCTGAAGTTCAGGGTGCTGACTTTTTCCCCTGAACTAGGTAAATGATATATGTTTGATTGATTAAAGTAAGATTGTTAACCCATTTTGAGTTGTTTTCCTTTAGAAAAGCAGATCTAAGAACCTGTGCTAAAAGCCATCCTGGGTATGCCGGGGTGCTTGTGGATATACATCCTTCTCTATAAAATTCTAAAAATGAATTAATATTCTTAACTAACTTACCCTCCATGATTGTATACCTCCATTTGACAAGGAGGGATAGCAACAGTAACAACTAGCATGTATTTATTCATTACTAAGATTTATAAAGCATATATTATTTCATTTGATTCTCAAACCAATAATATGAAATGAGTATTTTACAGATGTGGAAACTGAGGCTGAGAGATTAAGTGGTTTATCTAGGATGTGTCAAGTCCTGAAATAAATCAAAGCCATGAGTTGAGGAATAATGCATCTTTAATTGAGATAACAGGGTAGCAAACCTGCCACCTTGGGGGATGTCTCATGAATTCTGAGTACAATGAATTTCCCAACTCCAAGAAGCAAAAGCTTCTTACATGTTTAAGAGGAGAGGAAGAAGAGATAGAATGAGGTAGTAAGGCCTGGTCACAAGACCCCAGTGACCCTTGGAAATCCAGGCAAGGACAACCACTTCATTGTGACCGTTTTGCCCTTCACACCGTGAATCCCAATGGAATGGGGCAAGGACATTAGAAGCTGAGATACAGCTTAAGCTAGGTTGCTTTACTAGGTAAAATCTCTGAGTTGGGGGACTTAGGATATAATTCAGCTCAACCCAATCAAGACTGTCTTAAGAGTAGGAATGTAAGGACATTATTGAAATTCTGACCTTATGAGTATCATTAAAGAGTGTCAGTGCATATTACATTTGATATTAACAATTTCTGTCACATTAAAATTTCTTTCTGTCAGATCACATAGTTAGTAACTGTTTGAGGCTGAATTTGAATTCAGACCTTCCTGATTCCAAGTCCAGTGCTCTAACCAAGAAGTCAAGCATTTGCTGACTGAAATGATTTTTAGTCTATTTCCGATTCCTCACTAATAGTAACTGATATGCATTGGTTAGTTTTATATTTTTACTGATATCTATCATTTCTTTTTTATTTTTTATCATTAATAACTTATTTAAATAGATTGGGTTATAGTTGTTTTAATTGCAAGTACGCTCCCTTTTGTAGTTTATTCTTCAAGCCTTGATCTAACACATCAGTGACTACAGAGACAGCAAGATTAAGTGTACAATGCTGGAAGCAGACTAAGTTTGCCATCTGAGAACCTGCCTAATCACCAGGAGGCTGGTCACTTGGTGATGAATTCTTTGGCCATGGCAACCAGGGAAACAAAGAAAAATACCAAATGCTCTGAGTCCCATGCAACCCCTTTCCTTTAGTCCTTGTACACAGTGGACAGTTAATGACCCTTGTTGAATTTGCTGCTGCATTAAATTAAGTCTCAGAGAGATGTTAAACACTTCAAGCAAATAGTTCACTTACAAGGGCCAGACTCAATCTGCTGGAAGCCCATTCACAAACAAACAGGCATTGAATTAAGTGCTCCACCTAGCTGCCTCTAGAAAACAAAGCAAAAGAATTGGTGAGGTTTTTCATGCAAGTTCTAAGTCACAGTCCCAATGATTGCTCTATTCCTCCAGCCTTTTGAAGAAGGAGCAATGAAAAGATATGACTCTTAACCTTAAATTCCAGGGCTAATGGATCACCTTCTCCCTTCCCCACCCTGAAGTAGAGTTCTATATTTTTTTATTCTTGGCTTTCTCTGAAGAGATACACTAACTGTTGTGTTGGAGCAATTTGGGAGAGCAGATTGTTAAATTTTCAGCGTAAGCATTTACACCTTGGAAATGAGCAAATGAAAGACCAGGATTTGATTTATTGTCTTGTTGATTGTCTAGACTGAAGAAAATTGGGGGGGGGGGGGGAATGTCAGTCTTTTAGATTAAATGTAAAACTGTGTCTGGTGTACCTTTTTTTTTTCAGAGAGCTACTTGATAAATATTTATCCGCATACCACCAGATGGATGCATTGTACCTTCATTAGTAATGGACAATAGAATTTTTTTTTTGGGTGGGGAGTGGGAGGCAACAAAATTCAAATTCCATTGGCATTTGAAATCTGGTCAGTGGTCTCCTGGGGAGGAAAGAATGCCTCTTTTGCTTATCCTGCTTCCAGAATTTTTCTGGATTCTCTGCTATTTCTCTTTCAGCCAGCATGACAGCTTCATGTGGATGTGGGACCCAAAAAATGTCTAAATGAACACTAAAGAGGTTGCCATAATAATCTCCTTGCTTGCGAAGAGCCTGTCATTGGCCTGGAAGTAAAGGTCATAGTGACTTCTTAGTAATTGTAATATACTCTACTTTCGTTGAAATTAAAATTTATCATCATTTTAACTCACTATTGAGAATAATTAATACATAATGTTATAAGCTTTCAAAGTATATTCAATTGTAACATGCTTATTTGATATCTTACAATCTACATTCCCCTGCTATTTCCAGTGGTCATCCCACCCACTGTCAGATTCTACAAGGGGTTTTAAAAGGTGTCCAGAATGGATTCAGAAAAGGACTTTGATATCTGAAATGTGGTATCTCTTCCCTGGCTTCCCTCACTCAAAAGTGCTTCTTTCTTTTGTGTGGTGTCTTTTAAGAAGGATGCACCAGTCTCTTTGTGAATGTCCACTCATCACCAGTGTGTGAGATGAAAGAGTTCAGAGTCTGAATCTGAGGTCAGAAAAGGTCTTTATTCTTTCTCATGAGAAAGGACTCTGCCCCTGTCGCCCAACATGGTGTCTGCAGGCAGACAGCGACAGGTAGAAGGCAGCCCATGGTTATATAATCTTTTAATGCAGAAACCCAACCCCCCCAACTGGCCTTCACTCTCATTGGTAGAGGGGCTGACCCACAGCCTAAGCTCGGGAATCTCTCTCTGAGACAAAGGACCTGGAAACATGTGGGTGTTCAGTGAAAGCAGTCTTAACCTTATTTGGCATATCTTGTGCTGAGGTGGCACTGGGGAGGGTCTCCATTGCTCTAAGCCCCGGATTGCTGGAAGGTCAGCTGACTTCTAAAGTTAGGCCTAGTGAATAGTGAAGCCATTCTAGATTTGATTTTTCAGAGTAGGGAAACTTCACTATAAATTATCCCTCACACCAGGAGAGATTTTTCTGTAGCACTGATAACTTTCACCAGAGAAACTTTGAATAGGAAGAGAAGTTCTGGATTCAGTTCTCTTTAGTACATATCTTGGTCTTTACACATGCCTTTATCCTCTGGGAGAGTCTATCCTTAAAGTCATTTGAAAATGATCATGATGGTAATAGCTAACAATTAAATGCCATTTCTAGGTTTGCATGGTGCATTTCATCTCTTCTGATCCTCATCACAACCCTTTGAGATAGAAGTTATTATTTTAGATAATAGAAGAGATTATTGGTGCGGCTAGCATCCCTGAGGAAACTTGGTCATATTGACTTCAAGGTTTGTTCTCTAATCCTCACGGAATATTTCTTCTCTAAAGAACCTCATTCAATGCCCCCTCTCCCCATTGCTATAGAATGAAGCTTTCTTCATTCCATAACTGACAGCTCACACTTGAGGCAAAAGACAGCCTTAGCCAATTTTTGTTCACATAGGCACAACAAATCCCAATAAATGAAAAAAATCTCTGATAGCAGACAGTTAATCCATTAATGATGAGGTAGGTTGCCCTTTTGGCACCATATATAGGTATACTTGTTGAATTTGAATATCTATAGCTGGTCTGGCTCTTTTTGTTAAGGCATGTCAGACTCTCTGACCCAATTTGGGTTTTTTTTTGGCAAAGATAGTAGAAGGGTTTGCCATTTCCTTCTTCTGATCATTTTACAAAAGAGGAAACTGAGGCAAGCAAGGTTAAGTGACTTGCCCAGGGTCACACAGCCAGTAAGCATCTGAGGCCAGATTTGAACTCATGAGGATAAGTTTTCTTGATTCCAAGCCCAGTATTCTATCCACTACACCACTTGGCTGCCTGGGTTTGGGCCTTAGCAAAGTTATAATAAAAAATGTTTCCTTACCAATATCCTGGGTGAGCAAAAAATTGAGACTCTGACATAATGGAGTTTGACTCGCATAGTGCTACATTAAAAAAATTCAACAAACATTAAATAGGGTATTAATATGTGCAAATGCTAAGATGTCTAAGCTGAGGAATGGTGGCTGATAATTCTCTTCACATTAATAATGTAGATAAACAAATAAAAAAGGAGTTACTCAGTCAACATCTTCAGAGTACATTTTCTTCACAAATGATTTCTTTTTTCTCTCTTTTTTTTTTTTTTGGCTTTTTGGAGGGCAGTTGGGGTTCAGTGACTTACCCAAAGTCACACAGCTAGTAAATGTATCAAGTGGCTGAGGCTGAATTTGAACTCAGGTCCTCCTGACTCCAGGGCTGGTGCTCTATTCACTGCGCCACCTGGCCGCCCCCACAAATGATTTCTTGCCTTGAATAGGAACAGTGATGGTGTTCTCTCTGTGATATAGAATTTGATACCCTGTTTTCATTCTTTTTTCACTGAATTTTGCCGTTACTTTATTCCTTTTTCTTTAGCTTTGGAAGCTGAAATGTGTGTGAGTTGCTTTGGATTTTTATTTTCTTTTTTCTTTATCTTAAAAAGTCATGGTGGCACAGTAGAGCACTGGCCCTGGAATCAGGAGGACCTGAGTTCAAATCCAGCCTCAGCCACTCGACACATTTACTAACTGTGTGACCTTGTTGCCTTACCTTTCGCCCTCCAAAAACAAAACATTATTTTTGTCAAAATTACTGACTTTGGAGTCAAAGGAACTAGGTTCAAATTCTTATTCTATCGCTTCATAAAGTCAACATAAAGTCAACAACTTTAACCTCCCTAGGCCTTGGTTTCTTTATCTGTAAAATGAAAGAGTTGGAGAAGTTGGTCTCTGAAGTCCTTTCCAACTCTAGAGCTACAATTCTATGATTCTATTAGCTCTTTCCCTCCACCCACTACTTCCACTCCTTACCACTGCCAGGGACAAGTAACACTGATTTGTTCAATTCAATTAACATTAATTAGGCACCTACTGTATGCCAGACATTGTGCTAAGTGCTGGAGATACAAATAAGAAAAAGAAAGATAATCAATGCTCTCAAGGAATTTACAATAGGGGGGGAGGGGAGATAACACATGAAAGGAAGCTAAAAGCGGGGTATCTGGTATGAGAGTGGGATGTTCCACAGAGTTGAAACCAAGCAGAGTTGCTGATGGAAAATGAAGTATTACCTGGAAAGTTCTTAAAGTTTGTTTGTTCTTTGTTCTGGAAGAGAACCATGATATCAGGAAGGTGATACCATGACTTGCAAGTGAATTGGATTTAGTGAGGGAGGGCTGTGCAAAGTCACTAGACTCACTTTCTCCTCCAAAGCCACCTGGGTCTAGTGGCAAGATGTAGATTGGGATAACTGGAGATGGCCCCAATGCAATGGGAAACTTTAACCTTTTTTTTTTTGGAGGGAGGAAGGCAGGGCAATTGGGGTAAGTGACTTATCCAAGGTCACACAGCTAGTAAGTATGTCAAGTGTCTGAGGCTGGATTTGAACTCAGGTCCTCCTGACTACAGGGCCAGTGCTGTATTCACTGTGCCACTTAGCTGCCCCTACTTTGGTCTTTTTAAGCTAAAAGTTCTGAGCCCTGTATAAAGAAGGCTTTGAGAGAACTTTATTGCTCCGCCCTCCATCCCTCCAATCAGAGGGAAGAGACAAGTGAGGTATCTCAGAAAGTATTGAATATCAAAACCCCAAGTCAATCAGCATGATGATGAGAGATTTCAGGTGATGGGCTTATCCTGGAGAGACTCTAAACCAAGCAAAACTGCTGATATAAAATAGAGAGTTACCTGGGTTCTGTCCTGCTGCAACACTCCGTATCCCATCTCCACACCTTTGCATGGACTGTTCACTTTATTCCTGGAATGCTTTACCCCCTCATTTCTGCCTCTTAGTTTCCCAACTTTTTTTAAGAATCAACTCAAACCCCATCTTCTGCTGGAGGACCTTCCCAGCTGCTGCCACCCCCACGCCCACTCCAAATGCTAATGCGTTCCATCATCAGAGTAGCTTTATGTACTCTGCATATATCTTATATATACCAATCTATCTACATGTTTTCTCCATTAGAATTTATGCTTCTTGAGATCAAGGGCCATTTTTTTCCCTTTCTTTGTATCCTTAGCATTTAGCAAAGTACCTAGCATACAACATCATAGTGAATGATTACTAAATGCTTGTTGACTGAGTGAATGACTGTCAAACTGAGCTTCATCCTTCTCTCTACTTTTCAGTGCTTCCTTTTCTGTTTTGTTAGGATCTCTTACTCTGAACCGCACTTAGAATGCGCTTGCACAGACTATATTCTCTGTGGGAGCAAGGTCTTTCTTTTACCTTTCTTTGTATACTCAATGCAATGGCTGGCACTTAATAAATGTTTATTTTCTTACTGACTCATACTAGTCTTTGAGGCTGCTCAGTGTTTCCCACAGCAGCAATTAACAGGAATTTAGCAGATCCTACTGATGCTGACTTTTCTCTTACTGATCAAACTCTCTATTTCTATATTCTCTTGGACTTCTGCTCAAGTAAAATGAATTTCTTTGAGTCAAGTTGTTTTTAATGTTTTATTATGATTACTGCCTAGTTGGTAAGCATATCACAAGGAAGAAATTCCACATTGGAATGGAGGCTATCATCAAAGAAATAGATGAGGGGAAAAGAAAGCAGACTGCGTGTGTGTTGATAGCCGGGGTAGCCAACAGGTAATCCATATGCTCCTCTTCTATGCTTAATATCATAGAAATTGAGGACTCCCAACACATTGTGTGGACTCCTTCTCTTGGATTTTTGGGAGGGATATGGGATGGAGTTATATAAGATGGGTAGATATGGGTAAGGCATCTTTGAAAGGAATATCCACTTCAATAAGGTCACAGATTCATTGAAGTATTGGACTATGCCAAATGATCATTTGTTTATGAACCATTGCCTTCAGTGGAGAATTCAAAGCAATGATAACTCTTGTTGGAAATTATCAGCACTAAGGCAGGGTTTATGGGAGGGAGGGAGAAGCCTTACCTGGACCCCATTAAATTCCTATTCAAACTACTGGTTAGGTTGACCCCATTTCTGCCTTTCCTACAACCTGCCACTCATGCTATGGTCAAAGCCATATTGATCATCATACATCAAGGGCAATGAGGGATAGATTGGGAAGAATGGAAGGAAATGTGGAAGCTTAGTACATAGTCTTGAAAGAGGCTCAGGATTCTCAACATTTTGCCACACTTGTTTAATATACAGTTGGTGAAATCAATTAACAAACTGCACATTATTCTATTTCTACAGGAAACAAGACATTTATTTCCTCACCCCCACTCCCAACAACACCTCCCAAGATCTTCTGTAAAGCACATTCTTCCTGCTTTAATAACTGATGTTTAAATAATCTCTCAGCTATTTGAACTTCTAATGTATGTGGAGAAATTCAGGCTTTGTTTGTCAGCCTATAACAATCAGAAGTACAAAAACATGACATGAATTACAAGCGTTGACTTTAGCAAGCTTCTCTTCCATTGTTGCCATTGTCAGAAATTCAAATAAAAACCAATTCCGAACCATAAAAACAAATTGCAAAAAAGCTTTGTACAAATGATCAATTTTGCTCAAAACCTTAATTCTATGGTATTATTTAACCAGAGGACCCCTTGCCTTCAAAAATATTGAACAATTCATCTTCTGTCATTTTCTATTCTGTGGATTTCAGTAGTAGACTTTAGTGTTAGAGAAGTGTTCCTTAGACACAAAGAAAATCAGAGGCAATGGATTTTTTTAAAAATTCCATTCGCAAGTATTTTGTTTCTGCAGTAGAAACAGGGGTGACGAATCAAGCTGCCTAAAGTTGCAGGGAAGAATTTATCTTCTAGAAATATTTTATTGAGAAACAGATTTCTTGCCGTGTGGTTGAAAGGTTGGAATACTTTTTTTCCTCCATGCTGTGCTAGACATGACTTGCTCCAGATAAAAGGCAGCTTGTATAAAGAACAAAAATACCTCTCAAAAATGTTGCTTGAGCTGATACTGCGGGTGGTTTTAGAGAAGGCTGAACTGTTAATTACATGCAGTCAAAGCTTAAAGCTCAGTAAAGTGGATTGTGGGTTGGTAAGTGAGGGAAGAAGGGGCATTGAGTGAAAGGGCAAACCCCTAATGTGAATAAAGTACACTAATGTTAAAATTATACTGAGGCTTGTTGCTTCTTATTAATGGAAATTGATTCTCATATTTCTCACAGTTGAGATCCAGCATTAGTGGTCATTTGCTATTCAAAGTATTGGCAACCTCCCAGATACCAGTCTCTGTGGGGGTAGCACAGGAAATGCAAAGTGGTTTTTTTTCTGCCCGAATACCAGGGCTTAGCTACCACAGAGAGTAGTATATTGGGGAGTGACCACTGCCTTTTAGGCTAGGTGAGAGAGCCCCAATGAGCCGTGGACTTGAAATTGTCTGGAAGAATCACATTACTCCAAATCTGGAGGGGGTCTCAAATGCTGTCTATTCTAATTCCTTTGATAGCATGACAGGAATTGGCAAAATTTTGTGGTAGTAGCCCACACCTAGTTAGGGTCATATTTTGGGCATAGTACTTGAAAGATAGTATGCTGTAGTGGAAAGAACACTGCACTGAAAGCAGAAGAGTTGAATGCAAATCCAAATAATTTCATTTATCTGGGACTCAATTTCCTTACTGTAAAATGAGAGGGTTTAACTAAATCAGGGGTTCTTAACTTTTTGTGTGTCATAGAGCCTTTTGGAATTCTAGTGAAGCACAAAGATCCCTTCTCAGGATACTGTGTTGTTGTTTTTTTAAATCTGTAATCAAATGAAGTGTTAAATTTCATAAAGATTAGTAAAACTAATAATGTATTTTTTTTTTCCTTTTCCAAGTTCATGTACCCCCTGGGCCCACAGATTCCATGTTAAGACCCCATAAACTGAATGATCTATAATGTTCCTTCCAGTGCTGATTCTTTTGAGGAGACCTTCATTCATTGTCCTTAAAAAAAGAAAAACCAACTAGCAAACAATATGCCAATTCAGCTGCTAGTTAAAGTAACTGTGGCAAGAACAAAACAGGATTTTTTTTTTTGCCTAATCTGTGTATTCCACGAGGCAAGGCAATAAAGAGCAAAGGTAATATTAAGTTAATAATTGTAAGAAGGAAAAACACTTCCAAATTTGTGAGCCAAAGTCACATTATACCTGCTATTGAATTAGTTTCTTTTGGGAAGAAGAAAGCAAGCCATTAAGGGCTTTAAATGCAGGAAAGAAAGGAAGGAAGGAAGGAAGGAGGGAAAGAAGGAAGGAAGGAAGGAAGAGAGAAAGGAAGGAAAATAAAGGGAGGAAGGAAGAGAAACAAAGAAAGAAAGAAAAGAAGAAAGGAAGAAAGAAAGAAAGAAAGAAAGAAAGAAAGAAAATTAAATGTAGCCATCGTGCTTAGACACTAGCATTTTGCAATATGGGTTCATCTTGGTAATTTTTCCGAATTTTGCAATGTTTCCAATTGACTGTCTTCCCCTTTCTTGGATGCACTAGCTTTGTGCAAATTTTTTTAATTTTATGTAATCTGAATGTTCTGTTTCATCTTTCATGGGTGCCTGTTTGGTTGTTGTTTTTTTTCGGTAAGGATTTTCTCCCTAGTTATATCTGCCTCAGTGCTAACCCAGCTGTCCAATGGGCAAGGCACCAGGAAATACAGATTTGGTTTATATTAATTTACATCTATAGCATATTGTGGTCTCAAAAGTACTTTTCTTACAATATCCTTGTTATTATTTTACAGATGAGGAAACTGAGATTCAAAAAGATTATGTCTTGCTAACAATTATCCAGAGAGACATTTTAAAAAATCTTACATTGATGCTGACATTTGAATTTCCGTATCTCTCCCACCATGTCTCCTCCCCTGAAGATCCATATATAGGTTTCACAGTCCTACCCTCGCCCTACTTTCTTCTCCTTTTTACTTCAAAATTATTAATATTACATTGCGATATATACCCCTGACACTATGGTTTGCCAATCCTTACCAGTATTATGGTATAATGAAATCAACATTAGATTCTGAGTTAGACAATTTTTTTTTCTCCTGTAATACTTACTATCTATGTGACTTTGGATAATCAATCTACAAGCTTTTACTAAGGCCCATCTCCAGTCATCCTGGTCTATATCTGGCCATATCTATATCTATATCTCTTCTGGGAGAAAGAGAGGCTGATAACCTTGAACAGCCCTTCCTCACTTAAATCCAATTCATTTGCAAGTCGTGGCATGACCTTCCTGATGTCATGGTCCTTTTCAAGAATGAAGAACAAACAATAACAATTAAGCTCTTTCTATGTGCCAGTACGGTGCTAGGTGATGGATACAATGACAACAAGGAAACCATCACTACCTCATGGAACTTACTTTGTGTAGAGGAAACAACACATGCACATAAATTATATACATACGAATGTTCAAAATAAATACATGGTAATGTGAGGGATACAACACTGGGAGGGTGGGGAGCAAGGTAGAGTGGGGTAATCAGGAAAAGTCTCATGTAAGAAGTAGCATTTGAACTTTATAAGAGGCACTTATCTCCAATTGCTTTGCCTTCTATCCTCCAACCCTGCCCCCCAGATTGCTACTGTGATATTGCTTGATTCATAGAACACACCATTATCTTCGATGTGAGCACATCATGCTGGGTGGTGTGTGTCTTCCATGTCTCACAATTGATAACACAGTTCTTCAGAGAGAGACCTGGAGAATGTCCTTGTATCACTTCTTCTGACCTCTGTGTGAGTGCTCGCAGGCAATATTTAGACCTGTACTTCAGGAAAAATCATTTTGACAGTTTTGTAGAGGATGGAATGACTTGGGTCACGGAGCCCAATTAGGAGACTATTGTAATAGTCTAGGTAGGAGATGATGAGGATCTGACCTAGGGAGATGACCACATGAAAAAAGAAGTTATTGGAGAAGAAAGATACAGAAGCAGAACTGATAAGACTTGGCAACTGTAGTGTAAGGGAGAGTGAAGTGTCATGGGCTATGGATTGATACAACTGGAAAGATGGTGGATAAGTCACATAACTCAATAGGATCTAGCCTTTTCATCTATAAAATTAGGGATCTGGAGTAGATGATCCCTAAGGTCCCTTTTAGAACCTTTATATACCTTTTCTTTCTTCTTTTTCTATTTTTTTTCTTCCTCTGCTTCTCTGCCATAGTCTGGAAAATGGCATCTAGGGAGAGAACAGCACTGTGACTGAGGCATTAGGCCAAAAGCCCTTATTTAATTCTCTAGGTAGCACTCGTGGCAAACGGGACTATTGACTGCTTTGTTAGGTAGGGGCTGCTTGATACAAATCCTGTGCTACAGGGTGTAGGGGTAGGCAGAACCCCAAAGGAAGCCTAGTAACTCAGGCAATAACTCTGGAATGTTTCTAGGCCACCATGCAGCACATAAATACAAGGCTGGAAGGATGCCTTTCTGACTTCTTAGTTGGCCAGCTCTATTCAGGTCAAAGAAAAAGGCACCTTGCCACCAAACCAATGTTTTCCGCTGAGTTAGCATCTGCCAGGGAACTGGAAGTCTGTGACCTCCTCTGGCTTATCAAACTCTGAAAACTTTCAGGTATTTCAACAGCATGAAGTTACTCTTGTAGATTTAAATTGACGATATTCTTTGGTTCTAAATTTGAAATAACTAAGAAAACTAAATTGGAGAAGCTTGGATTTTACAGTCATTTTTTTTCCTAAATAAAATTGGCTTCATTGTTCTACTTGTACTATATTACCAATGACACTGATAGTACTCAATTATCAATACTCAATAAGAATTATCAATACTCAGTCCTTTCATTAGCATGGCTACTCTCTCACCTATGGACATCACAATGATTGAGGCAGCTGGGTAGAGCACTAGACAAGGAGTCAGGAAGACCTGAGCTCAAATCCTGCCTCAGAAACTTTCTAGAATGTGACCCCAGGCAAATCACTTAGCCTCTCTGGGCCTCGATTTCCTCCTCTGTAAGAATGGGCATAATAATAACACCTATCCCAGAACTCTATGAGATTAAATGAGCCATGTAAAGTGTTCTGCAAACCTTAAAGCACCATATAAATGCTGGCTATTATAATTATTGCTTTAGTTGATGCCTTTTTCAGTTGCTATGATGAAAAGGCTTAAAAGACTTTGGTCAATGTCATTAAGTTAGGCTGGTCCTTTAACTGTGGGCACACAGTCCAGCATCAAGTCTGTGTTCAAAGCCCTTTGATTTGGCAGGATTTGCCAGAGCTTGTCCTCTGTTGACATAGCCATTGAGATCCTCTGTGGATGGTTTTCCTTAAGGGTCACCTCAGTGACACAATGAGGTTTGGAGTTAGACTATTGATACATTGACACACTAATAAAATAGCATTATGATATATTAGCATACAGTATTAATGCTAATACTTTTTGTAAGTTCCAAAAAAAAATCCCAAACAATAAATAGAATGACTGAGTGACCATTTGGTGTGTTCTTATGTGTATTCCTTTTCTGAATATGAATCATGCAAAATTTACATGATAACTTTGTTGTATATTTAAAAATAATAGCAAGTTATATATAGTAGATTAGCAGCTCCATGTGCAATTATCTTTTTTATTTTTATTTTACTATGTTATGGAAATGCTTGTTTCATTCCACAAGTTAAAAATAATACAAATTTTTAAAAAAGAATAGATGACAACTCCCTTCCAGCTCTGAAATTCTGGAATCCTGTGATTCCGCCTGATAAGAGTTTGAGTGGAGAGGAGTCATGGAGAATGGGAGAGGAAAGGTGATATTGGCTGCTTTCCTAGAGTTATCCAGCATGACCACAAGGGGCTTAATTAATACCTTATTGTATTCCACTTATTCATTGAGTAGTACTTTAGATGGAGTAAAGATATTTGGCTGGGAATATTTAGCAGACTTATTAAACTAAAGAAATGACATTTCATGAAATGGGACAGGTATCCTGTAGTCTCAAATCATCTTGTCTCCTGAGTCAGGTAAGGTAAAGGCACTCTGTAACCTAATGCATCATAGATTTGATTAGGGAGATGTGGAGAGAAGTGCAATTTCACCCACATTTTACCTTTTGCTCAGCTCTAAGGAAAATCTGAAGAACAATAAGGAAGGCAAGGAAGGAAGGAGTTTGTGGTATTTATTTTTAAAAAGTGAATTGAAGGTAGAAGCAGGAAAACTCCACAGCTCCCCCATAACCACCTCAAATACCCATAAAATATAATTCTAAACAAATTTTAGGGCTCCAGAACTCACAAAATTACAGAAAAACACATCTCCCACTGAAGGCAGCTCAGCACGAAGGGCTCGTTGCAGCTCACTGGGAGCCAAAATCAGCCTGGCCTGAATCTTTGACTTAGCCCCAGGGGCGGCCAGGATGAGCTGCAGCTGGAGCCTTCAGGAGAGTGGATCAGCAGCAGCTGTGGCAATTTCCAGACTTATCAAGCCATAAGAAATAAGGACTAAGTGAAAGGTCAGTGGAACTCAGCTAAATTCCAGAAGAGGATCTGGCTGACTGTCCCAGGACTAGAAGCAGCTAGAAGCTGCTGAAGCGGAGGCCCTGCAGCCACCTTTATGTGGCTGCTTCAGAACTGGTGGCCTGCAGATTGCAGGGGGGCCAAGCTATCATTCAGAAGCTAAGTGCTCTTGCCTTGAGCTGCCTGGATCAGGGTCACTTTCTTGGGTGGTGGTCCTGGGGTGTGTGACCAGTGAGCCAAAGCTGGTGGAGGTTACAGAGACAGGGCCTCCTAATAGCTCTGGCAGCTGTGAAAACCCCAGCAATTTGGGACAGTGCTCTCCTCTCTGAAAGCAGAATTTTACTATTGAGCCCCGAAACCAAGTAATTGACTGGCAACAGGAGCAGGCAAAGGAAACAAAGCAAGCCCAGCAATCCAACTTTAAATTCCTTTTTTGGGGACAAAAAGTAACAAAGCATGGAATGGGAGGAAGACAACACAGTCAGAACTCCTGCACCAAAAGCTTCCAAGAAAAATGTAAACTGATTACAAGCCATAGAGCAGCTTAAGAAGGATTTTGAAAACCAAATTAGACAAGTGGAGGAAAAATTGGGAAGAGAAATGAGAATG
>CM053580.1:140558920-140577437 GCA_028627135.1 Pseudochirops cupreus | reverse complement strand
ACACACACACACACACACACACACACACACACACACACAATACCAGAGGTATAATATACCATATATAATATATATAGCATATGTATTTTACACATACATAACACACACATATGTGTGTGTATGTGTATACACACACCTTTGGTGGAGCATTCTATTATCTAAGGTATCCTCCATACCACAATCAGGCAATAGAGTAAGATTTTACTAGAAGATCTGATGCATTTATTTGATACAATATCCATCAAAAATACCATTTCTCCCCCTTTTTTATAGAGCTAGCTAAAATTATAAAGATGTTTTAATGGAGAAAAAAAGCAAACGTGTATCAACATAAACTTTGAGGTATGGAAAATTTGATGAAGGTAGACTTTTATTCTCAGTCTCTAATACATTTTAAAGGAAGTAGTTAGTAGCAAAACATTCTTATAACTGGTTCCCCAAAGAAAGAAGAAAAAAATATGTAATGAAACAGAACAGAAATGTCAGACTCAAATATATACAAAAGAATAGTTTATATAATCCGCTGAAAAATAAAACCTAGGAGTAATATTAATTATTCTGTTAATATTGTTGAAAAACCTGGATAATGATATGACAAAACAAGAAATTTAAATCTTCAGTTGACACTGCATTCCATAATAAATTCCAGATGTATCATAGACTTAAATATTAAAAGAAGTCATAAAAATGTTATAAGAAAAGGGAAGAATATATTTATCTCAACAATGGAGAAGAGATAGACTTTTAAATTTCTTGAACAAATAAAATAAATAATAGACAACAAGATAGTTGCTTTCCATTACATAAAAATAATTCTGTACAATAAAAAATAATTAAAATTTAAAAACTAGTAATTTGAGGAAAATATTACACAAAAAGAACTGATACAAATATTCAAGGGGAAAATTCATTTCTCGAAGTATAGTCAAGGTGTATCAATAGATGTTTTAGAAAGGTCTAAACATAAGGTATAAATAACTACTTTTTAAAAATGTCAAGATTCCTAATATGGAAGTACAAATTTAAGAAAATTTTGACACACCACTTTGCACCCACCAAATTGGCAAAATAAATAGAATAACAAAACTCAATGCTAGTGGAATCATGAAGAACTAAGACACTATATGCTCCTCATAAGGTTGGACAGTCTGACACAGAATACTGACCCAGAATATATCCTTAATAAATGTTGATTGATTGGTTGAAAGATCAGTACAAAAATTATTTTTAAAATCAGGTGCTTTGAATCAATCATCCTAACAGTTAACAGACATTTATTAGGCATATACTGTACATAGAATATATTGTATGGGAATTGGGTTAATATAAATTTTAGATTAGATATGATCCATCTCTTCACAGAGCTTCTTTTTCTACTAATAGAAGCAACAATAGCTAACTAAAACAGGTCATATTACATGCTAAGTAAAACAGAAGAAAAAGTTAGGGAGGGCCTCAAGATATAGGAAATAGTATTAACAACATTAAAGAACAGATGACTGCATGGCACATTCAGAAAAGAAAGAGAAGTTCAATTTGGCCAGAACAGAAAGTACATTTAGGGACCTAATAAGGAATAGCTTTATAATGATAGGTTAGCGACAGACTTTGGAATGCCTCAAAAACTTTACTTGGAAAACAACAGGAAGTCATCTGATTTTTTTTTTAGCCAGAGAAGTGATATGCCTAAATCTTTGTATAAAACATTTTTTCTGGTATCAATATGGAAAATTAGAAGAAGAATAGGGGGAAAATGATAAAATATATGAGGTGGCTATTGCCATAATACAAGTGGGTGGTAATGAGGCTGTAATGTATGGTGGCAGTAAGAATACAGAGGAGAGAATGGAAGGGAAAGGTGTTGCAGAGATTGAATTGGCATGGCTTCGTAACTGATAGGATATGAGAAATGAAAAAGATGGGAAAAGAAAAAAAAATTCCCAAGATTCAAAGATTGAGCATAAATTGAATAGTGTTGTCACAAAAAGAAATATAGAAGTCTGAAGCAAGAGTGAGTTTATTGGAGAAGGGGTAATAATTTCAGTTTGAGATATATTGACTTAGAGGTGCTTAGAGGACATATAGGTGAAGATACCATGTAAAAAATTAGAAGTAATGTGATTTAGACATAAATAGTAATACCATAGGCAAATTAGGGGAGCATGGAGTAGTTTACCTGTCAGATCTATGGATAAGAGAAGAGTTTTTGACTGAGAATATTATAAGATGTAAAATGGATAATTTTTATTACATTAAATTAAAAAGGTTTTGCACAAACAAAACCAATGCAGCCATAATTAGAAGGAAAGAAGAAAACTTGGGGAAATTTTTATAGCAAATTTCTCTGATGAAGGGCTTATTTCTCAAATATATAGAGAACTGACTCAAATTTATAAGAGTATAAATCATTCCTCAGTTGACAAATGGTCAAAAGATATGAACAGACAGTTTTCAGACAAAGAAATCAAAGTTATCTATAGTCATAAGAAAAATGCTCCAAAACACTATTGATTAGAGAAATGCAAATAAAACAATTCTAAAGTACTACCTCAACATCCATCACATTGGCTGATATGACAGAAAAGGAAAACAACTAATGTTGGAGGAGATGTGGGAAAACTGGGACACTAATGTATTGTTGGTGAAGTTGTGAACCAATCCAACTATTCTGGAGAGCAATTTGGAACTATGCCCCAAATGGCTGTAAAGGTGTACATACCCTTTGACCTAGCAATAGCAGTACTCAGTCTGTATCATGAAATTGTTGGGTTTTTTTTAAGGAAAAAGTCTAAATGTACAAAAAAATATTTATAGGAGCTCTTTTTGTGGTGGCAAAGAATTGGAAATTGAGAAGATGTCCATCAGTTGGGGAATGACTGCAGAGGATTCCGAGAGGCTGATGGAGCAGATCAGAAAATTCTAAGCTCCCAAGATTTCCCCCTACAAAAGAGATAAAGCAGTCCCTCAGGGTGAACAAAATGCAGTAAAAATAAATAAGAACAGTGGTACAACAGGTGTCCTCTGGGGACAATTTGAGAAGCTCTGAAGGAAAATCCCAGGACACAGTTTGGTCCCAGTGAATGGTAAACACCTCCAGGCTAACAGTCAATTAAATAAGAGGCAAGCCCTGGGGTTAGTTGGATTGGGAAGCTGCCTCAGCCCCAGTCACAGTAACATTTACCCCTGGGACAATGAGGGGAGTTGGGCATCTGAGCTGGGGAAGATCAAGGGAACCTATGCTGACAAGGAACACCAGACACAGTTGTGCTGTGAAGAGCTGTGGGAGCAAGAAGGAATGAGCACAGCCTGGTGAATATAGAAGCAGTGGGACAGGATGCCCCTGGATGTGGGCACTTATAGGAGACTGGAAGTTTGACTTTGGCTCCAGACTAGAGGGGAGAATGGAAGGTCTGAGGCAAGAGGTATCACTCCCCATTTCCCAGGACTAGAGGTGATTACAAAAATTAAGCTGTTACTACAAAAAAAAAAATGCACAGGCAAAGGAGAAAGAATTCAACCACAGAAAATTATTATGGGAATAAAGAAGACCAGAGTTCATCTTCAGAGGAGGATATTGAAGCAAAGAACTCTCTTCTACCCTAAAGAATAATGTCAAATAGTCACCTACCCCAAAAGAATTTATAGAGAAACTTTAAAAAGACTTTAAAAATCAAATGAGAGAAATTGGAAAACAAAAAACAAAATACAAAATAATCCAAGAAAAATAAGAACACTATGAAAAGGAAGTCAACCATTAGAAAAGGAGATCTAGAATCTTAAAGAAAAAAATGACACCTTAAAAATTAGAATGGGGCAAGGGGAAGCCAGCAAAGTTATAACAGATCAAAAACAATAAAACAAGATATAAAGAATGAAAAAATAGAAGAAAAAGTAAAACATAAGAAAAACAACTGGTATGGAGAACAGATCAAGAAAAAAAACATAGGAATAATCAGATTACCTGAAAGCTATGATAAAAAAAATAATCTTGATACAATAATACAAGAAATAATTGAAGAAAAATTGTCCTGAAGCATTAGAACAAGGGGGGAAGGTAGAAACAGAAAAAATCGATTGATCACCACTTGAAAGAGATCTTATGAAAAAAACTCATACAATTATTATGGTCAAATTCCAAAACCACCAACTCAAGGAGAAAATAGCAAAGATAGCAAGGAAAAAAAACAATTTAAATATGACAGTGCCACAGTCATAATCACACAAGACCTAGCAACAGAGACACTAAAGGATGGCAGATCTTAGAACACTACATATCAAAGAGCAAAAGAACTGAGGGTCCAGCCAAAAATATTATACCCAACAAAATTAAGCATAACCTTGAAAAAAAAATGGACATCATATCATGTGTCAGACTTCCAGGACTTTGTTAAAAAAGAAAAACCTCAACTTAGTAGATTTAACAGACAAGAGCCAAGAGAAATATAAGGCACATACCAAAGACTGATTACAAGAGATTCAATAAAGACAGACCGTTTACCTGTTATGTATGTAAAATGTAAAACATATGTCTAAGATTGTCAATAATAATTGGGTAGTTTGTAAGAAAGATTGGGTAAGACCTGAATATGATATGACTTTAAAAAGTAGAACCATTTAGGAACAGTTAAAAAGAGTAATTGTCTTAAACAAATGAGGTGTGAGAGGAAGAACCTATACAAAGGAATTAGATGGGGAAGGAGGGCTGGTAGTTCTGATAACCTACTTTTATTGGGAATGGGTTCAAGAGGGAATAGTACAAATATATTTAGAGGAGTGTAAAAGTCTTCTAAATTCAGAATAATTAAAACAGTAAGGGGACAAGGAGGGAAGAGAGGATAAGAAAGAGATATCTAGAGGGAGGGTGAGGGAATAGGTTAAAGGGGGGTATAGAAAGAATATAGATTTATGGGAATGGGAGGATAGGGGAGGGATTCTGGGGGGCGGGGGGGGGGGGTGTAGGCAAAGTAATAGGAAGGCAAGGTAGTGGCCAGAAGTAAAACAGAGGAGTTAGGAGGTGTAGGAAATAGAGATACACACAAACATAAAAACAAACATCCGAGGTGGGATTTGTTAGGGAAAGCATCTGTCTATATATGTGTATGTATGTTTGTGTATGTGTGTGTGTGTATTTATGTATGTATATATGTGTGTGTGTGTATGTGTGTGTGTATGTGTGTATGTGCATAGATTAGACCACAATAGGTCTTTGCCCAAGAGCCCTTCAGGTTTAGAGTGAATGTCTCTTTAGAACAGCAACCCTGAGGGTCTTCCCCTCCCAGCTTGATTTTTTTTTCTTTTTTCTATTTAAAGGGGCCGTCACTATACTCACTTCTTAAAGAGGTCTATTCACTGAATGGGTCTTACCTCACTCGAAGTGAGAACCTGGGAAGACCTTAGCCTAAAAGGGCCTGGGTCCCCAATTGCATCCTGAGTCATCTCCAGTCTTTCTGAAGATTATCTGGTCACTGGACCCAGATGGTTCTGGAGGAGAAAGTGAGATTGGTGACCTTGCAAAGCCCTCCGTCACTCAAAGTCAACTGCAAGTCATGTCATCATTTCCCCGATGCCACTGTCCTCTTCAAAAACGAAGGACAAACACAATGACAATGTATATATCTCTATATAAATATGCCCACACCTAATTGTAGCCTTAGGGGGCAGGGGAGGGAGGAGAGGAAAAAAGAACAAAGTAAAAAGTGCACAGCAGAGAACAAAAGAAACTTACAAGGAAGCAAAGAAAAGATGGACAATTCTCAACACAATGAGTAGTATTTATCATGCAGGCTTTATTGAAATGAAAATTTAATGCTATATATTTTGAATCCTCTCATGCTCTGCTCTGCACATGACATGCTTTTATTCCTTTTCTTTATATTTAGCCTTCAATATTTAAGTTTATGATATGTTTCTTTTTCCTTTTCCTGTATTTGAGATCTGGTGTTTGATCTAAAAGAAAATATTGGGACTGGCTGAACAAATTGTGATATATAATTGTGATGGAATACTATTGTGATATAAGAAAAGATGACCAGGATACTTTCAAAAAACCTGGAAAGATTTACATGAGCTGATGCAAAATGAAGTGAGCAGAACTAGGAGAACATTGTATACAGTAATAGTAGTATTGTATGATGAACAACTGTGAATGACTTAGCTATTCTCACAATACAATGATCAAAGACAATTCAGAAGGGCTTAAGATGAAAAATAGTATCTACTTTTAGAGAAAGAACTTGCAGAGTCTAAATACAGTTCAAAGCATATGTTTTTTATTTTATTTTTCTTGGGTTTTTTTTTTTGGTCTGTGTTTTCTTTCACAACATGACTAATATGGAAATATGTCTTGCATGGCTGCATATGTATAACCCATATCAAATTGCTTGCCTTCTCAATGAGGGTGTAGGGAGAGAGGAAGGGAAGGAAAGAATTTGGATTAAAACAAATGTAAAAAAAAGTTAGAAATATATATCTGAAAGTTAGAAAAAAGTCAACTAGAGATTTATATTTTGGTCATCTGCAATACACACACCCCTACATGTATACACATATATACACATGCATATACACATACACATATATACATATATGTGCATATATATGGAGAGAGATGGAGAGAGGGAGATTAAAACCATGGAACTAAATCACATTGCCCAGGGAAAGCATACAGAGAGAGAAGAAACTGGGAAAATTATGATGAATTACTAATAGAAACAGAGAGGGAAGTGATAGGGAGAGGGTAGGAGAAGAAGGATCAGTTTTTGTGAAGAATAGAGACATTTTCTTCTCTACCTAAAGAAAGAAGGAAAAAGTGACTGATGGCACTTCTCAGTGATGTCTATGTAATCTGCTATGACTCCTCACTCAAACTTATCCCATATATCCAATCTGTTGTCAAATCTTGTCATTTTTACTTTCAAAAAATCTCATATATTTTCTTCTCTCTGATCATGTCATAATCATCCTTGTATGTCTCTCATCAACTCTTGCTTGATCTACTGCAACAGCCTTCTAATCAATCTCTCTGCCTCAAGCTCTCCACACTCCAATCCTCCATTCAATTGCTAGTGATTTTCCTCAAATAAAAGTATGATCATGTCATCCTCCTTCTCAATATATTCCAGTGGTTTTCATTATTGACTCCATTATCAAATATAAACTTTTCTGCTAGCATTTAAAACTCTTTATGACCTGACTCCAGTCTTCTTACACCTTAATCTCATCCGTGCATGCTATAATCCAAATACACTCTCCCATTTGCAGTCCCCTTACACTTGACCTTCTATCTCCTGAATCCTTTCATTTACACTGGCTGCTCCCTTTGACTAGAATGTTCTCCCTCCTTATATCTCCCCCCCTAGCTTCTCTGTCTTCTTTTAAGATTCAGCTCAAAGCTCATGTTCTGCAGGAGTCCTTTCTATGACCACCATCCTATAGTTCATCTCATTCTCTAAGATTTCTTTCCTGCACTGTATATATCTTTCTCATATATGTATATATATATATATATGCACACACATGTATACACACATATACATATATAAAAATATATATTTATATATAAATATATACATGTACATATATGTATATATGTATATAAATATACATTTATATATAAATATATACATATACATATATACGTTTATATATAAATATATATATATTTATATATATGTATGTATATATATATGTATATAGTTGTCTGCATGTTAGCTACACAATTAGAATGTGAATTCTTTGAGAATAAGGACCCTATTTTGCCTTTCTCTGTATCCCTAGCCCCTAGTACAATGCCTAGTATATAGGAAGTACTTAATAAAAAACTGGTGACTGATTGACTATAAATACTGGTGGTTGAAGCATAGTTAAGAGGATAAAAGGAGAATAAGACAAGGTCTGGGAACAGTCATTGTGGAAAAAGGCTAGAAAGGAATGAGTTGAGTGGAGTCAAATTGCCCCAAAGTATTGGAAACAGAATACAGAGTATAAATTGATATTATCCTTAGGATCACAGTAAGAAAAACACTGTGTTTAATCCACCCAGAAATGTAGTCACCAGATTCTAGGACTTTAAAGAAAGGAAAAATCTTGTAGTCAGCTAGCAGAAATTAATTTAGGTAGCATCAATTCTAAATGTTCAAGATTACATATAAAGGACCTCCCTAATCCCTGCCCCCCCCAACAAACACACAAAAGATATGCTGAAATGCAAGAGAAATCACCTTTATGCCAAGATTAACTATCCTGTGAAATTGTGGATACTTCGGCTTCAGAAAATGATGATTTTTATTGAGGTCAGAAACTTTAATTCCTTCTTGATGGAAAAACCAAGAGTTGGTCAGGGCTTTTGACATGCAAATATATCAGCCTGATAAAACTTAAGGTAATATAGAACTGAGTACAAGTAAGAAATAAAGGATGATTGAGTTATGATACTTCTAAGCTTTCTAAGTTACTAAATCTATTCTAGCTTTTATTGTAGCTCACACTTTCTGTAAAGGTGATTGGAAAAAATAAAGACTAGGAATTTGAGATTATTTCTGTATTCCCAAAAATTAGAAATTTAATAAATTATTGATGGTTAAGTGATTGAGGAAAGAATCCCTTGAAAAGGGAAAAGAATTAACCAGAAGATTTTGAAGGACTGAAAGGAACTGATCTGGGAGAAATGAAAGAATACTTCAACTTGAATTCAGATGTTACAAATGAATGTTAATCAAAGTCAGTGAAAATGGATACATGACAATGTTCCTAAGTCACATTCTTATCTGTGATACATAATAAAATTACAAAAATAATTTAACCTATTAGCAAATATAAAATCTTGAGGAGAGAAGGAAGAAGGAAGAAGAAAACAGTAGAGGGATTTTGATTAAGATTCAGATTTTTGCAGGAAGTAGTTTGGGACCATAGGGTGGGGCCAGGTTTAAGCTAAGAAGGAATTGACTTCAGAGTGTTGAGATGACTTGTAGCAACAAAAATCAGAACTGAGACTGCTGCTTATCAACAGGTGGACAGCTGTGCTGAATAGAAAGATTAAGCAGCTATAACTGCAGAACCTGGCCAAGCAGGGCCTGAATACCTAGTACTCAACCTTGTACAGCATTATGGATGTAAGCTTATTAAGAGAATGGTGACTGTTTGAAGGAAAAAGCCTTCTCCACTCCTGTAGTAGAAAAATGTCCAATGCCTCCTGAAATATTACCTTTTAGAAGAAAAAAAGCAAGAGAGGATTATTAGATTCAAGCTGAAATTCAGATCACAGTATTGCATCATTGAACTTTCAGGAGACTCGACTTAAATTTTAAAATCTTGCTAAATATGAATTAAATGAAGATTTGACTATAACCAACAGGGTTATACACAGCCACCAATTTTTTGTATATGGCATTTAAGCATTTGCCTCAAGTAGAAATGGTGGCTCATGTTTGAGCCAACAATTTTGAAATTCAAGTATTAGATGGGGAATATGCATTTAAGGCCAAGTACAACTCAAAATATAAAAAGGTCTCACTCAGAATCTTAAGTAAGCATGATCAGAGAAGTTTAGTGGGAATCTTCTTGTGAGACAGAGAGGAAGGACTGCCAAAAAGCCAGTAATCAGTAATAAAGGTAACCATATGATCTTTGTGTAGTGCCGATGCAATATTCATAGCACCAATGGCCACTATGAATATGCCAGCATAGTTCTTTAATTGCAAAATATTATGAGAATCTCCATATAGAAGACAGAAACAAAACATTTATTCAGACACAAGAAAACCAAATCTCAGCACCAGGAAACCAAATCCATCATAACAACAAAGAAGTTAGTACACTATAGCATTGCATGATGCCACACCATCTTTTAGCCTTCCCACAAACAAATACTCACAAGCCTAGCTGTCTCCTTGAGTGCATGCTCTTCTCCCTCCAGCTCTAACTGCTCTGACTCCCAGCTTCCTGTGGGCTCTGCTCCACCCTTCAGCAAGCTCCATGTGATTACATTCAGCCTATTAGGGGCAGGGAATATCTTCAAATTCCCATTCCCATCATACTTTATTACTCATCAATACAAACAGAAAATTATTTTGTTTTTCGTTTTTGCACCAAAGGTGACAGTTTCCAGCAGATGACAAATTTAAAAATGTTGGAGGAATGTTACTATGGATCCTATGAATGAAGAGAAAATTGAGGAATATCTGAAGTGATAGGATCTTTCTACCATGCAGAAATCTGTGCTAAAGAAAGGTGTTCTCTTTCAGAAGGGGATGAAGACTACTGTACAGAGGCAAAGATCTCAGAATCACAATAAGCACTTGGTTGGAGTCTCAAAGGGATACTCTGACATTGTTCTTGGCAAACAGTGAACACTTTCCTTTTTGAGCACGTACCTTTTCACAGGATTTTTACTACTGGTCTTCAGTATCCAAAGGTTACATAGAAGAAGTAGTATCATCATCTTCCCCCCTTCTTTTCCTCTTCCTTTTATGACTATGGCACAGAAACAATTTACTTTCCAGAACAAATGTAAATTATAAAACTCAAAGCTTCCTTTAATTGAGTAAGCTAATAAGAAATTGATTAAAAGTAATTTACTGTTCATTTTGTGCTTTTCCCCCATGGGGAAAAGATGCTTGGCATGGCATTTAAGTGTCTTTGATATTTAAGTATGCTTCTCAATGGTTCCGTTTCCCTCCCTTTTATCACTTTAAAGAAATTTTATGGAGAAGTCTTTAAAACCTTTTTTTATTCTAAGAAAATATGTTTATAATCTATGCCTATAATAAAATCATGGTGGAAATGTTTTTAAGAGGGTAAAAAAATTCAACTTGTCTTCTTGAGTTGTAGCAATAAGCGGCATCCATTAAACATTAGGAAGGGTGCGTGTCTGTGGCAAACCTGCCACCCTTATGAAATCTGTATTGTCTCAAGCTTGAACTGAACAGTAAGCCATTTTACCTTTTATTGGAATATGAAAGCACTAAAGATAATGTATTCCTGGAAAACAAAGATTAAGTTGTTACAAAGAAAAAGCAGTTTTGTGTTTGATATGGTCAAGATGGGATGGGGATGGGAGAAGATGATGGTGACCATGTGTTGGTCCAGAAAATAATACTGGGATGTTAAAAACAAAATAGGCAGCATGTTCCCTTATGCTAACTAAAAAGAAAGGGAAAAGTAATATAAAAGGCTCTTTTTGAGGGAAAGCCAAACCTAATTATCAAAACCTTGAACATTAGTGGATTGAATTCACCTATGTAAAGGAAACAAATTATAGAATTGATTAAAAAAAACCCCAACACTTTATTGCTTACAAGAAACACTTCTAAAGCTTAGAGATTCATTCAAATTCAAAGTGAAAAGCTGAAATAAGATATTTCATTTGTCAGCTGAAATTTTTTTTTAAATTAGGATCACAATCTTGATTTGAGGATAAGGCAATAACAAATACAGATATCATTAAGAGAGACAAGCAAGAAACAATTCTATGATTAAAGGTAATATAGATAACGAAACAACACACATATATAATGTATATTTAATTGTATATTCATATATACATCCACATAGAATGTCAATAAAGTCCTTAAAAGAAAAGCTAAACAAAATTTTTTTTAAAAAAGACAGACAACATTAATTCTAGGTGATGTTAATATTTCTCTTGGAAAGATAAATAGGAGAGGAATTAAAGAATAACCAAAAATGGGGGAGGGGGGACTGGATTTGATAGACACTTCTAAAAACTTTTTAATAAGAAACTTAGAGCATATATATTTTAAGAGCTGCCATGGACTTTGTAAAAAATATTGATTATGTGCTAAGGCACAAATACATAAATAAATATGGAAAGATAAAAATCTTAAATATTTCCCTTCTACCAGAACGCAATAAAAATTTTAATCCATAAAGGAAATATGAATAAAAGATGCAGACCTGAATGGAAACTAAAATAAAATCCTAAATAATTAATGGATCAAAGGCCAAAGCATATATTAAAGTGAATGATAATAGTGTGACAATTTATCAAAACTTATGGTATATAGCTAAAGTATTCTTTATAGGAAAATGTGTTTCTCTAGATGTATGTTAACTAAAGAGGAAAAATAGAGAACTAATGATTTAGAATGTAAATAAAAACCCCTAGAAAACAATAAGTTAGTCATAAAACAACTATAAAAAGAAGAAATATTGAAAATGAAAAGCAAGGTAAAAATAGAATATTTTAAAAATTAACCTAACATTACTAAGAATTTTTAAAAACTAAAAAAACAAAAGATAATAATCCTTCTATGGAGGGGAGGGAGGGAGAGAGAGAGAGAGAGAAAGAGACAGAGAGAGAGAGACAGAGAGAGAGAGACAGAGAGACAGAGAGAGAGACAGAGAGAGAGACAGAGAGAGACAGAGAGAGACAGAGAGGGAGAGAGAGGGAGAGAGAACAAACCCAAATTAACCAAATAAAGAACAAAAGGGAGAGTTTGAAATGAATGGAAAGTATCAGATACTGCTGAACCAACCAATATATCTATAAAGTAATGTGTATTGATGTCTATAAAAATATTACCAAAACAAATAATAGAAAAAAAAGTTCATCTAAATAACTCAATCTCAAAGAAATTAAGCAAGGTGTAAAGGAATTGGGGGGGGGGGGGAGCAGGCGGAGAAGAAATTTAAAAAGAATTTACAGGTCCAAGTGGATTTACAGTTGAATCATGTCAAATATTTCTGAGCCATTCCCAGTTGTCTGTCCCTGCGTCCCGGTGACTCTGGAGGAAAGAGTGAAGCTGATGACTTTTCAAGGCTCACCCTCACTTAAGTCCAATTCATTTGCAAGTCAAGACATCACCTTCCTCACGTCATTGGTCCTCTTCCAGAATGAAGAAAGAACAACAGCGACATGTCAAACATTTAAAAAAATAATCCCCAAGATAAATAAACTTTTGTAGCGTAAAAAAATGAAGGGATGCTACCAAGTTCTTTTTTAGGAGACAAAGATGGTCCTAATTCATAAACCAAGGAGAGAGAAAAGTATAAGCCAATTATACATATTTACTAGGCGATTTATTGTGTCAGACGCTGTGCCAAACTTTGAGGACACAAAGAAAAAGCAAAAATAGTGTCTGCCCTCAAGGGACTTATATTCTAATAGAAAAACAACACTTGTAAATTAGAATCTCGAAAACAAGAGAGCAGATGAAGGAAAACCTCACAGGGAATGGCACAAGTCACTGGGATGGGGGGCAGGGAATGAGGAAAAGCCCCCTGGAAAGATATTGCTTGAGCTATCTTAAATAAAGCCAGGGATTCTAAAAGATGGGACTAGATAGTGAGAGGATTTCAAAGAAAACAGCTAATAGAAAGACCTGGGGATGAAAAAAGAACAGCCCAAACAAGGCCCATGTGACTGGCTTGTAGAATTCCTGGAGGGGAGTGGAATATACGATTAGAAATAATAGGAAGGAGCTGGGTTGTGAACACCACTACATACCCAAACTTTATATTTGATAGTGGGAATAGCAGAGAGCCACTGAAGTTTATTGAGTTGGGATGGAGAATGTGTGAAATGATCCAGAACTATGCTTCAAGAAAATCATTAGCATCTGAATGTAGGATGAATTGGAGAACAGAAAAGGATGAAGTGGAGGAAGAAAATTAAGTAGATGGCTAATGCAATAGTCCAGGTGAAAGGAGCTGAGGACTTGAACTAGAGTTGTTATATAAGTGGAGAGAAGGGGACATGTATGAAAGATGGCAAAAAGGTTAAAATGATTAGATTTTTGCCACTGATTATGGATATGTGAGGAAATGTAGAATGACACTGAGGTTGAAACTATATGTGTTTAGAAGGATGGTGGTCACCATGACAGTAATTGGGAAGTTCAGAGGAGGGGAGAGTTTAGAGGGAAAGATAATGCATTGGGTTTAGGAAATGATGAGTCTGAGATGCCTAGGGAATATCTAGCTCAAATATCCAACAAACAATTGGTGATAAAGCACTAGAGATCAGAAGAGAGACTGACGCTGGGAAAAAATAAATCTGGGAATCATGTGCAGAGAGATAATAATTGAACCTACAGGAGCTGATTACATTATCAAGAATACATATACACACATATGTATGTATACAGAGAGAGAGAGAGAGAGAGAGAGAGAAAGGGGGGGGCCTCAGATAGACTCTTGGGGTATACACAAAGTTAGTGTGTGTGACTTCGAAAACACAATTATTGTGCATCACCAGCCAAAAAGACTCAAAAGGTGCAGTCAGAAAAGAAAGTAGAGCGAGAGGTAGAGGGAGAGAGAGAGAAACAGAGACAGAAACAGAGACAAACAGAGAGAGAAGATACATCAAGACCCAGAGAGAGGTTAGAGGTGAGGTTGGTCAATAGTATCAAGTATCACAGATAAGTCTTGAAAGAGCAGGATTGGGAACGGGTCATTAGATTTAGCAATTAAATAATTAATGAGTGAGAAGTTTTAGCTAAATGATGGGGTAAGAAGTAATATTACAGAGGATTTAGAAGAGAGTGAAATGAGAAAAAATAGAGGCACTCATAAATTTTTATTAAATTATTTATTTTTAGTTTTCAACATTCACTTCCATAAGTTTTAAATTTTCTCCCCTTCCTTTCCCTCTCCATCCCCAAGACAGCTTGCAATCTGATATGGGCTGTACACATACATTCCTATTAAACACATTTTCACATTAGTCATGTTGCATAGAAGAATTATAACAAATGGGAAAAACCATGAGAATGGGGGAAAATAAAACAAAATAAAACAAAAAAGAAAATGATCTGTTTTGTTCTGCATTCCAACTCCATAGATCTTTTGCTGGATGTGGTTGGCATTTTCCATTGTGTGTCACATTCGTTATAAATTAATTTTTCAAGAAATTTAACTGAGAAAGAGAAGAGAGCGATAAGGTGATAGTTGACAGGAAGGCCACCTCATCACCAGAAACTGGAATGAAGAAAGAGGTAGTGGAGGGAGGTGTCACAGGGATTGGAGATGAAGAAGAGGGGAGAAAAAGATCTTTATGCATCAGTCAAATATGAGACAAGGTCCTTAGCAGGGAAGGTGAAGGGAAGGAGTGATGTGGGAGGTTTGAGGAGAGAAGAAAAGATTTGGAATAGCTACTATGAGTAGGCTATAGAACAAATTAGGAAGAAATAATAAAATTACCTTCCTGTAGTGAAGACCCAATTGAGATCAGTTAAACCTAGTTAAATGTGTTTTGTGATTTTTTTCAGCTCTGTTCAGAAGTAAGAGAAGAAGGTAGATGATGGAAGTAATTCAATATGGGACTAAAGTAAATTGTTAATGTCAGTAGGACAAGGAAGGAAAGGGTTGAAGAGTGAGTTGTAGAGTTGAACTGATTTGTAAGGGGATAATACTGGGAAGAGAGGAAAGTGTAGCTGGACCAGGGATAATAGTCTGGGATTGCTCTGAGGGGTAGAGGGATTGGAGGTCATGGTAAAGAATAAGAACAAGTTTAGGTGGACTGAAGCATATGGAGAGATAAATAGATCAAAGATTATAATTAAATAAAGGAAAGAAATCCAGAGTTCTCAAACAAGAAAATGGAATATTTGTGAGATCAAGGATGTGACTATCCTTGTGTGTAGATGAGGCAAAGTAGATGAGTAGGTCATGAAAGTGGAATAGACTGAGGTCCTGGGAAGTTCAGGTATTTGAGAGAACATCAACATGTATGTTGAAGTGCCTTAGAATGACAGAAGGAGCCAGGGTGGAGAGGAAGACAGTGAGTAAAGCAATGAACTCATTGTGATAGAAGGGTGAATGTCCTGGTAGTCAGTAGATAATACCTACTAGAATCTAGATTAAGTAGTATCATTTGTATTAAATAAACTTGAGAGATTATTAAGCGAAAATAGCAAAGAGAGAATTTGGAAATGGAAGTGAGATGCAAGGATTATTCAAACTCTACTATTACAGATTAATCAGGGGTATGAATGAAATAGCAACTAGTAAAGGAAAGTAGGACAAGGGAAATAGTACTAAGGAATCAGTTTAAAATGAAAGAAAAGTTTTCTAATTATGGAGCAAGTATTCTAAAGGGCAAAGTGGAAGATAGGAGAAGATTGGTGTGAGACAATGCAGAGTTGAGGCTGAGAGAGATCAGAATGAGGAAATAGTTGAAGTGGAAGGTTGGTTGTTCTTTGATGGGAGGACGGTGTTTAGACTCACAAAGATAATAAGAGTAGGAATGGTTAGGAGTATGCTAGCCATTGGGTAACAAATCAAGGAAGAGTAATAGTCAAGTTCATTGAGGAAGGCATGAAATTAGAACATTATTTGTTACAATGCAGACTAGGTGAACAACTTCCTTCTACTAATACATATCAGCAATCATTCTATGATTCATAATCTTAGAAAGTTGTCTAAGGAATAGAGAAATTAAATCATTTGCCTAGAGTGATGCAGACAATTGTGACATTTAAAAAGTTCAAGAGACATACTTTCTGGGTAATTAGTCATTTTATTAATAATGTTAGCATTTTGTTAATAAAAGAAGTCAGTGGTACTCTCGAATGCCAAAGACCATCATGGCAACAGGCTCACAGCTCATATGCTCTTGAAAAAGTGAGTGTTCCAGAGGGTGCAATCAACTCCAATTGGTTAACAATTAATGAGAGGATGAATATTACAGTGAGAAGTGGGCTCACTCCAATGAGGGGCTGAGAGGGTGACATCATGTCACTCTTAGACAAAGAGGCTCTTTACACCCAGACCAACCCCAGCCTTAGGCAATCCAGACAAAGGTTTTACCTCCACTCAAACTTGCTTGAATGAAACACAATGGGATTCCCCAGTTTAGGTTAAATTTCTTGTCAAATTGGGTAGGATCTGACCAGGATTGAGGAGAAAGTTAATCTAACCTTCAGAGACTTGAGTTTTAAAATGATTTAGAAAAAGGGGGGAATTCTGGATCTTCCCAAATCATTTCTCTCATTTCTCTGAGACTGGACCTCTATGCATTATGCTATGTTGCCTCTTAAGTTCAAAAAGAAATCCATAAAAATCACTAGCATTTCTGTATGTTGCTAACAAAAAGTAAGAAGAGATAGAAAGGAAAATACCATATAAAATAACCAAAAAAGCATTAAAAGTCTGGGACTTACCCTGTTAAGACATACAAGAACTTAGAACTTAACCATAACACAGCTAATTGTAGTAATACAACTACAAAGATTTCCACAAAAATAAAATGAGACTCAAATTAGTGGTGAGATTTTAAATATCTCTAAGTAGGCTGCTCTAATACAGTAAAATATGATCTAAAAATCAGTCTACAGACAATGCCATACAATTCAAGTTGCCATGGTAATAGACAAAATAACAACAAAATTCATACCAAAAAATAGGTGAATTTTTAGGTAAATAACAAACAGGAATGAAAGAGTTTAAGTATATGACACTATGAAGCAACAATCGTCACTCTTCGCTGTTGTTTGGCCTTCTTTCTCAAAAGGACCATGACATCAGAAAGGTGATGCCATGACTTGCAAGTGAATTGGATTTAAGTGAGAGAGAGCCATGCAAGGTCACCAGCCTCACTTTCTCCTCTGGAGCCATCTGGCTCCAATAGCAAGATATAAATCAGGGTGACTGGAGACGGCCCTAATGCAGTGGGAGACCTTGGCCTTTTTAAGCTCTTTCCCAGGTCTCAGTTTGACTTTCAGTGATTAAGACTAGGTAAAGAAATGTGACTGATTCAACTCCCTTTCAGTGATTAAGACTAGGTAAAGAAATGAGGAAAAGAATGATGTCTTTACCTAGTCAAACAAAAAAATCAATCTAGGAGGGGAAGACCCTCACAGTTTCTGGCCAAAATTGAAACAGTTGCTGTTTACATTCACTCTGAGCCATCCGATCAAACACTCTGGTATGGGGGGGGGGGCGGGGAGGTAATGGAGAGTTGATAAAAGTAGGTAAGATTTTGAAAATTTGAACTGGGGCAGTGTTCAGAACTAGGTCAGTGGGACTTGCGAGGTCTTGGGAGAAGAGCGGTCTGGCCAAAACGCCTCCAGGGCGGGAAAGCAAAAGGCAGAGGTTCTGCACCCGCCTCCGCATTGCAGCTTCCGCGCCCTTGGCCTGCAGACTGCAGGGGGATTAAGTGATCATTCAGAGGCCAAGTGCTCTCACGTTGAGCCGCCTGGATCCAGATCTCGGTCTTGGGCTTTGGTCCTGTGAGTCTTCTTTATCCAGTGAGCCAGAAGTAGGAAAGGGACCCAGCACCTTCCTGAGAGCTACAGCAGCCGGGAGGACCCAGTGATTTGGGACAGAGCTTTCCCTTCTAGAAGCAGAGCCCCACAGAGATTTTAAAAAAAAAATCACAGACTGACCAACCATGAGTAAGAATAAGCATAAGAAGCAGGGTAAGAACAGCAACCAAACCCTAGATTCCTTCTTTGAAGAAAAGAAGGACCAAGGCAGAGAGCTACAAGACAGCACAGCCAGAGCTCCCCCACCAGGGGCTTCCAATAAACATGAAGAATGCCTTAAAGCTAGAGATGAG
>CM053580.1:140534547-140558420 GCA_028627135.1 Pseudochirops cupreus | reverse complement strand
ATTGCTTGTGCTTTCAGTGGGGGTGGGTGACGAGGGAGGAAGGGAAAGAATCTATAATTCAAAGTTCTATAATCAAATATTAAAAAAATATATGTATATATATAAAATTATTATTAATATTATTATTATTAACTACATCCAACTGGGACTTAAGATACACAAGCACTGTGGTAGGGAGGTCCATCCTGCCTTACCGGAAAGTCAGAGGGGCGATGGGGGAGGACATAGGAGAGAATAGATTGGGGGAGGGGTTATACAATGGGATGGTTGTTTTGGGGTGGTGGGTAGGGGAAAGATGGGGAGAAAATTTGTAACTCAAAATCTCATGGAAATGATGTAAACTAAAATAAATAAAAGTTAAAATTTAAAAAAAAAGGAAAAAAAATGAAGTAACTCAACAAGCAGGGCAGCTATGTAGTACAGTGGATAGAAGACCAGGCCTGGAGTCAGGAAGATCTGAGTTCCAGTTTGATCTCACACATGTCTCAGCTGTGTGACCCTGGACAAGTCACTTCACCTTGTTTACCTCAGTTTCTCAACTGTAAAATGAGCTGGAAAAGGAAATGTTAAATCATTCCAGTGCCAGGGAAACCTTAGATGGAGTTGTGAAGAGTCAGATATGACTGAAAACAACTCAACAATAACAACAACAACAGGTAAATTTGGTTTAAGGGAGTGTCTTTTTTGTTTTTTTGTTTGTTTCAGATTTTTTTTTTTGCCTTTTTGGAGAGGGAAAAGTAGGGCAATTGGGGTTAAGTGACTTGTTGAAGGTCACACAGCTAGTAAGTATCAGGTGTCTAAGGCCGGATTTGAACTCAGGTCCTCCTGACTCCAGGGCCGGTGCTCTATTCACTGCACTGCCTAGCTGCCCCTGAAAGAGAGTGTCTAATACAGTTTAGAAAGGTTTCCATAAAAACAAATGGTCAAAATGCTAAAATTTAGGAGTTTCATACATGTTTTACCATTTATCCCATTGTACTGAACAATTCATCATCTGGTTGATGCTGAATTGATGAAAAATACTGGCTGATTGAACATGGTGCTCTTGCAATCATAGATCTAGAGCTGGACCATCTGGGCTAACCCTCTCATTTTAGAGATGAAGAAATTGAATTCCAGGGAGGTTAAGTGATATAGTTATCCCTTCTACATCGTGGGGTTTAGGTGAATGGCACCCCCACAGTGATCTGGAAAATCTGCATAAATTTTTTGACCCTTCTGAAAGGAGAAGACCAGAGAAGAAGTCTGAATTATTTTGGTATTAGTATATGAAATATATTCATATTATGCCATACCATGCCTATAATTTATGCACTTATGAGTTTCTAAACTTTTTCTGTCTTGTCTGCTTTTGGTTTAAGAGAGTATCTTTTTTGTTTGTTTGGGGTTTTTTTTTTTGCCTTTTTGGAGGGGGGAAGGCAGGGCAGTTGGGGTTAAGTAACTTTCTGTCTTGTCTGCCTTTCTGTGTCATCTGTGGTTTCTCCGAAATTCCCCCCAAATTCCCATTTAATTTCTTATGCCAAAATGAGATATAGCAAAACAATGATGGGAAAAGAGAAAACTGTACTCATACAAGATCACACATATAGTAATCACTTGTAGATGGGTTTTGAATGAAGGTTCTTTTTTTGGCTTTTTTTTTTGGAGGGAGGAGGGCAGTGCAGTTGGTGTTAAGTGACTTGCCCAAGGTCACATGGCTAATTTTTGTGTTAAGTGTCTGAGGTCACATCTGACCTCAGGTCCTCCCGACTCCAGGGGCAGTACTCTATTCACTGTGCCACCTAGCCGCTGAATGAAGGTCCTTTGACTCCAGGGTCATGTCCCTTTACTCTATACTGTGTTATTCTCCAGGATGGATATTCCAGCCTCTATGGGTTCTGTCTTGAGTGATTAGTGGAAATTTCTGCATTTTGCTACTCACATTCTCTTCTTTTAAAATGAATTTTATTGCTATCTTCTATTTTGACATCATCTATATCCTTTCCCCCCTCCAACACAGAGAGTCAAGAATAAGTGAATGAATGAATGAATGAATGAAGCATTTATTAAGGGCTTAGTATGAGTCAAACACCAGTGATACCAATAGGAAAGCAGGGCAGTTCATTTTCTCAAGGAGCTTACATTCTTATCAGAAGACACATATGGGAGATTTCAGCTGCAAATCAATTAGAAAATTTCCATGATCCTTCAGGTGCAGCAACAAAACATATGATAATTCCTCTTCTTCACTGTCATTTCCATGGATTAAAAAATGACATTATTTTCTAAAGTTTAACCATTTGATAGTTCCAAGGACCTTGGTGACAGAAACTTTCTTTTTCTGATCTTCAAAAGCTGTGCTTGTAGGAGCAATTGCCAGACTGCATCTTCACAGAGGTTGCTTCCCAGAGTGATGGCTGAGGACACTGGGCTGGAAGGATTGCTATTTCCAAGGATCATATATTCAAAGTCTTGGCCTGTCTTCATCAGGGTCTGAGGGAAGATTGTGGCCCAGGTGGTGGGATGGTGGTTGGATTTTCCTGGCACATGCTGCTCCTTCAGCTGGGCTGGCTTGCCTACCAGCCCTGTGGGTGGTAGTTGTTTGGCAGTTGGTGGGGATGGTTAGTCCCTTCTACATAGGAGTTGCTTTCCTGGATGATGGCTGGGAGCAGGACCAGTGGTCTGGAGGAGTGACACTACTCCCAGAGCTTCCATGCCTATCCTGTGAACATTCACTATAACAAAGATGGGGAAGCTAGGTGGCATAGTGAGTAAAGCACTGGCTCTGGAGTCAGGAGGACCTGAGTTCAAATCCAACCTCAGACACGTAACACAAAACTAGACATGTGACCTTGGGCAAGTCACTTACCCCTAATTGCCCTGCCTTCCCCCCTCCAAATAAAAAGAACAAAAAGGAAAAAAAAAGCACTATAACAAAGAAATATTTTAAATGAAAACAATGTGTGTGTGTGTGTGGGGGGGTAAACAAAACCAGAACATCAAAAAAAAATCTGACATTATATGCAATTTTTCACAACCCCCCACTGAGTCTCTCTCTCCCTTTCCCCACCCTATCACCTCAGCGAAGGAGTGGAGGAGGAGATGTCTTCTCGTATCTCTTCTTTGGAATTATGTTCTTTGCAATTTTACAACGTCCCTTGTTGATTGTTTTGTGGTTCATCTTTCCATTTGTGTTGTAATAACTGACTATATTGTTTTCTTGCTTCTGTTCACTTCACTCTCTAGACATATTTTCTGAAAATCCACCAGACTTGGAGCCAGATGACTCTGAATTTCAATTGTAGTTCTGCTACTTAATAGCTACGAACCCTTTGACAATTCATTTTATTGGTTTGAGGCTCAATTTAACCTACTATAGAATAACTAAAGATAAGTGGCCCAGTGGATAGAGCACTGGGCCCAGATTCAGGAAAACCTGAGTTTAAACGCAGCCTCAGACATATGCTAGCAAATCACTTAGCCTCTCTAGGTCTCAATTTCCTCCTCTTTAAAATGGGAACAATTATAGCACCAATCTCCTAGAATTGTTAGGAAATCAACTGGAAACCTAAAATTCAAAATATAAATGCTGACTGTTATTATTATTAATAGAATAAGGTTAATGTGTGTTCCCTACCTGGCTCACAGGATTGTTGAGAGTATCAAATAGTATCATGTGTACAAAGCACTTTTTAACCATAACAAATTCTAAAATATAAGCAATTGTCATCATCCTTATCATCAGTCAACCGTCCTTACTATTAACAAATTTGTCATTACAAACCTGAAATCACTATATAAATGTTGGCTATCAGCATCAGAATAGGGTTAATGTGTGTCCTCTACCTGTCTCATAGGGCTGTGCTGAGTATCAGTTGATATATGTATACAAAGCACTTTATAACCTTAATCTGTACTAAAATATGAGTAATTATTATCATCCTATCATCAATCAATTATCCTAACCATTAGCATATTATCATTAATGATTGGTGGTAGTGGTGGTAGTAGTAGCAACAGCAGCAGAAGTAGTAATAGTACTTAGTAGTAGTAGTAGTGGTGGTAGTAGTAGTAGTAGTAGTAAAGTAGTGGTTGTAGTAGTAGTAGTAGTAGTTGTAGTTGTAGTATAGTGGTAGTAGGAGGAGGAGGAGGAGGAGGAAGAGGAGAAGGAGGAGGAGGAGGAGGAGTAGATCTGTGACTCAGTCAAAGCAACTGAAAAAGACTGGTAAAAAAAAACTCAAGATGTTCATTGGGGCCTCTCTAGGAATTCTTTCTAATAGCAATCTGCCATTCATTCTTTCACCATACTTCAGACTGGGAGACTTTGACTTGATAACTAGGTAGAGAATAAAATGCAGTGTTTTCATTGCCACAAATAACCCTCAGACTCTGGCAATGATTCCACCAAACCATCTGTTGGATTTTTCCGGTAGCCTCTCAGACCTCAGAATCATACAGCACTAGTTCTTGAAGTATTCGATGCTCCTTTTCATGAAGCAACAAGTTTCTTTATCCTTCAGCATCATCTGAGACTCAGCAAGCATTTCTACGCTGGCAAAAAGATTCAAGTTCTTTGTCATGACTGGTTCTAACATTACATTGTTGCTTCTTTCTAGAAGAGCAGTACAAGGCAGAAGATTACAATGATGGGCGAGTGGGAGTGAAGAAAGGAGGAAGCTTTAAAAGGCGATGCAATCTTTATGGTCAGTGTCTACACTGTCCTGGAAATTAGTGTATTATAATTGTCATAGAGCAGCCAGTAGATGGTGCTGTATCACCAAACTCCAGGGTTCATGCCCTTTTTATGCCACCAAATTCTTTGTCCTCAGAAACAACAATAAATAGATTACTGTTTCCATATTGAAAAAATTCAGGTATGCATTGACTTTCATTGTGGGACGAGTCAGGTTTGAAGTTCTTGAGTGCTTGCGGGTACACTGGGTTTGTAGATGTTTTGAAAATGCCATCGTAATCATGATTTTCAGAGGAATTCCCTCAGAACCTAATACATGCTTGACTCCCCATTTGACCAGACATTCAAGGTCCTGAGCACTCCCAAGGGTCACAGGCATGTCATAATGGTCAATGCTGGTTCTAAGCTTGTTTCTGGTACCCTCCCTGCCACCATTTCAGTGACTATCACCTTCTTTTCTGTGTCATTGAATGAATTCATTCAACTATTTCTTAAACACATACTGTTTATGGAACACTGTGCTTGACATTGGGGAAGATACAAAGTTTAGATGAAACACTGTCTATAACCTCATGGGATTTATAGTTTCATTATAAAAGGATAAGACACAAGCAAATAAATACATAATGTATTGTATTATATAAGTACATTAAAGAGGTACAAAAAAAATTTCTATTGAGGCCTGAGGGGGTAAGGCCTGAGAGGCAACTGATCCTTAAGGATCAGAAGATGAATGGATTCATGGAGGAGAAATCATTTTAGTTTTAGAAAAAAGAATGAGAAGAAAGTTTGATAAATGGTGAGAGAGAGAATATTCCAGGTATAGGGAGCTATATGAGCAAAGATAAGAAAATAAGATGATATAAGATGGTTTTTAGGAGTCCAGAGAATAAATGAGTTTGTTCAGAGCATAAAGAACATGGAGGAGAGTAATATGAAAGATGATTGAAAATACAGTTATGGTATGGAATACAGAGAGCCTAGATGGCCAGACAGAAAAGTTTGAACCTTAATCGACAAAAAACAGGGAGCCATTGAGGATATCCGAGCAGAGAAGTGATGTGATGAGATCGAAGGAGGAAGAAATTTGTTTGGACAGTGGTATAGAGGAAAATTTTAGGGAAAGGGAATGGATGTTTGGGAAAACTTATAAGGAGACTCCCGGGATATCTGAGAAGGTGATAAGGCCCCGCACTGAGGTAGTGGTGACAAGAATAAAAAAGATCGACCGGACGTGAGAATCGTTATCTGAGTTGAAATGGATAGGCCTTGGCTAATGATTAGATACCAGAGACAATATAGTGCAGTGGGAAAGGTGTTAGTTTTGGAGCAGGAAGACCTGGGCTGTAATCCAATTCTGCCACTTACCAGCTCTGTTCCCTCCAGTAAATAACTAAGGCCCCTCTTGGCCTTAGTTTCAGTATCTGCAAAATGGAGGGGTGTGCATTAACTTTATAACCCAATAATTCAGGCAAAACTCTAAAGTTATAAAACTAGGGATATGTTTTCTTCATCTTTTTTTTTTAAGATTAGCTCTGATAAAGGGAGAAATGACCTAGAAAAAAATTTCCTTCTTTTCTTCTTTTCCTTCCTTCTTCCTTTCTTCTTTTCTTCCTTCCTTCCATCCTTCCTTCTATCCTTTCTTCCCTCCCTCCTTCCTTTCTTCCTCCTCCCACATGGTAGGAGACACAATGGGTTCCACATTAGATGTTGGATATGCTCAAATCGTCCCCAAATAGCATCCCAATGGTAGAACTGAGAATGCCCAGAGAAGCCCTGTTGCACATACATTTCTTCCTAGATACATTTTCTAGATACATTTCTTCCTAGTCTTGACTTAAGATGTCTGACTTTGACTGGCCTGAGCTGATTTCCCCAACTTTAGTTAGTTCTTTGAAAGTTGAACACTACATCTTGTGTTATACATGTGTCTCATTGAACTTTTGTTGTCTTTTTAATTCCCTGGTTTTCAGTAGATACTATTCTAAGGAAACATGCAAGAGTTGTAGTTCTTAAAGAGTATAATTCAATCTACTGGAGATACTGTATTCACTGTTACCTCTCTTGAAACAATGTTCTCTTGAGAGTAGAGGGGATAGGTCCTGGTCTTGATAAAATCACTGACCTCAGGGGTTTATATTACCCAGATTTAAGCAATGAGAGGTGAGGAGGAGTGAGCAGTGTCATCCCCCTAACTGGAAGATTTTAAAGAAGGTGATTTGGTGAAGGGCAGGCCCAGATGTATGTAGGGGGCAGGGTTGGGGGAAAGGAAGAAAGTTATTGTACCAAGACACTATCCTGCTAGACCAGTGGTTCTCAACCTTCCTAATGCCCCGACCCTTTAATACTCGTATGTGGGCGGACCTGCCTGGAGACGGATAGAGGAGCAGTGTCTCGGTTTCTAAGACCATCAGAAATATGTGTTTTCCGACAGTCGCGACCCCTGTGATCCCTGTGAAAGGGTCATTCGACCCCCAAAGGGGTCGCGACCCACAGGTTGAGAACCACTGTGCTAGACACTACCAGGCAGCCATTTAGGCCAGGTAGTCTTAGGGTAGATAGCACGATGTGGTCTTTTGGCCACAGAAGCTAAGACAACACAATTCTTTCCAAATAGGACAGATATGCTTTCCCCAAGTAGAACCTATGTGTGTGGATTTTTTATTGATTCCCCTACTCCCAGCCTCAGGACTTCATTATACTAGCAATTACCTTTCTATAGGGAAATTTATCAGGGCCTATGGAATTCCAGGCTCCACTGGAGTACTTGGCGAGCAACTTTCCTGTTATGTCATCTGTAAGAGGGTAGTTAACAAAGGTCGGTGATGAGGGCAATCACTGGGGCTTGGAGGAAGGAAGAATCTCCTTCTGGGTAGAGAGGAGTAAATTTTAATTAGTATCCAGCCAAACAAAATTGCAAGGCTGAGATGGGCCTGGGATTATCTAGAGTACCAATATCCAGATGGCTGAGATGCTGCCAAGAGCAGCAAGAGAAATTCAAGCAAGAAGGTGGGTGCTGGATCAGAGTACATTGGTGCATGTAATAGGAACAAAATCTGCAATGTAGATTAGGTTATTTTCCCCTCTAAAAGTCAGGGAAGCTATCCCTGCAAATCCATTGGTTCAGAATGCTAAAGAATGAGCTGCTAATATGACTTTCTGGTCCCCTAAAACCCTGCCATATAGGCTAGTCTAGTTTTTCCCTAAAAAGCAGGGAAACTATTCCCAAGCCTTGACAGATCCAGTGAGCTAAGGCTAGAGTTATTGAAGAGATTCACTAGTCACCTAGGGAAAGAGAAGTGCCAGTCCATGAGGAGTTAGTGCCCTTCAGATTTGGCAGATGTCCACTGGCATGCCAGTTACTCTACCCAACAATTCATGCTGACCAGGAGTATTTTTTCTATGTGGAGACAAACAGAATTTCATCTACATGAACCAGTGCTGTATCTTTGCTGAATATTCTTTCCATACTAAGACTTAAGTAGTCTTCCTTTTGGTAACTGTTAGACGTTCTACAAATATTTCATCCCCTCTGAGGGAAATGAGGGAATTAGGACAGCAAGTGGTGGGAACTGAGTGAACCACACTGACTCCATCTTATGATTCAATTCTGGAGCTTAGTTCCCTTTATATTCAATTATGGGTCTAGTCCAAATTTTGTCCTGCGAGAAAACTTTATTCAATTGTGGGAACTGAGAGAAAACTGTATTGCATTGTTTGAATCTAGCCCCACATGGCTGGGAAACTGGACCACCCCTACCTTCTGTTTTGAGACCCTTAACTAAGGACCTAGGTCATACTGACTGGAATTCCGGTCAGATCCAAAGATTGACGTAGAGAGTTTTCTCATAGTCATATATCCCAAGCAACCCTTATGTCTTTTCTGAAAACTGGCCCCATACTGATCAATCAGTTATTGTTTCCATGTTCCTTTCATTGTTTACAAACACTTTGGAGAGTGGGACACCCTTTCTGATTTCAGGGAATCCTACCTCTTCACTCTCCCCCTCCTAATTTGGAAAGTTCCTAATGTTTCATCCAATTATAAATCAAATTACCTAATGCTGTATTTTTCCTTCTAATTAATTGTTTTTAATGTATTAAGGTCTGTTGTCCCCTGTATTCCTGTTGTCTCCAGGCCTAAGCTGAAGTCTCGTTCCTTTTTGTTAGGTAATTGGCACGCATTGCAAAATAAATCGGTATACTCAGAAGATCAAACCTTTGAGTCCTCTGTCATTTTATCTTTCACCCTCCATACCTTCCAAGTCTGAACCTGAAGTACTGGACCAGCCTGAATCAGGCCTGGCCTACAACATGGGAGCTGACTGTTCATATGACTCAAACTATTTCTCAAAAATCTTTGACTTTTTATGGCAGTCACAGGCATTCTCCTCCTTCTTCCTTCCCTCTCTTACCCCAACACCATTTCTTACAGATACGTTTTTTCAATATGGTTTGGGGATGAATTGACCATACTTCTTTTGTCTCAGTCATGCCACTAAGGTTGTGAACTTGGTCATTTTCTAAGATCTGTTCTCCACAGTTGCTTCATCCTTCACACCCCAACTTTCATAAGAGGTGATATTAGACTTCTTAGAACAGTGGTTCTCAACCTTCCTAATGCCACGACCCTTTAATATTCGTATGTGGGCATATCTGCATGTGGGCGGACCTACCTGGAGACGGATAGAGGAGCAATGTCTTGGTTCTTAAGACCATTGAAAATATGTATTTTCCAATGGTCTTAGGCGACCCCTGTGAACCCTGTGAAAGGGTTGTTGGACTTCCAAAGGGATCGCGACCCACAGGTTGAGAACCACTATCTTAGAATATCTCTGACAGACTCTAAGCCAACCAGTTCAAGGGATTGGAATCCTATAGTAGTTCCCATAATCACAGAATGTCCAATAACTCTGTTTGAGACCCAGTTTCCAAATATCTTTCATGATAGGACAAAATAGGCATGTTATTGACTGATGAACACCCCCTATGTCTAAATTGAATCTGTGTTGTGAGGTCAGCAAAATCTACATTCTTTACAGCTCTTTCTAATATACCCTCTTTTCCCTGGGGTGTATCTATGTCAGAAGTCAGTGGATCCTGACCATTAGAGGTCAGGGCTCCTTGATATTCTCAGACACTTTGCTTTGGTCTCCATGGAGACAGGTGAGAGTGTACAGGATCGTGAAATTGAAAGGAAATGGAGAAGTCTGTTCAAGTGTCCTCCAGCATTATTGATGTAATTGCTTCACATTACTAATCAGAATGATAATTAACTTGCTATAGTTTCAGTTACTTGGAAACTTTTATCACACCTAAAGAAAGGAGAACCTGCTGAGGGCCAGAGTTAGAGATTGGTGGAGTTTCCCTCGCATTTTGTTGAGACTTAACTGAAATCAAATGAGCAACTCTGAGAAATATTCTTGTCCCATAAAGCTGGATTTATTAATTTGTTCTCTATAGTAACCAATGCTCATAGAGGTCTCTATCTCTGTATTATCTGTCTATCTATCTTTCTATTTGTCTGTCTGTCTACCTAGATATGTATCTAACTATCTATCTATTAACAGGGACATGGTGGATGCACATTAATAGAGGAAGAAGAGAGTTGGAAGTATCACCTGAGAAAAAGAATAGTAAAGCCCAAGAGAGTTCATAGGATCAGAGATCCACCTAGAGCCAGAAGGGACCACAGAAGTCTTCTGGTCCAACCTTCTTATTTTTACAGATAAGCAGACTTAAACTCCAAGAGGTTAAATGACTGGCCATAGGTCACATCAGCAGTAAGTGGCAGAGCTGAGATTTGAAGGAAAGTCCTTTGATTTCAAATTTAGTACTTTTCTCACTGTGCCAAAGTAATGAATGCAGTGATTGAAAAGAGCACCCTCCTGACACCATACAGCAGGACTCTCCTCTCCTCCACAAAGGACCTGAGTTAAAAAGAAGTTGAAAATTCACGAGTAATATTCCCTATGGCTTTTCCCCTACCCTATTTAGGGTACTTGGTCCTGTTACAAAAATGGTTCCATCAATGATTCCCTGATTATTTATAATGCCAGTTGTACCTTACATAATTTTTAGAAAAATGTTATTTGTGAACTTAGCAAACATCAACAAACACAAACACTTAAATATATAAAAAAGAACAAGAGGATTGTAAAAGAAATTGTGAACTACTGTTATATAGAGTTTGTTTTTAAGACTGTATGTATATTTACCTTTAACAAAATGATGACAAAATTACTCTATTTGTATCCTTTATTGTACTTTTTGTTTTTTTCCTATACAATAAACTTTTATTTGTGTTCTTTTTCACTTATCTATCACAACCCCAAATCTCCTCAGAATAGAAGCTGTCCCTTGTAAAAATATGTATAATTTGGGAAAATAAACCAACATATTGACCATGTCTGAAAATGTACATTTCATTCTTCACTTCTCATCTATTATCTCTCTGGCAACAGGTGGAAGATATGTGTCACCATCAACCTTTGGAAGTTCAATGCTTTGATAAGAATTTGCAGTCTTTCAAGGTGGTTTTCCTTTATATTATTATCATTATCTTGCAAAATTCTGTTAATTTTACTCAGCCTCACTTTGCATGTCTTCTCATGTTTCTGTGAATCTGTCATGTATGTCACCTCAGGGTACAATAATATTCCATGACACATTTATCACATTCCCCAAATGATAAGCTCCACTTTGTTTTTATTCAGTTACAAAAAACAAAACAAAACAAAAATGTGAAAATGTCTAATCCAAAGTATTCCTTCTATGAATTCTGCTCAGGTTAGGACAAATAGAATAAATCTAGATTACAAATTGTATAGATGGGCTTCAATCTGCAGCCTTGGAAAGAATACAGACACACTACAGAGACTGTAGCTCTGATGGCTCATACTGGAAAGTAGCATGATTCTGCTGGAGAAGGAAATTGCAAACCACTCCAGTGTCTGTGCCAAGAAAACACAGCCAGGCATCATTGGACAAGTGAGCAACAAAAAAGCATGACTCTACTTCTTGTCCCACTTATTTAATATTTATTTATTATTTACTGTTTAATATTTAAACAAACATTTATTGAGTGCCTGGAACATGCCAGGCACTCAGCGAGGTGTTAAAGAAGACACAAAAATAACAAGGACAGGGTTTCTGCCTTTGAGAAGCTTACAGTCTAATAGGGAAGAAAAGGTGTATATACACACAGTAAGAACTAGAATGTGATTAGTGCTCAGAGAGAACAGAAGAAGGAAAGGTCACTTCTAGTTGTAGTAATTGTGGTTGTGGGAGGCACACAAGGGAAGGTAACACATATTCTGGGTCTTGAGTAATGGGTACAATATCAATAGGCAAAGACAGAGGCAGTTAGGTGCCTCAGTGGATAGAGTACCAGACCTAGAGTCAGGAAAACTCATCTTTCTGAGTTCAAATTTAGCTTCACACACTGACTAGCTGTGTGACCCTGAGCAAGTTACTTAATCCTGTTTTGCCTCAGTTTCCTTATTTGTAAACTGAGGTAGAGAAGGAAATGGCAAATTATTCCAGTATCTTTGCCAAGAAAATCCCCAAAGTGGTCAGACGCAACAGAACAACAACAATAGCAAAAGACAAAGAAGAACATTCCAAATGAGAGGGGCAACATGAACAGGGTATATTTGGGTAATGACAAGCAGTTCCAATGGGGCTAGAATGTAGAAGGAGATTAGAATGTTAGGGCAGAACTACAACACAGAAAGCCTTGAATGCCAGGTTACAGATTTTAGATTTTATCTGGAAGGAGAAAGGGGATCCATTGAAAACTTTTAATCTAGGAAGTGATATGGTCAAAGTTGTGCCTTACATATAACAGGCATTCAATAATGTTAGTTGGAAGGAATCAAATTGCACTGGGTGGACTGAATTAAGTTGAACTGATTGTGATGTGATGATAAAATGCAGGATCAATTAGAGTGGGAAAAGACTGAAGCCAAAGAGTTGAATTTGGCTAGAATGATATTGTAGAAATAGAGCCAGAGTAAGAATGTATTTCCCTTTCCCTGTTAGCTATACAAGCACCCTATTTATAATTTTTTTTTCCTTTGGAGACCATTTTTACATCTTTCTGTCTAGTGTCAATTATACTTTGCTGACCAGAGCCAAAAAGGAAAAAACCCATCCTTCTAAGGTGCATTCTCAGAAATATGTTACCTAAGTTATAAGTATTTTTTAAATTAACTTGGTTCGAGCAAAAAAAAAGTAAGGAACTTTAAACTTTTAGAAGGTTTAATTCTATAGTGTTATGTATTTCCTTTGTTAAGTAAATTCTAACCCAGTTTAACCAGATCAAGCCTTTTTTTAAGAGAAAAAAATCTCTTCTATGAGCTTATAATTACACAGCCCAGATGTGTTTCTGAATGACCCCTAGAATATAAATATGGGAACCACTGCAGTCTCCAATCTGCCTTATTTGGAAGGAAGAATTTTGAATTTTACTTTTACAAAAGGGAAGGTTTTCACCTTTGCAAAGTCTGGCCTTTAAATGCCCATAACTTGCAAAAAGCCACTTCGACCCCTAGGAAAACTCATTACTGGTCAGAAATGAATTCAAATATTTCCAAATATATACTAGTTTCAAAAAAGGGTTTTTGGCTAGTCCTCTCAATACCTAATAAATAATAGCAGTACATCCCTTAGGCACCTCTCACCCCCTAATGAGTAAGTCCCATTGATTCAGCCAAACAAGTGACTTATTGGGGGTACAATAGAGAATTATTGTTCAAAAATAAACCCATCAGTCTCTAGGGTGATATCTCAGCTGTTTCATCTGCCCCCAAAGCTGATAGTTTTCTTGCATTAGAAACTTAAGAGCTATTTGTCATTGTGAGTTCTTTCCTCGTTTCCCTTCTTTCTTCAACTACAAAGAGAAACATTTCAGCAGTAACTTTGCTGGAGGGCCATGCTCCCCATCATTTAGCATGGGATTTTTGGTTTCTTTTTCAGGTCTCCCCTTGCCTCAGGAAACAGAACCTGGCAATGAGTTTGCTCAGTTAAGGTTTGTTGAGAAGAGGTTCAGTCTCCCTCTGCTTTTCTCTTTAGGGCCTCAAACATGAAAGCCTAGTGGGGCAGGGTTGGGCAGGGCAGGGCAGAGCAGAGCAGACTGCAGAGTAGAGAGAACTGAATCCCTAGGAGACTACTTTCCTACATCTGGTTAATATTAAAGGAGTTTGGGTCTTTGATTGAGGTCACTCTACATTAAAGGGAAATCTGTGGCATTTGCTTTCAAGTTTTATCCATATCCCAAAGCACCAATCTTCACCTGTTCTCAATCAGAGGCTATTCCCCAGAAGAGAAACAGTAATTATAAGAAAACTATTTTGAAGTTTACTAACCATTCTTAGGTTTTGTTCCTACTCTTGGAGATTCTACTCAGGGCTCAAGTTGGGAATGAAATGATATGAAAAGACCTTTTGGGAAAGGTGTGTAAAGGGGGAAAGTGGCAGATTAGCCCCAAGATTTTTCTTATATGCATAACAGGTGATGAATAACCACTTGTCGAAAAAAAGTTAATTAAATCCTAAGATTAAGAAAACCCGACCAAATAGCTGCTCTTGAGGAGTCTTGCTGGATAACCAAAATACTAGTTTGTATAATCATCATATTATTTTTTCTACCATTATTATTACCTGAAAGTTCTTATCTTTTTCATGGAGTTCAGATAGAATCAGTCTTTAGGCTGATTATTATTTAGTATTCCTTAATATTTTATATTCTGCACAGTATTACTCGGGTGGGGTAGGACAACTGCTTTCTTCAGTTGAACGAAAGTATTAGGAGGTAAGTGTTTCTTTATAGGTTCACTGTAAGTATCCTCAGTTAACAGCTCCAGTAGTATTCAGGACAAAGGTGATAAGAGCTATGTTATCCTGTTTCCATATGATTGTTATTTCCTCTGCTAAGTCTCTGAATTTTGAAGGTTTTCAGGACATGTAGCTTAGAGATTATGATAATTTGATACAGTGACCTCTATTAAAAACATTGTTTTAAAATTTTTGAGGATCTCTGTTAAATCTGGGCTATTATAGGCAATAGTCTGTTCTGCAACAATCCTCTGGTTCCAGAATAATTTATTGGTTTAGTTCTCAAGGATATTTTGAAATCTGCATTTAAAGCAGAGAATTTGTTACCTACCAGTTCATGATAAAAAGCTTGTATACATAGAATAATTCTATCTATCACTCATCTCTTACTAGGTATTGGGTAGACACTAAATTTTTGCATCTTTTGGTGATGGTAATGCACAGTTTCTATTGATTTTTTTCACAATCCACATTTGTCACTAAGTGTGGACTCCTTTATGATAATCCATCAGAAATTCCTGGTAGTGATAACCTGGTCCTGAAATGACATCACAGATACCTCTATTTACACCAAAAAAAAATCCAACTGACAGTCATTCTTTTCACAGCATGCCTCTTTGTAACATGTGGTTGGTGAATTTCATGTGAATGTGGTCTCTGGAGGGCCTTTTGATTTCACTCTTAGAACTTAGTAGCCATCTCATGGATTCCAACTGGAGGTAAACTACTTTCATATACATTTGATAAATTCAGTGGTATGTACCTGTTGACAGACTTTACTATTGTTCAGTGAAATAGTCTAGTTGTTCCTGAACTATTTATGCAAGTTTTTACACTGTTTATCATATCCTCTGAGAATGTCTGTCAACCTTCTTCCCTCCTTTTTGGTTGAAGAAGTGCTAATCTTTCTATACCTGCCTTAGGGTTATGAATTCTATATTTCATTACTATTTTAAGGATTTTTGTTAGAATACTTTCCAAACCAGCCATGGTTCACTTTTCAGATCTGAAAATATACATTGAAACTGGTATTAAATAGGTATAAATTGCTAAAGAGTTTCTTTGCATTATGCTTTGATCTCAAAATACCAGTATGTTTCTGAATATAATTAGCTCCAACTTTCTCCTTGATAGTGTGATGCTCAAAGAATCTTGCCAGGTGAAGACCAAGGTATTTCTCAGAATTGTTTTCTTCCATTGATTCCATTTTAACTGACTGATTCAAACTAAAGCTTTCAGTCTCTGTCTTTTCTTGGTGTAGGATAAGAATCTCAGACTTATGTAGTCAAAATAGCATTTTTATATCATTGAAAAAAAAAGATTCCATTAGATGGAAAAGCTGTTTGATGTTCTTAATGAAGCCATTTAACTGGCTGTCATTGATGTACAGCAAATTATTAATGAGATATATGTTTTTGTTCAACTCTCTTTTTAATTTGGAAGCCATGTTTAGTTCTACTTAAGCAAGATGTTAGAGGATTTAAGACTAGGTAGAATGATAATAGCTTTAAATTTTCTCCTCTGAAAAACTCCACAAATATGCCAATTGTTCTTGGTATTGTTTTGGTGATATTTTTAAAAGAGATTTTTTTTTCCCCAATATGGTCAGCTCTATTTTGTATATTTGTAGAAGCCATGAGTGCAGAACTGAGTACAAGGTTTGATAATAACCAGTAAGGGTAGTAAAAATGTCACCACGCTTTTGGTAGGCTTGTTCAATCACCAAACCAATAAGTCATTTTCTACACCCCTGTACATCCTGAGATCAATAGCACAGCCTGTTTTTGCTGTTCAGTCAATGTACTGTTTTCTTCTTGAATATTGTTATCACATTTTTTCTGATTCCAGTTTTGACTGCTTCATATAAAGTATATAATCCCACAATAGGCCTATATTTGGAGGCATCTCAGTATTCTCTTTTTTTGGTAATAGACGTGATGGCTCCTGCTACAGACAGGGTCGGATTTATTTCTAAGAGGAAGCTGGTAAAATGCTTTTCTAGTAATCTGTGCATCAGTATAAAACTAATAATTATGGATTTCATCTGGCCTTATCATGTTCCACTTATTAATATCTTGCCTTGCTACAGTGCTTTAAGGTTGATAATTTATTCACAGCAGCCCTGTGAAGTACATAGTACATGTAAAAACCCTGTTTTACAGATGAAGGAACTGAGGGTCAGGGAAATGAAGTGACATTACTGGGGAGTTATTACTGGAACTCAGGCTTCAAAACCAAGGTTTATTTCCAATACAACTGAGCAGAGATTCTCCATTGCTATGAAATTCCTGTGGGGTCCTCTGGTGATGGGAGGGGGTATGGTAACAAGCGCAGAATAGCTCTTAATCATTACTTACTTCTAAGCGCTCCCTTGTCTTTTTGTTTAGCATAACTTAGATATGGAAGTATTTGGAAGCATTTCGGACTAGTGATGGATATGCCCCTATATGTCTCATTAAGATGCATGGTTACGCATGTGGCCAACTGCTCCTTTTCAGACCATGCTCCCTATACTGCGCTGTGAAGCTGAACTCCTCATGAGCCCTTTTTGTGAACTGGAGGAAGATTTCTTAGACGGGAAGTTGTTTATACTTTGATCCCAATTCCTTTGGTTTTTAACTCCCCTTCCCAAATCACTTTGCATTTGCTCTGTATCTGTCTTGTAGTTATTTATTTGTGGACATAGTATACAGTCCCCAATACCTTGAGGGCAGAGACTCTGGTTTTTGCATTTGTGCATCTTGTGCCAGAACTTAGCACAGTTCCTAGTACACAGAAGGCACTTAATAGGTGTTTGGTGATTGATTTCTCTGGGATTTCACGAATTTGGGTTTCTTCATTGATGAATATCAAAGCCCCTCCATGCTTTTTTTTCCCTGTACAAATCTTATCCATCTTCTACCATAATTATTCCACAAAGCTATGCTGGGGGTGGGGCAGAAGGATGGGCATTTCTTATTTTTATATCCCAAGGATACCAATCTAGTGGTCTGGCTGTTCATATATTGTCACTCATTCTAGCTCCCCAACCAGCCTATCTTCTTTTCCAGTCATCAATGATGTTTCTTACTTCACTTGCATATAACAAGGAGGCTGAAAGATACTGTTTTATATCTGTGCATATTATGGAAAAGGTTAGTAAATAAGTGGATTCCCACATTGGATGGGAAGTTCAATTAGAAGACCCTTAAGACTGCTTACAACTCCAAGTTTTTGCAGCTCTATGATTCTAAAGAAAGATATAATCAGTATAACTGATAATCACAATATAATCAGCATAACTTGGCAAAGATTGCCAAGGATATTTAAATTGAGAGATTTACTAAGGAAAGGAAGTTTATATGAAGCCAGAAGCTGACTGAAATTGAGGAAGCAGTTGAAAAACCTAAGACATTTTGATCCTGGAGACAATTTCAGCAGAAATTACTTTAACTGACTTAAGAAAGGTGAAGAGACAACAGGGACACCAGCAAGGAGCAAGGGACAGTACAATACAAAAATGCCTCCATTTTAACAAGCCCTGTATGTGAATATCGAGTTTTATAAAATACATCAATTAGGGTCTGTGGATCCACTCTACAAAAGGTTTTAACTTTAGAGTAGGATGATGTCACACGTGGAGCAACACCCTTCAGAACTGTGGTTGTTGACATAAATACTTGTTACCTGGTGAACCAAAGATTGAAAGCCATCCCACCAAATCACTAGCTGTGCCACAGACCACACATACAAAAACTCTTCAACTTGTCAAAAAGTCTGCGTTAATAACTGTCTAGCCTGCAGCTGGATGCCAGGGAACTGAAAACCTATCAGAGTCCTTTGTTAGGGGAATGAGCTGTAGAAGACAGCAATCTGTGAAAGGCTTTATATGAAAAGCTAGGGTAAACACAGGGACTTTGTCTTGGTTTCCACTGAAATAATAATCACTATTTGACCCTACTCAGCAGAATTAAATAACTCACCTTCCCAGATGAGTAGTGGCATGAATTCATGTAGGTGAGCTCCTAGTATTGACATCATTCCAGGAGTTTCTATCCACTTAGAAGGAACAACTGGTCAGAGGGAAATGAGCAATGTATTCTCCTGGCTAACTACATCAGCATTCTCCTGTTCCAGCTCCAACCTTGCTGGAAATTCTTAGAGCAAAACTCAGAAAAGACAGAGACTCACTTGGGAGGGTACTCTTAAAAGGGCCCAATGTCTCTCCAGTTCTCTCACAGCCTCAACATTTCCTGTATAGAGAAAGGGGGCTCAGAGTCATCTTATAGCTACACAAGCCACATTTTAGCCGGGGTATAATTTTACCTATTCTTCTTCCCAGATTGTAAGCTTTTTAGGAACAGAATGAGCAATTTATTTTTCTTTGGATCTTCTTCACGCCTAACAATGCCTAGAGCAGTGCTCTGAATGACAGAAACACCTGGAATCACAAAACTTGATAGTGAGAAGCAGGGGTACTCTGGTAAATATTTAACAATCAACTCCCCCCCCCCCCAAAACCGACACACACTTTTAAGTTTTATCTGCATTGCTAACATTTTCTTCATCCCTTTTTTAAGTCTAGAAAATCAACAAAACAATGAATGAAGCCCTGATTTGGAACATTTGCCAATTTACAGGATGGAAGTGCTCACCCTGAAAATCTAACAGTCAGTTTTCAAAGACTAGTTCAGTCTGCTCCCAGCACACCCCCAGCTGGACCAGTCCAATCAGCACACGAAAGAATCTTTGCTGTAACACACTCGACAAGTGGCTGTCCAGCTTGAACAGGCTAGCTAACTAATAAATGTTTATCAAAGTATTTCTTGAATTATTATTCTGGTGTGTTATGTGTGAGGCTCTCAACATGCCCTTTAGGTGGAGGGCATTCTCAGAGATAGATCTCCTCCACAGGGAAGGTACTAAGTAGATACTATACTGCTTCCCCAGCTACCTACCTACCAGTTAGAAAACCAAGGAAGAGACAAATATTCATATCAAGGACTTTTCCAGGACAACTCAAACTTCTTTCCAAATGTCAAAGGTTTACCTGGTTCTGAGTTTTTTCCACACTTCAAACCATTCAAACCAGCTTGTCTTTGCTCAAACTATCTTTTCTTCTTAAATCCTCCAGCTACCACTACCAGGATGGAAGCACAGTTGACAATGTAGGAGAGGTGTGTATGTTCCCATGTGGATACTGTGCCCCTAGTGGTATATCTAGATCCAGATGTGACTCCCAGCAAGGTGTGAACCAATGTCTCCAGAGTCTCCTCTGCTCATGCTTCTCTAAGGGACACTTTGCTTCCTAGGAGAAGGGTGGAGAGGGGTGGGGGAGGAGGAGAATGGTAAAATGGGGCTAATTTCTCTGCTTTCCTCACAGGCAGGGTATTGGGCTAGAATTTTATCTATCAACCCTGTTATATTGTTTACCTTGGGGAAATAATTTAAGGTTCAAGTTGCATTCCTGATCATTATCCCTTATGCTATATATCCAAATGCCGTAAGCTATTCAAGGCTTGACTCCCTTTCCACCAAATGTCAATTATATAAAGACCATACTTGGTGAATAGCAAATAGCAAATTAACCCATTTAGCTAAGATGATAGCAAACAGAAATCAAGAAAGTTGTGCAGATGAGAACATACCAATACAATATACAGAGTGAATAAGCTCACCCTCTGGGAGTTACATATTTCAGCTCTACCAAGAGTTCTCTCAGATCTCACCCAAGGGGGAATTCTCTGATATAAACTGAGGATAGGGACATGATCAAGCTGTTGGCTTCTTCCCAGTCTTCCTATTCCTTCAGGGACCTCTCCTTGAATGGAATATGGAATCATGTGACTTCTCTCTAGAAGCTGGAAGCCAGAAGACTAGAATCTCTCTTCTCCTATGCTCTTGACAACAACGCCCTGCATCCAGGATAGATTAATTATACAAACAATACATTTCACCTCACCTTGGCAATCTCATAGTATACCACTCCTCCCCCCCCCCCACCTGGGTGGGACACTTTTTCCTCATCTTCATAAGAGAAGACTACAATTAGGCGGTTACAATCTCCACCATCTCCCATACATACTTGGGGAAATATTACCTCATACCAACAATGGTGTGAATGTTATTCCTGGCTCTTAGCATGCAGAATCATTGCCAATGGACTTAAAAGAGTTTGTTAGATCATTAATAATAAGACATAGAGTTGGAAGGAGCCATGAGAGGTCATATTCTCTCCTCTCCTTCATTTTAGAGATGAAGAGACTGAGATTCACAGAGAATAGATATATGACCAAGATTATACAGGTAAAATGGCAGCCTACCAACCCTAGGGCTGCCTTCTCTTTTCCCTTTCTAAAGTCCTTAAAATAACTGTACTTACTAGATGCTCCTACTGTACTCCTGTCTTCTAAACTGAAACCGTTCTCTGCAAAGCGATCAACAATCTCTTATTTGCCAAATCTCAGGACCTTTTCTCAATCCTTCTTGTCCTCCCTTCAGCATTAGACAATTGGCCATCTTGGTATCCTTTCCCAAATCATCATCTGTGTCATTCTCACTCTCTGCAGAGTATGTGATTAATAAGTGTAACACTACAAACCCTTTGTATCCAATACAACATTCTACTCATGGGTTAAATCCACACCTGACCCCAGTGTGTGATTCACCTGGGATTTTCAAGTAGGGGAAAGGGATAAATATGCAGAGGTAGAGCGATGAGGGCGGGAGGGGAGGAATATTCACCTAATTGGCTAGAACACATGAAGTAGTCGTGGCATGCCCAAGGGGGAGCCTTAGCTGCCCGCCTGCTGCTACCGCTGTGCTGCCAGGATCCGCTAGTAATTGTAATAGAGGTTGAATTTATTTGATTAGATAATTAGATTCAAGTTGCTCATACAAACGGATCTCTGATCAAGGAGCAAAAGTGACCCACTTTTGAAAAAAACTTGGATGTCTCTGGCAGAAATAGTCCATCATGACTGACTATGCCAGGAAACTCTACCTGAATTCAGAATGTTTGCAGATCTCCACCTGGATATTCTCGGCTCCCAGAAAAGATGAAAGTTGCCCGTTATTTCTTACCGCGATCATTCTGTAAGTTTTCCTTCTCTGTTTCATTATTGCTGACTTTGCTATTTATGCTGAGACAAGAATTTGGGGATATTGTTCTTTTCAGCTGCCTTATGAATGCAGGCATCCACATGAGAGACAGAGAACAAATACTGCAGCCAGCCATTTAACATGTCTACTGTATGAAAAGTGCTAGAACATTTTGATTTTTAATAAAATAAGAGGGAAATTACATGGTGAGGGGAAAAACTTGGACCCATGTGAGATTATATTACAATGTAATTTTATTTTTAATAATAATGTTGTGTCTGGTTAGATAGGATCACTTGGTGCCACATGTATTTTAGGCCACTTATGAGTGACCCAGATTTTTATTAAAAGACAAATTACATTTGGTTATACAATACAAAAAGTCATTCTTGTTTTGATTCCTGATTTCTTCCAATTACCAGAGTCTAGAGGTGCCCCACATTTTCTAGTAGAGAGGTTATAGTAAAAAAGAAGAGTTATATATATTGAAATAGCATATTGGAAAAGTCAGAAAATCTTGGGGGCAGAAAACATGGGTTTAAATCCTAGTCCCACCACTCTTTGTTGTGTGGTGTAATAGGACTAATCTAAAAAATAACTGGTATCTAGGTCTGTATCCCAAAAAGATCAAAAAAGGTGAGGGCAGGGGGAGGAAAGGGGTCTATTTGTACAAAAATATTTATAGCAGCTCTTTTCGTAGTGGCAAAGATTTGGAAATTGAAAGGATGCCCATCACTTGGGGGATGGCTGAACAAGTTGTGCTGTAAGAAATGATGAGCTGGAAGATTTCAGAAAATTCTGGAAAGACTTATATGAACTGGTGCAAAGTGAAGTGAGCAGAACCAAGAGAACACTGTACACAGTAACAGCAATACTGTATGATGATCAGCTGTGAATGACTAAGCTATTCTCAGCAATACAATGATCCGAGACGATTCCAAAGGACTCACGATGAAAAATGCCATCCACCTCCAGAGAAAGAACTGATGGACTCTGACTGGAGACCAAAGCATACTATTTTTCATTTTCTCTATTTTTTTTCTGTGTTTTTCCTCCCTTTGGGTCTATATGTTTTTTGAAAACATGACAAATACAGTTAATAATAACAACAATAACTTTTACCAACTATAGATGCCTTTACTATCTACAGAGACTGTACGGTATGATAGATAGAGGACTGAACTTGGAATCAAGAATGTTATGTACCAGCTATCATGCTAAGTACTGGGAATATAATAAACATAAGCAAAAAGAAAGATAGTTCCTGCCCTCAAGGAGCTTACATTGTAATGAAGGAAGGCAACACACAAAAGGCAACTAAAAGGGGGGAAGAATGAAGGAACCACACACGGTGGCACTGTTTTGAAGTTCAGAAACCAGGAATAGGTCCAAGAGGAGAAAAGATTTATTTCCCACCTCTAACACACACTGTGATCATAATGATGGGCAAGTCACTTAATCTCTCAGTCCCTCCAACAACTCTCTAAGATTATATCATAATAAATCAGTGAATAAACTTTCATAAATGACCAGATTCTCCATACATATCCTCTTCCTCATGAACCACCTTGCCATTTTGAAGAAATTTCTACCCCGAGGCCCCTACTCTCTTCATAGACAACTGCCTGCCCAGGCCATTATTTCAAGAAGGCCCTTGGCCATCTTCCACTTCACCTGCAATTCAACTCTTGGGACTTGTCATACTCACCAGCCGCCTTGACCTTGTCCAGTCAAACCCTCCTCTCCCCCTGTCCTGTTCTTCAATTCTTCGCTACGTTTTCTTCCCCCATCACAGTGTAAAGTCTTTGAGGGCAAGGAATGTTTCACTTGCCTTTGTATTTTTTTATCTGAACACTTTTCTTGCATTTCCGTGGTATTTAGTAAAGTATCACTTAGTCAACACTTAATAAATATTCTTTGTATCTATTAATCCATCTATCATCTATTTATCTATTCATCTTCATCTCTCTCTCCTCTCTCTCTGTCTCTCCCCTTCTCTTTCTGCTTCTCTCTCCCTCTCCTCTCTCTCTTCTTTCTCTCCCCTTCTCTTTCTCCTTCTCTCTCCCTCTCCTCTCTCTCTCTCTTCTTTCTCTCTCTTCTCTCTCTCTGTCTCTCCCTCTCTCTCTGTCTCTCTCCCTCTGTGTCTCTCTCCGTGTCTCTCTCTCTCTCTCTCTCTGTCTCTCCTTCTCTTTCTCCTTCTCTCTCCCTCTCCTCTCTCTCTCTTCTCTCTCTCTGTCTCTCCCTCTCTCTCTGTCTCTCTCCCTCTGTGTGTGGGTGTCTCTCTC
>CM053580.1:140512772-140528042 GCA_028627135.1 Pseudochirops cupreus | reverse complement strand
AGGTCAAGGAGAAAATATTACAAGCAGCCAAGAAGAAACAATTTGAATATTATGGAAACACAATCAGGATAACACAGGATCTAGCAGCTTCTACATTAAGGGATCAAAGGGCTTGGAATATGATATTCTGAAGGTCAAAGGAGCTAGGATTAAAACCAAGAATCACCTACTCAGCAAAACTGAGTATAATGTTTTAGGGGAAAATATGGTCATTCAATGAAATAGAGGACTTTCAAGCATTCTTGATGAAAAAACCAGAGCTGAATAGAAAATTTGATGTTCAAATACAAGAAGCAAGAGAAGCATGAGAAGGTAAACAGAGAAAAGAAATCATAAGGAACTTATTAAAGTTGAACTATTTACAAGCCTACATGGAAAAACTAAAATTGTAATTTATGAAACTTTTCTCGGTGTGAGGATAGTTGAAGGGAATATAAATGTGTGTGTGTGTGTATATAAATATACATACATACGCACATACATATATATGTTTATATAAGAGGGTATATATATATATATATATATATATATATATATATACACATACATACCCTCTTATAAATACATATGTGAGTGTGTGTATATATGTGAACATGTATACATAGACGGAGGGCACAGGATCAGTTGAATAGGAAGGGATGACATCTATAAAATGAAATTAAGAAGTGAGAGAGGAATTTAATGAGAGGAGACAGGGAGAGACAAAATAGGGTAAATCATCTCATATAAAAGAGTCAAGAGAAAACTGTTACAACAGAGGGGAAGAACAGGAAGGCAAAAGGGAATGAGTCAACCTTACTCTCATTGAATTTGGCTTAAGGAGGGAACAACATACACACTAAATTGGGTATCTTACCCTACAGGAAAGTACGGGGCAAGGGGATAAGAGGTAGAATGATAGATGGGAGGGCAGATGGGGGTGGGGGGACAGTGGGTAGAAGCACACACTTTTGAAAAGGAACAGGGTCAAAGTGGAAAATAGAACAAGTGGGGGGCAGGATAGGATGGAGGGAAATATAATCAGTCTTTCGCAATATATTCACTATGGAAATATTTTGTGTAACTACACATATACAGCCTATATTGAATTGCTTATCTTTCCAGTAGGGGTGGGTGATGGGAGAAGAAGGGAAAGAATCTGGAAATAAAAGTTTTAAAATCAAATGTTAAAAGATTATTATTATTATTATTATTATTTTACATGCAACTGGGAAACAAGATATACAGTCACTGGGGTATGGAGATTCATCTTGCCCTACTGGAAAGTTGGAGGGGGATAGAGGAGGATATAGGAGAGAGCATATTGGGGAGGGGGTATTCAGTGGGATTGCTGTTTTGGGGTGGTGGGTAGTGGAAAGATGGGGAGAAAATTTGTAATTCAAAATCTTGTGGAAATGAATGTTGTAAACAAAAAATAAACAAAAAAACCCCATACTTGTGTATGGCTCTTGGACTGTGTGATTTTAAATAGCTTAAGGGGCACTCCTTGAAAATCCACAAGGAAAAAAAAAATCTCTTTTTTATTACTTTCATAACTCCATAGCATCTTTTTGCCCCTGTGTTGTTAGAACAGTGCTACTGAAAAAAAGTGAAACTGAACCTTTAAATACAAGCTATTCTATATGTTAGCTATTCTCTTTATAGAACCTTTCAAAAGACTGTCAAACAAGTTTCCTGGCATGGTAAAAATTGTTAGTTAAGGATGGCTCTCCCTGTCCAGAAAGAGGTCAATGATTGCCCTCCCAATCACTGCTTCAACCCACTGTGTGATTGTGCTGACCCCTGGGCCAAGCTACCGAAGGGCAATTATTATCAGCAAAGAGAGTAGAAAAAGAAAGCTGGATTTAAAACAAGAAGACTCTTTCTCCTGTGTGATTCTGGGTGTGTCATTTAGGATAATAGAATCAGATATTTAGAAATAGAAGGGGTATATAATCTAACCCCCGTCATTTCATATATGAGGAAACTGAAGTTGTAAAAGAGTAGGTGACCTATCTAAGGTTACACAGGTAATAAGTGGCAGTACATTTGCACTTAGAGTTCTCCAACTCCAAATTATATTTTTATTATTGTTCAATTGTTTCAGTTGTGTCTGATTCTTCATGACCCCATTTGGGGTTTTCTTGGTAAAGATACTGGAGTGATTTGGAATTTTCTTCTCCAGATCATTTTACAGAAGAGGAAACTGAGGCAAACAGGGTTAAGTGACTTGTCCAAGGTCACACAACTAGTAAGTATCTGAGGCCAAATTTGAACTCATGAAGATGAGACTACCAGGTCTAAGCCCAGCGCTCTACATACTGCATCACCTAGCTGCCCCAAATGATCTACTCTTAAAGAAAAATGAATGTTGTTTCTAGTGACAATGAGGAAATTATTACAAGTGAGAAAGCCTCTGTTTCCTCATGTGTAAAATGAAAGGACTGAACTTATGACTTCTAAGATTGTTTCTAGGTCTAGAGCTATGATTCTACCCCAATTCTAACTTATATTCTTTTTTTTTTGTTGTTGTTGTCTTTTTGGATCAGGAAGGCAGGGCAGTTGAGGTTAAGTGACTTGCCCAAGGTCACATAGCTAGTAAGTGTTAAGTGTCTGAGGCCACATTTGAACTCAGGTCCTCCTGACTCCAGGGCTGGTGCTCTATTCACTGCACCACCTCGCTGCCCCCGCTAATTTATATTCTAAGATCATAGTTTGATTCTCAGTTCCACCACTAGTATGAGGTAGCTAAGTGGTATAGTGAATAGAGTACTGGGTCTAGAGTCTGGAAGACCTGAGTTCAAATCTTGCTTCAGACACTTACCTAGCTGTGTGATTTTGGGCAAGTCACTTAACCTCTATCTGGCTCAGTTTCCTCGACTGTAAAAGGAAGACAATACTAGTACTTACTTCTTGGGGTTGTTGTGAGGATCAAATAAAACAATATTGATGAATGCTGGGTGTGCACCTGGCCTGTTTTAGGTACTACATAGTGCTAGTCATCGTCATTATCATTATTTTACCTTTGGATGATCTTGGAAAATTTATTTGAGCTCCAGTTTCCTGAGCTACAAAATAAAGATATCACCACACATCAGAGCCAGCTTGGTGGCTAAATGGTAGATAAAGAGTTGGCCTTGGAGCTTCCAAGACCTAGATTTAAGTATTGCTTCTGACATATATTGTCTACCTGTCACTGGACAAGTCACTTAACCTCTCAGTGCTTCCCAGGCAATTCTCTAATACTATAATCCGTATAGTGGCACTAATCTGCATTAGTAGGGGAGATTATTTTACCAGGAGGTGTCTATGACAATGAAAACACAGGTCTACTCCCTCAGGGAAAAACATACACGCACACATAAGAATTACTTACTTTTCAAAATCATTGAAAAAAATGTGTATGTAGCAGCCATGATTGTGACCCTCATATGTATATGTATATGTATACATACATCTATATGTATATCTATATCTATATATCTATATGTATGCCTATATCTATGTATACATACATATATATATATATATATATGTATTACACAAATACCTCATATATTTGTGCAGCACTTTAGAATTTGCAATAAGCATGTGGGTAAATGTTTAACAAACAGCTCTCCGAGGGGGAAAATGTACCTATGATGCACTTGTAAGTTTACTTTGCATCATTAAAATTTTCTCTGCCACTTTCTTAAGCCTAGACAACCAATAAAACAATAAATCAAGCTCTGATTTATAGTGTTTGCTGATTTCTGAGGTGTGAATACTTGCAAAGAAAATTCAACGGGGAGCCATTTCCCATCCTACTGATCTATATCTTATGTTGGCAACTCAGATGGCTCCAGAGGAGAAACTGAGGCTGGTAACTTTGTACAGCCCTCCCTCACTTAAATCCAATTTACTTGCAAGTCATGGCATCACCTTCCTGATGTCATGGTCCTCTTCAAGACTATAGGACAAACAATAACAAGAAATTTAACAATCAACTCAGTTTGAGTTGCTCCCAGCAGACACATCTGGTAGTACAATCATTATTACACTCGTTTTGCAGCTAAGCAAACAGAGGTGTCAAAAATTTGATCAAAATCAAGCAACTGTTAAATTTAGGAGACAAAATTCAAAGTTAGGTCTTCTGATTCTAAATCCTTTCTCCTATAACCCGCACAAAAGCTTGAGGTCTTTGCCACTGTGGTTTCTAAACAAGACAGCAGATTTACTACATAAAAAGACCTTAGGGTTTATCTGGTCCAGAGGAGTCAAATACGTAGCCTGCAATACTCCAGAGTGCATCCCAAACCAGATTAAAATGTTATTGGGAAAGACTTAACAAAATAAATAAAGAATACAACAGAAGACAGATAACATTACATTTCAAAGCTAAGTCAATATGTAGCCCACAGTGATCTTTATGAAAGGATTAGTGGTCCCCCTTTCTATTTGAGTTTGAGACCATGGCCAACTTGTCCTTTTACAGATGCAGAACTTAAGACCCATGGGGAGGAAGTGATTTTCCCACGGTCACACACTTATAAAGAGCAGAGCAGGAATTCAAACTTAATTCCTCTGACTCCAGAGCCTGTGTTCTCGCTCCTATACCATTAGACCTCAGAATCATCTACACATAGGAAAGACTCAGAGTGTTGCTGGAAAAATGCCCTTACTATTCCTATGAGAACGTTTAAAAAAATAAAAACCTTCAAGCCTATGAAATCCTGACACCTTCTGTACATTGGTAATTACTGTCAGGTGCTATTTGGATTTTACTGCTCTCCAGAAACTAGAGTTGAGCTCATATGATTAGCTCAAAAGCAAACAGCAAGGTCTCCTTCTATCCCTTGGCACTTGGGAACCAGGTACAGTGCCAGGTAATTTGAATTATGTTCCTTTATGCCCATCTAACCATAGCATCATGGGTTTTGTTGAGGATTTCCACAATGGACCCAAAAATCTTGGTGTATCATTGAGCAATCTTCATCCTCCTGGTTTGATCAGTTCTCTCAGGATCTTGTGAATATCTTCAACCTCTACTCTTGGCCTGGGATACACTGGACATAAAGGGGAAGACTGTGCCCCAAGGGTGAGTCTACCAGGCCCTAAATGCTGACCAGGGTTGCAATTAATGGGCCATGGCCCAGTAGAGGGCAGAGAAGAGAGAGAGGTAAGGCACCATGATAAACCCTGACACTAACTGGCCTATGAACAAATAAAACTAAGTTATAATTCCCTTCAAGTTCAATCCAAAGACCTCCTTCTTTACAAATATCTATGGTCCAGCCAATTGTGGAAATCTGCTTGCCAATACAATTATCTCTTCTATACTGCAGAGGTGAGGGGTGCAATGCTCCCCTTTCCCTTCAATAATCTGGAAAATCCATGTAAAATATTTTGGCACTGCCTTTACATCAGAGAGGAAGTCTGAATTATTATGGTATTAAAAGATGAAGTATGGGTGAGAGCGCCATGGAATGATCTAGCGTGGACTGGCTCCTTGGGAGTCTGCCTCATATCGCGAACTATTGGTGAACTTTGCTTTTCTTTGGCTGAGAGGACTTGGGTGGGGTTCTCTCAGCAGGACCTGGCATGTTGGTGTTTTGGGGTTTCCAGAGCAACCCTAATCCGCTTTATGGGTGACCTCTTCATTTTTATGGTTCCCTGATACTGGAAACACTGCTAATCTCAAGCTCTTCTCCAGCAGGGACTGGAAGGTTCCATTAGGTCAGACAGCTAGGTCTCAAGCTCTCAGTCCTGTTTGGTTATTTTTTGGAGAACATGGATATGTGAGCAGCTTCTGAAGAATGGAGAACAAGGACAGATGCCTCATATGGAAGTGTAAGCCAGATTCTTTCAATCCTCTCAGTGCAAGGGAACTGGGAAAACTCAAGGCATTTTTTTTGTAGGTTTTTTGCCCTGTTTTGTTTTGTTTGTTTTTAGAGGCTTACTCTCAAACCTTCCTTTAACGAGGAAAGGACTTCCAGGCCCTATGCCTATAGCTCCCAAAAGTTCGCCTTTGGGTTGTCTTTTACAACATTGGGAAAAATTTAGTTTCTCTGGAGGCCTTAAAAAGGAAAAGCTAGTTGTTTTTTGCAACACTGTTTGGCCTCGAAAACCACGAATCGTGGCCTGTTTTGGGGACTTTAAAAGATAATACTCTCTTGCAGTTAGAATTATACTGTTGCAGAGAAGAAAAATGGATTGAAGTTGCCTACTTAATGGCCTTAGTTGAACTTTCTGGGAACACAGTTCTCGGGAAAGATTGTGAGATGCTTGAAGCTAGAGCCTCTCCACAAAGGGGCAACGGAGACAAATTAAATGACCCTCTTCCTATGGCTTCGGCCCCAGCCCCTCCCCTCTTAGGGACTCCTACTCATGTCCAGGTCATTGGTCTTGCTGAGGTGCTTCCCTCTGAGGTCCTTCCCCCCTCGGGGACTCCTGCTCAGGTGCCAGTCACAGGTCCCACTGAGGAAGTTCCCTCAGCCCCTTCTGCTGCACCCCAACCCTTTTCCCCCTGGTTTCTCTTCCCTTTTTCTCTAGCCCAATACCCCTCATTTCCTGCCCCCTACACCATCCATATCTACTATCCTGCATCTCCCAGCATGGCCCCTCCTCCCTCTGGAGACCCCAGGGTGCCAACACGCTGGGTCCTGCCAAAGAGTCCAACTTGGGTCTTCTCAGCCAAAGAAAGGTAAAGTTTGTTGATGATTCACCATATGAGGTGGACTCTTGAGCTGGTCTATGCTGGGTTGTTCTATGGCGCTCTCACACCACATGGAGGGAAGATGGGGTCTTATATACAGAGGAATCTAGGGGTGGTCTAGAGGAGGAGCTTCAGGAAGAGTCAATGAGGTCAGACTCCAGTAATGAGTTTGGGGAGGGACTTCAGGAGGAGTTAATGAGGTCAGTGTAAGGGTGGATCAATATTTTGATAGGCTCAAGGGTGGGAAGTAGATGAACAATGGAGGGCTAGGTTAGTAACAGAGGTTTGGGCCCAGCCACAAAAACTTATGGCCTCTGCAAATGCCTCATCAAGTGGGAAGATTTAATCAGACTTCAAGGGGTTTCCCAGAACCTGTATCTCAGAGATTCAAGGAGAACTCAAGGGGGTCCCAGAGCCTGCACCTCATCACCACAGAATGGACATCCCAGGAGAGTTTTTATTATGACAGAGTCCTTTGAAAATTTCAGTGCCTAAGGTGCCACAAGACCAGGTAGGCCTGAGTTATACCTCACTGTCCCTGACCTGTGTAGAACAAAGATATAGCTCCAGTGTATCTTGCTAAACTAGTCCCTGTGAAAGAGCAAGTACCTTACCCTGTTTCTCTTCAGATCTAAAAGGATGGGGATGGGCCAGATAAAATGTCACTTTTTTAGATAATCTTGGTTAGTTTCACTGGACCATCTTCCCCACTCTCTGGGAGCTGAAAGAGGAGAATATGTTGGGAAATGTGGGTGATATAAAAACAAAATGTATCCATTAAATACTAATGTTCCAGATTCCTTTTTTTTCCTAAGTAAAGATGGATGGCTTATTCTCTATACCTTTCCAATTTTATTTCAATAAATACTAAATAATTTTTAAAAATCAAAACAGATAAAGCATGTTGATATTACACAATATTTTACATATATTTTGTGTATTTCTGAGTTTCTAAATTTTTTTGTGTCATTTTTTGTTCTTTGCTAGTCATAGGCTGGTTCCACAAAATTCTCAAAAATATGCCATTTAATTTCTTATCCCAGCTCACAATATATCAAAACCATAATAGGAAAGTCATGATGTGGAAGGAATAACTGTACTTATTTATTACAAGGGAGGGATTTTATTTGGGGAGAGTGAAGTAAAACAGAAGGGTGTAATGGTAATGGGAATTTGAAGATCTTCCCAGACCCTTAATAGGCCAAATGTAATCACATGGAGCCTGTTGTGAGAGGAGTTTGCTGCACAGGTGGAGCAGCAAGGAGTGGAACAGAAAATGAGTCAGAGCAGTTTGAATGGAGGGAGGAGAGGCAAGCAAACAGCTAGGATTGTGAGTGTTTGTTTGTTGGAAGGCCCAAGCAGGGGAAAGGCTTTGGGATGGTGTTGCTTCCTGCAGTGATAAGGTATATAAACTTATTTATTGCTAGGATGGATTTGGTTTTCTGGTGTTGGGATTTGGCTTTCTGATGTTGGAATTCGACTTTCTGGTGTCTGGATAAATGTTTTGCTTTGGTCTTCTATATGGAGAGTCTGTTATATTTTGGGATTCAGAACTATGTCAGCATATTCATAGTCACCATGGGTGCTATGAATATTGCCTTGGCAATACAAAGGGCTACATGATAACCCCCACCCCAAAAAAAAAAAGAAAGAAAGAAAAGAATATCAATGCAGCTTTTATTTTTAATCAACAGAACAGAGCAAGAGATAATTCAGAAGAAGATGCATTTGAACAAAGTAGTGTTGAAACCTCTATGTAAAATTTAATAGGGATTTCACTAGTGTAAGGAATTCCCAGATGTATGTAATAGTAATCAGTTTAGCAAGATACTTAGCACTTAGTACCTTGGGGCTAAATGTGGAAGGTGCAAACTCTGTCCCACTGTTGAGAAGGCATGAACTCCCCTGTTGATGTGGAAGAAGGGGATTGGCTGAGGTGTGTATATAAGCAAGAATTCCAGAGACAGAGAGATAGAATTGGAATGCTGCTCCTGCTGAAGGAAGAATTGTGGAGACTGAAGCCGGGAGAGAGGGAGAGGGGAGAGGGGAGAGGGCAGCATCTCTAAAATGTACAAGCTTAAACAGATTACCTAGAGAACAGGGAAGTGGTTTACCCAAAGGTCTTAAAGATAATATACATCAGAAGTGGCATTTGAACTCAGGTCTTCCTGGTTCCAAGGCCAGCTACCTCTAATTAAAAAGAATGATAAGCTATACCTGATAGAGATGCACAGTTTCATTTTTAATTTTTTTTCTGGTCCCTTTTTTTTTGACACAAGGAAATATTCATGTTTGTTGACATTTATCAAGTTCATAATAGTAATATAATGAAATAAAAATAATAAAATTAAAAAATCTATAATTCCTGAGAACTCTTAAGCTGACCCAAAACTACCTATGGGCAAATATTTCTTACTTTATTATTATTATTTTTTGGTGGGTGGAAGCAAGAATTCAGTGAAGGAGAAGGGAATCTGTTTTCTGTGTATACTGATGTGTCTATGAATATCTTTTAAAAATATTTTTATTTAAATAGTACTTTATTTTCTTCCCCAATTACATGTTCAGGAAAATTTTTACATTGATTTTCACAAGATTTTGAGTTCCAAATTCTTCTCCTTCGCTCCCTTTCCCTCTTCTGAAAACGGTAGGCAGTTTGACATAATTTATACATGCGCTATCATGTAAAACACATTTCCACATTCATCACAGTTGCAGAAAAAGAAGCAGATCAAAAGGAAATAAAGCCATGAGAAAGAATAAAGGAAGAAATAAGAATATGCTTTGATTTGCATTGTCTATGAGTATCCTGATACACTGATACCTACCAGTGAGTATGACAATGTGCCACAGACTGTGACACGGCGTCTGGACCAGCAGCTGCTGAAGTCAGCACGTCTTTAGATCTGTCTTAGACACATGTGACAGATGGACAGTGAGAGTCAATTCAATTATATTAAATGCTTACGATGCAGTGAGAGAGGGCACTGTGCTGGGCATCGATTATACAAATTAAGTTAAATTTTTAAAATTAAATTAAATTTAAAAAAATGATTTCTGATTTCAAGGAACTTACATTCCACTAGGGAAAGACAAGGCATACACAAATACATAATATCATATTACATAATGCATATTAAATAAGTGGCATAATAAAAACAAAATCTAGAAGTGAGAACAGCTAGTAATAATATTAAGCATCATAATAGAGGGGGAAGGGAAAGGAACATTATTAAGTATCTACCATGTGTCAGGCATCACGCAATTTATAGATATTATCTCATTTGATCCTCACAATAACCCTAGCAGGTAGGCACTGCTATGATCTACTTTTTACAGTTGAAGAAACTGAGTCAGATGGAAGCTAAGCAACTTCTCTTAGGGCCATACAGCTAGTCCAAATTTGAAATCAGGTCTTTTTGGTTCCAGGCCCAGTGCCCAATGCACTGTGCCACCTTGTTTACTAAGATGCTCAGGTAGAGTTGAAAGAATATCCTCTTTCTCTTCTTTCTCTCCTCTTCCTCATCATCAATGAGATATTAAAAATGAGCAATCAACATTTGAACCAGACAAAAATAGAATTATATATAAATATACATGTATATTAAGAGGGAAAAGTTCTCAGAATTACATAAAATCAGTTTAAAATTCAGGTACAAAGACTATTAGTTGGAACATATTTTAAATAAAATGATCACATGCATTTTTTTTTTTACAGAACTGGATTAAAATTTTTTATATGGCAAAATTGTAGGGTAAAAGATCTTCACCAGGTGCAAAGAATGCAGAGAATTTCACATCATACTAGGAAAGATGTCTTATGGAGAACAAGGAGCAGCTAGCTTGCACAGTGGATAGTGCCAGACCTGGAGTCAGGAAGACCTGAGTTCAAATTCAACCTCAGACACTTACTAGCTACGTGACCACGGGCAAGTCACTTAATCCTGTTTGTCTCAATCTCCTCATCTATAAAATGAGCTGGAGAAGGAAATCGCAAACCACTCCAGTATTTTTGCCAAAAGATCTACAAAATGGGGTCACAAAGAGTCAGACACAACTGACAACAACAAAAACAACATAGAGGAAACGGGGTCCCATTAAAGGTTTTTGAACCTAGAATTAAGATGATTGAATTACCACCATAGTGCTATAGAAAGAGAATTAAAATGGGATTCACCATACCTGGATTTTTCCTTGTATTTTTATTCCTAGCACCTAGAACAGTGCCTGGCACATAATAAGTACTTAATAAATGAGCTGACTTGAGGTCATGAAGAATCAGGCACAACGAAATGACTGGACAGTACCAATACCAACAGAAAATAAAACCGTAGGAGGTAGCGAATCACTATCCCAGGATGGTGACCACAGGTACAGGACATTAACAAGAAGTCAGGGGCACGCTGATAGGACTGTGAAAGAAATACAAAATGAATAAGGATAAAATACAGTGAGTCCTCTAGTAAAAATACCTAGCAGGATTTAGCAGCAATTGTGAAGGTGGAGATGAAGGCAGCGTAGATTCCTATGTGAAGACACGTAGGTAGGAGAGAGCACGTCCAGTTTAGGGAACACCTGGTTAGTTTGACTGGGACGTAGTATCCATGGAAGAGCACAATGTGGAGCCAGATTGCACAAGTCCTTAAAAGTCAGGCTTAAGTATTTGTTAGTTTAGAGTCAATAAATCACCATGAAAAGTTCTGAGCAGAGTAGTGATGCTGTTAAATCTGTGCTTTAGGAAAAATATTTTTTAATTAATCATATGAGCTCAACTCCAGTTTCTGGAGAACAGTAAATCCAAATAGCGTCTGACAGTCATTATCAATGTACAGAAGGTGTTAGTATTTCAAAGTTTGAAGATTTTTTTTTCCATCATCCTCAGAGGGAAAGTTGGGTATTGTGCCAGAATAGTCTTTCCTATGTTGTAAATGGTTCTAATCTAAGGTTTAGCAGTATAGGAGCAAGAATAGTGGCTCTGGAGTCAGAGGAATTGAATTTGAACCCCTGTTCTGCTCATTATAAGTGTATGACCTTGGGAAAGTAATTTCTTCCCTCTCGACATTAATTTCTGCACATGTAAAATGAAGGGTTGGTCTGGATGAACACTAATATCCTTTTCAGCAATAAATCCTCTGACTTGTTTAGACAGCACAGTGGCAAGAGTTCATTTTTGAACCGATTATGGTAGAGAGAGAGAGATTTGGAAATCAAAGTGCATGGCTCTGAATTCTGCCTCCTAAACTTAGTAGTTGTGTGATTTTGGCCAAATGATTTGATATCTCGGTTTGCTTGCTTGCAAAATGAATATCCTAATGCCTTGTAAAGGATAGATTTAAATTAGAAAAAATCTAGGTGTAAAGACGAATCAAGTGGTTGTTTCAGGTAAGAAGGCTTCGACTGGGATGGCAAGTGAAAGGAGAGAAGGAAATGGATACAGGAAATATAACAGAAGTAGAATTGGCAGGAATTGGGGACTGATTGGAGAAGGGGGTGGTAACGGAAAGAGAAGAAAAAATGTGACTCAGGTTATCAACTGGGGTGACTGGAAAGATGGTAACAGCCTCAACAGAAATAGGAAGTTTAAAGTACCGAGACATTTAATCAGAAAGAGGATAACTTCAGGCTTGTGTATGTTGGGATTTGAAGTGTCAATAGGACAACCAAATAAAGATGTCACCTAAGGAGCTGAAGATGCAGATCTCGAGTTCACAAAACGGATCAGCAAAGCAGAGGTGAGTAAAAGTCCCTTCTGTCCTCTGTGAACTATCGGCCCCGCACAAGTGATATCCCTAAGCGCAATTCTGGCCATGTCATTCCCCACCAAAAGAAGCTTTGGTGACTCTTTATTTCCTCTACAATAAAATACAAACTCCTTTGTCTTTTCAGACATTGTTGGCGGTACTTAACTTTGAACACAAGCAAATAGTTCTACTTCCATCTACTATCTACACACCATTGAATAAATTCCGCTATATTTTAAAAACTCTTTCTCCTTACCTCTGTGTCTTGGAATTCCTACTCCCTTTAATAGTCAATAAACATTCATTAAGTGCCTCCTATGCTCCAGGTACTGTGCTAAAAAAAAATGAGAACAATCTCTGCCCTTAAGAAACTTACATACTAATGGGGAAAGACAATATGTCAAAGGAAACTGAAAAATATGTGTGTGCATGGGTTGGGGGGTGTGCAAGAAAGGCAGGATGTCTGCGCAGTCTTAACCAAGCAGAGCAGCTAATGGAAAGTGAAGAATTTAGCTGGGAAGTTATGTATCCTCTATAAAGTAAAGCTTTGGAGGAATTTATTGTTCCTCCCTCCAGCCAGCACTCCAATCACAGGGAAGAGGCAGCTAAAAGTGCCGGATGGTATTGAGTATCAAAACTGGCTCAGTCTCCATGATGGTATGATTTCAGGTGATGAGCTTATCCTAAGTGTGGCATGACATCTGTGGAGTGGAAACCAGTCAGCAGCTGATGGAAGATGAAGAACCTTCAAGGCTTATGTCAGATGTTAACTCCTAAATGAGAGGTCTTCTTTGACCCTTCACCAAGTCAGTGTTCTCCTCAACTGGTAAAATTATTCTGTATATACTTTACATTTACTTATCAGCTTGCATGCCGTATCTCCCTCAAAAGAACATAAACTCTTTGAGGAAGAAATTGTTTTGTTTTTTCTTTGTATCCTCAGTACCTAGCACATAGCAGGCAATTAAATACTTATTGAATGGAACTGAAACCCTGAGAACAGCTAAGACTGCTATAGAGAGAGAAGAATGGATGATGATCAGGAAAGGAGAAAGGAGAAAGAAAAGCCGCTCATGTAAGAGGAGAACCCGGAGAGAGAAGTGTTGTCTTTGCCAAGGGAGAAGAGGAATCCAAGAGGAGTCGTCTACAGTGATAAAAGCTGGAGAGGTCAAGAACAGTGGGGACTGAGAACATACAAGGAAATAAAAAGTTTTAAGATTATTGATAATCGCTGAATGAACAATTTCAATATAGCATTAAGTTCATATGCCAGACTGCAAGGAATCAAGATAGAGACTGTGAGTCTGGGTGTGGCAGTGAAAGAGAGAAGAGATATAAGACCATAGCTTGAGGGGATTTCAGGGAACGGTTTTGTTGTTGTTTTATTGTGTTTTGTTTCATTTGGTTTTTAGACAATGGCATAGACCTGAACATATTTGTAGGCATTAAGGCAGACTCCAATAAACAGGGAAAACCTGAACATAGGAGAAAGAATAAGAAGATAATGAATGGGGCAAACTCCCAGGGGCAACCAGCAGAGATAAGATCGAGGGCACAAGTAGAAGGATTAGTCTTGGCAAGAAGGGCTTCTTCAGCTTCTGGAATTGGAGCAAAGGAGAAGAGAATGGGTAAAGATTTTGCGTGATTTTGAGGTTAGAGTAAGGAAGAGAAGAAGCTTCAGTTGGATGGACTCAATTTTTCTAATAATGACCTCTACCAACATTATTTTATAAAATTCTTTAATATAATTCTCATTTCTTGAAAGAAGGAGGGCTGTGAGTGGCAGTGGAGGCTTGAGGAGAGAAGAGGTTTTTAATTTCTACCGTGAATACTGTCACAGAGATTCAGAGAAGAATAAAAGCATTACTATGCAATAGTGAAGACTCAAATGAGTTTGATAACATTAATTTGGAAAGAACTCAGCACAATCCTGTGATTTCTTCCAGGATTATTCGGGAGTTTAGGAGCAGGAACAGATAAGGCCATTAGTGGGGATATTCTGTCGTTCAGGATTAGAAGAACACTAATGATGGTAGGACAGAGGGATAAGGTATTCAAAGGTGGAGAACAATGTCATCTTGAACTGTTCAACTCCAGGGTAAAAATTGTGAAAGAACATGAGGCAGAGGCATAATGTACTGAAAGAAGAGGAAAGGAAGAAAGGATTAGAGGCTATAGTGAGGACAAAACGTAGGTCTAGGAGAAGTGAGGCAGGGAGAGATAAGAAATCAGAAAATTATCAGAGAGGAATTTCAGAGTCCAAAATCCTGGGGTAAGAACTGTTTGGAGTGATGGTGTCTAACACTGTGAACAACCAAGAGTGAGTGGAGATGTAGGTCAAAGGAGTTGGACTGGTTGAAAAATTGGAAGGTCAGATTACTCAAAGGGATGTCAATATTAATACTGAAGTCCTTGAGTGTGAGGACAAGGATTGGATCAGAGAGGAAAGTTGTTAGCTAGGTCTAAAATTCTGTGAAAAAAGAAGAGTGATTTGGAGACTGGAATTGAGCTAAGCACAGAATTGAGTTAGGACAAGAGGGACCCTTTAAGCCACTTTAGAGAAGTCAATTTGTGCCTAGACTATAGTTATCTTAAATTCATTCATTCTGCTTTTAAATTTTGTTTTGTTTTTCTTTTTCTTTATTTAAACAGTAAAAAGTCCTTTCCCCAAATCCTAAACTTGTCTCAATTTGAGTAATAGACAAAAGGGTGGGGGGGGCGGAGCCAAGATGGCGGTGTAGCAGCAGCAACATATTGCAGCTCTCACATAGCCACCCCAAAATACCCATAAAATAGGACTCTAAACCAATCCTGGAACTCCAAAACGCACATAAAGATACTTCCCACTAAAGTCAG
>CM053580.1:140490755-140512272 GCA_028627135.1 Pseudochirops cupreus | reverse complement strand
AAAAAAAAATAGACAAAGGGGTGTGTCTGCATTAAGATCAAGAGGACCAGGGGCATCAGATTATCTCTATAGGCCAGATGTGGTGGCCACAACAGTGACAGTTGGAGCTCTCTATCAGAGAGATGAACACAAAGAGAAGGCCAAGAGATATGAATGAGCAGCATTCCCTTCTTAACTAATGTATTCCCTCACATTAATTTGCAAGGTAATCATGACTGGCCCTCTGAGCTTTGGGGTAAGAGATTAGACACAAAGGTTCTGGTCTTTTCTATGGGGGACTGCCAATGGACTGGGCAATAAATGCTGTGAAAATGGATATCAAGCAGATGGGTTGATCCATTAATGGATAAAGAAATGGATAGAGAGGGAAAAGACATTACTAAATATATTTAGATGTATTTAGATTGTTAATCCAATCTGGCAGACTGAATATATATGCTGGTCTTCAATTTTGCAAAATGCATTACTCAATTTTAACAAATGTTAACTAAATAATGAATTCTTATTAAAAACCAGTACTCTGCCTCCTCTTTCTCCCTCCCTCTGAATACTAAGTACTTAGGAGAACATGAAGAACAATTGCTTATAAATACTCACGTATGTAATGATTCACTAATATGGTTTGGCGGGAGAATCCCTGGATCCAGAAGTAGGAGACTGTGGGATTATTGATTCCCAGCTCTGCTAACACAGGCCCTAGGTGACTAACAACTCATTTCAGCACTCATTCTTTTCACCTATATGGAATGAAAACACATGAGCTTTTTTGTTCCTTCTAACGTTAAATCCTCTGATCACTTAGAGTCTTGAAGACAGTCATCGAGAATCTTTTTTTTGGTGAGAGAGGGGTGAATTTACTTATTTTTAGATTTTTCCTTTTTTTATTATTATGAACTTGATTTATATCAACAAGCATGGCTATTTCCCTACCCAAAGAAGAATAGAAAAAGATGACTGTATATGAAACCACGACTCTTCATTAAGTATAGTTTGGCTTTTTGGTTTTGACATATTTCCAGTGTAGCATCGTAGCTTCCACACTAGACCTAGTTGTCTGTCCTTTTTTGAACTTCTTTCTATTTTCTTAGATTTATTTTTTAATACTTCCTTGACACGCCTTTCCTTCTTTTTTTCTTGCTTTTTGTCACTATGGCGAATTCCCACAATCCATCTTAACTTTTCCTTCAAACCTTTTCTCAAGACACCCATGGCACCCCGTCTCCTACACTCTACCTTTCTTCATTCCAGTCTCTATGAAGTTTGAGCTCCTTAATAAAACCAACTCCTCCATATTCCCATGTATTTCCATATTCTCCAATAGATTACCTGTGCTATAATTCTCACCCTCTAATATTAAGCTTTCTTTATTTGCATGTTCATTCCTGATTCTACCCCATCCTTAAAAAAAAAAAAGCTCAGTAGATCCTACTAGTTATCACTCTATAACTGCTCTCACCCTTCTCACCTAAATTCCTTAAGAAATTCATCTACATTCAGTGTCTATACTTCCTTTACTTTTATTTGCTTCCAAATTTGCTACTACCTGACTTCTGACATCATCAAAATTTCTCGCTCCAAATTTACCATTGATTTTTTCATTGCCAAATCTGATAGCCCTTTCTCAATCTTTTTTTTTTCATTCTTTAACTCTCTACCACATTGATTATCTTCTTATCTTCCTGCTTATTCTATCCTGTCTAGGTTTTCATGACTCTGCTTATTCTTGGTTTTCTTTCTAGAAAGATCATATAACTGATCCTTCTCATTCTCCTTTGTTATATCTTCAGCCATATTATGGCCACTAATTGTGAGTGTTTCCCAACATTCCATCCTGGGTCAGTTTCTCTTTTATCATATCATATCAACAAGCATGGCTATTTCCCTACCCTCATTTGTTGATCTCATCTGCTCCCATAGGTTCAGTCATCATATCTATCATGCTTTAGGAGAGACCTGAAGTGGCAGGTGCTAAGTAGATAAATCACTGCTACCACCTCCACCACCAACTCCCCTTGGGCCATGGTGGAAAGAGGCCCAAACACAGAACCCTTGAGGCCAAGAACAGGTGTGCCCCCCAGACCAATAGTCCTCCTTCATTCAAACCTGTGGAGAAGGAATCTACCATTCCCACCAATACAAACATCACTAACTGCTGACCAGCTACCACTGATGGGGCAGACAAACCAGCCAAGCTGAAATACCAAGGTATACTGAGAGGGAGATAGTAAGCATCATATGCCCGGTGGTAATATCATCACCATTAGCTTCCATTGGACCATAGTGAAGACTGCTCGGGATATAAAGTCCAAGAATTCTGGAAAGAGTAGTGTCCCTATTCCTTGACCACTGCTCTTGCTTTCAGCCAGGTCCCCAAAGCAACCATAGAAGTAACCTGATGGGGAGATGTAACCTGAAACTACCATTGCAAATGTCCTGCACAATCCTTACTTCCTTACCAGTCACAGCTACTGAAGGCCCTCAAAAGAAAGTTCTTCCTCCCAAAGTCCTTGGCACTATCAAATGGTTCAATATTAAACAGATATAGTTTTATTGATGGAAATTATATTAAGGAAGATCCATTACCAACTGTTTTGCCATTGTACTCTAAAATCCACTGGGTCTTTCTGTCTGACTTGCAACTGAAACTTCCCACATATATTGTTCCCCCTACTAGAACATGTACATCACAAGAACAAGGTTTTTCTCTTTATGTCCTCAGTACTTAGCAATAGAAAATGTTGAATAGAACATGGTGCTTTTTTCATTCATTCATTCATTCTATGACGATGATTCCCATATCTATGTCTAGTCTCCTTTGAGTTCCAGCCCTGCATCACCAAATGCCTATTGGACATTTCAAACTGGTTGTCCCATGTACAAAAAATGAACTATTATCTTCTTTCTCCCCTCCACCCCCCAGAATCATCCCCACTTCCAAACTCTCTTATTATTGTGAAGGGCACTACCATCCTCCCAATTATGCAAATTTTCAACCTGGGTGTTATCTTTGATTCTTCATTGTCATTCACACTCTTGGTTGCCAAATCTTGTCACTTCTACCTCATAATGTTGTTGTTGTATAGCAAGTACATAGGTCCCTTAGTGAAACCAAAAGCTACAGGCTGTCTCAGTTTCAGACACTGAGCTCTCCGACTTTGGGGTTTGGGGGTTTCCAGTTCCCCAGAGCAAAAATAGTCCCTGACCTCAAAGATCTTGCATTTTAATGAGGAAGACAACATGCATATAGATACATACAAATAGCATAGAAAGTAGATGGAAGGTAACCTCACAGCTAGAAAAACTATAAAAAGACTTCCTTCAGTCTTTTGAGCTGAGCCTTAAAGGAAACCAGGAATTTCTAGTGGTAGAGGAAAGGAGGGAGGGCATTCCAGGTAGGGATTATAACCAGTGTGAAGGAATGGAAATGGGAAAGAAAGAGTCATGCATTACGAATAGCAGCTACGGCAGCATGGCTCCACCACAAAGTGTTTGGAGGGGAGTTATGTACAAGAAGAATGACATGATAGGAAAGATCCAGCTTTAAATGCCAGCAGAGAAATTTATTTAATCCATGACATTCTCTCTTAGACATCATATACAGATGACTTCTCTCATATGACATCCCATAACTCACACAGAAACAACAGTCCTTCAGGCCCTCATCACCTCTTGCTTAGACTATCAAAATAGCCTTCTAATTGGTTTCCCTGCCTGGTGTCTCATGTCTCCAATCTATGCTCCACACACCTGCCAAAGTGATTTTTTTAAAGTGTAGCTCTGATATCACCCCACTAATTGATAGACTCCAGTGGCTCCTCATTAAAACAAGAATCAAATATCACCAAGGTCCCAAAGTCAGAGAACTGAGTGTGTGGGACTGATAACCTGTAGCTTTGGGTTTCACCAACTAAAGAGTCTATGTGCCTACTATTCAGCATAAGAAAAGACAGTGGAATGAGCATTGTATCTGGAGTCAAGGACTTGGGACCAAATTCTGGCTGTGCTACTTTCAACCTGTATAATCTTGGGCAAGTAATTTTATCTCTCTGAGTCTTAGCTTCCTCATCTATAAAGGGAGAGAGGTGGACAAGCACCTTTAAGGTCTATTTCATCCCCAAATCTATGATCCATTATTTAGTAAAGTGCCTAGGACATAGCAAGTACTTACTAAATGCTTTTGATTGATTGTAAGTCTATATCTTTTTTTCCTTTTGGAGTATCATATTCCAATATTTTCTCTTCTTTATCACAGTTACCACCAAATCTTGTGTGGGATCCTGACTGGTTCTTTGGTATTTGAACTTTTTCTTTTTTTTTTTTTGGAGGAGGGAAGGAAGGGCAATTGGGGTTAAGTGACTTGCGCAAGGTCACACAGCTAGTAAGTTGTCTGAGGTCAAATTTGAACTCAGGTCCTCCTGACTCCAGTGCTGGTGCTCTATTCACTGTGCCACCTACCTGACCCCTGAACTTTTGCTTTCTGGCTGCTTACAATATTTTTCTTTAATATGTAGGCTCTGGTTTTGGAGTATGACATTTTCTAGAGTATTTTCAGTTTGAGGTTATTTTCAAGGGGTAATTGGTAGGTTCTTTCTATTTTTAACTTGACCACTGATTCTAATAGACCCAAACTTTTTAAAATGATTTCGTGAAATCTGATATCCAATATTTTTGTTTGGTTATAATGTTTAGAAAGTCTAAAGATTTTTAAAATTATCTTTCTTTGACCTATTTTCTGTCAGTTGTTTTTGATAGTAACTATCTTACATTTTCTTCTATTTTTTCAGTCTTTTGATTTTGTGCTAATACTTTTTGCTGTCTTGTGGAATCATTGAGTAAATTGCTCAATTTTATTCTTTTTTAAAATTTTATTTCATTCTACAACACCCCCCCCATTAGATGTTAATGGGATGTATGCACCTGATAGGCACTGTATAACTCAGGGATGGGGAACCTGTGGCCTTCTAGGTCCTTGGGTGAGGCCTTCTGCCTGAGTCCAATCTTTTTTTTTTTTTTTTTTTTTGCTTTTTGGAGGGAGGAAGGCAGGGCAATTGGTGTTAAATGACTGGCCCAAGGTTATATTGCTAGTTAAGTGTTAAATGTCTGTCACCAGATTTGAATTCAGGTCCTCCTGACTCCAAGGCTAGCACTCTATTCACTGCACCCCCTATCTGCTCCTCGATTTTATTCTTAAGGGAATACATTTCTTGGGTAAGACTTTTCCACCTTCTCCTCCAGGCTAATTATTCTCTTTTCAATTCCCTCCTCCCCAGCTCTAATTTCATTTATAATCTTATTTTTTTATTATTGTTTCATTTATTTTAGCCCCTCTAATAGTCCTTTGTCCAAGATAATTTATTCCTCTGAGGGAGGCTAGACCTATCATTGGATAGTTATTTTGTTTCTGGGTTTCCTTCTCAGGCTTCTCCTAACCTATAGTATTTCCTCATTACGCTGGGTATTTTCTTCTGTTTACTCATATTTTCACCCTCAGTTTGTTGATTTGGGATAATGTCCTTGGGACAGTCCCCCCCAGCACTCCTGGGACAACTGGATGGGTCTTGTTTGATCTTGTCCACTTTGTAGTATGGATGCTGCTATTGTTGCTAATATAAATGAACTGGCTACCACTAGGATATACCTCAATCCCTATATTTTGTCTCAGTCTCCTGGTGGTCCCTCATATATTTAGGATTTAACTACACTCTATCTCTTAATGCTCAATCTGAAGTTGGTTCCATCTCCCAATGGGGTTCCTCTTCCATCTGGGGAACTGAGAAGTTAAGTGACTTGCAACCAGGATATATCAGAGGTAGGGCTTGAAACCACATCTTCCCAATTGTCCAGCTCTCTCCACTATACTATACTGACTTTCGTATATAGAAGCATATTAAGGTAGATTACTTAAGAATATGCCCCCTTCCCCAAACACTCCATTAGTTACATTTACCTTGTATCCAAGTTATGAAATAATTTGAATGTTTTGTGTTTGTGCTCTGTCTCAACTTGACTTTCTGAATATGCTGCTTTTATGGGTGACAGTACAAAACAAGCAGCAGATGTTAATAGACTTTGAAATCTAAGAACAACCTGACCCGGGACATACCTAGATTTCAATCAAAATGACTTAAATGACTGCTCATCCCATTTAAAAATGCTCATTCAATGACTTCAGCCTTTTAAATTTTCCTTTGAAGGAGCTGACTTGTTCTATTTTCAATCCTTCCTGATTCTTTTGTGACTTCTTTAAACCCCAGACCATTCAATGAGTGAAGTCAGACATCAATAGTTGCCTTACACTGCCTAATCCACATATATATGTAACATGTATTCCAAAAGCTACAAAGAGTCTCATTCTTGCATTTTTTCCCCCTGAAGAGTTCATGAACCCGGGTTGCTTTGTCCTTCCATTCCCATAGAACTTCAGAGATCGGAAGCTTTTTAAAACACATACTCCCTTCTGGTGACATCAGCTGATCTCCCTGGTATGTGAGAACGAAGGAGGTCATTGTAAGACATGGGCCAAGCTGAGGCAGCAGTGATGAGAGGAAGAAAGGCACAAGGCTTGGTAAGAACTGTGAGTGCATTTTTTCCTCTTAAAAAAAAACACAAAACCACATCCCCCCCCTCTCCTTTCTGCCCTTACCCCCTCCATGACTTTGGCAGAATGTATTACAAAGATACAAACTTTTACCCAAGATTAGGCTTATAAATCTATGGAGCAAAAACTGAACAATACGTGGGATTTTTATAATCATCGTTTTTTTTTTTGAAATTCTGAACTTAAGCAGTAAATAAAATGGATGTTTCTATAGACATAGCGTAACAAGAGAATTATATATTAAGCTACAGATCTCTATTATTTTTCTTTTAGATATATAATTAATAATATACAGCAATGTAAATTTGACATTTATATATATGTTAAAGATACCATATATTCAACTTGCAAAGCTGTACTGCTTGCCTAATATTCCGAACACTACAATTTTCAGAGCCAGTCAGTCATATTGGGAAAGACTTTTCTGATTAACCACAGATAGCTCATTTAGAAGAAGCCAACCTTCCTGGAAGAAGCTAATCTTTGTGTTATTAAAGATCATAGGATGATAGATCAAAAGCTAGAAAGGAGCTCAGAGACCATCTAGTCTAACCCCTTCATTCTACACATGGGGAAACTGAGGCCAAGGGAAGTGGTGTTCTCCTAGGTCATGTAAGTAATAGATATTAGAAGGGTAACTTGAACCCAAATCCTAAAAAAAAATTCTTTACGGAAGCAGTAGGGGCACAGAGGATAAACGCCTGGATATAGAGTTAGGAAGATCCAACTTCAAATACCACCTCCCATACTTCCTGAGCCATGTGTGTTCGTCAATCTCAGCTTCCTCATCTATAAAATAATGCCAATAGTACCTACTTCATGCTGTTGTTGTGAGACTAAAAGACTGAATTGCATGTCTGAATGTTTTGTCTCTGAGCCATGGCCATCATTTGCAGGGGACCAGATCGGGTTCACCATATCCTACAGGTTGCTGAAGTGATGGCAGTGTTCCCAAGATTCATGTTTGCAGAGCAGATGGAGCCAGGACATTCTGGAATTACATTTTTAAAATGCATCCCCAACCAAAGGAATGATTGTCTCGTCTATATGGCCAGGATAGTCCAGTAATCTCTTTGGTGTGAAGATAAATAAAACAGATGTTTGGATAGCTTTCTTTTAAGATTTTGTAAAGCATAATGAACTTGCCATGTGACCAAACATCACTAAACTGAACTCTTTAGGAGAGAAATCTGAATTAACACTGTCTGAATTGCAGACCTTTTGAAAAGAAATACAGAGATCACATGGCCAGTAAGATAGTTGAATAGATACTTTCTATAAATATCTCTAACCCCCCAAAACCTTCAAAGAAAGGAATTAGGTACCAGCTATGGTCATTACAGTTGAATCTACAAGATAAGAAGACAAAACCCCTATACAAGGTTAGAAAAAACACAAAAAACCTTACAAATTAACACCAGAGAACTTTAATTCAAGCAACTCTTACCCACAATCAACTACGTCATGGTGGATGGCAGCAAACAAGTTAATTCACAGTCTTGTGATTCAATATCCTTTTATCTTAAACTTCTTTTCTCACTCTTTTCATGTTCTGTCATTCATTGGCACCACAAGGTACACTTTGTCTTCATTTTCTCTTTATTCACTACTCTCAAAGAGGGATTCAAAATATTCTTTGCCTCCTATTGCCATTTCCAGATTCTTTTTCTATCATCACCATCATCTCACAACTTCTCCCCCTACAAAATTCACACTATCCAAATTTATCACCCTATTCAAGTATGAGTTATCATACTTGAAGTTATCTGTCCACCCTCAGGTTCTTTTCTTGTCTTCCTCAATGAGTTCAGTACTTAATTTCCCAATCTCTCTTTTTATCCCCACTCCTGCCCATATATTAGGAGCCTTCAACATACTTACCTGTGCCCCCTCAAATACCCTATCTTCCCATTTCTTTGATTTATTCTTTTCTTATGACATCCTCCAACACACTTCAACTATACAAGTAGATCTGCCACAAACATTTCACATCCATGTTTGTATACTCTGAAATTCCTTTTTTTGGATTGTAATCTTTTATCATTCCATCTTTCCTTCACTGCAACCTCCATTCTTTCCACCCCTCTGTAATTTTCCAATCAACCCTGCATTGATTATATTCTTCTCCTTTCCCTATCTTGACCCCTTAGCAAATAATTTCATCTTTGCCCTCGCTTTTTTTTTTTGCTTTTTTTGGAGGGCAGTTGGGATTATGTTGCCCAAAGTCACACGACTAGTAAGTGTGTCAAGTGTCTGAGGCTGGATTTGAACTCAGATCCTCCTGACTCCAGGGCCGGGGCTCTGTTCACTGTACCACCTAACCACCCCTACCCTCACTTTCTAATCCCTTGAATTTTTGCATTATCATCAAGCATTCATTGCCAAAAACCAACTGTGGGTTACTCCTATCACATGCCTTTTTTATACCTATTTATATGCCACTAAACAAGGCTAGAGGAAATCACCAATCTGTGATATTATTTACTAAAAAATTATGCTTACAGAATCTCAGTGGAACACTCATTGAAACCGAACAATCCTTCTGTACCTGCCAAGTTGATTTTTTATCCCACTATAGGGGTGGGGGAGGATGTTCCAAACTTTCTTCTCTTTTCACAAGTGTCCCCCAGAACTTCCTCCCTCTATTGTCTCATATGAGGACCTTGCCTCATACTTCACAAAAAAAAGGTGGGCTTATGAGGTCATTTACTGAGAGTTCCCTCTTCTTTCCTCTTCCTCTCACTTGATTCAGACATCTTCCCACACTGTCTACTCCTTCACTTAGATCTAAGATGAAGAGGGACCCTTTTCCTTGCCAAGGCCAATCCCCTATACATGCACCCTTGAGCTCACCCCCATCAGTCTTCTGCAGCAGATTGCCCCCATTCTCTAATCTTCGGTCTCCATATCTATTATGTCCTTTCCTGCTACTTACAAACACACTCATTTCTCTCTCATGCTTAAAAACTCTTTACTTCATCCAAACCCACCTTGTAATTAACATCCTCTATCTCCTATACCTTCATAGCTAAAGTCATTGAGAAAGCCATCTACAATTTATTCTCCTCTTCTCTGTCTCTTCTACACCCTTTGCAGTCTGGTTCCTGACCTCATCATTAAAAAGATATTGCTTTCTTCAAAGTTCACACTAATCTTTCTAGTTGCACCCTTTTCTTTTGCTCTTTTCTCTTCTATCACTTTCTTCTCAATTTCTTGATTCCTTTCAATCATTCTTTTTTTTTTTGGTAACAGGTTTTTTTTTTTCTGTTCAGACAATCATCCTTTCAGGTTCATATCTTCAGTGTTTTCCTTGACTCTTCACTCTCACCTACTTTGTCTCCCCACCCCAACCAATGAGTCACCAATCTGGTTGCTACAACACCTTTCATATTCATACTACTCCCACAACCACCACCCTTTTACCAGACCTCAACACTACTTACCAGGACTACTGAAATAGCATTCTAATTGGTCTCTTTGTCTTAAGTCTCTCCCCATACCAATACATCCTCCATAGCTTTCAAAGTGATTTCCCTAGAGTGTAAATAAATAGGAGACCACAAAATTCAGTTCTCTCTGTGATCAACTATATAATATCCCAGCATTTAAAGCTCTTCATAACTTGGTCCTTCTTCCCTTTACAATGTTCTTATACTTTGGTCCAGAGCAGCTAGGTGGTTCAGTGATAGAGCACCAGCCTGGAGTCAGGAAGACTCCTCTTCCTGAGTTCAAATCCAGCCTCAAGAACTTACTAGCTATGTGATCTTGGATGAGTCACTTAACCCTGTTTGCCTCAGTTTCCTCATCTGTAAAATGAGCTGGAGAAGGAAATGGCAAACCACTCCAGAATCTTTGCTGAGAAAACCCCAAATGGGGTCAGGCATGACTGAAAAATAATTCAACAACAACATTTTTGTCCTCACTCTCTTCCTCCATGCTAAATGATATAGCTATTGTGACTATTTGCTATTCCTTACACATGACACTCCATTGCCCATCTTCATGTCTTTGGACTGGCTATCTCTTCATGCCTTTAATTCCCTCCCTCTTTGCTTCCTTCCCTGCTTTGCTTCAAAAGCCAGTTAGAGCACCACTTTCTACAGACGGCCTTTCCCACCCTCACCCAGGCATTAGTGCCTTCCTCTCAGGCATTACTTTCCATTTACACTGTATCTGACTTGTAAGTACTTTATTATTTAATTTTTTTCCTCCCCTATTAAAAAGTGAGCTCTTTAAAAGCAAAGACTATATTTCTTGCCTTTCTTTGTATTCCTTCCACTTAACACCATGCCTGGGATATAATAATAGCTTACTAAACACTTGTTGACTGGCTGACACATGTACATAAGTAAAAAACAGAATCTCTCATTAGTACAAGTACATTTTGTGGGAAAGTGAGAAATGAAGGAATTGTGGAAGCTGGATGTTTACACAGGGTTTAGTGAAGAAAAGGTGGCTACCTCTTTTTAAAAATTTTTTAATTAGGTGGGGAAGGGCTCAGGGAGGAAGTGGGATTTTAATAGCTGTCTGAATGAGGGAAGGGAGGAAGTCTGGTAAGTGTGGGCAGTAGGAGTGGGATGACTATGAAGAAAGAGGCAGTGAGTGAATTTGCCTGGGACAAGCTGGAAGTAGGAGGACTAAGGGCATGGAGGTAGCAGGAGTAGGTGGGACAAGAGAACAGTCTGTACTTCACCTCCTACTCCCCATACCACTGGTCTCTAGTCATCGTGGAGAAAAATGTGCCTTTGTTGGACTTGAAAGGTGTGCAAGGAAAGATTGATGAAGAGTTCTTAAACAAACAAGCCAATGTTAAAACCCTCAGAACCGAAACCAGGCTTGTTGCAACACCACGCTGCTGTGTGGTCCGTGTGCAAAGGATGCAAGACAGTGTGGGGGCTGTGAAGCAGCTGCTGTCTGGTGTGTTCCCAGAGGGAGAGACTGACTGAAGGCTTGGCTAAAGAACTGCTATGGGGATGTATCACATAAGCATTCCGAAGAATGTTGGGTAATCATGGCAGGAAACAGACTATCACTTTTCAAGACATAATCTAAGAGCCTCTTGTGGAACTCAAGCATCATAAGACAGAGACAGAGCCATAGTCCTCAACAGATTCTAGGAACGGCACCCCCAGCGCATGCAAAGACCACTCTCACCTCTGTTCCTTTGCACACGTTATAAACCCCTGCCTAGAAGGCTCTCCCTCCTCCCCGCTTTGAGCCCCTAGCTTTCTTCAAAACTCAGTTCAAGGAAACCTCAAGTCTTTCCTGATCCTTCCAGGAGCTAGTGCTTTGCTGTCAAAATTACCTCATAATTATTTTGCATATACTTATGTGTATATAATTTTCCCCTGATAGAACATAAATTCCTTGAAGGCAAGGATGGTCATTTTTTTTTTAAGGATGGTCATTTTTTACATTTGATCTGAAATGTCTAGTATAGTTGTGCTTGGCAGAGAGTAGGTGATTAATAAATGCCTATTGATTAAATAACAACAATAGCATTTATATGGTGCCTAAGATTTGCAAAGCACTTTACAAACATGATCTCGTTTGATCCTTGCAACAACCCTGTGAGATAGGTGCTATATTATTATTATTCCCATTTCACAAATCGAGCAAACAGAGGCAGACAGAGGTTGAGCGACTTGCCCTATCACATAGCTGATAAGTGTCTGAGGTTGGGTTTGAACTTACGTCTTCCTGACTCCAGACCCGCTTCTTTCTACTGTACCACCTAACTGCCAAGTATCAATTGACTGATATATAGGGTGGCCAATCACAAATTAGTCCTTGCAGCTATATTTATATACAAGGAAAATGCATTTTTAGGAGTATCTAGAGCCAGTCTGGTGTGGCAGAGAGGGCACTGGATATGATGCCCCAACTCTGCCCTTAAAAGCCAAGTGACTATGGGTAAATTACTAGCTTCAATGAGTCTCAGGTTTTTTTTTTGTTTTTTGTTTTTTGCTTTTTGGAGGGCAGGGCAATTGGGGTTAAGTGATTTGCCCAAGGTCACATGGCTAATAAGTGTTAAGTGTCTGAGGTTAGATTTGAACTCAGGTCTTCCTGACTCCAGGGTCAGTGCTCTATTCATTGTGCCACCTAGCTGCCCCCATGGTCTCAGTTTTCCAATCTGTAAAATGGGGCTAATAATACTTGTACTACCTCTTTCTTAGGGTTACTGCAAAGAAAATGCTTTATAAGTTTTAAAGTTCCAGGTAAATGCAATTATTATGCTCACTATTTCCTTATTATCTTTCTAGACTTGGACACCAACTCCTCTATGAAGCTTTCCCTGTATTTCCCTAAATACCCTGTATTTATTTCTTTATTTGTGGACAGACTGCATTTCTTCAGCAGATCATACGCTCCTTGAGAACTTGGACCAGACACCTGGGTTTGAGTCCTTCCTATTTATTACATATACTTTCATGTGAGCATGGGGGAGTTAGTCCCCACCTTCCTTCTTTATGAAATGAAGGGATTGGACATGATGGCTTTAAATCAATCACTAAGCATTTAGTAAATATCTATTGCGTGACATTTTTATGTCATATTTATGCCAGGACAAACAAAATTATGAAGCAGCCTCTGCCCTCAAGGAGCTTACATTCTAGTGCAGCGGTTCTCAACCTGTGGGTTATGTTCAATTTGTAACAATGAAAATACATCCTGCATATCAGATAGATTCATAACAGTAGCAAAATTACAGTTATGAAGTAGCAACGAAAATAATTTTATGGTTGGGGGTCAGCACAACATGAAGAACTGTATTAAAGGGTTGCAGCATTAGGCAGGTGGAGAACCACTGTATTGGAAAAGCAGTAGAGAGATAAGATATTAGGTATGGACAGATAAATAGGTAAAAGATAAGTGCAAAATAAATAAACACAGCTATTTTTGTACAGTGTGGGGAGGGCTTGGGAAGCCCTCTTGAAGGAAGTGGTATTTGAGCAAAACTCTTCAGGGAGCTAAGGGTTCCAAGAGGCAGAGGTCGGGAGGGAGAATTTTGCAGGCTTGAAGTCCAGCCTGTGCACAGCAGGCTCAAAGGCAGGAGAAAGAATGTTTTATAGGGGAAACAGGAAGCAGTTGGTTTGGCTGGAGTCTAGAATGGGTGGGAGGAAGTAGTATGTATTTAGCCTGCAAAGACAGGCTGTGAAGAGCTTTAGAAGCTAAAGAGGTGTTTGTGTTTGTGTTTGTCATCTTGACCTATGCCTTACCTTGAACTCTGATGACTCTGGAGGAGAAAGTGAGGCTGGTGACTTTGCACAGTTTTGCCTCACTTAAATCCAATTCACTGGCAAGTCAAGACATTCCTCTTCTTATGTCATTGGTCCTCTTTGAGGACCCACAATACCCCCAAGTATGACCTGAATCACTTTAAAATGTAGTTCCTAACTGATTTTAATGTGTTGATGCATTAATTAAAAAAAAAGAATTATATAAATATGCATGGTTTCCTAAGTCAATATACAACTGGCAGGTATCTTCATGTACTGTTTAGTGGTTCCCATTTTCATGTGAGTTTTATCTCACTGATATAGTCAGACTTAAGAGTATCACTTTGGCAGCTATGAGGAGCATGGATTGGATAGGGGAGAAACTAAAGATAGGAAGGCCATTCAGCAGGCTATGGAAATAATCTAGGCAAGAGGTCATTTGGGCCTAGACTAGAGTGAAAGGAAAGAGCATAGGTGAGAGAGGTTGTATCAAAGACTTGGCAATTGATTAGATATGAGAGGGAAAGGAAAAGGGAAGAATCGAGGGTGATTCGTAGATTGTGAAACTAGGTGTTTGGAAGACTGGTGGTGCCTTTGACCAGAACAGATAAGGAGGCATTGGTTAGGAAGAAAAAGAATGAGATCTGTTATGGGCATGTTGAATTAGAGATATCTTTAAGAGACAGCATGACAGAGTATATGACAGAGTATACTGAATATTGGACTTGGAATGAAGAAAATCTGGGTTCAAGTCCTACCTTAGACATTTACTAGCTGCGTCACCCCAGCAGAGTTCATTTAACATCTTTGATACTCAGTTTCCACATCTGTAAAATGAGGGAATTGAACTCAAGGTCTCTCCCAGCTCTAAATCTATGAGCCTGTATTAAAGGCAGAGACAGTCAGGGGCTGCAGTAGAAAGAATCCTGGATTTGGGACAGAAAGCATGGGTCCAAATTCAGGCTCTGCCATTTACTACCTGCAGGGTCTTCCAATTGCCATTTAACTTTCCAAGGTTTCACTATCTTCATCTGTAAAATAGGGAGTTGGACTACATTTGATCCTTGTGGGTAGTATGTGAGTGTGTATGTGCGTGTTTGTGTGTACGTATGTATCTGTATGCATGTGTGTATAAGAGAGACAGAGATAGAAACAGAGACAGCAAACAGAGACAGACAGAAACAGAGAGACAAAAAGAGAGACCTACAGAGGCAGAGGCAGAGACAACCTGAAAATTGAGGTATAGAGAGAGATGTTAAGAGAACTGACCAAAGTTCACAGGAAATCATTGCTGGAGCCAGAAGCAGAACACAAGTTTCTTCTAATTAAGAACTTACTTTGCTAGAAAGGATTTGCTTTGGAGTTCTGCTGGCAAAGAATATGAGATAATAGAAAAGATATTTGCAAACATTTAACCGGGTCATGCCTCTATCCCCTCTTCTGGCTTTGGGACCTGGTCCTCTGACCCATCAATCAATAAGGCAGCTTAATGGATGTGGAGTCAGGAAGAACTTAGTTCAAATCCTGCCTCTGGCAGGGTCCCTTGGTAAAGTCATATGATCTCTGTTTACCTCAGTTTCCTCATCTGTACATTGGTTTAGGAAGCACCTAAAGAGTTATTGTGAGGATCAAATGAGATATTTGTAAATTACTCTATAAACCATGTAAATACTAGCTATCATTATTATTATTTATTAAGGTCTAATTTCCTTTTCATTTAAGCTCTCATCTAAGATTTTGTGTTTTGGGGTGCAAAAGTCCATTTAGCTTTTCTCTGGGAAAATAAAAAAGCAACATTCCCGGCAAATAGTATTCAGATTTTGCAAAGTGCTGGATTAAGGATCATGCTGGTTGTTTATTCACTCATATATCCTCCCTGACTGAGAAGGGGAGTCAGGAGGCTTGTAGTCAGCGCATCAGCTGGAGGTGAGGTTTGGCTGGGAAAGCTCCAGAGAGGCCATTTCCCCCCCCATCTTCCCAGCACATAGATCCTATTTTTCCACCACTAATTTTAAAGTGCTCTCTTTACTTCCTAATTGTGACTCTACCTACAGTTGTAGTCACCAAGCATCCCACTATGATGAACTTTCATTTGGAGAAATCTCCCCTTTGGACTTGTCACCCACATACGTTCTTAACGTGTGGCTTATTCCCTTTTATCTCATCATCTTGTTTGCCAAAAAACAAAACAAACAAACAAACAAAAAAACAACCTCACGCTCCAGTTGTGCCACGGAATTGAAACCTGTTACGGTCCTGAAATTTCTGACCCCGGCAGGCCCAAGAGAAGTGGAAGGACTCAAATGATGTTATCAAGGACATAGCTGTTACTGACCTCGTGACACAAATTATTCACCTCCTAGGCCTTTGGTGGTCTCCATCCCTAAGTTTTCAGGCAACTCTAAATACAGTAAAACAAAGACTTCCCTAGGTACACATAAAAGTCTGAGGTGGATTATCACAGACACAGGAGAAAAGTTGTCCAGGTGACCAACCGCCTGAAACTTCACTGCTTTTTACTATAAGACTTCACCAAGCACTCTTGCTCATTCCTGCCAAGATAACTTATCAACTCTCTACGTAGGCTATGGGACAGGTGGGTGGCTTAGCGGATAGTGCACTGAGCCTGGAGTCAGGAAGACCTGAGTTCAAATTCGGCCTCAAACGCTTACTAATTGTGTGACCCTGGGCAAGTCACTTAACTGTTTGACTCAGTTTCCTGATCAGTAAAATGAGCCAGACAAGGAAACGGCAAATCACTCCAGTATCTTTGCCCAGAAAACTCCAAATGGGGTCAAAAAGAGTCAGACAAAAATGAAACGACTAAACAACAACAACATGTAGGTTACAAGTGCTAGTTTAAGAATATCAGCTCAGAAATATGGGGCATCCTCGTTTCTAAGGACTACAATCAGCCTTGGACTGAGAAAGGGGCTCGCTCAGGCAGCTTCAGATTGGAGTTGCTAACTTCCTGCTCTTGTGGATCAACTGCCTTGCTTTCCTGTTTGCAGTTAACAGGCCTTGTGTGGTTTATCTGAACTTATCAAAAAGAAAAAAATGCTCCTGCACAGCTTAATTGTTTCCATTTGTTAACAGGACACAGGTTTGACTGATTTCTCCTCACTTTTCTTCTGGTTTTGAAATCACCTAGACGTATCCTAAAAATTGCACCCCTCTCCATTAGACCTCTTCCTCTCATTGTTCTGTTATTAATTTAGTTCCTGCCCTTCTAAGAAAAGTCTCCCAGCACTCCCTCTTAAGAGGCACCTTCCACAGTTTTCTGGACCCTCTGGGATTCCTTGGTGTCCTGACCAAAGTAGGCTAAAGGTCCTGAGCCATACACAGCACCCTCCATTTGCCATCTGTCCGCTCTGGTCGGCTGAATGGGGCCATCATCATGTTAATCAGTATCAGAGACCCAGTTTCAGCTGAAGATCATATTCCAGGTCAGAAAACAAAAGAGCAATTCAGCCTGATGAATGGGAACTTGCCAGATTTCCACACAATAGATTTCCTTCTTGGAATCTTTTCACTTTTTTTAATTTTAATTTTTTTGTATTTAGAATGTATTCCCAGAGTAATGTATTCAAAGGAAAATGAATAATCACCAGCTTACCCAGAGTCATTAATCCCTAGTAAGTAAGCGCACTCCAGAATGAATCTATTAATTCTCCTTACCCAAGTTTTCAGATTTAAAATAAATGTTTGATGTAATACATACTATTACTCTGTTTTAATTAAACAACCTCCCACTGTCTACATTGGTACAGTACTTTATCAATCAACACCACCTCCCATCCTCCAGAAGAAGGCTCTAAAAATTTTGTTGTACACCCATGGAAACAGCCCAGATTGCTCAGTGGTGTATTCTCGGCTGCTCTGGGACCTGTCCTCAAGTCACAACAGAAATAGCTCCTGCCGGGCCCTTTTACTTTGCGTTTACAGTGCTGACCTCAGTGAATGCAGGATGGGGGAGGGTCACCTCTTATTATTAATATATTTTATTCACTTCAATTAATATTTGATATCCTGTGCAACACATACTTTAGCATCATTTACTTGATAGCCTCAAGGCACTTATAATATCTAGAGAGATATGGGCTTTGCTTTCAGCTTATGATCTCAATTAAGTGAGAAATGAGCAGGTCACATCAGCATAACGAGTTTCATCCATAAAATGTGAGGATTATTCTTAAAAGTTTGTCCTAGATCTAACATTCTATGTGTTTACATTCACCCACATGAATGAGTACTGCCTTTTTAAATTCTTCACTAAATAAAGGTGTGATAGTCTTCCTCATAGGGCTGTTATATGGCTCAGAGGATAGAGATTGCTAGGCCTGGAGTAATTTTCCTGAGTTCAAATCCAGCCTCAGACATTTACTAGCTATGTGACCCTGGGCAAGTCACTTAACCTTTTTTGCCTCAGTTTTCTCATCTATAAAATCAGCCAGAGAAGGGAATGGCAAACTACTTCAGTATCTTTGCCAAGAAAACCCAAAAGGGGGTAAAAAAGAATCAGACACAACTGAAAACAATAGGTTGCTAAAAGGAAATCATGTAGTCTCTGAAAAACCAAACACATTGAAAAATAAGTAAGTTTTAGAATATGCTTTGACTGCACAGCTGTGGATCTCCATATTAGTTTCCAAGTTTGTTATTAGAAAAAAGGCATCTGGGCAACTTACCATGGATGAGTAGCTCAGTCTCTCTGATAGCCGATTTCCTTATCTGAAAAATGGGAATAACCTATCTCATTTGGCTACAGTGAGATTCACATAAGATAATATAGCGCATCCTAAAAGTTTTAGTGTTATTTTCTGTGATTTAAACTGTAACAGCTTAAAATTGCCCTGATGTTTGCTATTATAAGTTTAAATAGGCTGTTACAGCTTAAATTGCTTAAAATGGCACTAAGACTTTTGGGGCACCCTATATATTTAAAATGCTCTGCAAACCTTTAAATGCTATATAAATGTGATTTTGTCCTTTGTTTTTGAATGACATCACAAGGTGATTTCTTGTCTCATGCATGAATTGGATTCACGTGAGGCAGCTGCAGAAAGTTGTCAGCCTCCTTCTCTCTTCTAGACTCACAGAAGTCCAGTGGCAAGACAAAAGTCAAGATGAGTGACGATGGCCTGGAATACAGTGGATGACCTTGGCATGATGTCTGACCAAGCTCCAAGTGCTCCACAGTGCCTGCTTCACCTGCCTTCATGGCCATTGGAACAAATTGTTCTCATGCACCCATTCTACTGCAGGATGTTTTCACAGGCTTGGGATAGTCATCCCCTTAACTCACTGACAGGTTTGAAACCTGCTGTTTACCCTCAACCTGGTTGACTCCATCTGTGAGATGGTTTTACCTGGGTATGGTTGCTATGCACAACACTATCTTTTTGAAGCCACAGGTGAGAGTTGAATGACAGGTGGACACCAAAGATAGGTGAGCAGTCCTCACACCAGAGGTTCTAGTCCTCCTGGAACATCCCACATACTTTGCTAAATAAATATCATCTAGTGTAGGTTCCCCCAGGAGGTGCTGGAATGATCCAGCGGAGTCATAGTAGCTTTGGGAGCAATGGGGGTGGGAGAGTGTTGAATAAAAATAAGGGGGAGGTAGAAGCATAAGGAGAGAAGAAAATTTTGTTGTTTCATCTGTTGCATAATGGTGTTAAAGTCATAGTGATTACATTATTTTCCAAACAAAAATACAAAATGTAGGTTATAACCAATCAGTGGTCAAGTCCGCCAAAAGGTCTTAACAAGCAAGTGTTGGCAGGAGAGCATGTCACACATTGCTGGGAAGTTCAGCATGCACTGGCAGGAATATGTCTGTGTAATGACTTGTTTACAATACAATACCATACAGTTATATGATGTAATATGCATCATCAAAATTTCAATTCAGTAAAAACTCCCACAGATTTATAATAAATTACTAAATTTAAGATGCATCATTCTTAAAAAGAATATTATATATATTTTTTGAAATGATGCAAATTTCAAAAAACCATTAAAGGGTTTTTAAAAAGTAGATTTCCTGGGGGGCGCTGAGCAATTTTTTTTTGAAAAGGGGGCAGTAGGCCAAATAAGTTTGGGAATTTCTGTGCAAAACCCATAGCTTAATTAAAGTTCCCTTATGACATCCCTGATAAATGGTCATCCAGCTTTTGCTTTAATGATGAGAAAGTCATTTTTATCTTGGGCAGCCCATTGTACTTTTGAATATCTCTGTTAGTAATTGCAGTTTAGATCAGTGGTCTACAAAGTTGGGGCCATGGTATGAACCTAGGAGTGATGGAATCAACCAATCAGAGGTTGAGAAGATATGTCACAATCCATCACCTCTATAACTATTCCTATGGCTTATCTCCAATCATAATCTCCTGCTGTACTGCCTCCCCCGGATGGGCAAACTCCCAGCCTCTTCCTTCCTGCCCTGTTGTGGGCCCTCTCAAGATGGTTATAACCTAACCTCAGCCTTGGCACCTGCACCAGGGGCTGCACAGGTACCACTGAGAAAATTTCTCATTTTTCCCACCCCCAGCATTCCCACATTGTGCACTCCAGTCTAAGTGTGCTGTGAAATGTTTACAACCAGCTCTCCTGGAGAGAAAATGTATAATCAACACACTTTTAAGTTTAATCTACATTATTAATATTTTCTCTATCACTTTCTTAAATCTAAACAATCCACATAATAATGAATCAAATGCTGATTTGCAATATCTGCTCATTTCTGGAGTGTAAATGCTCACACTGAAGATTTAACAATCAGCTGGTTCCAGCATACCCCCAGATTATTTTGTAGCTACAGCATGCACTCCTTAGCTGGGTCTATGTTCTATTGCAATGACTAGTGAATAAGAACTTACCATCCCTATTTTCATTTTTCATGGGACAGGGTGAGTCATATAGCTTAAACAGGCATGGATGGGTTTGGATCTGCATAGCATACCTTACCACACTATTATTTCCCTAAAAACCTCTCCTGTTTTAAATTTCCCTATTTCTGTCAAAGGCACCAGTTTTACAGCCTTAGTGTCATGCTTAACTCCCCATCTCTCCCTCTAGACATATCCAATCAGTGTCCAAATCTTGTCATTTCTACCTAGAAAACATCACTTATCTCCCTCTTCTCTCTACTCACTCAGAAACTGCCCTAATTTAGTCTCTCATCATCTATCACCTGGACTATTCCAATGGATTCACAATTTTCCCCCACTTGCATCTGCCCTCCACACATGCACTAAAATGATTTTCCTAAGGAGCATAGCTAACCATGTCACTCACCTACTCAATAAACATCAGAGTTCCCTATTGACTCTAGGATCAAATATTACTTTATTATTATCTCATCCTTTTAAAGTTTCTATTCAAAATGTTTAATAATATAATTGTTAGACTAGTAAGTAGTACAAACATACTTATATACATAGATACACATGGTATCCCAAAAGTCTTCATGCAACTTTAAGCAATTTTTGAGTATGTCCCATGTATACATATTTACACACACACACACACACACACACACACACACACACCATCACACCATCACACTATCCCCAAAAGGCTGGAAGTGTGCACATCTCGGGGATGCAGGAGAGCTAGAGATTGTGATAGAAACGGCATAAGCTATTTAATAGCGCCACTAAGATTTTTGGGACAGTGTGTGTGTGTGTGTGTGTGT
>CM053580.1:140446487-140490255 GCA_028627135.1 Pseudochirops cupreus | reverse complement strand
CCCAAGACAGTGTGCAATCTGGCATAGGCTCTACTCATGCATTCATTTTAAACATATTTTCACATTAGTCATGATGTAAAGAAGAATTAGAAGTAATGGGAGGAACCATGAGAAAGAAGAAACAAAACAACAAAAGAAAAAGAGAGCAAACAGTATGCTTCCATCTGCACTCAGACCCCAAAGTTCTTTCTCTGGAAGTGGATAGCATTTTCCATTTTGGAAAATGTCTTTTGGAACTGTGAATTTTTAAATTCAGGGACACAAAAATTTCAAGGACACACAGAGTGGCAAATGAGTAAATATTAATTATTATAAAGGATGGAAGGTAAATGATAGAAACATGTTATAATTTTAAACCCATATTTTGCTGTCTTCTCCTCCTTCTCCTCCTCCTCCTCCTTCTTCTTCTTCTTCCTCCTCCTCCTCCTTCTCCTTCTTCTCCTCTTCCTCCTCCTCCTCCCTTTCCTCCTCCTCCTCCTCCTTCCAAGCAACTGCCCTCATTTTGTCCTCTTTCCTCTGACTTGCTCCCAACTATGCCACCTTCTTTCCCACCTAATCAAGCCCATGACTATTCTTTCTCACTTGAAAGATGCTATCTTTCTTCCCACCAGTGAGGGGAAGATCTGGATGAACCATCCTTAATAAGGCTACTACAGAATAATCAAGGCCATCTTCAAGTCATAACAAGTCTTAGCTTTGACTCTTCTTCCTCACTCAAAATTTCCTGCCACCTGCTTTATCTCCACCATATTTCTCTCATTGTAAGATCTCAGAGTCATAGATAAGGAGCTGGAAGGGACCTCAGAGGCTATATGGTTCAAGCTTCTCATTTTATAGAAAAGAAAACTGAGGTCCTAGAGAAAATTGTCTAATGTCACATAAAGGATATGTCAGACAGGATTTGAACTCTGGTCTTCTGACTTTAGGGCCAGGGTTCTATCCACTGTATCACAACTGCTTTCCTTCAGCACTTCATAGTTCTCAGCCATGTTCTTCTTCATAACTGATATCCTCCCAGAGGCAACTTCCTAAAAACTTTAAATAGAACTGGGGAATGAGACTATATAACGAGATTCTTGCAAGTGTTACTCACAAACCTGTATGCCCAGGGCTCTGGATCTCCTTGTTTCCCAGGCACTCTCTTCCCAAAACAGACTTGGAGGAAGCTCAGAAATACATGATTCGGATAAATGGCATGAGACCAAATCTTATTATAGCTCCTTCTTTAACTCTTCCCCTTGCTTTGCTTGCCTCTTCTCCCCTGCACTTTGTCCTTCCCTATTCACTTTCCAAACTGCATACTTACTTCATTCTCTCTCCCATATCACTCATTCACTCTTTCTCCTCCATGCCATCTTTGCTCACTCTTTCCAAGCTTCCACCCACTACTTCTGAATCACTCCTCCTACACTGAACCAATTCAGAAACTTAAGCTCACAATACAAACACTCTCTTAGCCACCCAAAGTCCTAAGTTTGCTTCGCCACAATGCCAGCTCTCTGTCCACTCTTTCCATCATCACTCCCAGGACAGTTTCCAGTTACTCCATGATCAACATCCTCTGTGACATGATCTCCTGAACCCTTAAATAGAATGGTAACCACATATCCCCGCAGGCTCAGACACCCAGCTGTTACTCCTTCGATGGCATCCTCAATGTCTGACAACTTGGCATACATGCCCAAGATGGCCTTTGGGATAACAGTCATCTCCACACTCCCCTCCCTTCTGCCAGTGAGACCTCAATACTGCCTGTAAGATTCCACATCTCTGAAGCTGCCAAAGGGCCAGGGGCTGATGACCTTAGTAAAGGTTAATGAATCTTGCCTTATAACTTCTTCAAGAGCCTGTTTCCTGTGTTTAGTCATCTTTACTGTTAGGAATATTGACTCCCACTATGCAGTTCTGTTGAATTGGTTACCTCTACTTCAGCATTTTCAGTGCCAAGATGTATTGGCATCAGATAACCCAGAGGATGTTGCTAGATTGCTAGAGGTAAAATAAAAACTGTTGAGTAAGCTAAGGACTATCCAGCAGCAGTATGCAAGGAACATACCAGATATCAATCTACATGGAAACTTTGATGAAGTCATGAAGTTAAGATAACAGCTACTAGATTTTCCCCCACAACTGGAGCATGCCCAGTTGGTTACTTCTAAGATGGTGCATTTTCTGAAAGGGCTTTTAAAACATTCTCTTCCTTCTTGAACAGCTATAGAGCACTGTCCAAAAGGGAAGATCACATCGCAATGTCCTCCCAGTGTGAGCCTCTCCCCACCCCAATCCATCTTCCACTCAGATACTGAGGGGATTTTTCTTAAATGTAGGTCTGCATTCTGCTCAATGAACCCAAGTGACTCCCTATTAGCTCTCTCATCAAATATAAAGTGCTCTTTTTTACATACAAAGCTTTTCATAGTTTGGTTTCTTCCTACCTTTCCAGTTTTCTCACACTTTACTCTCCCCCTGAATTCTTTAATCCCTCCACATTGACCTATGTAGAGTTTCTTGAACACAATACTCCCATTTTCTAACTCTATGGCCCTACACTAGCTGCCTTCCATGCCTGGAATGCTCTCCCTTCTTCCTTCTACCTTCTGGCTTCCGTGGTTTTCTTCAAAACTCACTCAAGTCCTACACCTTCTGCCAGAGACCTTTCCTGATCCCTCTCAGCTGCTAGAGCCTTCCCCTCTCAGGTTGCCTTCCATCTACTCGGCATGTATCTTGTATGTACCTAGTAATTTATATGTTGTCTCTTTCCATTATAATGTGAGCCTCCTGAGGGCAGAGACCTTTATGTCTAGAGCCTAGTACTATGCCTGGCATATAGTCATGCTTGACGATGAACCAATGCATAACATAATATAGTAGGAAAAACAATGTCCTGGGAGAAAGAGATCTGGAGTACAGTTCCAGCTCCATCATTGATCAGCCTTGTGATCTCAGGTTTAGGTTCTCTAGGTCTCAAGCTTTTTCACTTGCCAAATGAGGGGACTGGAGAAAATATGCCTTAGAGACCTTTCCCAATATGTCTTATACAATTGCACATATATGATCTATATCAAATTGCTTATTGTCTTAGGAATGAGCAAGGGAAGCAAAGGAGGGAAAAAATTTGGAACTCAAAATTTTATAAAAAATGAATTGTTTTAACATGTAATTAGAAAAAAAATACTATTTTTAAAAAGGTAAAAAAAAAGACCTTTTCCATTAATAAATGTGTTTTTCCACATCTCAGGAAAAGAATAAATACCATGAACCAATCTAGTAAATGCTGTTCTTGAGCTGTTCAGTAATGTCTAATGCTTTGTGACCTCATGGACCATAGCACACCAGTGTTGTTCATGGGGTTTTCTTGACAAAGATACTGGTGTGGTTGGGCATTTCTTTTTCCAGTGAATTAAAGCAAACAGAAGTTAAGTGACTTGCCCAGGGTCACACAGCTAGTTTCTGAGGTCAAATTTTAATTCAGGTCTGTTGCTCTATCCACTGAGCCTTCATCTATCTATAGAATAGGTGATGAAGATGCAAGAAATTATAGGTACTTACTTTTCTAGGTAAGAAATCGACTATCCAAAGATACCTGAACAAAAAAGAAAGTAGAAAAAAATATTTCATTATTTCCCAAGCTACAGGATTCATTTCCAAATTTTCCTTGTTGGGTATCTTTGTCCTTTGTGTTCCCACCCACTCTCTAAGATGGGATGTTGTTTTCAATCCTGATGTGTTGACTGAAAGAGGTCAATACCCCATTCACGGCTGCTTTTTTAAACTCCTCGTTTTGTGATATATTACTTAAGGAAGAGAAAAGCAGCAAAAGACAGGTCAATTCACTTTTGGACAGAACCAAAACAAGCATCATCATTGACCTGACTCTGTAAGAAAAGCTCTGAACTCTGACATGAAGCCTGGTGACTCTGGTCACTACCTCTCACAGCATTTGTCACGAGAGCCTCTGCTGAGGTGAGCAGAGAATGCTTTATCTACCTGTTGCACCAGAATTTTCTTTCCTTTTCTTTTTAACTTTAAACAACTATTTTTTAAATTAGCAATTCAATAAATGTCAACGTACATGAACATTTCAATTTGCAAAAAAAAGAAAAGATTGTATATGAAATTATGAACTATTATACTCAATTTTTGAAAAGTATATATTAAATTAAACATGGTGGTGACAAAAGTGCCCTACTTATCTGTGTCCCCTTCTGAACCTCTTTCTGTTTTCTTCCACAGAATTTTCCAGCTATTTTTAAGGTAGATTTTTATTTGCATCTTCAGTTTTTAGATCATCTAAATTTCTTGGGAGTCAGGAAAATCTGAGTTTAAATCCCAGCCTCAGACTCTTCCTAGCTGTGTGACCCTGCGCAAGTCACTTCACCTTGCTTGCCTCAGTTTCTCCATCTGCAAAATGAGCTGGAGAAGAAAATGGCAAATCACTCCGGTATCTTTGCCAAGAAAACCCCCAAAAGGGGTCACGAAGAATCAGACACAACTAAAAATGCCTAAGCAAAAGAACAAATATTTCCCAATGTATTCCACGCCCCCCCTCCCCAGAGAGCCATCTCTCATAACAAAAAATAGAAAAAACCTTATCAACACATCAATAGTCCAACATCATAGGCATTAACTCACACACAGTTTCTCAATTCTTTGATATCTTATCACCATCTTGAACGGTTATATTCCCCTTAGCACAGATAGTGCCTTTATATTTATTTGTAAATCTCAGAAGTATCTTTTCCCTCAAACTTGAATTTTGAAACCAGAAAAGAATGAACTGCAGGGGAGGAACATTTCCCCCGTGCATGGTTTTTAGCTCCTTTGTTTGGTCCAACTGGATTAGTAATGATTGTCCAGGAGGTCTGCCCCCTTCCTCCCCACCACCGTCCGTGGATTGGGCAAGGACCCAGAGCCCAGTGAACACTTCCTTCTATTGCCATGATCTCATTAGCCCTCATTTGCCCCCAGCTTTTCATTCTCATTCCACTAACTAGTGGGAGTCCGAGGTAGAATGGGTCTTACTTGTTCCTCTTCTCACATCTGGAATGGTTCCAGGAAAGGGCCTGTACCTAATAGAAAGGATTTGAAACAGCTAATAAATGCTCAAGTCTTTTAAAAACCAGATTGCCTGCTGGAGTTACTAATGCAATGCTTAGAATGTCACAGCCTAACCAGCTTAATACATTATTCCCCGGTTTCAAAGTATGCCGCCACAGCTCTGTAACTTCACATCCCAATTTCAGGGTCCTGTTGCTCAGCGCTGAGGGTCATTTGGGAGCAGCAAACTAGGTAACACCTCATTTATCTAACAGCACCAGGGAATAAGTTGTTCTCTGAGTGAATCGTCCAGATAACTGACACTTACCTCTTTGAGCACAGATGCCTTTTTTTGTTTTAGCCATTGTGGAAGGAAAGCTTTCTAAAGCGGATTACATTCCACACTTCCCTGCCTTCTTGATGACTCACAGCCATCCAGGCAATATAAAATGCCATAGTGGCTGGTAATACAGTTTCTACTTCTACTTTTAAGTTTCTCTTTTCTTCCCTTGATGCTGGGCTGCCAATTGCTTACTTTCTGTGGTTAGTATGCCTGACTCCCTTCTCTACCCACTCCTCCATACCTGCTGCTAATTTTGCCACTTCTAAACCAGACTATTGACTGGAAGGAACTTTAGAGATCTTCTAATGGAACTCCATAATAATGATAATAATAATAGCATTTATATGGTGCTTTAAGGTTTGCGAGGCATTTTACAAGTATCTTATTTCTCATTATAATCCTGAGAGGTATAACTATTATCCCCATTTTGTAGATGAGAAAACTTAGGCAGATAGAAGTTAAATGACTTGGCCATGATCACACAAGACAGGAAGTGTCTTAGGCTGGATTTGAACTTGGGTCTTGCACTCCATGTCCATCTCTATAGCCACTGCACTACTGAGCTTCCTTGTCATTATTATTGTTCGTCCTCTGTCCTTGAAGAGCACCACGATATCAGGAAGGTAATGCTATAACTTGCAAGTGAATTGGATTTAAGTGAGGGAGGGCTGTCCAAAGTCACCAGCCTCACTTTCTCCTCCAGAGCCATCTGGCTCCAGTGGTGAGATATAGATCAGGACGACTGGAGACAGCCCAGGATGCAGTGTGACACCTTGGCCTTTTTAAGCTTAGGTCTTTTTGAGTTCTCACTTTTGACTGAAAAAAGTCAAAATCATAAAAAATACCCTGAAGGATGTAATAATAAAGATGACCAAGCTCTCTAACTTCCCAGGTAAGGAAATTGAGTCCCAGAGAAGTTAAGAACCTTGACCAAATTTCCACAGGCAGGTAGTAAGTAGCGTTCATTCCATGGTGTGAGATTTTCCAGGTAGGCCAATAGAATGACCCAGCAGTTAGGAAAATGATTTCACACTATGGTGAGTCATAAAAATTTACTGTGAATATTAGACCAGCTTTTGGGACATAAGAATTGTGACATACCAGATGAATTGTATTTGAATGTCATGCATGCCTATATAACGAAAATTAGAAGGAAAGTAAGTAACTGAGAAAAAAAAATCTTTGTAGCAAATTTCTGTGGTATAGGTCTCATTTCTAAAAAATATAGGTAATTGATGCAAATTTATAATCATAAGAGCCATTCTCCAAATGATAATTGGTCAAAGGACATAAGTTTTCAGAGGAAGAAATGCCAGCTATCTATAGCCACATTAAAAAAATATTCCAGATCACTAATAATTAGAGAAATGCAAATTAAAGATACTGTGAAGTATCTTTACTGTGAAGTTCTACCTTATACCCATCAGACTGGCAAAGTTGACAAAAAAGCAAAATGACAAATGCTGGAGGGACTGCAGGAAAACAGGTACACTGAAGCACTGTTGTGGAGCTGTGACCTGATCTAACTATTTTGCAAAGCAATTTGGAACTATGCCCCAAAAGCTACTAAACTTGGCATACACTTTGACACAGTAATAACACTACTGGGCCTACAGCCCACAGAGATCAAAGAGGAAAAGGACCAATAAATACAAAAATATTTATAGCTCTGTGTGTGTGTATTGGCAAAGAACTCAAAGTAAGGTAGACACCCATTACTGGATAAATGGATGAACAAATTTTGGGGGTTGTTTTTTAGTCATTTTTCAGTTCTAACTCTTTGTGACCTTACTTTACTGGGTTTTCTTGGAAAAGTACTGGAGTGTTTTGCCACTTCCTTCTCCAGCTCATTTTACAGATGAAGAAACTGAGGCAAACAGGATTAAATTACTTGCCCAGGGTCACACAGCTTAGTAAGTGTCTGAGGTCAGATTTTAACTCAGGAAAATGAGTATTCCTGACGCCAGGCCTGGCACTTATCTATTTTGCTACCTAGATGCTCCTCCAATCATGGTTTGGGAATTCTATTATGCTGTAAGAAGAATGAAGGGGACATTTTCAGAGAAATCTGAGAATTGTATGAACCAATGCAAAATAAAGTGAACAGAAATAGGAGATATTTTATACTGCAACAACATTGTAAAGCCAAACAATTCTGAAAGACTTTTAAACATTTTGATCAATGCAGCGACTAACCATGAATCCAGAGAATTCATGATGAAACATGCTACCTACCTCTTGACAGAGAAATTATAGACTCGGTGCAGATGGAGACACCTTTTCTTTTTTTTAACATTGCCAATGCAGCAATTTGTTTCATCTGGCTGTACATATTTGTTACAAGAGTTTTTTATTTTTATTTTTTAATGGAGAGGAAGAGAAAGCAGATTTCTGTTCATTGAAAAAAGTTAAATAAAAAATATTCCAGAAAAGAAAGGTAAATATCCCATAGTTGAGCAACCACTCATCCAACAAATATTGCTAGGTTTCTACCACAGATGGAGCACGATGCCCAAGCACAGGAGGAAACACGACCTTTAGCTAAGACACGCTTCATGGAGCTTATGGTTTAATTGTTAAAAAACAACAGCCACCACAGAAGCAAATCAACTATGTTAGAGTCAATGAAGCTCAGAATGCCTGCAATGGAAACAGTGCAGTGCTGTCCTTGGAGTCTGGAGAAGTGAGTTCAACTAGCTGTGTAACCATGGGCAAGTCGCTTTAATCCATTCTTTAACCCTCAGTCTCTTCATCTGTAAAATGGGGCCAAACACTCACATTACCCACTTTACACTGTATTTGTGAGTAAAGCATTTTGAAAATCTTAAAATGGAAATGTGTTATGGTTCTAATTAATATTATTGAAAATGTACAACTGTCCAAATGAGAATTTAGAGTTTCAATACTGAGGATGATTTTTTGGGGGGAAGTGGGGCTACTGTGGAGCCTGGGGGCTTTGTTCTGGTTCTACATAAGTGAGGAGATAAATATTTTAACATTATAACTTCAAATTTTCACTTATATACCTGATGTTTTGCCATTCTTAAAATGTCACCTGCAGTTATCAATTCCGCTTTTCTTGGCAAAGCCTTAGGATGGAATGGAAGCTGCTCAATTGCCACCATGGTGTGAACTGAAGGGTAGCCAGATGGAAAACTTAACTCAAAAGCACCTGAGTGTTTCTCAACATTCTGGGTCAAGACAGTGAAGATCTTAATTTAAAAACATAGATCCCATTCGGGATCTGTCATCTTCCTAGCTTTCCAGTCTTCTTATACCCTGTTTCCCTCCACACAGTCTACCTGCCACTGTCACCGGTCTCTTTGCTGTTCCTTGAACAAGCTACTTTATTTCCTGACTCTGGGCATTTAACATTTTTAAAGTTACACAGTAGGCTCTTAATAAATGCTTATTTCCTTCTGTCTTCCCTTCTTCACGCCTGGAATTCTCTCCGTCCTAATCTCTGCTTTCTGTCTTTCCGGCTTCCATTAAGTTCCAGCTAAAAGCTTTTCCTGATCTCCCTTAATGCTAGCACTTTCTGTTAACTATCCCAAATTTGTCATGTATATATCTTGCTTGTATTTAGTTGTTTAGGCAACAGTGAATAGAGCACTGGTTCAGGAATCAGGAATATACGAGTTCAAATCCAGCCTCAGACACTTTATGCTCTTGGGCAAGTCTGAAGTCAGGAAGACCTGAGTTCAAATTGGGCCTCAGACACTTATTAACTGTGTGGTCCCGGGCAAGTCACTTAATTGTTTGCCTCAGTTTCTTCATCTGTCAAATGATCTGGAGAAGGAAATGGCAAACCACTCCAGTATCTTTGCCAAGAAAAGCCCATGCACAGTATGGTCCTTGTGGTCATGAAGAATGCGACACAACGGAAGAACAACAAACACAATTGTTCACATGTTTTCCTTCCATTAGACTATGAGCTTCCTGAGATGAGGGACTCTTGTGCCGTTCTTATACTCAGTACATAACACAGTGCCCGGCACATAGTAGGTATTTACTACGTCCTTCTTGACCGACTGGACTTAGGACAGAAAGATTATATATTAAGCTGTCTTTGCTTTGGTTTAAATGAATGTATCACATTAATGCTAGGGGAACTTATGTGAGACAAAAGCCGCACAAGATGTACGCACGCAGAAGGGCTGCGATCTGTACTGTGGGAACCTTCACCACTGTTGGGTCCTGACTGGTGAGGCCCTCACTGGGAACAACCATTTTAGGAATGATCTTACCCTTACTTAACCCAAGTCATTTCTCGACTCACTCTCCCACTTCTCAACCGCTACACCATCTACCTCTGGAGAAAATCTCCATGCCAAGGTTTGCTCTTCTGATTGGGCGACTCCCTCCTGGAATGACCACTTTGGTTTTTTTTCTTCTTTCATCTTTTTTTTCCTTTTTGGAGGGCAATTAGGGTTAAGTGACCTGCCCAAGGCCACACGGCTAGTAAGTGTTAAGTGTCTGAGGTCATATTTGAACTCAGGTCCTCCTGACTCCAGGGCCAGTGCTCTCTTCACTGTACCACCTAGCGGCCCCTGGGACGGCCATTTTGTTTAAGACCCAGTCACATTTCACCTCACTCACAGGGACTTCTCCTTGCCTGCTGCCTTGTTTGTCTGGATATCCTTTTGCTGGCTGTTTCTGCTAGTGTTGTTGTTTTTGTTGATAGTCACATCTAACTCTGTGATCCCATTTGAGGTTTTCTTGGCAAAGATATAGTGGTTTGCCATTTTCTTCTCCAACTCATTTTACAGTTGAGGACACTGAGGCAAATAGGGTTAAGTGACTTGCTCAGGGTCACACAGCTATTAAGTGTCTGAGGTCATATTTGCACTCAGGTCCTTCTGACTCCAGACCTGGCACTCTATCCACTGCACCACCCAGCTTATGTGCAGTTTCCTTCTCTTGAATGTAAGCTCCTTGAGGGTAGGAGCTGTCTTATTTGCTTGTATTCACATTCCCAGTACCTAGCACAAAGTCTGGCACTTAGCAAGTACTCAATAAACTTAATCTACCCAACTCAAATGATTAAACTCAACCTACCTATCTATCTACCAATCTCTCTGTTTCCTGTCTAGTATCTGCACATTAGCTCCAGATCCCAAGTACTCATCAGAGGGAATAACAAACAAGAATGTGAGAATATGGTCATTTATAAGGGATGCAAGGTATTTTACTTGCATTACAGAGGATGTCCTTCCATATCTGGAATACAGCCCTCATTTCAGTCTCTGAGAATCCTTAGCCCCCTTCAAGGCCCAGTCAAACACCATCTTCTATGTTTGGCTTTTCCTACTTCCTGGCACTGACCTGTGGTTGTTCATGGTGAGTAAGAAATGAAAATTAGTGAATCCCAATGCACCATCTGGATGTCATAGAAAAATTTCATGTTATTATTCAAATTGTCGTAATTCTCCTGGGTTGCCCTCCAGAAGACTGCTACGTAAGCCTCTGAATAATCTAGTAGGCTCACAGATGAAGGCAACAGAGATCCATGGATGGGTTAGATGTCTGTCCAATATTACTCCTCGACTACTTCTAGATGGCATATAGTAACTTTCATGAATTCCCTCATATGGTTAATGTAATATTTTGCTTCTTCAATTAACAGTTTCAAAACAGGTTTCCTTTTCATCATCTTGATGGCAATGATATGGTTTGCTTCCTTTAAATTAGTCTTCAGAGTACTAGCTTCTGGAATAAATCATAAGGTCAGTATTACATCAGTCACCACTTATTTTCTGATTTTAGAAACCTGAATTTTGATGGGCCATTTTATACATATTGCATTTGAGAATCAAGCTGGATGAAGACTGGCAATGTAAAACTTCCATTTGAAAATCACATTTTCCCATTAATGCTTTCTGTGAGACGCAAATACATGTGTGAATACATATACTTCTAACACAAACTATATTAAACCTCAAAGATATGATCGTGAAATGGGGATTATAAATTCTAATCATATAGCACTGAGATGTTAATGTAATTGTCTACTTTTATAAACCCCACGCCCAGCACAGTGCCTCGCACTTCAAAAATGTTTAACTGAATTCTAAGAAGTTTGACGCATGAGTCACAGTAGACTATAGATGACATTTGGCATCCTATCTTAATAGGGTTGCTCTATAGATTATTTAGAGAAATAAAAGACTATTCTACATAACTAGGGAAGTTTAGAAGACTTTAAATAAATGTGAGCTTATCATCACCAAATACATTTAATTTCAGTTTCCAAATAGTTGGATTTAATTGTATATGGAGCTAATAGACCCAATCAGTCCCAGGATCTGACTATAAATGTCTGTATTCAATGAGAAGAGCTTCAGGTGGTAAATGGAGTAAGAGATAAAGAGTTGTGAGGAAGCAGAATTCAAAGAATAAATATAGCATTAAAAGGGAATGTTAATAGTTATAAAGAATGGCATTGTTAAAGATTTTTGTTATTTTAAATATATATTGCTTTTTGGAGGGGGGAAGGCAGGGCAATTGGAGTTAAGTCACTTGCCCAAGGTCACACGGCTAGTTTTGTGTTAAGCGTCTGAGGCTGGATTTGAACTCAGGTCCTCCTGACTCCAGGGCCAGTGCTCTATTCATTGTGCCACCTAGCTGCCCCCAAAATATTTTTTAATCTTTAAAACGGAATGTATGTGCGGAGGCAGCAGGGCAAGTGGAGAAGGGGATATTTATTGGCTAGCTAGAGTGGGGCTAAGTAAAGTAAGAAGGTCCAAGAGAATGTACGTGGGAATGGGAAAGCTGGAAGGGATCTTGGAGCCCATCTAGTCTAACCACCTCATTTTACAGATGAGGAAACTAAAACTCAGGAAAGATAAGTGACTTACTCTAAGTCAAAGAGTGTCAGACGTGAGATTTGAACCCAGACCCTCTGATTCCAAAGACAGCGCTCTTTTCACTGCACACTTACAGCTTTGGAAAAAAGAGGCTAGGTCCCTTTTCATTTTAAACCTGTAAAAATATACATATGTATGTATGTATGTATGTATGTATGTATGTATGTATGTATAGCCTGTTCCAATCACTCTCTACTGAGTTCATACTCTCATAATCAAAAGCAAGGTTACCTAGCAAGGTTTGGGGAAGATTTTAAGAGGGTGAGGAAAGGTTGGGAACCTAAGGTCCATCTAGCCCATTTATTCAACAAATATGCATTACATTCCCATATCCTCCTGTTAGGTCCAAGCAGAAATACGAAAATGACTAAGCCACAAACAGAGCTCAAGGAAAAATTAAGGAAGGGATCAAGGAATCCCAGAGCAAGGAAGAGAGGGGTTTCAGGTAGAACAAAAGCCAGTGTCCAAAGGGAATGAAGTGCCCTCACCCAAAAATAATTTTCATTCTTTGGCCAAGGGCTGGTCCTTAGAAAGTATGGCTTCTGTAGAAGAAATCGAACTGAGTAATGGCTTGTAGGATTCTATTTTTCTTAAATTCACAGGAAAAAACATCGTTTGCTGCAAATATAAGTTTAAAGTCTTTCCTTTTTTTGGTATCTAGAGTGATGAAGAAAGGAAGGAATCCGAGACACCATGGTTTATGTATTTCATAGACAAACAGCTGGAGAGTGTTTGGAGGAAGGAAATGAGGATAATGAAGGACCATGAAATGGCATGGCAACTTTTCAAAGGTTTAAAGGGCTGATATACAAAAGAAATTAAGACTTGTTTTATATGGTCCCAGCAGACAGAACCAGGAGTAAGTTAGGTCATTTCTACCAAGGTAGAAGCTGCAAAGAAGTCAATTTATTTTTTAAAGTTAATTTATTTTTAGTTTTCAACATTCACTTCCATGAGTTTTAAATTTTCTCCCCCTTTCTCCCTCCCCAAGATGGCATGCAATCTGATATAGGCTCTGCAAATACATTCCTATTAAACATATCTTCACATTAGTCATGATGTGTAGAAGAATTATAACAATGGGAGAAATCATGAGAAAGATAAAAAAAAAACCCAAAACAAACAAACAAAAAATAGTCTGCTTTGCTCTGCATTCAGATTCCATAGTTCTTTCTTGGATGTGGATGGGAAGACATTTTCCATCATGAGTCCTTTGGAATTATTTTAGGTCCTTGCATTGCTGAGAAGGGCCAAGTCTATCAAAGTCAGTCATCAGTGTGTACAATGTTCTGGTTCTGTTCACTTCACTCAGAATCAGTTCACATATGTCTTCCCAGGTTTTTCTGAAGTCTACCTGTTCATCATTTGCTATAGCACAATAGTATTCCATTATATTCATATACCACAACTTGTTCAGCCATTTCCTAATTGATGGTTATCCCATCAACTTCCAGTTCTTGGCCACCATAAAAAGAGCTGCTACGAATGTTTTTGTACATGTGGGTCCTTTTCCCATTTTTATGATCTCAAAGAAACCAATTTAGATGGAAATCCCGCAATGGACCTCTTCCCTTGAGAAGTACCTGTTCACGGCTTTAGATCATTTGTCAATTGAGGAATAGTTCTAATTCTTCTAAGTTGAAATTAGTTCCTTATACACTGTGGAAATGAGATCTTTATCAGATTCTACTTCACACCCATCAGATTGGCAAAGACAACAAAAAAAGAAAATGACAAAAGTTGGAGGGGCTGTGGAAAAACAGGCACACAGATGCATTGTTGGTGATCCTGTGAATAGTTTAAACCATTGTGGAAAGTGATTTGGAATCATACCCAGAAAGTTATTAAACAGTTCATACACTTAGACCAATTTACACCACTGCTAGGACTATATATCCTCAAGAGATTGAATAAATAGGAAAAGGTCCTATATGGACAAAGACAATTCTCTTTTTGTGTAGCAAAGAACTAGGAACTAAAGGGATATCTCTCAATTGAGGAATGGTTGAATAATTTGTGTTACATGAATGTGATGGAATACTGTTGTGCTGTAAGAAATGAGAAATAAATGATGTGAGGGATATGGAAAGACATAAAAACTGATACAAAGAAATATGCAAGAACCAGAAAAATTTATACTAAAACATCAATGTTATAAAAATGAACAATTCTGAAAATTTTTATAAATTGATAAAAAATGAATGGGCTGAACCAGGAGAATAATTTATACACCAAAGATAAATAACTGTGAAAGTTTTAAAAACTATGACCCATACAAATGACCATCCATGATTCCAAACAATTGATGATGAAAACATGAATAAATACTTATTAAACACTATGTACCAGGCACTGTGCTAAGCACTGCGGATAAAAAAGAGGCAAAAGACCGTCCTCGCCATCAGGGAGCTTATGATATGATGGGGGAGACAACATGAAAATAAATTCAAACAAAGTAAACTACATACAGGTTAATTAAGAAATAATTAAAGAAGAAAAGTGCCAGAATTAAAAGGGGTTAGGAAAGGCTTCCTGTAGAAGGGAGGTTTTTATTTGGGACTTAAAGGAAGCTGAGGAAGTCAGAAGTCGGAGTAAATGAGTGAGAGCATTCCAGGCATGGAGGACAGTCATTGAAAAATATTTGTGATGTAAAAACAAAACATATCAATAAAACATAAAATAATAAAATTTAAAAAGAAAAGCAAAATGGGCTATCTCAAAAGGTTCCCCACATTGAAGATCTTCAAAGGCAGAGACTGGAGGACCACTAGTTGGGTCTGGTGTAGCATGGTTTTGACTAGATGACCACCAAGCTCCCTCCTAACTCTAAATATTGCCAATGTACCTTTTAGGCAACTGAGGCAGCATGGTACAGTGTGCTTTGTGTTCAACAGTGCAAAAATACCTAGGTTCAAGTCCTGACCAGCACAGAAGGGGCTACATTCCACTTCACTTATTACTCTTTTTTTCCTTCTCCTTCCTTGTCCTGTACAACCTACCACACAACCCTTGCCCTTAGCACCCTCTTTCGCTTCTTTTTATGCATTACTTTCCCCCTTTAATATAGAAGTTCTTTGGGAGGTGGAGCTGTCTTCCTCAAACTCCCAGAACTTAGCACACACTAAATGCTTCCTCTATTAGTTGTATGACATTGGGCAAGTCCCTTAATCTCTGTAAGCCTTAGTTTCCCACCTAGAGGAATTTGATCATTTTACCTGTTTGACTAGAATCTAATCACTAGATCATCTCTATGGCTACTCCCAGTGCTAATATTATATTGCCAATCATTGAGAGTTAGCATGGTATAGTAGACAGAGAATCAGCCTTGTAGTAAGTTAGTCTCCGGATTAAGTCCTTCTTTTAACACATTTTAACTTACCCACCAGGGTAAGTCACAACTCAGTTTCCTCATCTGTGAAATGGGAATAATAGTAGCATCTACTTCACAGAGTTGTTGCGAGGAATAAATTAGATTTTACACACTTATACACACTAATATGATAACACCACTAATTATGATTGAATTCATTAATAAACATTTCAAAGAGGATAAGGCCAGTCATGAACTAACCTCTGTGACACTCCAGTTACCACTCACCAGTATCTTCAAAGATGTATCTTATCTGATGAGGACTCCTTCATGGCAGACAAAGTTCTAGAAAGCCTTTTCAGTTCTCTATGTCTCCCTATGTCATAGGAAGCCATTTACCCCTACCCACCAGTGATGATAGTTGTAAAATGGAACAACTAGTTGCTGTCTGCTATGAGAATCAGGTGAAGATATGAAATTGCTGAGAGGGGTCTTGCCACTCTTGGCAGTAAATGGAGTCTCTAAGATGGAAGAATTCTTTCCTGTTGGTATATTATGAACAATCTAATAAGACCATTGGGATGAGGGAAGCAAGGTTGGACCAAAGACAGACATTGCAGGCCTTCATGACCAAATATGGATTCAGCTTTCAAGGTCTAAAAATAAAAGTCTATAATGGCATAGACGGGAAGGCCAGTTAACCACCTTGTAGAGTTCAGATAAGTTCTTTAAGAATACCAGGTATGGTCATTCTTGATAAATGACTTATCACTTAAGAGATCAGTATAAGTCTAACTTCTCCGTGTCATAAAACTACAAATTAACATATCTATGTCATACTGTATTTTTAAAAAATTTGTTAAACATTTCCCAATTACATTTTAATCTGGTTCTGCCTAACTTGGGCACGTACCTGCAGAGAGTTTGACACTAGGAATTATTCCTTGGAGACAGGAAAGTTGTCTATGTTAGGGAAAATTTAAGGGTGAATCCTGATGTCTTTACCTCTCAGGATTTCAGTTCAAGAAGACAGCTAATATTTTTTTTTTTGCCTGAAGCAACAGTACCTAGTACTGCATATTTTTCAGGTGAGATGTTTGAAGAAGCGTTGAGTACATGTATAAAATGCTTAAGTTGTAAGGTGGGGGTACTCTATCCTTTTGACAGATGGAAAACCAGATACCCGTAAGACTTTAATCAGCTACCATCAGTCAGCATTTATTAATCACCTATGAAGTGCTGGGTCCTAGGTGCTGAGGATACAAAGACAAATGTGACTCAGTTTCTGTCCTCAAGGAGCTTACCATTAGTATTGGGAGAGTTAGGTATGAAGTTGACTGATTCATAGATTTTAAGTTTCTGGGGAAGGATGAATTTGAAAAAAACCCACAAGAAAGCCAAGTAATGGAAAGAGCTACCAATAAGTTTTCCCCTTTCTTTCTTTTTTTTTTGGAGGGGGAAGGCAAGGCAACTGGGGTTAAGTGACTTGCCCAAGGTTACACAGCTAGTAAGTGTGTCAAATGTCTGAGGCTGGATTTGAACTCAGGTCCTCCTGGGTCCAAGGCTGGTGCTCTATTCACCTCATCACCTAGCTGCCCCAAGTTTCCCCTTTCAATGGAGAGTGGACTTTTCCACTTGTATTCATTGGGCCTTGAGGCTGGATTGAACTAGTAATCATGAATAATCAAGTGTGTTTGTTAAGAGAGTGTTGCCAAGGTTAATATCTTATTACAAATAATTCTATTTTACTTCCCAACTTATTTTGTTTCTCAGAATCCTATTTCCTTCAAGACTCAGCTCAAATGCTACCTTCTACATATCTTCGATGATATCCTTCCCACTCACCACCACTCCCCCACCAGTTGTTATCAGTGTTTTGTTTAAAATTACACCATATCTATTCTGTACATATTCTGTATACATGCTCCCCCAGCAGAATGTAAGCTCATTGAGGGTAGGGACTGTATTACTTTTGTTCTGTATCCTCAGCACCTAGCATGGTGCCAAGTACCTAGCAGGTGGTTAATAAATGCTGACTGAAATCTTATTAGTGGCTCTTTTTCTATTTGGGTGGGGAAGAGATCAGCTCCATCTCACAGCTGCTACAATCTTATAAACCAAGAAGAGGGGGTGGCTAGGTGGCGCAGTGAATAGAGCACTGGCCCTGGAGTCAAGAGGACCTGAGTTCAAATCTGACCTCAGACACTTAACACAAAAACTAGCTGTGTGACCTTGGGCAAGTCACTTAACCCCAATTGCCCTCCAAAAAGCAAAAATCAAAATAAATAAATAAACAAATAAACCAAGAAGAGCTCTACCTAACAATGCCCCCTATATGTACATCAAATCGTATTCTAAATATATCAAAGCAACTAACTATTTACAGAAATCCTACATGATTCTGGCTATAAAGCAAAAAAGACAACTTTATCATTAAAACATTTAATCTCAGTTTCCCAAAGCTAATTAGCCATCTGTGTAAACAGGTCTCTCAGAGATACTGTGCAAATCAGGCATACTAAAAGGGTGTTTTACTTGACTACAAAAGTTGTATGCTCATAGTCAAGGAGTCTTCCATTTATAACACTGATGGGTCTATAATTTACAGTAATCATAAGAAAGAAACAAAGGGCTACGGCATCATTTTTACTAGGGAGAATATAACCTACTTAGGCGTGGGAGAAGAGGCAGAGGAACAAGAATTTGTTAAGCACCTACTATGCGTTAAGAATCGTGTTAAGGCTTTTACAAATATCACTTAATCCTCAAAATAACCCTGGAAGGTAGGAAAACCACCCTTGTAAACACTGGGTTAATACCAACTTTGATAGAATGTCAAATACCTTGATTAGTAAAAAGAGCAAGCTTCGGTGATAACTGAGATAGTAGCTTTTTTAAAAAATAATTTCACTGTTTATTATTTCAACATAACAATACCATAATCAGAAAAAGGGCACATAATATAACATAGCGAAGGCACTAAAACTCTTAAAATTTTTCCTCTAAACCATTTAGGCCCCAAGTGATTGGTAAATCTAGTATTCATTCAATTGCTATGGTTGAATTTGAGTGCTAAAAGAGATAAAGACACATACTCAGTCTTGACATAATACCTTTTTTATTACAATATCCAAAAAACTGTGTATGCAAGTTTAGGGTATCTCAACACCCCTTCTTCAATCTCAGGAATGTGCCATCTCAAGACTGTATATTTAAACTATAGAGAAGTTTAAATGTAAAGAAAAGAGAAAATGCATTTTCTTCATTAACATTCTGTGTGTCTCTTACTACCAATCACATCATCTTTTGTAAACCCTGAAGAATTTTCCCTGTAAAGCAAATAATATATATGTGTATACATATATATATGTAAATATATATATGTATATAGTGTTGGTAGCCCCCCCTTCCCCAAAAGATCAGGTTTTTTTGTAATCATCTGCATTAGTGTCAACAAACAGCTACAGATACATATTACTTTGAGAATTAAATACATAATTGTTAAATTCAAACAAGCAGAAGGGCAAGAGGAAAAAGTATTATGTGGATGGCACATTTGGTTGTAGAGATTACCAGAACCTTCAGTCTTCATAAATCACTGACTCTCTCTCTTGCAAAACAGCTTTCAAGGGAATTCTCTTTGTTGCAACCACAGACCAAAATACACTATATAGATTTCTTTTACTACAATCTTACCATAGTAGTTTAAGAAGTCCTATTACAAAATGCTTTAATTGGTGTACTCTTATATAGAGTCAAGGAAGCAATGTAATAGCAGAAGACAGCGTAGAGTGCTTCTAGATCCTAGGAATTTTTGTCATATACTACCTGGTAAGCAAAGAGCTACAGAACTCATAGCCACAACCGTTTATGTCTACTATATTTCACTTAATTAGCTGTAGCTTCAGTGCATTCAAACTGTGCCCAATGTCTCTTAACTAAGAGTTCTGTCAGCATGAACAATTTGAACAGATTAACACTGTCTCCAATTGAGAAGAACAAAAGCAAACCAAACTCACCTCCCTCTCTCATCTCCAAATTCTGTAAACCAGGGAGGGAGAGGGACTTTAGAACTCAGGCATGGAAGTGAGTACTGATAATGGTCACTTAAGTTTTTAACCTGAGGGGGAGCAAACTGAACCAAACACAACTGGGGGTGGGGAGTGGGGGAAGATAAACTAGGCAAATGAACCCAAAATCAAGGACAAACGACCCGATAGAGCAAAGCCCTCTGAGAAGCAAGAGCCCTAGGTTTGGGACTATATCAGGTAGGAGGTCAGCTCTGCTCTGTGTAGGTGAATGTTGGACCTAAGGCCTGCAGTTTAGTGAGAAGTGGACTAGGCAGCCTAGCCCCTCTTTAATGTCACTGAAGTGCTCTGATGAGATATAACTTTTCCCCATGTTCACTGGTGAAAATAGGTGCCTTTTTGTAGTGTTCCACCAATTCATCCATAGTATGAAACCGACGCTGTCCAATGCAATAGACATTGTCCAAAAGCTGCACCTTGAAATGTTTGTTCTTCCCTGATGCTTTAAGAGATACGGAGAAGTCACTGGGCTGTAAGGAAAAAAAAACACATACATAACTGGGTTATAACATGATCACAGAAAAAGGGATGTAGTGGGGGTACACTAAGCAGCCACACATTTCAAAAGCCACTGTGCGAATGAAAAGAATTTACTTTGATATAACAAATGTTCATTTCTCCCAGAGTCCAAATGATCATAACTTTCAAATAGATTTTTTCCCCCAGCACTATAAGATGACTGACATTCATAATAATAAACCTGAGGCACTAGGGGACTCTGATAGAACTTTCCAATCAATAAAGGTTAAATTATGTTCAATATAATTTCAGCATGAATTCCTGTACAACAGTTTCCTCATCTATAAAAGATGGGGGCTGAACTCAAAGATCTTTAAGAATCCATTTCCAGTTCTAACAATCCATGCATGGTAAATAGAGCAACTCTCAGATAATGGGATTATTTAAATAACCATAACAATGCATTCCTACAACAGTGGATAAACTGGAATTTGCTGTAAATTATTTATATATTGGCACAGAGTCTGGGAATAAATACTTACCTGTTTCTATCACTCTGTGAAATAGGGAAAGCACCTACCTACAGTTCTCTGCTAGGTTACTTAGGGGGAAAAAGTGTCACATTATGAATAGGTGTGAAGATGGATATGACCCCCTCAAGAGAGGAGGCTATCTTATGCAACTCCTTCATTTTCAAGATGAACAAATTGAGACTTGAGGCATTTCAGTGACTTACACAAGGCCATAAAAGTTGACAGTAAAAGAACCAGGATTCAAACCTGAGATCTCTGATTCCAAGCCTAGCACATTTCCCACTATCCCACCCTGGGAATTTATTTTCCTTATGAAATAATAAGTCTCCCCTTCCCCATTACTCTCAACAAAATTTTAAAAGCTAATTAAATTGGAGTAGGATTCTCTTACTTATAAATAATGGGCATTTCTTGGGGTGGCTAGGTGGTGCAGTGAATAGAGCACTGGTCCTGGAGTCAGGAGGATCTGAGTTCAAATTTGACCTCAGACACTTAACACAAAACTAGCCATGTGACCTTGGGCAAGTCACTTAACCCGAATTGCCCTGCCTTCCCCTCTCCAAAAAGGAAAAAAATATTATGGGCATTTCTTTGAAAATGGACCAGAACAGGCATATCACAAGGTATCAGTGAATCAGTCAACAAGCATTTATTAGCTGCCTACCACGTGCCAGCCACTGTGCTAAATCCCTGGGGATACAAGGAAAAGCAAAGGCAGTCCCTATTTTCAAGGACCTCCCATTCCAAAGGGGACAACAATATGTAAATAATGAAGAGACAAACAAGATATATACAGAGGAGATGAAAGGTGATCTCAGGGACAGCAGGCATTAGTGGGGGTAGGGGTGGGAAAGACATCCTGCAAAGGCAGCATTTGAGTTGAGTCTTGAAAGAAGTAAGGATTCTAAGAAATGGATGGAGGTGGGGAGAAATAGCAGAAAAGATAAGAAAAAAATCAGAGCATGTGAAGGCAAAAGAAGTTAATATTTTATTTTATTTTTTTTTACTAATGTGACCTTACCAAGGGGAACTTACATTACAATGAATTTTTAGTAAAGTGGCATTAAACAAAGGAACAAAGGAGCAAGACTCATTTCCAGGTATTCTGTATTATTTTCAGAAGGATAGCCACTAGAGGGCCTGTCTTGCTTTTTCTTGGGGGTAAAACAACACATTAAAAATATAGCTTCAAATTTTTCAGAAGCAAAGCACAAGAGGACCCTGACTATGTATAACTATTTCACTCCAACTTGAGTGTATACAAAGCATAATATTCTAAATAACTACTCTGGGAAAACCATAAAACACAATTTTATCTCAGATTTCACTGAGCATCACTACCTTGGCTGGGGCTGCTCTGGAGCAAGATGAACAGAAGCTGCTTAGAAGATACTTCCTTAGTTATGTGTGTTTTGAAGAAAAAACAAATTCTAAACTACCCTTGACTTGGTTACTCTGTTTAGGATCCCCCCCCCCCCCCCCGAAAATACAGCAGAATTCTGAGAATCCTGTAACACAGGGCTGTTGCATAGCAACATCACACAACAGTGACAGCTACATAAGAATTTTGTGATGTGGTCCAAAGCTTTTGTTTCACTTCCACACAGATCGTACTATACAAGCAAACTTTTATGATCAAAGTGTGTTCTGGACTGGCCCCAACTCAGGCCAGTCCTCTGACAGTCTGTATCTGATAGTGGAACAAAATGAGACAAGAATAGGTTGTTCAACCCTTAACAACAGGACGGTAACTTAGCCATAGGAGAAAAAAGATATTTAATAAGGATAAGCACTGAGGCAGCTAGGTGGCAAAGTGGATAGAGCACTGGGCTTAGAACCGTGGCAGTGCCAGGACAGAAAGGAAGGATACGTGAAAACTGTACACTGTAGTATGTTAGGACAAGCCCTGGAGATAGGTGCTCAAAGGTCCTCATGGATACTTTCTCCTTTGGTGAGGAGGAGGTGATGTCAGCAGCCTGAGCCATTGGTCTCCAGAGCTAGTCAAAAGCTGTTGATAATTTCAACACTTTTTGAGGAAGAATTAGCCTAACTTACACAGCCACTGCTCCTGCCATCAAAGGATGTGTATTCATACAGAGACATAGGGATCGATACGCGTTTGGGAAATGGTATATATGTACCTTCTCAAAATCTTATTTCAGCAGTTTTCAACCTGTGGGTCGCGACCCCTTTGGGGGTCGAACAACCCTTTCACAGGGGTTACAGGGGTCACCTAAGACATATATAATAAAACATATATTTCTGATGGTTTTCGGAACCAAGACAACGTTCCTCTATCCATCTCCAGGTGGGTCTGCCCACATAAGAGTAATAAAGGGTCGCGGCATTAGGAAGGTTGAGAACCACTGCCGTATTTGGATGACTCATGAGGACATGAAGGTTGCCTTGGGCTAAAGGCTATGGCACCAAAGTGTAAATTCTGGTTGGTTCTATTACGCTGGAAAGCCTTCAGGTAAAGCAAGCCAGCAGTCTGGCCACAGCAACCCATGAAACAAATGTAAAATGGTTCCACACCACCCACTTCATTCACGGCACAGACAGTGGCCAAAGAACAAGAACAGAGAGGGAGGGCACTAAGGATGACAAAGATTTCAGACTATCTAGAAACATCAACTTAGCCTGGGGCAGAGAAATGTGAGATGCCCTGGTTAGTGATCAAAAAAGGAACACTCTTCAGGTGAAGAAGCCTACTTTATACGAGGCACTAGGCTAAGTGTTGGCCATAAAAAAAATAGTCCTAGCTTTCAAGGAACTCAGAGTCTGAAGGGGGAGATGCACATAACTCTGTACAAACAGGATGTCTACCAACTAAGCCAGAGATAATCTCAGAGAGCAGGATCTAAGATTAAGGAGGAGACTGCAGAAAGCTTCTTGTACAAGGCAGGTTTTAGCTGATACTTGAAAGATGCCAGAGAAGCTAGGAGGTAGAACCGAGGAGGGAGAGAGTTTCAGGCATGGGAGACAGCCAGTAAAAAGACAGAGTGCCAGGTCTGTAGTAAGAAAGACCTGAGTTTGAATTTTGCCACAGCTGTGTGATTCTTGGCGAATCAACGTCTATTTGATTTTCCTCACCTGTATAATGGAGATAGTAACAGCACCTTACCTTCTGTAATGATAATGAGAATTTGAAGATCTTCCCTGACCCTTAATATGCTGTATCAGCAAGCACTCTAGCATACCCGGGGCAGCTGCTAGCACAGGTTCTTAGATCTGCTTTTCTAAAGGAAAGCAACTCAAAATGGGTTAACAATCTCACTTTAATCAATCAAACAAATATCATTTACCTAGTTCAGGGGGAAAAGTCAACACCCTGAACTTCAGAGAATGCAAACAGAATACAAACACGAGTTAACAAGCAGAAGTTACAAGCAGACAAAGAAAGAGATCAGCAGACAGGCTTCCAAACCGTCTGGCCATTACATCAGTTACCTAGTCAGTTACCAGAGAGGGAAGCCCCAACATCTGGGTTTTTCAAAGCTGGGGGGCTCAACGGCTTCCCAGAGTCTCTTCTGGACAAATCACACAACTCTTCTCAAAGTGAGCCCCAAAGCAAAACCCCACATCAGGGCGTATATATAGCCCTCTCCTGGCTCGGAGAATGTCACAGCCCTCTTGACCCCCTGCCCAATCACAAAGCTACAAGGCGTGGGCATTCCTGAAGAGCAAGCCTCCCGCCACAGGCTCCACGTGACCACATTCAGCCTATTAAGGGGCACAGTATACTTTCAAATAGGGGAAGGTTCTCAGAGTCAGGTAGCCACTTTAACAAAGGGCCTGGGGGCAGGGAAGATCTTCAGATTCTCATAACATATGCCTAAGAGAATTTGAAGACCTGCCCTGCTTTGAAAATGAACTCTGCCCCTGAACAGGCTGAAAGTAGTCACACGGAGCTTGTGGTGGGGGAGTTTGCTGAAGGGTGGAGCAGACCCCACAGGGGGCTGGGAGTCAGAGCAGCAAGGTGGTTGGGAGGAAAGTTTGTTTCTGAGGAAGACAGATAAGCTTCTTAGTAAATGCTGGTCAAACATTGGTTTGTGGGAAGGATATGGGATGGTGTGGCTCTCTGTTACATTGTGGTGCATTAACTTCTATGTTGCTATGATGGATTTGGTTTCCTGGTGTCTAAATGTTTTGCTTCTGTCTTCTATATGAAGAACCTGTTATATTTTGGTGATTGCACATCATGCAGGTATATTTATAGTAATTGTGGGCACTGTGAATATTGCATTGATGCTACACCTTTCAGGTTGTTGTAAGGATAATACCTGCAAAGTGCTTAGCATAGTGCCTAGTACATAGTAATCACTACATAGATGTCAGTAGTTATTATTTTTATTAATTTGACAGCTGAATGGACCAGGCTACTGCAACAGTAAAGACATGAAGGGTGAAAGCTTGCACCAGAGTGGTGGCAGTGCCAGAGGGAAAGGAGGGATACACAAAAGATGTTACAAAGGTAGAAATGACAAGACTTGACCACTGACTGGATGGACAGGGGGAAGACTGAGCAATCAGGATGACAAGTTGATTGGGAGCCCAAGTGACTGAAGTGTGGCAGTACCCCTGATGAGAAAAAGGAAGTTGGGAAAAAGGGAGGGTTTGGGGGCAAATATAATGAGTATGACTTTGGTCATGATGAGTTTAAGATACATTTTACAGGATATCCTATTCAAGATATCCAACAGAGAGTTGGCAATGGGAGAGTAATGTCAGAAGAGAGTGAAGGCTGGAGAAAAAGATCTAAGAATTATATCTAGAGAAGATGGGTGAATCCACGGGAGCTGATGAGATCATCAAGAGAATTGGACAGAGAAAAAAGCCCAAAACAGACCTCTGGGGACACCCCTAGTGAGCAGGTGTGACCTAGATGAAGATCTAATAAAGGAGAGAGAAGGAACAGACAGGTAGGAAGAGAACCATGTGAGGGCACAATTACAAAAAACCCAGAGAAAAGAAAGTATAAGGAGAAAAGGGTGATCAACAGTGTCAAAAGCACTAGGAGGTCAAGAAGGATGACGTTTGAGAAAAGACTATTAGGAGCTGGTGGTTAAGAGATCATTGGTAATTTGGGGGAAAGTATAGTTATGCCTTCCCCATTATGGCTTTGATATACTGTGGGCTGGCATAAATAATTAAATGGGAATTTTGGGGGAGTTTTGTAGAAGCTGCAGACAACACTCAAAGGCCAGCACATGACACAGAGCCTATGACCAAATGCTTAACCCAAATTTTACAATAAGGGAAGAAATCAGATTTTTTTGTATACTTTCCAGATTGCAGAGGCACTGCACCCCCTAAGCCTCGTGATGTGGAAGGGATAACTGTAATTGCAGTTGAATAATGTCAGGAGCCAGACTGAAGAAAAAAAAAAGGAGAGTGAAGAAATCTAGTGGATACAGCATCCTGAAGTCATTTAGCCACAAAAAGGAGAAGAGATATGGGGTGATAATTAGCAAATATCAAGTGAGAGTTTTTGAATGCTATCAATCTTGATGGTCTCATAAATGAAGCTGGAAGATTAAAAAATGAAAACTAATTGAAAGATTCACTCACGAGATCTCCTTGGTAAGGTAAATAAGAGTTGCAGAAATTAATTTTATGGTATATCAAGAGGCATCAAAAAATTTCATGGGGCATTTACAAAAAAAAACAAAACAAAAAAACACCTAGGAATATGACTGTAATTTATATACCTACATATAATACAGAATATAAGGAAGTAATAAAATTAAATAAAAACTCTGAGATTCTACTAAATGGAGGATTGTAAAAAAATAAAGTAGAAATTATGCTTCAAGAATAAGGTTAAAGGCTTAATCTTCTGGTAGTACAAACTACCATACAGAAGCCTCATACCTATATATGATGAATAATTATTTCAAGAAGAGTAGGAAGGCACCAGACAAGGCAGCACCAAACACACACACACACACACACACACACACACACACACACACACACACGATTACACTATAATAGTCAGGAAAGCATCAGTTATGAATGTGGGTATAATTTCTGATTCAGCAGTCTGTGGTGCCCCTACTTAGTAATTATTAGTAATATTAATTAGCAATTTAGCAATTATTAGCTTATTAGTAATGTTAATTGAGGCATAAGGTATATTTGCCCATTAAGCACAGAAGATTCACAGCCCTGAGTCCAAAGTGAAAAGGGGTTCTTGTAGAGATGGTGAGGTCTTCCAGATGGTCCTGTTTGCCAGTGACATTATTTTGCAGTCATTAAGACCAGGCACACTGCAGACCTTCCTAAGTAATTACTCAAAAGAGTTCAGTCTACCTAAACAGGAAAAACCAAGTGGATGAAGAATTTTTATTGTCCAGAGCATCATACGCAGATGGATGACCAACACGTAGAATGTATCTATCAGTACACTTATTTCAAGCAGATAATACGCCTGGAAAATTGGTTGGGTGTAGAACTGGAGGAAGGAAACAGATTGCAGCACCTTCGGAAAACTGTCTTTTAACGACCTCTAAACTTCTCCCCCAAAACAAAGTTCCATGTTTTTTTTTTAAAACAATAGAATTCTTTCATGGCTGCTTTATGGCTGTTAGTCATAGTTAGTTATTATTCACAAGTCTCTGAAAAAAATTAAAGGTAAGAGTCACCCAAAGGCCAATGGAGACAGGCCAATGTTAGAGCAGGCTCTAACATATTACTGGCAAAGAGCTGCATTAGAGAAACAGGGTTCAGGATGTCATCAGAGATGTATAATAGGAAAAGGAGAGTCTGTCATTGGTGATAACTGGCTAATAGCTTATTAGCATCTGGGCAGTTTTGGAAGATGGTTCCTAAAACACTGGTTGGAGAGGATTTATAGGAATTACTTAAGATGGACAGCCTGCATCATCAAAGTGAGTGCCCAGATTGACGAGATCACAAATCCCCTGCAGCATCACAGGTACATGAGTGAGCCTTACTATATGAGCAAAATCAAAGCTAAGTAGTTAGAAGAATTCCCAAACAAAAGTTTATGTTTAATTCAACTTAACCAGTAATTTAATGTGTGTGGGTAAATTAACTGAGGAAAAAAAATGACCTTTATTTATGGTCAGTGCTTGTATTTAAATAAGGCTGCAGAGTTCAAGCTTACGTACAGTTTTACACCTTTAAGCACAGAAGATTTTCCCTAAGAAATAGAAGGCATATTATATCCAACACTGCCAATGACTTTACAACTGTGTTTTTAACACTTCACATCTAAACCCCAATGATAGGAGGACATGACGAACTTCTTCACTTGGCAGATCTCTAAAGGCCAGCCTAGATCAGCCTATTCCCATGGTCTTAGGCTCTCCCTGCAACACTTGGGATTTCCTAGAGATTTACCAGACAGTTGTCTCATTTAGTCTATGCCTGCCTACCTCTTCCCAGTACCTCTGATTCATGCATTATTTTATATCATAGTTACTAGTGAATGTGTTTACCTAGGGAGAATTACCTTGGATTACCAAAATTAAATTTTTTAAGGCCATAACATGACCTCACTAAGCATCAATCAGCTTTTTAGCTGACTTGTTAGCAATCCTAGTTCATCTGCCTCCTATGCTGAGAGCAGCTCTGTTATATCAGGGGACTGTATCTGAGGCAGCAAGAAGAGTAATTAATTTGCAGATAGGTCCAACATTTAGGGCCTATAAGTGGCTACTGGCTGTTTCCTCATCTCCAAAATAGATAATTTTCACACTCCCTAACTCACAAGGATATATTGGGAAAGGCATTTTTTAAAACTTTAAAACATGAAGTATTAACTTATATTTTGCATGTTTCTTTAAAGAAATTCCCAAATCATATATATAACTTATTGCTAGTAAACTCAGAGAAAACAAATAGAATATAAGAAATAGTGATTTATCGGGCTAAGAAGTCCCATATTAACGGGAATGCCAGGGCAAACTTCATTTTATTTTCCCCCTCATTCTTTCTCCAAATGACTGTCTGGTCATGGTCTAGACTTGGGTGACTTAGTCTAAGGTAGGGGTGGGGAACCTGTGGCCTTGAGGCCACATGTGGCCCTCTAGGTCCTCAAGTGCAGCCTTTTGACTGAATCTATACTTCACAGAACAAATCCCCAGGGATCATGTCATATTGTTCCTTGTCTAGAATATCTACCCTAAGTAGGAGGTTGGGACACTAAGGGCAGTATTCAAGGTGCCTTTAAACCAACTCAAGAGCCTGGGGTCTAATCTAAGACAGACTTAGGTTCTGGGACCAACTCCAACATGTGTTCATACATGTGTCTTCAGGGAAAACTCTGCTACAAAATATAACGTGCATATAGTGAGGCTTACAAGTTGCTTTACAACCACTATTTCATTTCATCTTCACATGCTATCCTCATTTTATAGATGAAAAGACTGAGGCTTAGGAAAGGTAGATATGTTTCTCAAGATCATATGATTTGTAACAGCAGGGGAGATGAAATTCAATTCAATTCCACAGATCTGGAGCCTGATGTACTTTCTATTATATTAATGTTCCTCTTAAAAAGGGGGTTTGAAATCTTTTTTATGTCATAAACACTTTAGACAAGAGGTGTGGAATTTGTGGCCTTGAGGCCACATGTGGCCCTCTAGGTCCTCGGGTGCATCCCTGACTGAATCCAAACTTCACAGAACAAATCCCCTTAATAAAAAGATTTGTTCTGTAAATTGGACTCAGTCAAAAGGCCACAGCCAAAGACCTAAAGGCCACATGTGGCCCTGAGGCTGCAGGTTCCTTACCCCTGCTTTAGACTGTCTGGTAAAGCCTTTGAACCCCTTCTGAGAATAACGCTTTCAAAAGCATAAAATACAATATATAAGATTACAAAGGAAAACAATTATATTGAAATGTGTTCAGCTGTTTTTCAGTCATGCCTGACTCTTTGTTACTCCATTTGGAGTTTTCTTGATAAAGATATTAGAGTGGCTTGCCATTTCCTTTCCCTGATCATTTTATAGATGAGGAAACTGAGGCAAAGCAGGATAAGTGACTTGCCCAAGGTTACACAGCTACTAAGTGTCTGAGACCAGATTTGAGCTGAGGAAGATGAGTCTCCCTGACTCCAGGACTAGCAGTCTAATCCACTGTGCCACTGAGCTGCCTAACTGAAATACATACCAAAATATTTTTTAAAAACGTTTACAGATTTCAGGTTAAGAACTCGTATCTTAAAGTGAGTGACTTAAAACAAAATTACACATAGAGGAATGATGCATAGGACTACACATGTGAAGGAGGAGCTATACCCCTTGGGTTCAGCCCCTGCTTGTAGGGATGCCTTCATGACCAGTTTTCTATGTCACACTCTGGAATTTCAGACGGGAAGGGAGTGTGCTGCACTCCACCCCCATAATGTAGAGTGTTATGCTAATATTTCAAAGTGGTAGTTTAAATTTAGACTGCTGAATACTCTTAACACATTCTCTTTGTCTGTCTATCTGCAACTGAGAAGCTGGACCAAACCAAAGAACCCAGAGTTTCTCCACATGTTTTAGTATGCGGTATTATTCACATGAGACCCTGAGGAATATTTGTTTTTTGTTCTAAACTCTGTCAACTCCCACACGATTTTGGACAAAACACTTAACCTCTCTGGGCCTCAATCTGTAAGATGAGAGGGCTGGATTACATGGCCTGCCATGTTCCTTCCACCTCTAAAGCTATGATAATTCATCATTCTTCCAGTCACATAAATAAGCTTTCTGCATGGATAGGACTTGGGAACTGACTGGATGGGGAGACTGGGAGACTGAGGACAGATCGGCAGAAACTTTCAAAATGGGACAGCAACACATCATTCTAGTCGGCATTAACTGCACTATTTTTAAGGATTTTCAGAGACTGTGGTGGGCCAAATAGAAAGTGCTATTAATTAGGAAAAACAATAAAATAGTATTTAAAAAAATTAAGAGTAGGATGTTAATGTGAATACCTGAAATTTGAGAATGGTTGTTAAAGAACAGCAGTAGGATGGGTTCTTCCTCATTTTTGTCCACACCACTGTGTGACCCTACACAAGTCACTGTTCTTGATGAACCATGGGTGGAGGTCCCAAGATGAGTTCTCTTTAAGGTTTGGACTAGCTAAGCTTTAAGATTCCTTAACAGCTATATATCTTACACTATCATCCTCTCCTTTTTTATTGACGTTATCAGCTCATGTGTTTAATTTTAATCCCTATGCAAACGACTCCCAAATCCATACATCCAGGCCTGGTTTCTCTCACGATCTTTAGTCCTGCATCAATCTACCAATTAATATTCATTAAGTACCTACTATGTAGTAATACGCATCACCAACTGTGGCAATTACCATTTATTAAGTGCCTATGCAAGCATGCTACTGCATTGGCTATTTTGACTTGGGTATACTGGAGAGCACTGGCGTCAAACTCCAACAGGAGACCTCTAAACCGTAGGTTCCCAAGGTGTGTAATCCCTGCTAGGGGGTGCTGGAATGATCCAGGGAAGGTGGCAGTAGCCCTGGCTACACATGGGGGGCACTGAAAGCATAAGGAGAGAAGAGAAAGGAAGAAAATTTTGAAAAACTGTTCCTACATGTTTCATTTGCTGTGAAACAGAGTTAAAGTCATAGTAATTACATTATTTTCCAAACAAACACACAAAATGCAAGTTATCACCCATCAGTGGTCAAGTCTGCTAACAGGTCTTAACAAGCAAGTATGGGCAGGCGAGGGTGTCATACATTGTTGGGAAATCCAGTATGTATCAGGTGGAATATGTGCATGTAATAACTAGTTTACAGTATGATACTATATGGTTATATGACACAACATAACCATCAAAATTTCAATGCAAGAAGAAACTCACAAATTTACAATACATTATTAAATTTAAGATGTATCATTTAAAAAACTCACATTTTTTGGAAATGACACAAATTTTAAAAAAACCACTAAAGGGTTAAAGAAAGTAAATTTCCAGGAGCATGCAGAATACATTTTTTTTAAAGGGGACAGCTGACTAAAAAGTTTGGGAACCTCTGTACTAAACTGTACATAAGGATCCCTGCAGGTCTCATGTTGATATACATTAACATTATGTTTTATTGCACTTTTACATATTTTGCTAAATATTTACCACTTACATTTTAATCTGATTCTAGTTGTATTTGCTGCCCATGGGCTGCGTGTCTGACATCTCTCTGGCAAAGAAATCTCAAACTAAATATATCCAAAATGGAATCATTATCTTTCCCTCAAATTCAACACCTCTTCTGAATTTCCATCCTTCTGTCAAGGGTACCATCACCCTTCCCATCATCACCCAAGTTCACAAACTCAACTCCTCACTCTCCCTCACCCTACATAATGAACTGGATGCCAAGTCTGGTTTATTCTAGTTCTAAAACAGCATTTGCATGCCTCCCTCTCAACTCACAAGACTCTGATCATGTCACTTCCTTGTTCAATCACCTCTAATGGCTCCCCATTACCTCTAGGATCAACTATAAACTCTTCTGCTTGACATTTAAATTCCTTTCCTGTTAGGCTTCAGTCTATATTTCGGGTTTTTATTATCCATTAGTCCACTTCCTTCACTCTACAGTTTGGCCAAACTGGCCCAGTGTTGCTCCTCACATATATTCCCCATCTCTGAATCTCATAAGGCCATTTTCCCATGAATGGATTGCATACCATCTTCATCCTCACCTCTGCTTCTCAGAATCAAGTTTCCTTCAAAGCTCAAACTCAAGTGTCATTTTCTATATGGGGTCTTTATATAGAGGTAGCTGGTGGTATAGTGGATAGAGCACAGGGCCTAGAGTCAGGAAGATCCGAGTTCAAATCCAGCCCTGGACATTTTTTACCTGTGTGACCCTATGCAAGCCACTTAGCATCTGTTTGCCTCATTTCTCTCAACTGTAAAATGAAGATAACAGCATCTCTCTTTCAGGGTTGTTGTGAAGATCAAATGAGATAGTTTCTGTAAAATGCTTCAGCACAGTGCCTGGAACGAAGTAGGCACTATATAAATATTTACGTTATTCCTTTCCCCTCTCCTAATCCCTCCTTTGTCTGCAATTCCTAGTTCCTCCTCCTCCCCAATTACTATCTATTTATCTGTCTAGATCTCCATTTTGTATATATAATCCCAACTTCAATATGAAATGTGCATATGTATATATGTGTGTGTGTCTAAGTATACACGTGCTGTTGTTAATAAGTAATGTATCATGAGCTAGCATGAGATGAGTCTGAGAAAGGAGATAAAACTAACGTAAAAAGAATTTTCAGGACAAGAATTAGAGCCAATTTATGAGATCGGTTAGGGATTTATGAGAAAAAATAACATGTTTATTGATTACCCTTGAATCCAATGTAAATCTGACAGATGAGAGGTGTATCTTGGAGTTGTTTAATTTGAATTTCTCTAGTCAATAGTGATTTAGAGCATTTTTTCATGTGATTATTGATAGCTTTGATTTCTTCTTCTGAAAACTGACTATTCATATCCTCTGACCATTTATTTATCAATTGGGGAATGACTTTTATTTTTATAAATTTGGCTCAGTTCCCTATGTATTTGAGAAATGAAGCCTTTAACAGAGAAACTTGCTATAAAAAATTTTCCTCCAGTTTCCTGTTTTCCTTCTAATTTTAGGTGCGTTAGTTTTTGTTTGATTTCACGCCATGAAAACTGTCCCTTTTACTTCCTGTGATCCTCTACTTCTTGCTCGGTCATAAACGTATTCCTAGATCTGAGAGGTTCATTTTTCCATGCTGCGCTAATTTACTTCTGACGTCACCCTTCATGTCTAAGTCACGTACCCATTTTAACCTTCTCTTGGTATATGGTATGAGATATTGATCTATGCCCAGCTTCTTCCAAACTGTTCCTCAGTTTTCCCAGCAATTAGTCTCAAGTCAATTAGATGGCAGAGAGGTGGGGGTTTGGTATTTGGTATGGGAAGGTATGTTCTCACCTTAGAACACACCGTTACACCTCTGTAATGGGTGGGTCAGCACAAAGTCTCCAACATAGGGATGTGCAAACATACATGTTTTTCTTTATCGCTCCCCTCCAATCATCAAATATGTTTTCTGTGTTACGATAGAATATAAATCCGGTGAGGGCAGGCATGTTTTTATCTTTGTATTCCTAATATCTAGCACTGTACCTGGTACCCAGAAGATAACTAATAATTACTTGATCTGTTAATCCACTACTGCTTCCTATCTGCTTCCTAATCTACTCATTTAAAGTAACTTTTTTCTGTTTCCTGTTTTCTCCAACCGTTGTTCAAATTCTTTAGTGGACTGAGGGCTCACACAAATGACTTAAGATAAGCTCTACAAAATCAAGATGATACATTTCTGTAGCTACGGTTTTGAGACATAGTTTTTCACATTTTCTACTTCGTAGCACAAATGTGGTTAGCTACATTGGGGAAAATAAAATCTGTACTTGCTGGGACCTGACATTTCAGTACTAACAAGACTGGAGGAGCCTGGATAATCACTAAGGGTTCAATCAGGCACTGTGACTTAAATGAATTTCCTCCTTCTTTATGCTCTATTCTGATTTCCTATTCTTACTCTGGTGATAATTTTAAAGTAAACAGTGCTGCCAAAAAGTTAAAAATGTCTGTCTCTATCCCTGACCAAATCTGTACAAGCTTCCACAGTCCTGGCCACAGAGTTATCAATACCGCCCTCCTTTCTCCAATGCGATCGCTTTCACAAGTCTAAGAAAACACACGCATCGGTTGCTTAGTTTAGTAATATTCATTTCAAAGACAAACACAAATGTTCAGTAAACAGGTAACAGGGAGGTAAGAGAAAGTAGCAAAAAAAGTATTTGTAAAATAAGTCTGATATTCGAATTTAAGACCTTGAGCACATGATAATTAGGTTGGCTTAAATAATGATTTTTGTCTGTTTGTTTCAACAACAGTGAAATCATGTTCTCTTTAAATTTACTTTCAAAGGTTTCCCTCTTTCTAAATGCATTTCTCCAGGCTTTATACTTATTTAAACCTTCTCTGGCTGGAATAACAGGGAATTCCACCCCACCCCCCAATCTTTGCAGTCATGTATTTATTCTGGACAACTTGACTGTCATTTTTGATGACCAGTCTTAACCCTTTTTACAACTTCTAAGATTCAATGAGTTTGCTACTATAAGTCTTATGGTCTGTGTGCAACATTCTTTCTCTTTGATAATTTTCAAGTCAGAAATATTTCCCCTCCAGTCATCAGAGGATACCACCACTTATTTTTAAAACCTAACATCCTTCTCCTTCCCTGCTCTTTCCATGCCTGCTCTATCCTCCTGTTTCTCCCTTGAGCATTTTGACTTACGACAGGTGAAGACTTAGCAAACAAGGCTAGATTATAAGTTTTTTTCTTTACCATTATCAACTTGATTAGCTGCTCAGTTAAATGCTGTCCTCATAATCCCTACTGCATTTTCATAAAACAAGAATTCTCTGTCCAGGAAAAGAATAGTATCATAAATTTCGAACATTCTTGAATCTTTCATCCCAGAAATTCTAAATGCTAATTCTCTTACTTCACCAAGCATACACTAAACAGAAAATGTAGCTACTTCTCTCAACTTCCCAAATGTTTCTTCAATTATCTCAAGACTTATACTCCCACTGTACTTCTCACCTGGCCATCCCACTAGGAAGCGGTACATATAGTAATACTTCAAAGTCCTCAAGGGAGACCACTAAATAATCTGTTGTAGCACCGTGGTTTCCAATGCCAACTTCTAAGCTTTGTCATTTAATACAAATAATTCACTAATATATATAATAGAAATGCAGACATCACCTTATTGGTCTAATCAAAAGTAGCAACGTTCTTCATATGGAACCCAATGAAATTCTGGGGACAGTAGTGGACAGGTGAGAGGCAGCTTTATATGGTGGATAGTGAGGTGGCCTCCAAGTCAAGAACACCTGGGTCAGGTTCTGCTTGACATATCCTGGCTGTGTAACCCTGAACAAGACCTTTGATTATAATTTGCAAAGCAAATATTAATGGGAAATTAACAATTAATGGGAAAACTTCCTCACCTGGGAGGTTCTACACCAATGAAACCACATCTCTGGATAAAAAGAAAGGTGAGTACAGGAGCAATATGCTCTCCACTTCTGTTCAGAGATGTGCTTTGTACTTTGAGAACTACATTTAATATGCTTTCTCCTTCTGTCTCTCAAATCTATTATCTCTCTCTTCTGAAAAGTAAGATGCTCTTTCAGTGTTCTGTCATTTAGTTAAAAATCAACATACTGATCATCCTCTCCAGATGCCTTATATAGGATGATTTCAATCAATATGAATTCTAATGCCTCTACTTAAACCATTTCCAGGCAATTGATTCCATCCATTTTTTTTCACATGTCTTCCTTACTGATCAAACTTGACACAATTTTCTCCTCTCTTTGCACCCACCCATCCATCCATCCATCTATCAGTCCAACTCCAAAACCAATCCTTCACGTCCACAGAATTCTATTTTAATTTCACTGATGCAATGATAAATCACATGTCCAGAGGACTGATACAATGATAAAAACCACAAATCCAGAAGAATGAAGATGACTCAAAAGAGCTACCTCCTGTCAGACATGATGGACTTAAAATCTAGAATGAGACCTGCATAATTAATTAGACCTGGCAAACGTGTGGATTTGCTTTTACTGGACTATGCCTCACACATGGTAGTTGCTTAAAAATGTTCACTGATTGAATGATTAATTGCTCACATGGGGAAGGGAGAGATTTTTTTAAAAGAATCTGATATTCATGTTTTATTATCTCACACAATCAAGTATTATTCTCATTAAAAAAGACAGTAGACTTGAGAGATAGAAGGGATTTTGGAAGTTATCTCATCTAACACCCTATGTGATGAACAAAAGATCATTGAGCCTCCCTGATGAAGTGTCTCCCTTAATGAAGAATTCACTTCCTCATCAGGAAGTCTATTCCATTTTCAGACAGTTCTAATTGTTAGGAATTTCTTCATTAAACGGAGATATAATCTGCCTCCACACAGCTTCCATTCATAGGTTGTAATTCTGCCCTTTAAAGTCAAGCAGAATAAGTCTATTCTCTCTTTCACAAGGCAACCCTTCAAATATGTAAAGACCTCTCTCTACTACCAACCCCCTACCCTGAGTCTTCTTTTGTCTGGACTAACTATACTCTGTTTCTTTAACCATTTTCCATGTTAAATCGTTTTGAGTCTCTTCTCTTTCCTAGGCAGCCCCCACCCCCACCCCCACCCTCCTGGATGTGTTCCAGCTTGTTACTGTTCTTAACTTGTGGTACCCAGAACCAGAGGCAATACTGCAGAAGATTATGTTCTGACCAGTGAAAAACATACAGTAGAAATGTCACTTCCTTTATTCCTTTAATATGCGGTTCAAGCACTATCTTCTTCATGAAGCCTTTGCTGATGCCTGCAATTACTAGTATTCTCTAAGAGTAATCTGTATTTAACTACTATATGCATTTATGCAGTTTACATTTATATATGTACCTGCTAACTCCTTCTCCCTCTGTTAGAATGGAAGCTCCCTGTGAGTAGTGCTTTTTTCATTCTTTGTACTCATATCGAAAGCACTTAATACAGCAATGACACAGGGCAGGCATTTAATAAATTCTTTTTTTTTTTTTTATTATTCTGGACATGCTTGTTCAGTTTTTTTTTTAGTTCGACTCTTCGTAACCCCATTGGGGATTTTCTTGGCAAAGATACTGGAGTGGTTTGCCATTTCCTTCACCAGCTCATTTTACAGATGAGGAACTGAGGCAAATAAAGTTAAGTGACTTGCCCAGGGTCACACATTTGAACTAAGGAAGAGGAGTGGATGCTTTATCCACTGTGCCACCTAGCTACCCATTCCAGACACAACTTCTATTCATGTGGTCAAAGATTAAAAGATTGTTCAGTAGTCATATCACCACCAATAACTATTAGAATATTTACTATACTATATAATACATATACGTGTGTGTGTGTGTGTGTGTATGTGTGTGTGTGTGTGTATACATATACCTATGGCATAAACAAAAATTCTAGTCCCAAGCTCAACTAGCCCCAAGCTTAACTCATGGAAGCTTGATCCTTCCTCCTAGGCTCCAGGTTAATGTTAATTGGATAGTAAATAAAATTGCAGTTTGTGGAGTGAAAGAAGAGATCCTTTATTGACAATTCTCTGAAGAAGTGTTTCCCTCACGGGACAAGAAAGATACATACACACACTGAGTGCCACTTCCATCACAATCATTGGTCCCCTCTAGACAGGTCACTCTTCACCTGAATGGTGCTTCTCTTCCTGCCAGAGTAGCCCCTGGTCAGACAATGGGACTTAACTCCTATACCCAGTGTGTCAGTTTGAATCCCAACTGCTTTGAACCAGCTTGGTCTGGTCTCCCTCCCCCTTTGTAGATTCCTTTATATGACTGGATAGTATGTTTTGCCCTTTTCTCCCAGGACCTAGGCCCTTCCATACATCCTGTGCAGGATCCATTTCCAAAACGTTCACAGTTCCTATAGAATCTGTAGAAACAAAACTATCAGTAGTTCTCATACCAACATACATATACACATATATAATACTTGGAATCCACTTTAGAAAATTATATAAAATGTCATTTCTCTGGGTCTCTCAACCTACATTTAAAGAACAAATATAGTAAGATATCCAAATATGCCTTTATCCAATTAATGCATTACAAAAAATCAAACAAGAGATTAAGTACTGAGCCCTTTGGCTCAATACTGGAGGCAACACGCCAAATGTTGAATGACAAGTCAGAGAATCTGAGTTCGAGTTCTGTATGTGCTGCTCTACCACGATAAGCTCTAAATCTTATGACCTACCTTCAGACAGACATGAATTTCATGAAAGAACAATCTTTGTGTTTCTAGGGCACCTTTAAACTCCATTGCCTCCTGACGCTGGGGCAGTGGGGGATTATTTGCTGCCACTTTCATACTCAGTGACATTTACACTCATTTCATGCTCTTTTTAACATTCATACCCCTTTTTCATTCCTCAATCAACATTTATGAAACACCTAACTGTGTGCTAGGTGTACTAATAAGTGCCGTTACTCAGCATGTATTGTTGTACATGTTATAATGAGGATACCTTTTGTATAAAGGTAGGAACAGATGACTGATGGAAGTCCTAACTTTCAAATGTGGTGACTGTGACCCCCTCCTTATATACAGCTCAGTGACTCTAATAGGAAAAACAAAACCACATCAATTGTCAGAAAACTGACTTTTTTCCTAACATGACTCTGATCCATATCAATATGAACTTCTCTATTTGAATATTTAGACTGCTTTTTAGACTGATGTTTTTCAACTTCATTTTCCTTCATGTTTTGATTGCATTGGTATATTTCCCTTACAATTATATTTCAAGACATTTACCTAGTTTCGAGTCTTCCTGTCTGTACTGTAATGTACCTCATACAAGGTCACAGGCTCTTAGCTTTAGTAGCTAGAAGAAAGCTTAAGTGTCGTTTAAGTCCATACTCTCATTTTAAAGATGAAACATACTAGGGCCTTGAAAAGTTAAATTACTTGCCCAAGGTCATATGGGCTACAAGTAGCAGAGTTAGGATTTGATCCCTGGCCCTCTGGATTTAAGTCTGGCGCAATCAGATTTTGCCTTTCTTTTTCTCAACCATAAGGATCCTAAGAGATTGTCAAATGTCTTGCTGAATTCCAGACACACTATGTCTTCCACTCTAGTAATAACAACTGTTGTTATGAATGTCTGCGATATAACTTTGCTGTATAAAATGAAAGTCAGTGTGTTGAATCTCATCTCAAAACATTTCAGAGCCAAATGTAAATTCCCTGGAGTACATATGTACGTATGTGATTGATCAATCTATGAATCAATCTATCTATCTATCTATCTATCTATCTATCTATCTATCTATCTCTTGCCCTACTTTGCCTTTGCCTAGTACCACGCATCAAGCATCCAACTATATATAATATTAGAATGTTACCATATTAGACAGTATGGTTCACAAGAATCTGGATTAATTTTATATTCCAGTATGGCTTAAAAGAAAATTGTGAACGGATAGACTTTCTTGTTCGAATTCAACTGAATACTTTGAAGTTATGATGCAGTATGCAGCTAATATTTCAGAAAGGAGGAAATAAACAAATCTATTAAATCAAAGTGAAGAAGTAGAATCAGAGAAAAGATGTAAGAAGTGAAGATCACCAACTTGCACGCAGTCCCACAATCTAATACAGTATAGTTAGATATCTGTGACCTTGCTAGTATGAAACTCTAAAAAACTTAAGGTAGCAGCATATATTCTACAGATGCTAAAATACTGATTCATGACAGTATTAATCAAAGTTATCCCCAAATTTTCTAATGAAATTTAAATGTCGAATAGAATCAGAACCACATTTAAAGTTAAATGTATACTAATGGAACAAAACCCTGTAGAAAAATGAAGGTGTTAAATTAAGAAAACTAGCTAAGTAAATTAAAAAAGGAACATATGGAAATGCATGAATATTATACAGGGTGCCCCTAAAGTCTTAGTACAGTTTTAAGGTACTGAAGCTGGATATTATTAAAACTTAAAAGTTGCATTAAGATGTTTGGGACATTGCACTGCAATGTAAGAATCGTGGTAGGAAAAAAAATCAGTTTTCTGGCTGTGTGTGTGTCTGTATGTGGGTGTACACACATGGTTTTTCCCATTACAGTGGCTGAACTGAATATAAGGAGGGGTTACTAATCTATTGAATACAGGAGACAGTAAATATGAAAGTGGTAGCACAGAAACTCCCCAACTCCAGTGCAAGAAAGGCAAGAAAGTTAGTTTACAAATGCCAAGCTAAGTGGATGAGGGCAATACTATTGGGAAAAGGATATACCATCCCCATTTCTGGGCTGGGTGGCAAACATCAAGGTTTCCTATCATCCATCACAGTTGGAAGGTGCCTAATGCCAAAAGAAAGTTACTACGATTCCTTGGCTAAGGGTGTGAGGAAAAAATTCTCTGCATGTCAGCATGTGTGCCACAGATCAGTTAACACATACGAACCAGAGACCAGCTAACGTCTGAAAATGATCACCCAGAAAAGTGAAAGCATCTACCTCAGTTGACCTTTCTGTTCCCAACCTCAAAATGACCTCTTTATTCCTTTATATGACTGACTGGTGTCCCCATCAGGAACTCTCAGGAGATCAAGAGAGGGTTTTTGTTGTTGTTATTCTGTTTTAAACAAAAAACAAAAACAATCAATCTTGGGAACAAAAGAACAAACCTAAGCACAATTTATCATTCTGTTAGGCTCCACATCTAATGAGGACAGCACAATTTAGTTAACCACTAGGCAAAAAGAAGCGTCAGCACAGGTAGTATTCACTAATTTGCTGGTCCTTGATGGATTTTATTAGCAAGTTCAATAATACGCTCCTTTCTCCCCTCAATCCATTTCCCTAGAAGGCTCGCCCTAGTTCTGCTAGAATGGTGCCTCATCTGCAAGACTGCAGAGGCTAAGTACGTAAACATCACTGTGTGTCAGAAGACACGAATTTTAGTCACAGTTCTTCAATTAACTAGCTGTGACCTTGGGCAAGTCACTTGATTATGCCTCAGTTTCATCACCTGCAAAATGAGGGGTTTGGAAATGATAGATTCTAGGGTTCCTTGCAGCTAGAATCACATCATAATATGATCAATTTTTCTTAGTATGGATTTTTAATAACAACGAAGACTCACTCTGATAAGGAATGGAGATATCCTAGATTCTGGAAAGCAATGATTATGAACAGGCTTTGGTCAAGTCCAACCAAGCTGGAGAGACAGTCTATGGGAGTGAGGCCCAGCCTAGCTAGATGTGGAAAGACTTATTCTGGTCGTTATGTGATGCATTTTTGGCTACAGAGATTAATGAAAACCATCTACTTAAAGCAAGAAGGGGAGGACTCACATAAATGAAATAAAAGATCTTTTAAAGTACCAAAATATAACAACAAAAATTTAGACTTGTACAATACTTTATAAACTTTAAAGAACTTTACATATATTAGCTCATTGTAATTTTCGTGTCAACGTGGTAAAATTGTTCAGATATTAGGAAACCGAGGCACAGAATGCTTTTGTGGCCTGAGGTCCATTGTGGTTTATGTGACTCACCCAAATAGAAACAGGAGGCAAAATTACATGTTTTGACTCTACTGGTCTTTCACTACAGCATGCTTCATCCCATAAGACCACAAATACACTTCACTTTCAAATAATATCACCACTACTTTAAATAATACAGTATAATACGATAAATAATACAATATAACATGACATAAGTGAATTAAATAAGTACTATGACATAGCATGTAATAAAACACATTATAAATAATACACGAATTTATCCTAACAGGCAGCATGTCGGAGTTGACAGAGGGCTGGCTATGGAATGAGACCCAGTTTCAAGTCCCCCCATCACATATATTGGCTGGGCAACCTTATTAGACAAGTCATATGGCATCTCCAAATTCCCGACAATTCTTTAGGGATAAGAAGTTGTGGAGAAGGTGCCCATCTGCCTGGCAGAAGTCCCTTACCTATAGCTCTTTATGTGGAAGATACAAGTCCAGTTCAAAACATAATTATGTGCATGTAGGGGTAGACATACACACATGCAGATTAAATGTTCACAACTGAGACATTGGAGTTATGACAAATCTTGGCGCAAGTTCTAAAAGCTCCCTACTCTGAAGTTAAATGCTATCCCTGTACCCCACACCTAAGCTATGAATACTGGCCACACTCACTGCAATGGTTTCTTTAATGCTTTACAGCTTCATGTGGACCTCTGCCAACCCACTCCTGTCCCAATTCACAAAGAGCTTCCAATTGATCTTTTCCCTTTCAAACCTCTATGACAATCACTGTATTAAACTCAATCCCCCTAAAAAAGGGAGCTAGGAGCAAGGCATAACCTTCTCCACTGATCACAGACTTAGGAAGGGACCTTAGAGTTCTTCTAATCCAGCGGTTCTCAACCTGTGGGGTGCAACCCCTTTGGGGTGGAACAACCCTTTCACAGGGGTCACAGGGGTCGCCCAAGACCATCGGAAAACACACATTTCTGATGGTCTTAGGAACTAAGACCCCGCTCCTTTATCCGTCTCCAGGCGGGTCCGCCCACATGCAGATATGCCACATCCGAGTATTAAAGGGTCGCGGCATTAGGAAGGTTGAGAACCACTGAAAATCCAATCCCCTCACTTTGCAGATGAGGCAAGTGAAGTCCAGGCAGGTTAAGATGGATATTCCCAAATCAGCTGCCAAATCCTGTCCTTCTATCTCCATGACATCTCATATAAATCGTCTCTTCTCTCTGTTCACACATCTACCACCCTAATTCAGATGATCAACTCTAACTTGAACTACTGCAATAGCCACTTTCTTGTCTCCATGTTTTGGGTCTCTTCCTACTCCAACCCATCCTCCACAGAGCCAGTAACTTTTTTTTTCTAAAGCACAGGCATCACCACCACCTTCTGCTCCATAAACTTCAGTGGCTCCCTACTACCTCTGATAAAATAACAACTCTTCTGCTTGTGTATTGGTAATGGAATTTGGAGATGCCCCTGTATTGGCTTGGTTTTTGGGTTGAGTGTTAAAACCCAGAGCTTGTGAATCCCACTTGTGGGATGGACTTGTTGACGTGAAGAGAGGGGGCTGAACTGGGAGGAGCCGTGAATTGGGAGAGAGACCCAAGCCTAGAGAAGGCCAGAAGGACTTTGGGAGAGCAATATCCAGTATGTGGAGCCTGAGTTGCTGAAAGAAAGACTGCTAAGAGCTTGTTGGAGCTGCCCAGGACTTCTGAGAACTGCCACCCGGAACTGCCAAGGACTGAGGAGGCATGGCTGTGATGCTGGTATTTTGTCTGTCTGTTTTGATGTTGTTTTGCCAGATTCACCTGATGGTGAAGCACAGTGCTGCTGTTGTAGAGGTCCTGGAACCTTGCTGTTGGTTGAAAAGCCCTGAAGAAGGATTTTCCTGCTGTATGTTTACAGAAATCCTGGAAGAGGGCCTTGCTGATGTTTTCAGGGGTTCTGGG
>CM053580.1:140416162-140446387 GCA_028627135.1 Pseudochirops cupreus | reverse complement strand
TTTGTGTTCTCCTACCCCTTTAGAAATTCAGAGATGGGAAGCCTTTGAGTGATTGACCAAATGAATGTACTTTGTTTATGGTTGGAGACTAATCTCAATTTGAGAAGTGACTTTTGACTGACTAAATGAATGTACTGTCTAGGGGTAGAGTAGTACCTGGATTGAATTCAGAACTTGCTAAAGGAACAAGTTACACTGTATTTTGACTTTTTCTGTTCTGTGAATGTTTGCTGAATAAATGGGGTTTACTATGCTGGTAATCCGAACCTTGAAAGTTGCCTTTGCTTGGGCATTACAGCTTGACATTTAAAACTCTTTACAACCTGGCTTCTTTTCCTTAACATCCTCCTTTCAATACCAGCCATACTGGTCTGCTTCCTGTTCCTCACACACAATACCTCATTTCCTATAATTTCCTCTCTCTCCAGCTTTGTCAACTGGCTGTTGATAGTCTCCTTCCTCACCTCAGCCTCTTGAAAACCTTGATTTCCTTCAATAATCATCTCAAGTACCACCTTTTCCTACTTTCCAAAGATGTTAGTATCTTTCTAAGATTACTTTGCATCTAATTTACATACATGTTGTCTCCTCCATTTGAATGCAAGCTTCTTGAGGGCAGGGAATATTTTATTTCTGTCTTTGAATTCCCAGAGCTTATCACAGTACCTGGCTTTTGGTAGCACTTAAAAAATGCTTACCAGTAGAATGTCTTCAAAATAAGATGAGGGTTAGAGTTAGATAGTTGTATAGGCAAACAAGCAGAGGTAGCAATGAGACATAACTTGGTTTGATATAAGAAAAAAAAAACCCACAAGAAATAGCTGTCCAACAATGAAATGGGTTGCCATGAAAAGAAGTGAGTTTCACTCTTCACTGGGGGTATTCAAGCATTGGTCAAATGATCACTTGTCAAGGATGCTACACAGAAGGGATTCTTACCTTGTCATCGGACTATGTGACCTTTATGATAGCACCCAATTATTGGGTTCTATTCGTCTAAGTATATTTGCACTAAACAAATATAAATTTTTATATAAGTAACCCAGGCTATCAGATATTAGAATATAAAGATACCTTTGATCAAGGCAGAAAGGTTCAATTTATGAAACAAATTATAATTTCTGAAATCAGAGATACAAGAGATCGATACCTTGCTCCTTTGCATACCTCAGAAATAAGTTCAGTCTTTAGTATCAACATACAGCCATGCTTATAAGTCCTCCTTGCCACCCCACAGGCCATGAATATTCTAATCATAGATAACTTAGAAATAACACAGAATTGTAAAAACTAGAGCCTGTAAATTTAGGAATCATAATCACTTCAAATTTTATTATGTTATCCATCTTCCAATCAACCTTGAAACAGAGATTAAGAGAAACGCAACATCCAAGAAATAGAGTTTATGAATCTTGTCACTATTATGCTTTACAAATAAAATCTCTCTTAAGTAGTAGATCTCTAAAACAATAAAGGTGTTTTAATTGGTTGGATTCTATAATTGTGTTTCTTTGTACACCAGACATGATATTTCCCTATTTTCTTAAAAGGAAGAATTCAAGCAGTGAAGAATTTTGTGCAGTATAAATTTGTTGGAGGGCATGAGCTAACGGATAGAGAGTCAGCCTCTACACTGGAAAGCTTCAAGTTGTGTGATCTTAGGCAAACTGACAATTCTCTACAACTAAGTAGCAGAGCAGGTACCCCTTTGCACTGGTAAAAGAATTTTCTTGTACCAATGAAAATAGGTTTTATCAATGCCTTAGCCCTATAATCTGCATCAGTAAAGTTCCCTCTCCATGTCCTGTTATCTTATACAATTTGTTCTACTGAAACATAATAACCACATTAAAAAAAAAACTAAAGATATAGGTAATATTACCTTCTTTGCCAAGATAATTAGGGGGAAGAAGAAAATGAGAAAAAGAGTACAGCAACATCCTTTTAAAATACTTGTCTTATTTATTAGACTTGCTCAGCTTGGGCCCTGACAGCAGACCCTATAATAATGGGCTGATGCTGCACAACTGCATATTTAGGTTCTATGAAAGGAATAATTTTCTAACAATTAAAGCTATCCAAAATTTGGCTTCAGAAATGTCTTCCAAAGTTAGGATGCTTTGACTCTTTGAAACCAGATGCTTTGTCCATATATACTCCACCAAGGAAATATATGAAATACAGTGCCAAATGTGCCAAATAGCTAGAATAAACAATTCTATATAACAGCAAATGTCTATGTAAATGGGAAGCCAATTGTTTCACATAAATTCACCATCTTTTGTAAGATTAAAAACTTTACGTCGATGGGTTTTATTGCATGCATGTTAGTGATAATACTTTATAAGGATCATATTTTAACCTTTAAGTATTTTTAGACTAAATGATGAAGGATGTAATAGAAAGTAGAAAGTATTTTAATGACTGCAGTTGTCATGTATACAACACTTAAGAAAGAATAATTGAGTGAGTAATTTATGGAGCTTCCAGGAAAAAATAATTTAGGCTAGGGTTCATCTATTTAAAGGCAATTATGCTATGAATTTCAAAAAGCCAAGGCACTATCTATTCCTTCCCTTTAATCCAAATCAAATAGGCATGTACTGTGTGCAAAGAATTTGTTAGGAGTGGGAGGTACAGGGACAAAAAAAGCAGCTATGGTTAGAAAAAGAAGGCCCTTCGCACATGAAATAAGAAAAGCTGGGAGATCAAAAAGGAAAAGGTAAGAGAAATAAGAAACAGGAGCACACAGGGAAGGAAGCAGGGGCACAGGTCGGACAGCAATTGTACCCAGACAGCTGTGAGATGGAGGCCATAGGGAGATTAAACAGTGCTGCCACCCCAGTAAGGCCTGCAGGCATCCCTGTGCCATAGAGTACAGGTCTACCAACACCAAAAGTAGAGGCATGAACTTCCAGACCTCTCCAGGGCATCACTGCACCACAATAACTGATGCTTAGAGTGATAACTCTTAGTAGTCAAGAAAAGCTTGTCGTTTGTATGGTATATTGTTTAGTAAAGCAGGAAGAAAAGTAGTCCTCCTCCAAACATTTCTGCTTGTTCCAGTGTTACATTGCATTTACCTATGGGGAAAGATTCTCCAAAGACTGGGCTGGTATATACTGTGTTATAAAAACTTCAAAAACAGAACACAAATAATTTATTAACAGCATTTTTGTTGGTTTTTTGCCCCTCATTCTTGAAGAGGACCATGACATCAGGAAGGTGATGCCATCACTTGCAATGAATTGGATTTAAGTGAGAGAGGGCTGTGCAAGGTCACCAGCCTCACTTTCTCCTCTAAATCCATCTGAGTTCAGGGATAAGACATAGATCAGGATGACTGGAGATGGCCCTGGATGCAGGCCTTTCTAAACCAAAGTCTTTTTGAATTCTCACTTTGACTGAGGTAATATAGTGTAGAGAGAAAGAACCATGCTATGGAAATTTCATGTCAAGAGTTTAAAACTTACCTATCCACTCAACTCCTTTTCTTTCTGTTTTATTTTCTTTGGGGAAGAACTACAAGGTTTCTACTTCTATGCTTAGGGCAGAGCTCAGGAATGGGAATGAGAATAAGCAATGAGCAGGAGATACTCTTTTTTTCTAATGCTTTCTGAAAGCTAATTCTGGCCTTCAGAAGGATGGAGTGCTTGCATTTTCCATACTCTTCATAGTGACAGAACCAATGCACCAACCAAATAAATAGCACTGATTTTAAGTGTCTATGATGTGCTGGATATCATGCTAGATGCCAACAAAAATGAAACAATCCCCGCCATCAAAGAATTTACATTTGTAATCGGAAATAAAAGCATATAAATGAGAATCAACATAAAACTTATTAAGTTGGTCACATGCAGAAGGAATTCATGCTCAGAAGGTTTTTAGAAATGAATTACTGAGATGAGGTAGCTTCCCAAATCTCAAGAAAGGTATAAGCTTTCAACCAAGTTTCTCTGCAAGAAAATTAAGAAGTAACTGACATCAGATAAACCATGATCTAATAAATTTTAGCAAGGCTAAGTTAATGTCATTAAAGAAGGATGCTGGTTTGTAGAAACCAGAAAAAGGAAAGGGTAAGCAAAGATAAAAATGTTAGCACTTAAGAAAGGATACACTATCTAGGGGATCAAGAGAAAACATACTCCACAGTGGGATAGAAATAAGGTTTCCGACACTTTGGAACTCTTCTCCACACCCTCCAGTTCCTTTTGCTCTATTTCCATGCTTTGGATTATAACATGCATATTAAATAATATGCATTTAATAAATGTTTATTGAATTCATTTTTCCAGGCAGCCTAAGAGTGGGAAAAGAGTTCTAGAGATTAAGTATGAGTATTCTGGTTACCTCTAAGATATATTTCCATTCAACCCCATTATTTCCTCGATATGGATACTCACCACAATGCTGAGGAATGCCATCTATCCTTGACTACCCCTCCGGTGAGACCCTAGCTCTCATCTTGCTACAAACAAACCTGGGATAGGATATTTCTTCCTTTTTTTTCTCAATGACTTGTTTATTTACTTTTAGTTTACAAGATCCGGTTCCACGATCCCTTGAGTTTCAGATTTTCTCCCCTCCCTTCCCGTCTCCCCCCCCATGGTGGCATGCAATCATGTACAGGATCTGCCCATACTTTCACATTGTACAACAGTCTGGTTATATAGAAGGGCTGTAACCAATGAGTGATCACTGGGAAAAAAAGCAAAACCAAACAACGATAGCGTGTTTTGCTTCAGTCTCCATTTAAACTATAGTCTTTCTATCTCTTTCTCTGAGTTTAGATATCTCCTTCCATCCTGAGGCTTGTAGAGTTGTCTTTAGCTGTGCGTTGTTGAGGATAGTCCAGTTTATCAAGGCTGGTCATCACATGTACGATGTGTCTGTGATTGTGTACAGGTTTTTAGGATATCTCTTCCAATGGGGCTGGAGGCCATTTGCCAGTTCTCTGGACATTGCTTGGTTATTGATCCCAAAGTTGTTCATCACTTATCCCTCATTCTTGATACATGGTTAACTCATCTTTTTAACCAGGCCATACTTTTTGCTAATAGACAGTGGTGTCAAACTCCCCTATGACAGTGATGTGAAACTCAAATAGAAATAGGGTCCACTAACCAGTGGTTCTCTACCTGTGGGTTATGTTCCAATTTGTAACAATGAAAATGCATCCCGCATATCAGATATTTACATTACGATTCATAACAGTAGCAAAATTACAGTTAGGAAGTAGCAACGAAAATAATTTTATGTTTGGAGGTCACCACAACATGAGGAACTGTATTAAAGGGCCGCGGCATTAGGAAGGAACCACTGCAACTAAACCATATATAAGGATCCCTGAGGACTGCATAATTCTCTGAAAAATCACACGTTAATGTTATCTATGGTTTTTGCATTCTTATTTATTTTGTTGAAAATATTCCCAATTACTTTTTAATTGGATCCAGGGCACACCAGAGAGATGCAGCTCATGAGCTGTGTGTTTGATACCTCTGCTCTACGCTATTTCCCTGGCACAGGTTCTCATTTGCAATGTGCTGGTCCACTCATGCTCGCCAAATACCTTTTCATTGTCTTTTGGTCAGTCCTTAATTACAGTTCTCCAGAGACTGGTATGATGTATCATATACTATCACAGGAATGATATTAAAAAGATGGGCCTATTTCAAGGAAAAGCTTGGGACCATTAGGACAACTATGCAATTTCCTAAAGGCAATCTCCTGTGCTCTTTTTTCTGTTCAATTCTGGACCTGACCCATTGTCCACCGGCAGTGTCTTTTCAAGATATATGTACTCGTGGATAAACTCAATGGATTGCACAACCAGCAGTATATAACATTTGGACAACAGCCATTCTTCATTCCACTTTTCTTTTTCCCTTTATGGCTAGTTAAGTCAAACTCTTGAGTGCAGAATTCATTTAGAAAGGGTGAGGAGGTAGGAAGGGGGATGAGCATTTAATAAGCATCTAAGTGCCAGGCCTTACGACACTAAACATTTTACAAATACTATCTCTCTCATTTGATTGTCAAAACAACCCTAAGCGGTTGGTGCCATTATTCTGAAGCAAAGACTAAGTGATTTGCCCAGGGCCAGCTAGTAACTCTCTGAGGCCACATCTGAACTCAGTGCTTCCTACATTGAGGCCCAGTATTTTATCTACTAAACCACAAGCTGCCTTCAGAAAGGTCTTCAGTGTCCCAGAGCTTGCCATAAATCAGTGCCATGTCAACTCAAGATATACAGGGAATGCTGTTCCATTTGTGTTCTATGGAGATATCCTCTAAAACGAAGGTCAATGCCTCTGGCAAGCATACATCTCCCTGTTTTATTAACACTTTAACACCGCTTTAACACTAATAATCTGAGGTTATCTTTATTATTACACACTTTGAGATATTTTATGTGATTCTGAAATATGTATGAGACATATACTATTAGAGGAACAGCTCTCTGTAAGGTAGACTTTTTTTTCAACTGAATTAAGTGCTTTTTTATTGTTAATTACAAAAACCATAGTGGGATCATGTATTCTCTATATTTTTCAGTAAACTGTATGACTATAAATGTATGACCAGTGGCAGAATGTCATCTGGGTTAGTCTACCTGTTTGCTCTCAAATTTTATTTATAATGCATGTTTATAATTACATACTAATCCTCATTTTGGTGTTCAGCTGTGTATGACTCTTTGTGACCCCAAGGACCACAGCACAACAATGCTGTCCATGGGGTTTTCTTGGCAAAGATAATAAGCGTGGTTTGCCATTTCCTTCTCCAGTGAATTAAGGCAAATAGAGGTTAAGTGACTTGCCCAGGGTCACATAGCTACTAAGTGTCTAAAGTTAAATTTAACTCAGGTCTTCCTGACTCCAGGCCCAACACTATCCAATGGACCACACCACCTAGCTACCTCCTAACAACAATGAAAGCTACAAAATATCATCTGGGATAGTCTAACTGTTCCTTCTCAAATTTTCATCAAGGATGCCTTCAATGTATACATAGATTAATTTATTCTCATAAAATTACTAATATTATCTATTACCTTTTTCTTTTTTGTAATAATTAAGATCTACATGCCTTTGGTATCCTGCCTCTTCAGAAGCCAAGCTCCAACACCCTCTACAACACATGCTGCTGATTCCAGAACAGACATCCTTGGGATCCTTGGTCCAATCTACACGCTCTTCTTATCTTTCTTTTTTTCAGTTCCATTTCTACATTCTCACACAGCACACCTGAAACACAGCCAAATATAACGGGCCTACCCCGTTCTGACGGAGGAAAGAATATGTTACACGCATTTTTGCAGATTTTTTTTTGCATTTTTGGTATTTCTCGCCTTGCAGTTTCATCTTCGGATGCTATCAGGATGACTTTGCTTAGACAGGTGACTTAATTTAAATCCATAAACATTTATTAAGCACCTGCTGTGTGCTAGGCATTGTTCTAAGCCCCGGGGATATAAAAAAGAGGCAAAACATGGTCCCTGCCCTCAAGGAGCTTACAATCTCACGGGGAAAACAATTTGCAAACGAATATGAATCATCTCACATAAAATAAATCAGAAATAATTAAAGGAGTTTAACACTGGAAGTAAGAAGGATTAGAGAGGGCTTCCTGCAGAAGGTGGGATTTTCATTGCTAAACTTCCTTCAAGATTGCTTTTCTTTGCACTATCCTTGGACTCTTATTAGGTGATGCCACTTTCTGCTGTAAGATTCCACCAATGGGTTTCTATTCTAAACTGGCACCCTTTATGATCAAGCATCTCTCTCCACTTGACAATGAGATCAAGTTTTGCTTGTTTGGAATGTCTAAGCTAAAAGGTTTACTCATTATGTGATTCGATTTACATCACATATACTTTTCCAGGAAATAGTTATAATCTGTCAACATTATTCCTTATTTTTTTTGTAAATTGTTTTTTGTTTTATATATCTCAGGCTGCAGTTGTTTTAATTGGATAATACCTTTTTCTCAATTTTATCCTTTCTTCTAATTTTATAATGATTTTTACCTTTGCTCCAACAATCTGGTGGTCTTTACAAAGACAGTTGATTTGAGAATGAGTCCCCCTTCAAATAATGAGTAACTTCTTGGTTTTTAAAAATTTGGTTAATATACTTTTCCCTTTTAAAAAAAATTACATTATTTGTTTTGGGTTTTCAACATTCACTTCCAAAAGTTTTAAATTTTCTCCCCCTTCCTCCTCAAGACAGCTTGCAATCTGATATGGGCTCTACACATATATTCCTATTAAACAATATCATTTTCTAAAAAATGCTACTTGAAGTTTAGTATAACTAAAGCATCCCACTAGCTGGGGCCAGCGAGTTAACAAACTGTATAGAATGCCAGGCCTGGAATTAGGAGGACCTGAGTTCAAATTTGGTTCCAGACACTTACTAGCTGTGAGACCCAGGGAAAATCACTTAGCCTCCATTATCCCCAGTCTCCTCAACTATAAAATGTGGACAAAACAGCACTTATCTCCTAGTATTTCTTTGAGGATCAAATGAGATAATATTTGTAAAGCACTTAGCACAGTGTCTGGTATATAATAAGTGCTTAATAATAAAAACTTGCTTCCTTCTTTCCACCATTAGGAATTTTTAACCTGGAATTTGAGTTTGAGGAAAATTTCATTTTCCAACTTTTGGTGGGTATGAATGTTTCTCAGTGTAAACTGATAAAATTAAGTTTCTGAACTTGAAAAGCTAAGCCTCAGAACCCTGGACCCATCAAAATGTAGGCATCTTTTAAAGCTTAGTCTGATCAGCTCATTAACCTCTTTTTATTCAACTGCAATTCTGTTTTGTGCTTTTTTTGTGGTTGTTGAAAATCCTTCATTTTCTCCATAATGGCTGAGGTTTATGTAGTTCTTTAAGCTTACAGTACATTCTACATAAGCCCAAGTGTCCCAACAACCCTGAAACATAAGCCTTCTCAGTATTACCACTATTTTAAAGATAAGGAAACCGAGGCCCAGCACAATTATGTGCTTTGTTCTCATAGTCACATATCTCTTATCAAAGGCTGTAGTTGAACCTGGATCTCTGCTGACTTTAAGTTCAGTGCTCTTTCTGCCTCTCCTGTGGGTCAGCTTCTACTGCGGATTAAATTCTCTCCCCAAAATAAGACTTTGGCCACTCTTCTGTATAGAAATGGCCCGAGTCATCTCTCTTTGCTAACAAGTTTCTGTATATCCAGATATATATCTCTTTATCTAGATATAAAAATATAGTTATATCTATATATCCCAATGAATTGGGATAGATTAGGTATTATAATTGGGTTTCAATGTTTTTCTTAGTTTTACTTTAAAAGGCTAAAAGCTCTACTGTATATGATTTTTGAGGACTTGAACATAAAATCAAAGAAGTTATATATAGAAAATGCATCCCTTGAGAATGATTTAAGGTAATCCCTAGCCAGAAATAATATTGGGCATGATTAGAAAATCTCGGATTTTAGATGTAGTACACTTGCTAGCCCGAGCAAAATATAAGGTTGCTTCCAATTCCATGAAGTTTTATCATGATGAACAACTGCAATTTCTACCATGATGATATCCTCCTAATGCTTTGAAGATGCAAAAATCTCATGTTAATAACTTTCTGAAGTAACGAAACCTCTACTTTTAAACCTGTTGATTAGAAATGTGAAATACTGAACACAGAATTATTTGACTCACAGGAGTATTAATAGTTTTACAGTAAAAGAATAAAACATAAGTAAATAAAAGTCATATGTTCTTATGTCTTAAAAATCAATAGGCTGAATGGAACTGGAATGAATACGCTGAATAAGCAAGATAAATTATGCTACACTCTTACAGTTAACATTTGGTTTTTTTGTTCTTTCATTATAGATGTCCAAACTAGTGCCAGAAGAAAATGAGACTCATGAAACTAGCCAAGACATTCATTCATACAGTGAATGAAGACAACTCTACTTGAATAATACTGGCCTACACACAAAATTAGCAAGTCACGCGGTATTGACGGAGCAGTTAGATAGCACACCAAATAGTGTGCTGAACCAGGTGTCAGGAAGACTCACCTTCCCGAGTTCAAATCCAACCTCAGTCACCTTCTAGCTGTGTGACCCTGGGCAAGTCACTTAACCCTGTTTGCCTCAGTTTCCTCATCTGTAAAATGATCTGGAGGATATGGCAAACCACTCCAGTACCTTTGCCACGAAAACCCCAAATGGGGTCACTAAGATTTGGACACAACTGAACTTAACTGTAGTACTGCTATCACTAACATATTTCTGACCACTAGAAAGAGCCACATTTCTTTCAGTGATGCTCATAAGTTCTTGGAAAGCTATTCAAAGATGGTATCTGCAGTACCAACAATAAAGACGACCTAGGGGTGGCAGGATTTATAAAAAGAAAAATCAATAGGTACTCCAGGAAGCACAACTATAAACCGTGAAGTACACTTTTGTTTGACATAGAAGAAATAATGTATTACAGAATGGCTTTGTAAAGGGGCATTATTCACAGAAGGAAAACCTCATGTTGTCAACAGGAACAAGAAACTTGATTTGTATCCACGTAATTGAAAGATGGCTGAGAAACAGATAACAAACTTATAAATACCTTAGTTATCCATAGATAATAACCTCACAAAAGTTTCTCATCCACCACTCCCCTAAAGAGGAGAAAGGTATTCTAGCAGGAAGAATGAAAGAAGCATAAATTATAATAGCAAGCAGGTGAATAACTATTCCTTAAGCGCTCAATTAAATATTTTTTGAAGCAGTTAACTTCACTTTCTGTACTGTTTCTCCCTTAAACAGAAGCTCAAAAATATGTCACATACTCTCATATGCTGCTACTAACACAATATACACGTGTTTATATACCCTTCCACACCACAAAAAATGAAATATTCCAGCAATGCCTCCCTCCGATATCTTGGAGGTGACTTTGCACCCTCAAAAACTATGCCAGCAAAACACACATCTGGCAGCACTCACAAAGCTAAAAGAGTTTAAGAGGGATCAGATTTTGTTCATTTTAATATACACTTTTAAAAACTGTAAATAATCTACAATTTTATGTATGGTCATTTTTAATTTTATGTACTTGAACATTTATTTTTTAATATTTAATCATACAATACCATATGATAATATAATACTTCATACTTAAAAAGATTTTTAAAGCCTTCAAGCACAGGTACAATGCTATGCTATTTATCTTCTGTTCAAGAAGCAGCCTCAGTAAGTGGGGAGAGACTCATAGTCAGAAGATTAGTATTGAAGTAAGAAATTGTTTTAGTCAGAGTAGCTTAAGAAACCTACTGTCCACTAAGTCACAGAAGGGCAGCTATTTATATCAGTGGAGGAAGACTCAGAACAACAAAAATCACAGATCTTTTGACATACTCAGCATTCAATTCTCATGCATTTTTTTGTCCATTAAAAAAAAAAACAAACAGAAAAATCAGCAAAATGAAGATTTGGAGATGGAATAGTACTTACCGAAGATTCACTGTCTCTTACAAGGAAGTCACCTTCAACACCCCGTTCATTAAGGGCACATTCGGCCTGATGTCGTGTAACGTTCCCATAATACCACTCTCTTCCAGCAAACCGTCCCGTAGAAGATGGCCCTGTATAGCTTATCTGAGGTGGATGGGAAGTGTTCATGGCAGGACCATCACTTAAGATGACTACGTAGTTTTTGGGAACAAGTCCAATTTGCCCTCGTGAATTTTTACATTTCCACCATTCTGGGTCATTTTCAGGTTTTTCAATGACTTCCATTGTTTCGCCTTTCTCAAAGTTGAGCTCTTCCTCTGTAACAGAACTGAAGGGATAGAGTGTCTGAACAATATGGAGCACTTTCATGCTCTGGCCATTACTCATTGATGCTCCTTTTCTTAAACTGAGAAAACTTGGGGAATCAGCTGTTGCTTCTTCAAGTTCCTCTACAACATAGTTTGAAGGAAACCAGCCAATCTGTCCATTGTAGCTACCTCGCCACCAGCCATCACTACACTTTTCCATCACGATGACCCGGGATCCTTTCACTAGAGAAAGTTCATCCTCCCTCTCTGCACCATATGCAAATTTGACATAGGCTGGGATGTTGAGGTCATAAATCCTGTCCGCAGCGCTTCCATTGGATGGATACTCCGCATCTGTACTAGGGGTGGGAGAGGCATCTCTTGTGCTTGTCTTTCTTTTTGTCTTACCCAGCCCTGCCAGAAACAAAGGGAAAGGCTTAGTGATAAAGTAATTAAGCAATAAATTAAAAGTCAAGTGTTTTTTCAAAATATAAAATTGAAGCATCTGTGGCTTACAGCAAACTTCACTGTCAACTTAACAAACACAACGCACAGAAACAGACTGGCCACGTGTGCCTAGAAGACCTCATGACTACCATCAGGAAATATGAACACGGTTGCTCAAATCCACATTTCAACAGATGGCTTAATTAAGGCTGGTCTATGAATGTCATTCACCTCAGAAATCTACAAAGTTACTGGTAATACCAAAAAAGTCCAATATAAACAGAGGATACTCTGGCCTCAGATGCTTATTAGCTATGTAACCCTGGGCTTACACTTAAGCCTGTTTGCCTCAGTTTCTTCCCCTGTAAAATGAGCCAGAGAAGGAAATGGCAAACTACTCTAGTATCTTTACAAAGAAAACCTCGAATAGGGTTACAAAGAATCAGACAGGACCGAAATGACTGAACAACAACAACACAACTGTCATTCACTTCGGAAACCTTCAAAGTAACTGGTAATACTGAAAAAAACAAATAGAAATAGGGGAGAGTTTAGTTTACTGAAAAGATAAGTCATCTGGGAATAATTTCACATCTCTCACTAAGTATGAGCTCACAGAGTGTCCTTAGTACTCTTGCACAGGTGGAAGGCTGGGCTACATGATCACTAAATGCTCGCTTCTGAATTCTAAGATTCTAGAAATTTTTGAATTATCCTTATTCCAACACATTTGCTTATTTTTTATTTTTAATATTTATTGTTTGTTTTAATATTTTCATTTCCAAACATAACCCTTTTTTCCCTCACAGGGGCCTTTCTTTCTGACAAAAATTAAAGAAGAAAAAAATGTAGGTTAGCAAAATTAACCAAGACATTTGAGTCTGATGGCAAATGCAAAGTGTATGTATGCCATCTGTTGAGGTACTCAATATCCTCACGCTGCCAGATATAAGTACTCAGGGTCTCTAAGCGCAGCACCCTCTTGCAACTAGGCAGCAGCTGATGCTTCTAGCTTCTAAATGAATACTAAAAATTTTCTCCCTATTCACACTTACCTGCTCTGTGATCTAATCTTTGTTCTCTACCAGAAGACAGTAAGTGCTAATGAATAACTAGATAAACTAAGCTCTGCTAATGTTACCTAACATATTGTCACTCCCAAGGTAATACCTTCTTCAATGATGTCTTAGCCTGGACCTGGTTAAGCATGCAGTAGGTCCTTAAGAAATAAAACTGGTGATAAAAATGTCAAACACCACGACGAGTTAGATTTTTGAGGCACTTGTGCCCCCTTTGCTACCTCACCACAAAAGGTCTTCCACTCAAACTTTGAGAGAAAGACATCTACAGTTAGGAACTAGTGACCTATCCATAGACCCCTTCTTAGACTATTTTAAATGCATAAAACATTTTGTTGTTGTTCAGTTATGTCCTATTTTTTTCATGACTCCATGTAGTTCTTAGCAAAGATACTGGAAGGGTTTGCCATTTCCTTCTCTAGCACACTTTACAGATGAGTAACTGAGACAAAGACCTGCCCAGGGTCACACAGCTAGTAAGTGTCTTGAGGCCTGATGTGAACTCAGGAAACCAAAGGTTAGTGAACATAAAGATGTGATTCAAGCTCAAGTTCATTTACCTTCCTGAAACCTATCAGTAGATCTCTTAGAGATCTGGGGACTCCTGGTTAGCCCTTTTGTAGTCCTTGGGTATATTAAGAGATAGGGGAAAACAGGGAATAGCATGATAAAGTTAGAACATAAAACTGTGCCCTATTTTTGATAGTTTGCCCAATATCCTTCAGGTTGTACTACCTTAAAGTGTTCAGTGGACACCACTCTCACATACAAACGCGTTGCTAGTGTCCCCCCCTCCCCTCCCCAGCAAGCAGATAACAGCAAAGAGATGCAAAGATAATGGTAAAGCCATGTCCAAATTACTTGCAGAAGGGTTCCCATAAAAAAAAAATCAGACAAAAGGAAAGCTAGACAAAAGGTTGTATTTTTGTTGTTTACGAATTTATTTATCCTTAGAAATATCCACACCATAATTTTTAAAATATATTACCCAAATTCACTTCTGTTTAATGGTTATGCTATTTCATTATACACTAAAAACATTTTGCTTAAGTGCTTATAAAGCATAATAGAAACAGTCTGGTGCATTCAAATAGGTAATTCAAAAAGAAAAAAAAAAACTAAGTGCTTTCCCACTAACCAGCCAGATTGCAACATAAGGTGTGAAAGGAATCTGCTGCTTGGAGCCACTATTGTGCTAACCTGAAAATAATGACCTACTTCCTTGACTAATGCAAGTGCTCTCAGGGTGCCAACAGGCCACTCTGAACTGTTCCAAGTCTTTACCCCATGCCCTCTTATAATAAACTCATCCAGCTTCCAAGCTCATCTAAGCTTCCACACTGAGTTAATCCTTCCATAATTTTATCATTCTTCAACTGAGCATGAGCAGATAGACTACTTGGAAAGTTGGCAGTGGAGGGAATGATTTTATTGTGTTCTGTGATACAATTACAGGAAAATGGTGCTTCAAACTGCTCGCTCCAGGGGGAAGCTAGCAAAGGTTGAAATTCGGATGAAAAATTCCAACATTAGAAACTGAACAATAACATCTGTCAAGCAAGCCGCCAACATGAAAGGAAGAATTAAGGAATATTAAGGAGGGGAGAAAAAATGTTCAGCCACCCTCCAAAGTTTTAGACTTGTGAAGGTGCTTGTCAAAATGTAAACCTGAAACGAATGATCTCGTTATTTCTTTGCTTATATTTCTGATGACTGAATCACTGTTCTTCTGTCCACCTACAAACTCTAGTAATTCAGATTTTCAAACAGACAGTTTGGTTCCTTAAGCTTCAACTCTCTCCTCCATCTCTGAATAATTACTTAATCTTTTGGAGGTGAGAAACTGATATCCTAATACTGTGATTTTTTAATACCAGTTCTGAATTTTTTTTTGTTATTTAATTTTAGGCAGTTTTACTAACAGTAACAGGTTATATTAAAAGAGGCTTGGTTTTTTGGGTTTTTTTTTTTAGTTATTTGAAATTCCAAAAAGATTTTCCCAACAAAACAGGGCTCTAAACACTCTTCAGGGTACAAGAACAATCCACAAAAGCCTACTTATGAAACTAACCAAAATTTATGTCAATATTTATATGGGAAAATGAACTCAACATATCAACTTGGGACACTAGGAGTATCTTGACTTTGATGGTAGGAGAAGTTGGGGCATCCCTAAATAGCTTTGTGACCATGGGCAAGGTCATCAGTAACATCTCTGAGCCTAAGTTTGCTCATTAGTAAAATGAGGCAGGAGGTCAGGGGTTGAAGTTAGAGGCGATTTACTTCTAATGTTCCTTTCAGCGCTTGGATCCTTTGATATGGTATCTTTCCACTCTCAATTCCCTGTGTGACTCTTGTGACGTGAGCCAGGGACTCCAAAGGGAAAAACTGGCAAGACAAGGAATGAGGACCCAGCTGTAGGCAAAGAGCTAAAGCAAGAAGATAAAACGCAGGGAAGAGGAAAATGATGAGGTAGAAACTCTTGATGAAATGATGAGCAAGGGCTATAGGGTAAAGGTTGTTGGAAGGGAAGTGAGGGAAAAACATCAGTGGGAGGGATTTCACCACTCTTTTTGTTTTGTTATTATACTTAAATAGCACTAAACGGGTTAGAGAAGTAGCCTCTAGATTTTTTCTTACACTTTGTCAGCAACCCCCTCCCTCCAAAGTACTCTAGGCAAATTTAGTTCATTTTGTGCAAAGGACAACTTGAGTTACTTCCTCATTTTCATCTTTGTCTTAGCTTTCCCTTTTATTGTTCCTCCAATTTCTTCTGTGTAGTTTTTAAATCATACCATTTATCTGGTTGAGTTGCAACAGAAAGGACTGAGAAGTATTTAAAATGAAATGAAGTAAACAGATATCTTTATTACCATAGCAAGAGCTCAAGTTATGCATTTACATCTATTCTTTAAAACTCAAGTACCATTTAGAAATGAGAATAAAATCTTTATTAACCAGAACTCAACTATCTAGAACACTTAGCTAACTTTTTTTTTCTCTGCATAACACTTTTAGGAGAAAGGAAACCATTATTAGCATATGCCCTTGAGCCAATACACATTCAACCCAATTTCTACTCTTATACCATTACACAATCTGAACAAATATTCAATGTTGTGAATCATTTTATGAAATATTGGGCCATCATAATTGTTTAGTGAAATATGTTGAGTAATTATCTGGGAACATTTTTCAGAGTCTATCATTAAAGAGACTGTCAGTAAAAAGCTACAAAGGGAAACAATGACCACAAAGAATGAACATGACTTTCTGAAGAATAATGATTAAGCTCTGATAATTGAAAAAACCAAACCAATTCTCTTCTGTAACTGATTTCATTTTGTATCACTACAGACATTTTGTGTAACTACTAAAGTCACATTTCATTTGCCTCTAGAGTTAAGTTCGGAAGTTCAGCTTTCCTGTAAATCATTCATTGTCTCTAAGCTAAGTTTAGAAGTTAAGATCTGCTTAATCACTCTTCTGTTCTTGTGTCAAGGAAAGTTGTTATCTTTGAAGGATGCAGGTAAATGCCAGGGAACCTGGTCTGTTATCTCTGAGAGAGTGGCTGTACTACAAGAGAATCTGGTCTGTTATTACCATGACACTAACCTTGCAGATGGACACGTCCGATGAACTTTCCAAGCTACAAGATGGAAGGAGATACTGTTGCTAGCTCTGCACTCCAAATTTCTAGCCAATCATACTGTCCCCCACATCTATGATGTTGCAGGTTTTATAACCAATCATATTGTTTTTCCCATCTATGATGCTAACTCCTAGTTTTTGGATGACCCTCCTTTTATCCATAAAATTAATTTGTCAGTCCTCATTCAGGATCTTTTGGCTTGCTGAAGAGCCAAAGATTGGTAATTGCTAGTCTTATCAATAAACTGAGTATGTTCAGAACTTTGTACCTTGGTTTACCTTAATTTTAATTATGACAGGGCCTCCCCCCCTTTTTTTCTATCCTCATAGATCAAAGGAAGATTGTAGATATGGTTAACCTGGATTTTAATTACTTTTTTACTAGTCAATAACCATTATTTAGCATTTACTCAATACAGAATTGGGTGAGTTGGAAGATGCTAAAAAAAAAACCACACATTTTGCATGAGTAACATTCTTCAACACAAATTAAACACATTTTATCTAGTTTTTGGTAAAGATTTTGGCAAGCTCCCTCATGCCATTCTTGTCGAAAAGATGGAGAGGAGTGGGCTAGAGGGAGTATAATTAGAAGATATTTAGCAGAGCACCTCAAGAATCAATACTCAGTCCTATAGTGTTTTAACATTTCCATTCTAGATTTAGAGCTGGCAAACAAGGAGGTTACTAACCTTGAATCCCTCACTTTCCAAATGAGGAAACTACAAAAAGGAAAAAGTAAGGGTCTTGTCTAAGGTCATAGAGCTAGTAAGTGGCTACGGAGAATTTTGAATCCACATGCTCTGAGTCCAAATCCATGTATCACAAAACTCTTACACTTGGGTTCAACAAAAGAACTTAACATATAGAAGACTGTGAGGGGGTACGGAATGGTCAGAGACAACAGCATAACTAGAAAAAAAGAGTCTAGGGATTTTAGTGGGCAAGGTCAATAGTAACATGACACCCAAGAAGCTAACCTAACCTAGTCTACAAAGTTGCACTAACAAGGTATAGCGTCCAGGACGCTAAAGATCTCCAAATCAGAAGATAACAGATTTAGAGTTAGAAGGAATCTTAGGGACCACCACTGATTCCAACCCCATTATTTTAAAGATAATGAAATTGAGGAATAGAATGGTTAACTGACTTGCCGAGGGTCACTCAGATAAATCCATGTCTGAGGTGAGATAGCACTCATTAGCTCTAGCAAGTCAGACTACACCTGGAATACCGTTCAGTCCTGGGAGACACATTTTAGGAAGGACCCTGATAAGCTGGGTAAGAAAGACATCCATAGGCTGGGAAGTGTTGAGAGGAGGGGGGTAACCAGGATGGTGAAGAGCCTCAAGATCATGTCACGAGGACTTGTTTGAAGGAACTTGAGGTTTTTGATCAGATCTGGGGAGGTGTTAGCCATCTTTAAATATCTGAATCTATCACAGGGGAAAAGTAATTGACTTGCTCTGACTGGGGAGGGGAGAATTTAGAATAATAGGCAGAAATTACACAAAAGAAAAATTTAGGGGGAAAAACACCTCTTGTGTTATAAGGAAAAACTTCTTAACAATGAAGACTGTCCAAAAGTGGAAGGAGCTACCTCAAAAGATAGTGCAATGGGCCCCTTTTCAACGTAATAAGCATGAAGTTCTAGACTCATTCTGGGTCCTTTCGAACTCTAAGATTCTGTGATCTCTGGCAATTATAACAAATTCATCTTAGTGTTAGCAATCTTTTCAACAAGGCTTGAAAGGAAAAGGGTTGATTCTAAGTTAACCAGAAATGACGGGACTACAACGAATCAGACCCAAACAATGTAAACTGGGGCTCTGCCATAATTTGCTTTATGAAAATTCTGTAAGGTTCAAGTCTATTTTACCTTGGGTTTTATGTCAGATTCTTACAGTTTCATTATTCCTGTGGGATAATGTAATCTGTTACTGTATGTGAATGACCTTTCCTCCAGTCAAATCACTATGAAGACAGTAAAAGTGTTCATGAAAAACACACATGCTTTCCTTAGACTATATTATGTTTCCAACTGATTGAAATTATTGTAGCAAATAGTAATATATTGTTTCATCCATGGCTCCAGCACACTCGTGACTTAAGCTTTTGTATTAAGATTCTGACCCTTCTAATATTCTTTGGCCCCTTCCGGATGTCCCCCAATCTAATTTCAATAGAGGTTAGGGTGTGGTAGATGGTTTTTAGTAGGAATCTGGAATTCAAAATTTAGGTAAAAATTATGCCATTTAAAGTTCTTTTACAGAAATGAAATATTCCAAAATGGGCTAACTCTGGCTTCTACCATTTCTAAATAAATGTGTTTTTTGTGAACAGGTTTATCTCTTTCCTTACAGAATATATAAGGGCCACTATAGCTATTCAGATGAGATAAAACTTAACAAGTTTGACTGGGGAAGAAACGTGTATGTTTTAAGACAATGAGGCAGACACTATGAGTGATACATATGACAGTCATACTCTTCACAGAAAGTAGAGTCAAGAAGAGACTTATTAGGTGTTTTTAGTTTGTTTCCTTAGCAGTGTTTAGAAAACAAAATTCCTTCTTGGTAACTGATTATGTGTTTTCCCACTCTGCCTTCCTCCATTTTAGATTATTAAAATAAATTAATTATAACTGCCAAAGATCACAGAATCTTTCTTAAAAGAGTTCAGAGGGATCCCAGAGTTGGTCTAGTTTTACCAGTATCTGAACAAGAACACAATGCCTGTTCCACTGATGAAGGACCAATTACTTCTTGAGACAGCCCCTTCTACTTCTGGATAATCCTAACTGTTAATAAGTTTTTCCTTATGACACAAGAGGTTTTCTTCTTTTCAAAAAATTTCCATTTCAAGTAATTTTTGCCCAATGTTCTAAATTCTCCCCTCTAGGGTCCATTAAAGCAAGTCAATTTTCTCTTCAATATGACAACCCTTCAAATATGTTCTACTAGCAAATGGGCTGGAGAGGGAGGAGAAAGGTGAATATTTTTCATCATCATTAGACTAGAAAGGAAAACCAGAGCTTTAGCTCTTCCTTCTCTGGTGGATATAGCCACCATAGACTTTGAATAGAACTCCTTTAGAGCATGGTAGCAATAAAAGTTCCTTGCTCTGCCTCCTCTTCTTTCTTTTAAAACACACACACACACACAGACACACACAGACACACACACACACACACACACAGACACACACACACACACACACACAGCTTTTACATCTTAGCAGATGTTCTCCTGGCCAACAGTAATATCCACCAATTTTGGTTTTATGAAAGAAGAGATGAAGAAATTTGTAGCAGGAGTGTTAAGATCAAACCTAGGTGACACCAGCTTGTATTTTCTGTTCCACTAAATTTCATTTTCTGATTGTTAGAGAAGATACGGTCTATGAGACAGTTTAGGGGGAAACATCGCAGGCAGCTCGCTTAAGTTACAGAGCAGGTGATAACTTGTATTGGTAGAGAGAGTTCCCACACTAAGGAAATGATGGGTTCGGTTGAAAAACAGTTCAGAAGACACAAATAAATGAGGCAGTTTATTACTACTGTAATACACTGAATATATTCTTTTTAAAAACGATATAATAAAAGTTGTATCATAAACTATCTTCTTACTTAGCCTTTGTATACTGAAATGTTCTTATAATAGTCATTATTTTTACAGTGAGTTCATAGTAAGGGAAAATTTTAAAAATATTTTTAAAAAAAAGAAAAACCCACAGATATAATATTTTTTCATGTCTTCTTTTGCATCTCACACAGCAATATACTTGTACAATAAAATAAAATTTTTTTAAAAAATCCAAAATTCTCTTCATTTCTTACAGCACAGTAGAATTCTATCACATTCATTTGCTGTTGTTGTGTCATTTCAGTCATGTAAATATGCTAGTTTGCCATTTCTTTCTCCAGCTCATTTTACAGATGAGGAAACTGAGGCTAACAGGTTAAGTGACTTGCCCAGAGTCACACTATAATTTGTTCAGTCATTCCTCAGCGGATGAGCACCCTTCTAGTTTCCAGTTCTTTGCTACTACAAAAAGAGCAGATATAAATATTTTTTAAACATACAGGTCCTTTTCTTTTTCCTTTCTTTTCTAATCTCTTTGGGGTAAAGACTTAGTAGTGATATTGCTGGTTCAAAAGGTATGCACATTTTATTAAATTATGGGTCATACACCCAAAGAATGGTGGTTCAATTCAAAGCTCTACCAACAATGCATACTAAATAATATTATTACATTTTATATGTTCCCACTTTCTTCTTGAACCTCTTATGTCTGATAGCTATCAGTTCAATTTCTTCCATCTAACACTGATTCCTTCTATTCTTAAACAAACGTATCTTCAGATGAGGCAGGAGGATGCACAGGAAAACAAGGCTAGATTCCCAGTCTGAGAATGTGGGTTCAAATTCCAGCTCTGGTAGTTACATCCTGTGTCACCTTGACAAAATTAATTACTCAATCTCCCTGGGCTTCAGTTTCCTTATGAGAAAAACAAGCAGTCTGGGCAGGATGGTTTCTAACATCCCCTCCAGTCCTAAATCTGCAATCCTAAAGAATTTTGTGTTTTATTTATAATTGCTATGTTTTAGATAAATTTAATTGTTAAGTCTTCTCATCCTTTGTGGAAGTAATCAGGTTATACATCTTAAAGACTAAGAGAAAGAGAGGGAAAGAGAAATCTAAGAGTTATATAAATTAGTACATGTATAAAGAAAAGACACCAGTATTTTATAGTTAAATTGGAAATTTTAGAAATATGAACAGGAGTGAAAAGTCTAAGGATCCCATATGGAAGGAACACAACTCATTTATAGCTCATGGTACTGTCTTCCAGAATTAAAGGCTAACACTCAGAAAATCTGAGGTCAAAAGGAATAGTATCAATATTCTACAAATGTGAAAAAAGGCACTGTCAACTTGTCAAGGGCCACATTTAAAAGTCTCTAAGGAAATTCCATAATAATAGATTTAATAGTCTAGTTCAGAGGTATTAAAAATGACTGCATTGATTCTTATGTACATTTACTGGCCCCTATTCTTATCCGAGTTTCAAACCACTGCTCTAGTAATCCAACGGAAAAATTAAATTACATAAACATTAAGCGCCTACCCATGTGGAGAAGATTCAAGGATAAATAAGCTGTCGTCCTTGCCCTCAATAAGCTTATACTCTAGATGAGGAGATAAGACAGATAGAAAAGTAGCTTATTAGGATCTGGAGCTGCAAGAGACCTTAGAAATAATCAATGCTAATTTCTCTTGCTTTTGCAGATGCAGGCGGTGATCTGACCAAGGTTAGATAGGTATTAAGCAGCAGAATATTTTGATGGCCAGAAGTTGCCCACTTCACTGTGGATTTACTGGCCAGATGTTCTTTTTCTTTCTTTCAATCTCTCTCTCTCTCTCTCTCTCTCTCTTCCTTTTTTAAGTCAGTCTTCTTTCTCAAAACATTAAAACCAAGGTCACTCTGAAGCTCATAGATTGGACTACAATGGGACCCTGCCCAAATTCCACTTAATCACTTTTTGGGACCCTCCTGGCTTAGAATGAACCTCAATGGTAACCGTTTCTCTTTGGAACAACAAGCTTGAAGGCCTTCCCTTCCCAGCTTGTTTTTTTTTCTTTTTTTCTAATTAAAGAGGCCATCTCTTGACTCACTTCTTAAAGAGGCCTATTCACTGAACAGGCTTTACCTCACTCTAAAAGAGCACTTGAAAAGGCCTTAGCCTAAAAGGGCCAGGGTATCCCACTGCATCCTGAGTCATCTCCAGTCATCCTGATGAATATCTGGTCACTGGACCAAGATGGCTCTGGAGGAGGAAGTGAGGCTGGTGACCTTGCACAGCTCTCCCTCACTCAAATCAAAATCCACTGCAAGTCATTTCCCTGATGCCATGGTCCTCTTCAAAAAACGAAGGACAAACACAAGGATTTTGAAATACAAGAAGACAAAGAAAATGCATAACATAACAGCTTCGAAGAGAGAAAGTTGTTTTTTTTTTTAATACCAGTAAGAGTTGAGGGAGAGTTTTAGAAAGCATTACAGAAGCAGCAAACAGGTTCTTGCAGTGTGGGTGAGAGTTAACAGGTGAAAGAAGGAGGGAACAATAACATGATTGAAAGGTGAATTAAATGTGGGATGTATCTGGGAAAACTGCTTTGGCTAGAGGCTAAGAACAGGTAAGGAAGAAGAGTATGAGAGGAAAAGTTGGACCAGTTCCATATTATGGAGGGTCTGCTATGCCAAGTTAAAGAGTTTGCACTTCCTTGGAAATCAATAAGAAACCCCACTGAAGAGTTCTGACCACAGAATAGATAAAACAGGGTTGCAACTTAAATCAGGATAAGATTTTAACATCAAATTGAAGGTAAAAATTCCTCTATAGTCAAAATTCCCCTGTGTTCAAAAGCACATCCAATGAGAAGTTTGTCAGAAAAATATAGGTAAGGAAAGCTGGCAACTTGTATCAACTTCAGGAAAAAGAGTAGTTCTAAGGGACAGGTCTATCAGGTTAGGAGACAAGCAAGCACCAGGTGTCTCTCTTACCAAGAAGTCAGCTTTTGATGGACTTTATGGCTAAAGGATTGGGCCTAGAGGCAGGAAGATCTGAATTCAGATCCTGCCTCCAATACCTACTAGTTGCGTGACCCTGGGGCAAGTCACTTAACCTTGGTCTGGCTCAATTTCCTCAACTGTAAAACTGTAAAAATAATAGCACCTTCTTCACGGGTTACTGTGAAGATCAAATGACAATACTTGTAAAGTGCTCAGTATGGGTGCCTTTCACATAATAAGCACTTAATAACATCCATCCTTCCCCTCTTCTCTTCTTCCTATTTCAGTCCTTCCCATTTTCTCTCCCTCCCTCCTTCCCTCCCTCCCTCCCTTCCTTCCTTCTGGGAGAACAAGAACTATTATCATGAGTGTGTATATGAGAGAATGAGGGCATCACTAATGCTCATTTAAGAGTATACACTCATTAAGTGGGATGGAAGGAATTAGCCACATCCTTTATGCTGTTTTCCTTTTTTGCTGGGTAGATATACTCGTATCTGTATATGAAGCAAATCTAATACAATCAGCTCTGTGCATAAAGAAGATTAATCTGGTAGTGGTGTGGAGAATGGATTACAGTGGGGAGATCACTCTGATGTGCCAAATGATCCCCACTGGGAAAGTGTGTGGGGACAATTATGGAAGGTATTACAATAACCTAAGTGAGAGATAATGAGGGCCTATATTAAAATGGTAGTTACAGAACTTGGCAAATGGCTAGAAGCAGAATAATGTGAAAGAATGGGAAGAGGTGAGGATGCCAGAGAGGTTTCAAGCATAGGTGGTTCCAGAAGCCCATGTTTAAATACTAGTAAGTACGACTGAACGCAGTGTGGTCAAATTCAAACAGAAATGGGGGCAGCTGCATGTTTGACCTCTCTGATCTAGTGGACAGTTCAACTGGGACTCAAGACATCACTGTTTAAACTGAAACGTAAGAAGAATAATCTCGTGGGTCTAGGCCTTTTATTCCCGAGTTTTGAAAGACAAAATGGGATCCTTCCCTCTTTATATGATTCTTTCTCATTTTTTTTCCTTGTATTAGAATCTGATTTTAACAATCTGTCTCTATTTTCTCTCTACTTCTCCTCCTACTAATCTGTTGTAATTTGTTTTGCATTTTTGGTTCCAAATACTTGCACAGCTGATACACAAAAATGAATCCAAGTTTATTTTGGGTATCTGGCACTGCAATTAAAACAAAAATTTCTACATTATGTGGTCAATACATTTGGCAGAAAATTCCCATTGTAAAAATAAAGATATGTAAAATACCATATAAGACATAGAACTCAAAGTAGATTTTGATATTTATTTTTTACATATTTATATGAATACAACTAAATGATGAAAAAATAGGAAGCACTAAACCCAACATTTTATATCTGGGACTGACATATACTAAAATTCTCTTTGTATTAACAAAAGCAAGCATTTATTAAGTGCCTATTGTGTCCCAGTGTCTGCTAAGCATAATTTCATGGGGAAAAATAAAATCGATTTTTTAGTGTTTGGGGATGAAGTTAATTTCTTAGAGATCTACTATTTAAGTCATGAACTGAGTATAAATAATATAATAAATATAATAAATAATAATATAAAGGATATAACCTTTAGAGAACTTCTAGAATACAGTCAACTTGATAAATGATACGAATAGCAGCTGTGAAAGACAAACTAATCTGCCATAATATACCACCTCTTTCAACCACCTTCATTGGTAGAAAATCCAAAGTAGAGAAATCAAAGCCTGGAGAGTGAAATCTAGGGAGTATACAGTGAAAACAGTAAGTTCTATCTCACCGCTCTCCAACACACAGTGGGAGAGAAGATGATGAGTTACATCATATTTTTGAACACTGAACTGGGCACATCTTAATACTTATACTAACTGTACTTTAATTTTTTTGCTACTCACAAAGCGGTTCTGACTTTCACAGTAAAAGATTTCAGTGGCGTCACACACTGATCCTTTATCCAACAGAGAAAAACAAGATCATTTAAAATCTATCTTATTGTAGCTAGAAGGTACATGGGCATTTAGACATGTTTCTGAGTCTCTGGGAAATTTTTCCATTCAAATCACTGTATGGTTCTATTAAAGTTTCAGAAGTAGTCATCACTACATCTTATACTTACTACTATAAGAATGCATTTTAAAAGGCACTGAATAGATTATGTATTTCTCTGTAGTCAGTGTGATATCATAAAGGCCATAGAACAAGTCACTCTAAAGAAAATGGAGATCATATATCAACTTGTAGCAGAAAAATACTGGAAACTCTTACATTGAACATGACTTCAAATTTCTGTGACACTGCAGTATTATCTCAAAGGACGGTAAAATTCACCTGGGGATCTGGTTTGTAGAGGACCATTTCCACACATTAACACCGCTACTGTGGAAGTGGTTTGCTCTTAAAAAAATAAAGAACTCCAAATACCTGTGAGTAGCTATGAGAAAAGCATTTTGCAAACTTTTAAATTCCTCTCTCTCTACCTATCTATCTACTACCACTCTTTCTCTTCATCTTTCTTCAAATTATGTTGCATGGAGTGGTATTAGTGAAGAATTCTACAGAACTGTCATCTAAATAATAAGAGGGCAAGAAACTCTTTCCAAGCTAAGAGGGAACCAAAAATTTTATCCAACTCACCTGGAGAGAACAGTGTATTTGATTTTAAATTAAACTGATTGGTCCTTAAGTGGGATCAGAAAATCTTTCTAGGGGGTCAGCAAGATTCACTCAGAGAACAAAATGCTTCCATCATAGGTTTAAAAGGCACGTGTGTCCTCAAAATCTTAGTGCAATAATCTTTCATAGTTTAAAATTGTACCCAGATTTCTGGAACAGCTGTGTATATGCATCTGTGCATATATGTATATATCCATGTCATTGTCATGTGTGTATACACTCCCCACATTCAACAAAACTTCTCCCCAGAAGAAGTATAATCACTTGTGGACCCAATATCTCATTTTCTATCCAATTTCTTGGCTTCAGTTTCTTTAGAAAAAAAATGAGATCTCTAAAGTCCCTTCCAGCTCCAAATCCTATAATGGTGGAGAAGACTCCCAAATGAGTCTCAATATCCTGGTGACTTTCTTGAGGTCCAGTCCGGGAATAACTCAGGATGTGACAAGAGCACTTGCTTGGGGATGAGGATGCCTGGGTTTTAATCCTGTCCCTCTCCCTAATGCCACCTGTCTTAGTTTCCTCATCTCTAAGATGAAGCTCGAGAGTGGACAATAAAGTTCCAGAGTGGTCCCTTCACAGCTCAAAGATTCAATGACCTTCAACCACTTGCTAGATAGCTAAATGTTCTGCTGTTATCTTGAACACAACTGGACTGAATTTGAGCCAGTCATTACAACAACAACAACAAAACCGATCCTATCTCCCCTCCTAGTCTGACTTCACTATTTCTTCTAACTTTCTTCAAGGTGTATCAACCAATAAGCAACAAATCTATTTCAGCAATGAATCTATAAGCCTAAGATACTACAATATTTCTAACTGCAAGAATATGAGCAATGTTTTAGTAAAAAAAGGAAACAAAGAAGACAGTGAAATAAGCATTCATTAAATGCCTACTATGAGCCAGGCACTGGGCTAAGCATTTTATGACTGATCTTCCCAACAACCCTGGGAGCTAGGTAACTAGACTTATTCTGGTTCACCCCAGGTGATAAAACCAGAACCAATGGTTGGAAGTTTTAGGTCCCCAGATTTCCACTAAATATAACACAGCTTAACAATTACAGATACACAAAACTGGTCTCAGAATATTCTTTAAATGCCTCTTATTTGATGAGAAGCTTGCACATTTAATATAAAAATGAATCCAGTGTTTTATAAACTACAACAATCAAAATTTTCAAAATCAGGTTATAAGATGTTAAATTTATCAGTTATATAATTTAGAATCTAAGAATCTTTGCACTGGAAAAACCTTGGAGGTCATGCAGTCCCACCATGAATTTCCTCTTTAACATCTCTGACAAGGTGTTATCTAGTCTCTCTCCTTGAAAATCTCCTTCTCTCCCTTTTCTTTTTCCCCATTCCTCACAGTAACAACCAAGAAAGGCAATTTCATTTTTTGGAAAGCTTGTTAAGGAGTTCTTTCTTAAAATGAACTGAAATCTTCTCTTCTTTAACCCACTGGCCTTAGTTCTGTCCTCTGAGACAAAGCAAAGTAAATCCAACCCTTCTTTCCAAGAAAGCTTGCTTCTAAAATTAAGAGTTCTACATAAACCTTATGCATGACCCCTCCAAAATAGGCCACATATTGCCAGCAGAAATATTTTATGACAATCGCTCCTTGTTGTATGAGAAAAAATTCTCTTTGACCATTCATGAGCATAAATTGAGTAAGATAGTAGATACATTACATAAATGTTTTACCCTGGTGGAAATAACTTGGCTTACACTGTTTTATTAAATTATAAATTATTAAAGAACGAAAATAATGCCAACATATTCCTTTCCTAACATAGAGACTTTCTGTCAAAGGTATTGTGTCTGAAATTACTCAGTGCCGTAACAGAGAAACATGCTACCGATTTTCATGCTAAGAGCACAATTAGAGAAAAGAAGCTTAAACTTAGGTTAGGTAGTAAGTACCTTGTGTACAGAAATTATTTCATTTTTTATATTTATATTTCCAACACCTAGGACAGTGCCAGGCACATGTTAGGTACTTAAAAACTTGTGGATGGACTGATTAAATCGCATGTGGTCACAGTTCTACGGAACTGGAATTGACTGGGATAATCTGAATTTCCATAAAAACTTATTTTAAAAAATTTCCTCACTTTGTTTCTCAAAATTTGGCAGAACAAGGAAATCAGAGTTCACAGATGACTAGCTTTCCAAAAAGGGCATCTGCTAGTGACATCCTGTCAATACAGTAAATTTAGAGTTTTGTTCAACTATAGTTACTAATGATGTCAATCTATGGTCAACAAGTACAATATGGAGCTCTGATTTTTTCCAATGAACTTTATTTGAAAACCAAAACCCACCAAGAAAACACCTTAGGGCAGACAACTTAATTTTTAAATGTAAAATGTAAATTTTACAAATTTACAAAATTTTACAAACATTTTAAATGTAAATAATCATAATTTGGAATTCTACAAGTCTATTAAAATCATAAATTTCTACAGTACCCTTCCCTCTTTCAAAATGCTCCTTGGAAAGTTTTAAATCATTTTTAACCTTGTAAGGATTAATTATACCTTTTCTACAAATGAAGAAATTAAAATGGAGAGAAATTAAGTGATTCTTCCCAAGGTCACATAGCTAATCACTGACAGAGCTAGTATCTGAATGCATAAAAGTCTATTATTAATCTCTGTATTTCTCTGTAACTGCTACAAAGAAAAGAAATTTTCTGCCTTACTGCAAATGTGGGCTTAGTTGATTTCAGAATTCAACTCAACTCAACAAATATTTATGTGTCTCTTATACAAAAGGGACTATTGCTAGGTCCTAGAGATACAAAGAAAAAATGAGAATTACTACTCTGAAGGGGCTCATGTTCCACTTAGGAGACACGCTGAACGTGAAGTACCAACAGGACATCTACGTAAAGACGTTATGAGTAAGGGATAGGAGCTCAAGAGGCAGATCAGGGCCAGATTTGGGAACACCTGCCAGTGGGAAACCCAGGGGATTACAATCTTTCCTCTGGAAAATGGAATTACAATGGTAACAGAAGAAAAAGAAAACAACCTTTATATTAGAATTAAGGTTGTGGAGAAATGAGGAACTTCCTGACAGTTTCCTTAACTCAGCTCCTTTCTTATTGTTGTTAAATACACCTCCGTTCTTCTAGTCACCTAGGCAAACAACCTAGAAATCACACCCTCGTTCCCATCCCAGGTCTAATCACACACTCACCCCGGTCAATTCTGTTCCTAGCTTTCTTCAAAGTTCAGCCCAAATGCTACTTCCCATACAAGGCCTTTCCAGACTTTCCACCCTGCCCCATCCCCGGGGCTGCACTGCTTTTTATAGTTATTTATGTGGACAATACCTGGTTCTCCCAAAATGAAGCAAAATCCTTTGTCTTTGTACCTAGAGGGCAAAGAAGGGTGTGCCTGGCCATCACAGTGCAGTATGTGCTTAACATAGGCTTGTGGTTTAATTCATTAATTAGAGCAGATAAGCATCAAAAATTTATGCCAGGATGATGGAGGATCCTTTCAGAAAATGAAATAAAATATTTTCAGTAAATATATAATCATCTATAAGATGAACTAAGAAATATTCTGCATTTAAATTCCATGATGGATGGGTCTAATTCCTTAAAAAGATACTTATTACAGTATAAAATGAAGAACGAATGATGAAAAATGGATTTATTACACATATTTTGTTGCAAATATACTGGACATTTCCATTCTAAATATAAAAATTCCATGGAAAACAATGGGTTAATTTATCCTAGAAAAGAGAACAGATGAAGAACACAATTAACTACTTTCAAATTTCAAGGCTATCATGTAGAAGAGATGCTGGGCATCCTATACAAAGCCAACGGGCAAAAAAGGAGCCAACAGATGGAAATTGGAAAAGGCAGATTTCAGCTGATTAAAAAGAATATGTGAACTATTACAGTATTCCTCAGAAAGCAGTGAACT
>CM053580.1:140395814-140415662 GCA_028627135.1 Pseudochirops cupreus | reverse complement strand
ATGTAATGTTGTGAATATTATATTATGATATATTGTGAATGTTTGTCTTGATTTGTAATGGAATAAACAGAGTGTTCACTATATTTTGTAATCTGAACTCTAAAAGCTGTTCACATTAGCATTCCTTTGGGAATCTGCTGGTGCGTAGCATTACACTGTCTTATACCAAAAAATACATCTTGACTATACAATCTACAGAGGCACAAACATTGTTATTATTTTTTACTATGATAAGAAAGAGGAGGAAGAGGAAGAAGAAGAGTTGCCTTTTCTACCAAAAAGAGACATCCTGGCTATAGACTCTACAGAGGCCCCAACATTATCATTATTATTAGAAAGTGGCCTCTTACACCAAAAAAGACACCCTAGTGATAGACTCTACAGAGATACAAACCACCACCACCACCATCACCATCATCATCATCATCACTGAAAGTGGTCTCATATCAAAAAAGACATTCTAGCTGTAGACTCCACAGAGACAAAACATTAGAGGTACACTTAAGTAGAATTTCATAATGAGTCTTCAAAGAGAGAAAAGGATTTTGGATAACCAGAAATATTGAGGTTGATAAGCTTTGCCAGAATGCCAAGAGGTTCAAAAAACTGTTGTAAAATGACAAGTAAGCTTGGTCCCAAAGAAGAGCTATAAGATATTTTCCCAGCTTTTCTTTAGAGGGACAGAACTACAGGTGTGAAACAGGACATGGTAACTAACATCAGACTTCTGTGGTGTGTTAATTAGCTTTACTGAACTGTTACCCACACAATTTCCCCATCCCCTTTAATTCTTTTTATAAGGGATGATGCTCTAGAAGGGGGGCAGGTAGACTGGGAAATATAGGTGATGTAAAAACAACAGAAATCAAGAGAAATTATTTCTGAAACTATGTGGTGCACTGTCAGAGGGAATGCCCTCATCAACGGGACCATTAAGTAGTAAAAGATATAATCAGATGAAAACTTACAAACGTTTATTCGTGACTGGATTGATAGTCTGAGAGTTTTAAAACAACACACTTATTTCCCTCCATATATTCAAATTTGTTGTGTATTTTTTTTAGATTCAGAAAGTGCATTCTGTTATTTTATTACAAAAATAATAGCAAGAGCAGCTAATCTATAGAACTTTAAAGATCATACAACACACACACAGACACACACACACCCTCATTTGATCCTCGTAACAATCCTGTCAGGAATGACTCTATACCTAAGAACTACAGGGTTTTTTTTTCATTTCCAGTCGAATGATTAAAGTCATTAGAAAGGCTGGATCTCATAATCAGAACTGCACATGGTTTTTAAAAGAAATACTCCATTTTGCCTACTGTGAGATATTACATGAGTGAAGGGCATGGAAGGGAAATTTATTAATGTAACACCACTGATTTCCACCTCAGTAAACACATGAAAACAATTTTCTAACCCTAGTTTCTTTCTCATACCACTTTCAGTTCACTATATTATACTAGAATTACTGTACCTTTTCATGCTGGGAGTCTGACTCATATCTTATTATCTAGTCAAGTTCCATGAATGGGATTCAGTGATTCACTGATTTTTCTTGCTGCAGACCTATTCTTCAAGAACATCAGTCTAACACACACACACACACACACACACACACACACACACACACACACACACACACACTCTCATTATACTGGGGGGAAAAGCTATACAGTGGGGAGATCACAAAGAATATTGCTCCCTATTTGATATTACTCCCTATTTAACCTTTAGTGGCATCATGCCTTCCTTTAGAAAAGTGTATTTTTTCTGTTGAATTTTAATACTGTCTTGCAAATTCTTATTTGTTTTGGCGTAAGCTTGCTTCATGTAAATAAAACTTTTATGCTAACCAAGATAAAGGTTCTCTATACCATTTTATCAATTATCCATTTAGTGTATGTTCAAAGAATTGTATATGCATAATCTATAATCTGGAAAAAAATATATAGCAGTATTACTTACATGTTTCTCAAGCTTTCCAAGAATCTATTAAGCAAGAAAAAGGAAAATACTTTCCTGCCTTCTCTTTTGGGTAGGAATGATTCTTTCACTATATATAAATAGGAGATTTAAAACTTAATCAAATCAATAAGCATTTAGCAAATGTGAACTCTCTAGAAAGCAGCACTGTCGTTGGTGCTCTAACACCAGGGATAGGAAGAACAGACCTACTGCTTGTCTCTCAGAGACAAGTACTCATACTCTACCTTTGAAAAAGCAAAATGAAAAGAAAACTGTGGGTTTATCCCTTTTTCCTCAACGTTTTAAGTAAAAATTTCAGTAGGATATTTTATCAAATAAGCTACCCTTCATTATTTAACTGAAACGGCTAGAGCATATTTTAGCCAAAATAGAACACTGAGGATAATAGAAGAGTGAAATCAATAAATTAAGGAAGCTCATTACTGGTGTTCTTTCCATAATTCTTTTCCATTTAATTTTAATGAAAAATCTTTGAAAATAACCTGGCTCAAATGACATTTGCCTTACACTTTTTGGGGGAAGAGCAGGAAGATGTATTTTACTTTGTAGCACCCTAGTTAAGCCTATGCCTCCCCAAATACCAGAGAAATAACTGTGAATTCCTTCCTCCCATAAAGCATTGAAAGTATATTTATTTGACTATGCGTTCAATAGTATTAGAGCTCCTGAACTGCAAATCAGTATAACACTGTCCATGTTGTTATTAATTACACAAATGGCTTGCCAGCCAACAGCCACAGAACTGACTTCATATCATAGAATCTTAGTGACCATCTAACCTAACTAACCAAGACCTCACCAAGAATCCCATCTACAACACAAGCAACAAGTTGTCATCTGTCTTTACTTGAATACCTTTGGTGAAGTTTGGGGAACCCCCTCTTTGCCCAAAACTGTCTGTTCCTCTTTTAAGATAGTTCTAATCTACTGGGAAACATCAAACAAATCTGTCTCTTATAAACTTCCATTCACTTATTCCTAATTCTGTCCTCTTGGCCTAAGCAGAGCAAACCTGTTGTTACTGTTCAGTCATTTCAGTCATGTCTGACTCTTCATAACCCAATTTTGGGGTTTTTTGGGCAAAGATACCAAAGTGGTTTGACATTTCCTTCTCCAGCTCATTTTACAGATGACCAACTAAGGCAAACAGAATTAAGTGACTTGCCTAGGGTCACACAACTAGTGTCTGAGGTTGAATTTGAACTCATGAAGATTAATCTTCCTGATTCCAAGCCCAGTGCTTTATCCACTGTGCTTCCTAGATGCCTTGCAAAACAAGTCTAATCCTCTTCAATTTGAGAATTCATTAAAGATCTGAAGATAGTCATCATTTAAAGTCTCCCCATTTAAAGTTTCTCCTCTAGCTTAAATAAATCCCACTCATTTAACCAATTCTACTATGACACAAGCTTGAGATACTTTACCATCAAGGCTGCCCTCCTATGAATATTCTACAGCTTTTCAAATGTCTTTCCTAAAAAATGATGTGAAAGGAATATAACATAAATGGGATTATCACCTTCCTTAAATCGCCTCCTTTAACCCTAACTCAATGTTTCTCTCAAAGGAGCAGAAGACCATATTAACTTTATTCAGCTGCTCTGTCAAGCTGATTCATTTCTGAGCTTGAAGTTCCTATAAATTTCTAAATCTTCTCCCGATAAACTGCAATCTGAGTCTATAACCGTCATCTTGTGCTCTAAGGCTGATTTTTTTTTTAACTTAAACTTAGGTACACAACTATTAAATTTCATCTTATAAGATTCAGTCCATCATTTTGCCTTTCAACATCTTTTGGGCTCTGCCATTTGTGTTAACTATTCCTCCCAGTTCTGCGTCACCTGCAAGCCTGAAGAGCACACTATATATACACCTTTATCTATATCACTGAAAACAGTGTTCAGCAGTGAAGCACTCAATTTAAGTCTTCCATTTGGAGATCTTTTTTCCTTGTACTCCTCACTGGTCCCTTCCTCTATCCCTAAGCCGATCCAGAAAACATTTAGATTGGGGTGGAAGGAAGGAAGGAGGGAAGACCACCACTGCCAGGCCTGTCCTAACTTGTTCCCCAGTCTAGGATGACTGACTGCTTGGATTAGATGAAAGTCAACAAGTCTATTCCTTCCAGTGAGACGGAAGAAGCTCTAGCCCTTAGGGATCTAACCTGACCCTACACTCTTCAGTCCCTCGACAACATTACAGACCTAGTTATGTAACCTAAGGACCTCTGGGACACCCTCGGCACTTCTGGGAGTTTCTGTCTGGCTCACAGGTTACATCTGTTCTATGTGCTGTTTCACCAAAATTACAATTCCCGGAGAATAGGGATCACCTTGCTTTTTTTTTCTGTTTGTATCTTCATACCTAAACTAGTTCTTGGCACACTAGCGTGTAATAAACGCTTTTTATTACTAGTCATGTTTATGATTTATTATGTATACATTTATTATTTATTTTCTATTTCTAATACACATTTCTCAATCTGGTACACCATATCATTAGAAACTATGTTAACTGTTTTACCAAAATCTAGTAAATGACATTTAACGCCAGTCTATCAATCATCTCAAAAAAAAGTCTTAGTCTAGCCTGGTCAATTTTTTAGAAGTCTTATATTTAGATCTTTTGTTTTTGTATTACAATCATTTCTGACTACGTGTGCCCCTTTCCTAATTTCTTAAGCACACCGAACAATGACAAAAAAGGAGTTCAGCAAAACGAAGTGCAGTTTACCTGCCTTTCTATAGCTGTTCCAACACCATTAACCATCTTTTGTCGGCCTTAGCCTGTCCAAGTTCTTGAAGAAGCCGTGATGGTCCCTCATTATCACTGCTTTTAGCTATTTACCAATCACTCCTTTAACTATTACATTCTAGAATTCCGCCGTAAATCAAAATCAAGCTCACTGAACTCCCCTTGGAAGTTCATGAATTTGTTCAGTGTCCAGGTATGGTATCCAATAATAAGAGGCTGCTCTGGTATCAGCAGAAAGAGCAAACTGCTAAGATTTGAGACACCTGTGTTTCTCATCCCATTCTTTTCACTAGCTATGGCAAGTCTCCATGTATTTCTCTAGGATTTATAAATTTACTACTCTGAGATTCCTGATAGCCAAAGTAAAAGGGAAAACAAATTAGGCATTTAACTTACCTCCCTCTGTGGCTTAATTTCACCCATAAAATAGGAATGCTACCCACCCTTAATTACTTCAAGGGGTTGCTGTGGGTATAGCAGAGAAGATGAGATAATGGATGTTAAAGTGCCCTGGAGAAAAAAAATGAAAAGTCCTCTAGAGAGGTTAGGTGTTACTAGCATTACTCTGTCATTCAGTTAGTTGAATGGAATTTTAAGGAGATGAGAATACATTTCTCATCTGATTATTTCAACTTAGGCCCAATCAAAGGTTTAGGGATTTAAGAATAACTTCTCAACTGCTTGGCTCTATGGGAGCCTGTTTTATTGGTGTCCGCTATCAATCTGTCCTATTAACAATTCATGAAGTTAGAGACAATACAAGACTTTTCTAGTCTATATTGTCCCAACCAATTCTGGACTCATCGATCACTTAAACCTGTATTGTGTTTACCTGGCTACTTGGGGATTTCCTTCCTAGTTTCTCTCTTAATAATTAATAGCAAACCACACATATTAATAATAGTACTTTAAAATATATGAAGAATCTCAAGCACCTAGCACAGAAGTAGGTGCTTAATATAAGCAAGTTGAATTTAAGAAATAAAATAAGATATATAAAATATTTTCACATAATACCCCTGTGAAGCAGGAAGGGAAACATAAGCAGTATTATTATGACCCCCATTTTAAGGTGAGGAAACTAAGACAGGGTGGTTAAGTAAGATCAAACAGTTTATTAGTTGAGTGCCAGGTCTGGGCATCAAATTCAGACCTTAGGATTGCAGAAAGACCAGTGATCTTTCCCCCCACTGATCCATGATATCTTAGTTATCAATTAAACAAGGCTATTCTGTTTTTGTGCTACAAAAGCAGAGGAAACATATTCTCAGCACTTATTCTATTTAATAATTGAGAACAACTCAAAAAACCTAGCCAGAACAACTCTAGTCTGAATGGTAGAAACTGGGCAAGTCAGTCTCTGAAGATCTAACAAAAGTGTTACTGATAGCCTTCACTACCGTAGAGGGAGCACTGACTTACGGTTCCTCCCCCACAGAGCAGCTATGGTTTTGTTCAGTCATTTTTCAATCATACCTGGCTCTTCATGACCCCATTTGAGGCTTTCTTGGCGAAAACACTGAAGTGGTTCGCCATTTTACTGATGAGGAAAGTGTGGCCAACAGGGTTAAGTGACTTGCCCAGGGTCACGCAGCTAGTAAGTGTGTGAGGCCAGCTATGAAATCGGGAAGATGAGCTCCCCACCTACTTGCCCTGGCGGCTGTGGTACATGGGCAGAGACGCTTGAAGATAGTTTGCCAAATCAGAGAACGAGACTTCCCATCTAGGATCAGTGACACCTGATGTAGACTTGTTAGTCCCTAGAAGTTCCCCAAAGACTATAAAGCACCAAGAGTACTGAGCACTAGAAGTATTTTTCAAACGCTAGTTTTGCTACTGTTTTCAGGTGGAGTATTCACTGAGGCTAAGGACAGCTAGGTAGCACAGTGGGTACTGCGTCACACTGGGAGTCAGGAAGATCTTAGTTCAAATCCAGCCTCAGACGCTTACTTAGCCAGGTGACCCTGGGAAAGTCACTTCACCCTGTTTGCCTCCGTTTCCTCATCTGTGAAATGAGAGGGAGAAGGAAATGGCAAACCACTCCAGTATCTCTGCCAAAAAAATTCCAGATGCGGTCATGAAGAGTCAGACCCTAAAACAGCTGAGGTTAACAACAATTAACTGAGGTTAACATGATGCTTATAGTGGGCACATAATAAATGCTTATTAACTGGTTATTAAGAGGCAAACTGGGTCTCTTTACCAACAGAAATATGACTGTAAAGCATTTTGCAAATGAAAGGGTTACATAAATAATGCTTAACTTTCCTTTTCCCTCCTCAGTGGGATAATATTTCATTAAACAAAGCTCTTGCTGTTTCCAGACTAGAATGGGAAATTATGACACGATGGTAACTAACTTATGGAGAAAACCGAAATGATATTTGTGAAATAAAAGTCTAATTTACTTTACTGAGCCCACAAAATTCAAGCCACCTGATGATATATAATCTCTCTTGAAATATATATTAATATCACTTTATCCCCCAGGATCTACTATTTGTCCAGTGAAACATTATTTATGTCATGAAAATATAATTTTAAATAAGCGATAGTACACTCTATGCAGGTATTATATTATTATTATTATGTAGTAAGTCCTTAAAATAATATTACTATGTAATAAGTCCTTAAAATTATGATGTGGGAGTGAAGAAAGGAGAACATCAGACAGAAATAATTCTGCTGCAAAAACAAAGCATACCAATAAAATTGTAATAAAATAACTAAATAATAATCATAAACAATAACTGCTTAAATTATGGATAATAAAATAAAAATTACACAATCGTTCTACATATTACTAATATTTCAACTGTAGTTAATAGTTTGTAGATGATTTTTCCAACTGGGGGGAAAGGGGAGGACCTTTGATTTCAGTGAAGAACAGACAGCATTAAGAATTAGAAGTGGCAAAAAGGCCACTAAGACGGCCTTTGTTTGCTGGAAGGCTGTATCCCTGGGGACACTAGTTATTAAAGAGCAGGGCTCAATAAACAGAAACCTCCCTAAGCATGGAGTCATTCCATCAGTCCTAAAAAGAGCCTGGCCTATGTGGCAACAGGACACGAAGAGGAAGTGACATAATTCAAGCATTTACACTGTAATGAGGGGAACACAACACGTACACATATGGATATAATACAAGGTGGGGGACGATGGGGGCAAAGGAGAGACTCAAAGTGCCACAGGAAAGTAGGTTAGCTTGGGAGCAAGGGAGGATGTAAGAAAGATGTCAGAAGAATGTGCTAACTGAGCAGAGCAGTTAATACAGAGCCCGAAAATGACGGCGGAATGTGCTAACACTATCAAAGGTATCATCACAAATAATACCAATGGGGAAAGTGAAAAACCTTTACATAAAATCTGTGACGGCGTGTGCGTCTCCAGTTTTTACACAGTTTTTACACGAATAAAGACTGAATGGAGTTTGAGAAAATCTGGACAAAGGAAAATTAAAATGCTTAAAGGAACAGAGGGATTTCCACAAAGACAAACAAAAAACATCATGCTTTTCAGCTTGGAGAGAAGAAATTCAAAGAAGTAAAAGATACGAGTTCGTCCAAGGAAACGGAGAATGGGGTAGGGACTTCTTCTCTGAATATCATGAAGTTTAACCAGCACTTCCCACTGAGGCGGAAAATGTATATAACTTATTACCTCTCCCCTCCCCAAAAAGGTAACAGCAGAGAAATGTTAACTAGAAGAAACGGTGTGAGAATAATAACCAGCTGAAGACAGGTTCACAGAGATTCACTGGAGACAGATTCATAATGGGTTATTAAAAGAAGCTCGGAATAAACACGCCTTCCCATAGAACATTAATTGGTATCCCTGTCAAAGAGAGATTTATTAGAGAATTATCACTGGTCTGACCATTGGGGAATTTCTAACATTCCAATGCAAATGTTCAAGAATCTAAGGAATTTTCCCCAAACTCAGGAGCCAGCTACTAATAGTGAAAATGTAACTGTAGAACCTGTTAGCAAGTCAATACTTTTAACCTAAAAAAAAAGTGTCCATGAAATATTTTTATGAATACCAAGATAAAACTTAAGATAAGGCAGTTTCTTCAATCTATAAAAGAGGAATTCTGAACATACGGGTCAAATCTCTACAATGTCTCTATAATTAATTCCTAGGACTACCCACACTCTTTTGTCTTCCCTAAACATGAATCTTATCTAGTATAACTTCACACAGTAATCACTGGTGCTTACTACTGGCTGCAGAAAGTGAGAAACGTCAGTCATCTGCTAAGGCTAATAAATTCTTTTGTTAGAGGAAGATGCTACTCACAATATTTACTATAACAAATATGCTCTATACCCTCCAGAAGCCATGGGCCACATTCAATTTACAACATAAATATTGTTGACACAAGAGTGTAGTAGTCTTAATGGACAAAGCTGGGGGGAAAAAATGTGAAGGGTATACTGTCTCTACTGCATAAAAGAAGAAGGCCATTGAAATAAGTCATTATTTAAATAGAAAAGAAATTAAAACTCAGCAGTATTTAATATGAGAAGGAAGACTTAACTTCTATCATTTCACCTACTTTAACATGTGCAAAGAAACAATTAAATTGAACGAGAAAAATAACTCCATCTTAAACGCACCCTTTTGAAAAGTTAAACTTGAATTAACTCAGCAGCTAGGAACCTGATTACTAACATATTTATAGTTTAAACCGTACACAGAAAGAGTAGAAAACAGTCCTATTCAGTATCTTGGCAAGACCCATTTAAGCTTTTAAAAGCATAATTTGACTTACCTTTGGCACACAGTTACAAGATGTGACTGACAAAACAAGGTATTACTCTTTAATAAAATTACTGTCAGAAGATGTTTCAGAAGTTACAAAATTGTAGAACTATCTTCAGTTTTCACCTCTAGAAGAAGTTTCACAGATGATTCTGATCCAGAATATTTGTATTAGGTGGTAAAATAGCAGCACAAAATCTATTTAAAAGAAAAAGAAAGAAAAAATAAGAACCAATGAGATATTTGGTGGTATTCCAGTAGTTATTCTCAAACTAACTCGTTTAATGGCTGAATTTGATCATTTTCCCCTCTCTGCCAAAACAAAAAACCTACAACCTTATATGACAGTTTCAGATTCCATTCTAATTTTTCTATATTTCCACTAAAGCCTAACTGATACCCTTATCCTGGCATGAGGGTGACTTGATTTTCAACAGTTAGGCCGCTGGAAAAAATACTCTAATATTGGTTGTTTCTAAGATGGAAAGGCTTAAAATAATGGTATTTAAATGGAAAAGATAAACAGTGATATTTGAATTACTGATCAATCATTAAGGGCTTATTATTAAACGTACTATATGCCAAGCACTAGAGACAGAAATAGAAAGAATAATCTCCACCCATACAAGTACATATAAAAATACATATAGCACAGAATTTGTACACACACAGCAAATAGTTAAACGCAAGTAGTTGGGGGGCATTAGCAAAGTTTTCACATGGAAGATTCCTGGGTTTCCACCTTAAAATAGAGGTCCTCCATGTGAGACAGCCTTACAACGGCTCTGAGATGGAAGATGGAGGGTCACGTGAGGAAGACAGAAGGGTAGTCTGCCAGAATTGCAGAGACGAAGGAGGGGTTAAAATAAAGACAGAAAAATAGGTTGGGCCCAAGTCAGGAAGTACTTCACAGGCCAAACAGAGAAGTTTCTATTTTATCCTAGGGGCAATAGAGGCCACCAGAGTTCACGGAACAGGACAGCAAGATCACTAGATCTGTACTGACTTTGGTGGCTGCATATAGGACAGACAGGAGCAAAGAGAATCTTGAGACAAGGAGACCCATTTGGATGATGCTGCAATAATGTAGGCAAGAGGGCCTGGATTAAAGTCATAGTTATGCTAGCACAGAGAAAAGATCAGCTATGAGAAGGAGTGTAAGGGTAGAAAAGGCAAGATTTAACAACTAGATTAAATGTCTGGGGTAAGGAAGAATGAGAGGTCTAACGGTTTGGAGATATGGTACTGATAGGTAAAGGTGGCCTGAGACTATGAATATGAGACCACATATATACTGTAGATCTAGGAGTCATATACAAAGAAAGCAGAATTAACATCATAACAGTTAACAAAGTCACCAATAAAGAAAGTACTGAAAGATGAGGGCCTCGGGCAGAGCTTTGGTAAATACCTAAGCTAGCAAAGGAGGCTGAGAAAGAATACCAGATAGAAGAACCAGGAGAAAGTGGCATTGGAAGAAACCTTAACGGAGAGCACTTCCAGAAGGAGAGGCTGGTCAACAGCTTCAAGTGCAGCAGAGGTCAAGAAGGATGAAGGCACATCCAATATGGCAGGTAAGAGACTACCATTATCACTGGAGTGAGGAGGTTCTGTTTGAGTGATGATGTCACAAACCAGACTGCAAAGGGTTGAGGGATGCAAGAGAAATGAGAAAATGGAGGAAATGAATGGAGATAGCTTTTTTCCTAGGAGTCTGCATGAGAAAGGAAAAGAAATACATTGTGAGAGTCTAAAGTAATGGGAGGATCTAGGGAAGGAATTTTTTTTTTAAAGATGAGGGAGACTTGCAAATGTCTGACCAGAGAGGAGCTATAGTCATCCAAGTTAAATTTGGATAAGCTCACGATCAGAAGACTAACCAATCATAGTGCCTCTTATGCGCCAGGCCCTGTACTAAATGCTGGGGATACAAAAAGTGGCCAAAGGCAGTACCTGAATTCAAGCAGCTTACAATCTAATGAGGGAGACAGACATATACAAAGCAACTACATATAGAATAAATGCTGTTGTTCATCCTTCTTTCTCTTTTTTTCTTTTTTTGGTGGGGGGAAGGCAAGGCAATTGGGTTTAAGTGACTTGCCCAAGATCACACAGCTAGTAAGTGTCAAGTGTCTGAGGGCGGATTTGAACTCTCTGGTGCTCCATTCACTGTACCACCTAGCAGCTCCTCACCCTTCTTTCTCAAAGAGGACCAAGGACATCAGGAGGAGGATGTCTTGACTCGCAAGTGAATTGGATTTAAGTGACACAGAGCTATATAAAGTCATCAGCCTCACTCTCTCTTCTAGAGTTTTTGGCCTCCAGTGGCAAGACACAGATCAAGAAAACTGGCAATGCCCCCTGATACAGGGGGAAACCGTGGCCTTTTCAGTTTGTCTGAGGCAACACCCAATTCAATAATTAAAGGATAGGTAAGAATCGAGGCTAAAGATGGTCTAGTTTGCCTTCACCAAAGAATCAGTCTGGGAGGGGAAGAACCACAGAGTTTCTAGCCAGAAGAAGCCAACAGCTGCTATTTGTCCTCACTCTGTTAGTCCCCTTCCTAGAAGACCTGATGAGATACAGTAGAGAGATCAATCAAACAGCCCACTGGAGATACCGCCCTCTCCCTCAGCTGCTAAGACACCATATATCCGTTCTTCCCTGTCCCCTAGGGATTCAAGGCTGGGTGCTATTCCAAGACTGTTCGGCAGGATCTCTTAGTCATTCACTCCCACGACTCCTTCACAGAGGGAAGGCCTTAGTATTAAGAGGGGCTGAGGAAGGCTTCCTGTAGAAGGTGGGATTTTAATTGGAACTTGAAGGACGCTATCAGGTGATAAATCTTTTTGTTCAAAGGAACTTGCTACATAGCAAGGGAAGTTTTACAATCTGTGCTGGTTTAAGTGTCTATATAGAAGAAATCACAAATTCCTGAAGCATTAAAATACATTTCTACTGATTTCCTATACCCCTCCCTAAATACCCCACCCCCAAATTCCAGCTTTAAAGCAGAGATCTCAAGATATTTAACCACATATTTTTGTGTGAAGGACATATAAGAGGAAAAGATAGTAGTAAAATCCAGGGAATGGATATCTCTTCCCCCCACCCCAATCAATACACACACTTCCAGCATTTGTAATGTAAAGGGAAAGAGGTTAGTAAACTAGTGAGAAAACCTATAAAAATGTCAAGAGTATAGTCCTTATTTTAAATACCTATGTGGTACTTACTGAGCGACCCTGGGTACAAAATGCTTTACTGAAAAATAGCTGCCACTAGAAGGTGGCACAGTGAAAAGAGTGTAGGACCTGCAGTCATAAAGACTCATCTTCCTGAGTTCAAATCTGACTTTAGATACTTACTAGCTGCATGACCCTGGGCAAGTCACTGTTAAGAACTATTAAGGGGTCCCCCAAACTTGTCTTTTTTGAGTTGCCATATTTTCTAGGAAAACTGGACCCAGAGCATGCTGGAGACCCTGAATGTGTCCCAGCTGACATAATATATTGTTTTTGTCCCAAGCTGGACTCCCTGTGTATCCCTGGGAGTCAAGACAGATGCCAGTCAGTCTGCACTAGGCTGAGAAACTGCTTGTGTAGCTGGGACCCTTGTACATATCTTCACAGTCTAGTGGAGGCCAAGGGAAAAGAGTGTGGCTTCTGCCACTGCCTTGTTCCTCCTTTTTAGGAGGGTTTGGTCCTTTTTCCACCTTTACTGCACCTTTCCCTCTCCCATGCCAGGCCCTTTTAGGTATCTTTGGTATCTCCTCCTTCCTTTGTCCCACTGTTAATAAAAATGCAGATGTCTGTATGGACTGTGAACTCTTTGAATTGCACAAATTCATTTCTTTTGTACTAAAACTAGTTTTTAAGTAAGTTTTGTGAAGTTGTGACTATCTGCTAACATTACTTAATATTCTTTGCCTCAGTTTCCTCACTTGTAAAATTATCTGGAGAAGGAAACGGCAAATAACTTAAGGTGGCTTTGCCAAGAAAACCCCAAATGGAGTCATGAAGAATCAGACATACTGAAAATGACAGAACCATAGACCTGCAGACAACATTTCAGAAATACAAAGAAGTCCAATAAAGACAATCGAATCTGACAGAGTCTTTGCTAACCAAATGAAGATTATATTCTACATTGTATTCACTATACCTGAATAAATATTTTCAGTCTTTTAATAATATTTTACAGGGGACCCCCAAAGAGCCCAGAGTTCACTGATATTTTTAATTATAACCCTTATCCTGAGGGGCAATTTGATAGTTCAGTCAAGATCAATTAATTCATTACCATCATTTTGTTACCCAAGGTGTTAACACTGAAGTATCTAGTTACATTCCAGTCAGAGAAAAAGAATTATTCAAATAACAATTTAATCAAATATCCCTTTTAATAAACAAGTATGAGCTGATTCAGATGAAAGAGCCTATCGGATTCTTAAAAGAACATTTTCAAATGGTGGTCTTGCTTGTCCAACAGTGCGCAGCAACAGGTCTAGAGACACCATTCAGGAAAAATAATGATCTAACAATGGAAGCGTTTTAAGTGTTGAATATGAAAAAGAATTCTTGACAGAGCCATTTCAGACTATTCTGCTAAATGTTAACAATGAAATGATGGCCTTCTAAAAGGGTCACCAGGTCCTGGCCAAGAGTTTTCATTCACTGCTGGATCGTTACTCCCCTCCCTTGGTGTTCTCAACCTGGTGTTCCCTTCGGGCTGTGAGGCTACTGTCAGCTGTCAGCACAAGAGAGGAGAATATTAATGAAATGAGCTGTTCGTCGGATTTGAACTAAAACGTTCACTTGCCTGCTGACAGATCTTACTAGCGAAGCCTGTTCTTGGGAGAAGGAATTTAGGTAGAACCTACTATTACGAGGCCAGATGTAAGTACTGCGCACCTCTAGCACTATTATTTCACTTGATCCTCAACCACCCTGTGACATAGGAGTTATTATTACCCCATTTTATAGCTGATGAAACTGAAGCAGACAGAAGTTAAGTAATCTGCCCAGAGTGACGCAGCTAGTAAGCGTCAGGCTAGATTTGAATTCCGGTCTTCCTAACATCCTTCAGGCATCTGGGTGGGGCAGCAGACAGACCTTGGGACCTGGAGTCTGGAAGAGTCTTCTAGGTAAGTTACCCTTCTAGGTAAGTCAATTCCCTCAGTTTGCTTCAGTTTCCCCATCTGAAAAAGGAGCTTGAGAAGGAAACGACAGATCATTCCAGAATCTCTGACAAGGACGTTCCAAAGGGGATCACAACTGAACAGCAACTTCCTGACCTGAGTCCAGCACTCTATTCACTGAACCACCCAGCTGCCTCAAGGAAATGGCAGGTATTTCACTTTGCCAATGCATGCTTATCAATTTTTGCCCCTGTTTGCAAGACCATCTCTATCCTCCAATGTGATACTTAAATTTATGTCAATATAGGAACTTAATAAATTCATATTAGATTTTTTTAAATTGAAAATAAATAAAAAATAAAATTGTGAGTAAAAGACAACATAAAATTTGAACCCAGAAAGTAATATCCATACAATTGATCATTGTTTTTGCTTTTAGCAAGTCAATTTAAGGGTTACTAGCAGCCATCTGGGGAGCACATTTTTAAAAGGGCATCTTGAAATGTTTTTTTTCCCAAAAGAAGTAGCACCATGGCAGTTTGCCAATCTATTTCACCAGCAATCTTATATAAAATCTTGTAGAGATTCGTATAGTAAACATCAAATTATTTTTCTTTTTAGATTTAAAGGAAATATGTCCATAGCTTACATTTAGTTTGAGGTTATTAGCATATGCAAACTTTTTGTTAAAAATTATCATTTCAATTTTGGTCATAATTAGTGCATACAATCTAAACACAGCAGAGGAAAGCACATACTTCTGTGAAAACCAATAGCATCAAGCAACAAGACAAATATTGTCAGCCACAAGGTCGCTGAAACTGAAAACTATAATTAACCAAAGAGTGTAATCCAATTGAAATTTTTCAGAAAAAAAAATTAGCTGAAACATGGAAGAAAATGTTCTCCATTTCTAAAAAAAAGTTTCACCATTAGTTCAATGTACAGTTTTCTTTAGGGGAACAAAAAAGAATGAGACCGTAAGTAATATAAAATTAATAATAAATTTATTTCTTTCCTCAATTTATTTAGAGCTTTATTAAAGGTAATTTTCAGTTAAAAACTATTTCATAACAACTGCCTGAATTATTTGTTAGGCTAAAATTTTCTTACATCCAAATAGGGAACTGAGGTCACCTGATTTTTTTGTAATTGTTTATAAAAAACTTCTGTCTACGAAGCCACATCTTTTAATGGCATTATGAAGAACACTGAAAATCTATGCCGAGAGAGGGAGCCTGGAATAGTGGATAAAATGCTGGACTAAGGAAGTCCAGGGAGACCTGGGTTCAAATTCAGACTCTGCTATTATTGGCTGTGAGACCCTGGTCAAGTTACTTTATGTCTCAAGTAACTCTTTATGATAAAACTGCAGAGCCAGGTCCTAATCTGCATTGGGAGAGGGAGGTTCATCACAGAGAATTCGCTATAGTAACGGAGTCATAGGTCCATTCAAATGAAAAATTCATTCTAAGATTAATGCCTTTCACAACTATGACTGGGAAGAATGGTGGAAGGGGAGCACAGAGAGGATCAGATTCTTAACCAAGCAAAGGATACAAGAGATCATAAAAGATAACAGACAAGATTTTACAAAATAAAATTTTAAAACTTTTGCACAAACTTAATGAAGATAATTAGAAGAGAAAAGGCTGTGTTAGAAAATATTTGCCTCAAATATGACTGATAAAATTCTGATGGCCAAAGCATACAGGAAATGGACACAAACACCAAGAACCATTCTACCAATAGGCAAGTAGTCAAAGGATATGAACGATTCTTCAAAAGAAGAAATGCAAAATATAAATGAGCAAATAAAAACACATTCCATATCACTGAATTAAAAGTGTAAGAGTGAGGCGGCTAGGTGGCGCAGTGAATAAAGCACCAACCCTGGAGTCAGGAGGACCCGAGTTCAAATGCGACCTCAGACACTAAACAGGTACTAGCCATGTGACCTTGGGCAAGTCACGTAACCCCAACTGCCCTGCCTTCCCCCCCTCCAAAAAATAGTGTAAGAGAAATGCAAATTTAAAACAACACTAGGTAGCACTTATCATGCAAATTGGGGGAAGGTAACAAAAGATGGGAATTACCAATGTTGAAGGATGTCTTTCCTAAAATATACCTCCTTCCCAAATGCGGTGATACAGTCTGATTAGAACTGAAAAAAGAACTATTACCAACTTCCCTTGGGTAACTAAGTCTCTCTTAATGAAATCTAAAATTTCATTAGGTTTTTTGACTGCCATGTCACATTTCCGACTCCTACTGAACTTGAAGTGTACTAAAATCTCCAAGTTTTTTTCCCCTAGAGGCTTAGCTAGCCTCACTCTTCTCCATCTTTTACTTGTACGAGAGATTTCTTCTTTTTATTTGGATGTATTTTATTTTTTCATCATATATTTCCTAATTATATGTGAAGCTTTTAATATTCTTTTTTTTTTAATTTTGAGTTACAAGTTCTCTCCCTCCTCCACCCCTTGAGAAGGCAAGCAATATCCCGATTACACATGTGTAGTCATGAAAAACTTTTTCATATTAGACATGTTATAAAACACACACACAAACACACGCAAAACCCAAGAAAAAAACAAGTTAAGTTTAAAGAGTGTGCTTCAACCTACATTCAGAGTTGATCAGTTTTGCTTTTGGAGCTGGACAGCAATTTTCATCTGGGGTTCTTTGGAACTGTCGGGGATCATTGTCTTGTTAACTAAGTCTTTCACATTCGATTTAGATTACTGCTGTTGATGTCTACAATGTTCTCCTGGTTGTGTGCATTTCACTTTGTACCAGCTCATATAAGTCTTCCAAAGTTTTTCTGAAACCATGACCTTTCAGAAAGACAGTATTCCATCACAATCATATACTACAACTTGTTAACCATTCTCCAACCGATAGGCATCCCCTCAATTTCCAATTCATTACCACCACAAAAAGAGCTGCTATAATTATTTTTGTACAAATAGGTCCTTTTACCTTTTCTTTGGTCTATTTTGGATAAAGACCTACTAGTGGTACTGTTGGGTCAAAGAATGTGTATAGTTTTATAGCCTTTTGACACAGTTCCAAACTGTTCATGAGAATGGTTGGACCAGTTCACAGTTCAACCAACAATGCATTCATGTCATGTTTTTTTCCACATTGACTAACCCTTGTCCTTTTCCTTTCCTGTCAGGTTAGTCAATCTGATAGGTGTGAGGTGGTATCTCAGAGTTGTTTTAATTTGCATTTCTCTAATCAGTAGTTTGTTTTGTTTTGCTTTTTACATGACTAGCTTTGATTTCTTCTGAAAACTGTTCATATCTTTTGCAACCACTTATCAAATGAGGAATGACTTCTATTTTTTATAAATTTGGCTCAATTCCCTATATATTTGAGAAATGAGGCTTTTATCTGGAAAACTTGCTATAAAATTTTCCCCGTTTCCTGTTTTCCTTCTAATTCTGGCTGCATTAGTTTTGTTTCTGCAAAACCTTTTGTTAATTTCAGGTAATCAAAATTATCCATTTTACTTCTTGTGATCTTCTCTATTTCTTGTTCAGTCATAAACTCTTTCCCTATCCATATATCTGACATTTTTGTACCAGAAATTTTTTTTAATCACAAATGTGCTGCTTTATATTTACAATAGGCAGTTAGTACAGTGGATAGAGTACCAGATCTGTGGTTCAAATCCAGTCTCAGACATTTACTAGTTGTGTGACCCTGGACAAGTCAGTTAACCTCTTTATGCCTCAATTTCCTCATCTATAAAATGGACTTATTAACAGTACCTTCCTCCCAGGATTGTTGTGAGGATCAAATGAAGTAGTATTTTTAAAGTGTTTTGCAAATCTTAAAATGCTATATAGATGCTACTATTAGTACTATTATTCTTATTCTTATTAAATGTTCTTTTAGATTTAGATTGTTATTGGTCTGTTAGCTATCCTCTCAGCTTTACATCAACTACAAATCTGATTAGCATGCCATCCAAACCTAGAGCATTTGACAGTGGGGGTAAACAAACTATGAGATAATCCTTAGAGAGTGGCTAAAATTTTTCACATGATTAAATACCCTAGCACTTTTTTTGGGCTTATAATCATTCACTGAAAAGCACAGTTAGGTGATGGTCAGTTTGTCTTGGGCAGACTATATGTAAAAACAAAATCTGTATCTATTAATAGTCTTTGACGCTTTCCTGGCTTTGCATTCTGTCTCACTACCAATATTTTTGTACCAATGCCTCTTTTAGCCATTGAGGAAATCTACAGAGACAAGAAAAGTTGTAGTATTAACAACTAAGACTCTGACAATGAAACAATGATGAACCTATGGAGATTACCAAACCCCAAACAAATGAGATGACAGCGATCTCCAGTGAGTTTATTGCTAATGATTCTGAAATATTCCCTAAATTTAAAAAACATGTTCCACAGGTCCAGAAAAATTATAAAAGTGTTTAGCAACAACAGAAACTACTAATTGGGGAAAAAATAAATCAAACTCTTAAATCTTTCAAGCAACAAGATGAAAAATTGAAACAATTGCTACATCTACAGTGGTTTCTGTAAGTACAGGGAGGAAAAGAATATTGTGGTAACACATCTAATAAAAAGTAAGTTACAATATCCAGCATTATTGCCTATTAAAAAATTTATTGAAAACAAACATGTAATGACAAACACTTGTAGTCCCTGCTGTTGAGATCGCTGAGGCTAGTGGATCACGTGAGTTTAGGAGATCTGAGTTTCAGTGGAGCTAACATGTCTGGCATCAATATGGTGGGCCATCAGGCTTCCTAAAAAGATGCCAACCCAACCAAGTTGGAAAATCAGAACAGACTAAAGCTCTGATGCTGATCTGCACAGGGATTTGACTGAACTTGGGGGAGGGAAGTTGGAGCAAAGGGGTAGAATAGAAGGAGGGTGAGGGGGAAGGAAAGATAAAGGAGAGAGCTGGATGAGGATAAGAGGAAGGGACAAAGAGAAAGAAGGAGGATGATGGCAGAGGGAGAAGGAAAAGGGAGAGAAGTCAGTGCAGTGGATCCTTACTAGCCCTTGTAATAGTAATTAGTTTAGCAGGATACTTAGCACTTAGTAGTGCTAAGTGCTAAGTGTGGAAGGTGCAAACTCTGTCCCACTGTTGAGAAGGCATGAACTCCCCTGTTGATGTGGAAGAAGGGGATTGGCTGAGGTGTGTAT
>CM053580.1:140353082-140395314 GCA_028627135.1 Pseudochirops cupreus | reverse complement strand
AGAGAAGGCAAGAGAAAGCATTTATTAAGCCCCTATACAGTACTAGCTGCTATTTTTAAAATATCATCTTACTTGAGATAATATTTATATCTTAGTCCTAGAATCCTTTTCATCTTGTGAGGGATAATTTATAGTGAAGTTTTCCCATTCTGAAAAATCAAATCTAGAATGGCTTCAGTATTCACTAGGTCTAAGGTCAGATCACCTGACCTTCAAGCATTAGAGCAATGGAGACCCTCCCCAGTGCCACCTCAGCAGAAGATATGCCAAATAAGGTTAAGAATGTTTTCATTGGACACCCATATGTTTCCTGGTCCTTTGTCTCAGAGAGATTCCCGCGCTTAGGTTGTGGGACAGCCCCTCTACCAATAAGAGTGAAGGCCAGTTGGGGGGGTCGGGTTTCTGCATTGGAAGATTATATAACCATAGGCTGGCTTCTACCTGTCGCTGTCTCCCTGCAGACGTCACGTTGGGCGACAGGGGGTAGAGGGTCCTTTCTCATGAGAAAGAATAAAGACCTTTTCTGACCTCAGATTCAGACTCTGAACTCTTTCATCTCACACAATCTTATTTTCTATCTTTTGAGATTATCATTTTATCATTAAAAAAGCTTCTTTCTATACCATAAGATTACAGTCAGAAACAAGTATAAAAAAGTAACAATGCTGAAACCAGATAATGGTTTGCTTTAATAACTTTATCACTCTAACTTCAATTTTTGTCATTTCAGAAACATTTTACTTATTCTGCAAAATAATTACACTGAACCAATGAAGGAAATGGAATACTTTCAAGATGCAAATAAAGTTTTAAATCATATACTGGACTTCCTATGGCAGCTGTCAAATTAATGCCATACATAAAGCCAATCAAATGCTGTGTCTGGGCGCCAATCCAAATATGTCATTCCTGTCTGAATATCCCAAAAAAGATTTCTGCCTAGGTTAGAAGTGGAAAGAAGTACAAGATTAGCTCTGTAAGCAATTTTTTAAAAAGCAGAAGGACGAAAGGTTGGGAAAGGTTCAAGACAAGTACAATCTACTTAGACCCTTAACCATTTAACCAGGAATAAAGAGGAACAATCCACTTCAAAGGACACCTGGCAAAAAGTCAAACTAATTATCTCCTCCTACTCTATAGCCTTTTTCTTAGTAAATTTCAAAGAAAAACAATGGTTCATTCACTTTATTTTCATTATAGGACATAAATTTCATTGTTACAAAGGAACTTAATGAATGTGTGAGGATATATGGTCAAAAAAGTGATTAGAGGCAGTCCCACACTTCCCTGTTTTGAATTTCACCTACTCTGCATACACAATGCCTACCTTATGCATCTTCCACATTCTACCCACTCATTCATGGTTTATGAAGCCGAATCCCATGCTGCGCTAGTGCATGGAGTTACCCAGGAAGATGAAAAATAGAAATGGTCCTGCCAGGTGGTGGTTTAAAAAAAAAATCCCTGAGGCCAGTATGCATACAATTATGCCATAAAAATCTTTGGCAACCAAGAAAAGAGTGGGACTGTCCCTCCCTCCTTTTTTCCCAAATGCCCTTCCAGCTGCTCCTTTCAGACAAAACTTACTTTATCATTCAAAGTAATCCTTAAAAAATAGCTTCCGTGCCACACTGATAGTCACATCTATCATAATGTTTGTGTTCAAGCAGGTTGGGTTCACAAAAAGTTGGTGCAAAAAGGAAAAGAGATACAAAAGACTCCAGTTCTTCAAACATTCATGAGTAGAGTTAATGTGGATACCTTCAAATACCACTAAAAAATAAGAATGACTTAGAATCATTCCTACAAAGAAATGTATGCAAAAATAAATGCATCAAATTCCATTTTTGCTAGAAATCTTTTTATTGTTAAAATGTGTGGCTTAGGCCAATTATCCACATGCCACCTTAAACCTCCCAAGCTCTAAATTTTAAAGATTCAAGGGAATATATTTATTAGAATTTATGACTGTATCTTACGTGTACATTGTAAGTAGCTCATGATTATGATGCAGCAGAGTTGTATTGTGTACAGGGTTCTTCTTTATATACCTACATAGAAAAAAATAGTATATACTTATACTCTCTATATATTCACTCTATAAAGTATATAATACATAGTATATAGAATAATGGCAACTAGATGGCTCAGTGGATAGAGTACTGAGCCTGGAATCAGGAAGAGCTGAATTCAAATCCTGCCTCAGACACTTATTAGCTGTGTGACCCTGGACAAGTCATTTAACTTTTGTTTCCCAAATCTACTGGAGATGGGAATAGCAAACTACTCCAGTATCTTTGACAAGAAAACTCCATATGGGGTCACCAAGAGTCAAACACAACCGAACAAAATATAGAAAACAGTATATACCTATACAGTACATATTACATAGTATATAGAAAATAGTATATACCTATACTCTATATACCTTCTCCACTTTCTTGGTGATCTCACTGGCTCCCATGGATTTTCTTATCATCTTTAAACTCGATATTAAGGTCTACCTTTCTCTTCTGAGTTCTAAGTTTACACTATCAATTATCTTCTGGGCATCTCTGGATGTATCAAACAATTCAAATTTAACACTGCAAGACAGAAGTCATTAACTTTCTCCTAAAACCCACACTTCTAACCTATCTAGATTCACTAATACTTTGAGTTTATCACACAAGTTCATAGCCTGGGAATAAGCTTTTACCTTTCACTTTTCTATTACTAAGTCTTCTCACATCTACCTCCACAGTGGCTCTTTGCATTTCTTCCCTTATTCTCTTCACACAGCCGCCACTGCAGTCCAGACTCACACCTCTGGCCTAACCTATGCCAATGATCACCTCAATGATCTCTTTACCTCCGATTCATCCTCTACAGACTTCCCAAATGGCACCCCTGAAGCACTACCCTGACTCCTCATGGCTCCACACTGCCTTCTGTATAAAACAAAAGCCACTCATAGACTGGCTCAGGGATCTCACGTTATGATCGCTCACACACCACACTACCGTCCAATATGCTATTTCCTCTCTCCTTTGCCTACATGATTCTCACACAGGCCCCATGCCTAGAATTCACTTAATCCTCCTCATCCCTGCCCCCTGGAATCTCTAGCTCCCTTCAAATTGCCTGATATTGCCAGTAGTAAGTTTTTATTTGTCTTATATGTTAGCATGTACATGTTTCTTTTTGACTTGGATACAAGCACATCATTCCCCCCAATATAATGTAAATTTCATGATGACAGGGAATAATTTGTGTCTTTGTATTTCTGATGCCTGACGGAATGCCCTGTACAGATCTTGCTTAAAGATGTTCACGGAGGAAGACCCCCCAAGTCTCTGTGGAATGGCTTTAATTTTAGGAAGTTTTTCCTTACATTAAATTTGCCCCCTTTTTTCCCAACTGCTACTCACACTGCTCCTAGTTCTGTCTTTTAAGGCACAGCAGAACAAATTTCCCAAATAACAGTTCCTAACAACCGATCCCAACACTTACAGCTCTCAAGCCTTTTCTTCTCCAGGCTAAATGTCTCCTGTTCTACTAACTAATCGTATATAACATGATCCTTTGATGATCCTACTTACACTTTTCTGGAAACCTAACAAAGTTTTATTCATCACAATAAAACCTGAGATATTCAGAATAATTCATGAAATTTGGGCTGACCCCATATTATTTTCAAAGCAAAATCTTGTCTTAATGTCCAACATGATTCAAATTTTGAAAAATATCTGCTTCAGGGTACCTCTTAACTTTATAAACAGAAAAACTGTTCCACAAAGGACTACACAAAAGTCACATAATGAACCTCTGGTATCATGGTTCCAATAAGTACTCCTTCTACATCAACCTTTATTCTTTGCACACTGAGAGATACTCATGTTCCAAAAAACATCTTATGAAGGTGGAAGATAATTTAATGTTGACCCCAAGTGAGAATGAATAAAATTGGAAATTAATGAAAATGTAATTATAATTTAGTCCTCTTAGGAAATGAACTAAATCAGATTAATATAGCTAACCATCCTTTAGAAGCCAGAGCTTACTTCCGGTGATGAAATAATTTAAAATTATGCCCATTTAACATTAAAGAATAAAAATTTTACAGATTAAATAAGAAAATGTCAAAACATACTTTCAAAAAGGCATTTCTTCAACCATCACATATAACTTCTTTTTTTCTAGAAACATCTTGTCTTCATAAGACATGAAAGCTGACAAATAAAAACAGCAATTGAAAGAACTTTATTTTAACTGATTACTGTTAGGAAAGACTTTGCATCTGCTCGCTAAGCATAACCGAGGCAGAATCATAATGAATTCCATTTTTGGTCATGGGTTCATTGCAAATCCAATTACTTCTCTATTATTACACTTATCTTCCATATGGCATGACAGGAAACCAGACAAAATGAGGACATACACATTTTTCCATCCATCTTGACAGCCCGCATAGATAATCATAACCTAGTAAAATGTAGTAAGCAATGCCTTCTGTCTTCAATCTGATTGTATACAGGAGAAATGAAGAACTTTCCTTCAATTCCCCCCCCCCATACAAATCAGCAAGTTGTCACCTACCCACACTGATTTTTTTTTCTGTCTCAAAGACTTGGAACAATTTTTCTCCCACTTTCACATAAGTTGGTACTATACTGCCAACTACACCCCTCTTCATATCCAAGACCCAATGAATTTATTATTTCCTCACAGAAATATGGCAACTTCACTTTCAACTTCCACTGAGACTTTGCAATAAACTAAATGAGATTTTAATTCAAAGTAACTTCAAAACACAAGGATTTAAATTAGTTGAGATTCAGATTAAATTTAGAAACCTAATTTTAAGCAGGAGTGAGGGGGTTAAGTACGGAAAACAATGAAGATTTAAAGAAAATGTAATTGTTGGTCATGGATTTTAGATGAATCAGAGTTCTATGAACCATAAAGCTTTTTAGTGAGAAGTGATGAAAATGAAAATAAAAATTTAAATTGAGAAGGTATTAGTGATAACCAGAACTAGAAAGATCAGTATTTGATGAATACGCAGAAGCAAAAACAGAAGACGAGATTCATCATTTAACAAATATTCTTGGGAAAACATCGGCAATTTTGTAAGCAATTGGGATTTAGACTCATATTTATTTCCAGTTATCTCAGTGAATTCCAGCTGGACTATAAGCATAATAAAAAAATAAAAGATGAAAAGATAATGGAATAATCTATTTGTTTCAATTGCAGAGGGAAAATTACTTTATTTCCTATTCAAAAATTGGAATGAAATATCAGGGACAAGAGAGGTGTACTCTTAAAAGCCTAATAATAAATATGTAAAAGCATTTTAAAGTTTTTCAAAGCTCCTTCCATATTCTGTATTACTAGGTTCTCACAACAACCCTGTGAGGCACGTGCTATTATTATCCCCATTTTATAGATGAAGAAGCTGAGGTTAAGTGTCTTGCCCAGGGTCATACAGATGCTAAGCATCTAAGACAGGCATGGTACCCAGACCTTTCTAACTATAGGTCTGGGACTCCCCAAACTTTGTTTCTAAGCTGCACAATAAATATAGATAACAAAATGAAAAATAATACGTCAGGAAATGCATTTATGACAAATCTAAGAGTTAAAAATTTGATACGGAAAACATATGAGGAACTGTTAAAATTTTTAAAAGATAACTTCCAGTCTACAATGGATAAGGAGTCAAAGGATAGGAACAATTTTCAAAATAGAAAATATAAATTTTAATAATCACTTTATTATTCAAAAAACCAAAAAGATGTAAATTTAAACAACTTTTAGATAGTAAGTCACATGAAAAAAATGGAAAAAAATAATTAAAAGTCATTAAAAAGCTGGCAAGGTTAGGGACAAATAGGTACACTCGTGTCATTGAGGGCACAATTATAAACTTGACGCATCTTTTTGCATAGCGCTATGACAGCTACATTTTAAGTTACAATAATAATTTACTCTTTGACCCAGCCACAGAATTGCTGACTAATACTTGTGGAAGGATTAAATAAATTGTGGCATAACAATATAACGGGATACTATAATGTGATTAGGGCCAATAAATACAAAAACATAAAGAAATCTTGAAACATCTTGCTGTTGCTCATCTTTTGCTCTCAAACAGAACCAATGACATCAGCAGGGTAGTGTCTTGACTTGCAAGTAAACTCAATTTAAATGAGGCAAAGCAGTGCAAAGTCATCTGTCTCGTTCCCTCCTCCAGAGTCACCAGTGTCCAGTGGGAAGACATAGGTCAGGATGACTAGAGACAGCCCCAAGGGTGACCTTGGTCTTTATAAGCTAAGGTCTTTCCCAAATATCAGTTTGTCTGAAACAACACCCATTCAGTAATGAAAGGTTAGGTAAGAACTGAGGCAAAAATTGGCTAGTTTGCCTTCATACAGAATCTGGGAGGGCGAACACTCTCAAACTTTCAGGTCAGAACAGAATGAATTGCTATGTACACCTACTCTGAGCCATTAAACCCAAACAATGAGCAAGTGAAGACTGGTCTGGGGCCTATTACTGGTCAATCAGGGAAAGCCGGAGAGATGTGTTTAAAGGCATAGTCAAGTACCTCTATTTGAATCACAATAGGCTTTATCAAAGTCTGGCATTTCAGAGCTCTATTTCAAGAACTCATAAATGAGAAGTACATAACACAATGCAAAATGGAAAAAAAAAAACAACAAAAAAGAAACCCAAAAGAGTTCACCTTTACCACAATTCTACAAGAGTAAAAACAAAGAATCCTAACAGTCTTAGAATAAATAAGATAAATAAATAAAAACCTTTTATGTTATTCCATCTATTGAAATTAAATGTAAATAGTGATACCAGGAAATTGTACTAGTTGTGTTAATTTTAATACAGTGTTTATAATACATGTTTTTTTTAAATAAAGGGAAAAAAAGGAAGGAAGAATTATTAGTGACAAAGCATATTTAGACGGCATAATATTAGACTGATGAGACAGTCTTATCAAAGGGGAAAGAAAAATTGATTAGGTTGCATCAAACTGGCAAAGATGAAAAAAAGAAATGGTGGAGAAATTATGGGAAAACAAGCAACCGAACACATTAATGGGAAAGCTGTGAATTAATCCAACCTTTCTAGAAAACAATTTGGAATTATTCAAGGAAAAGTCACTGAACTATCATCCCCTTTGACAATAGAAAACTAGTATCATATACTAAGATGTGATACAAAGATACAAAAATATTTCAAGATTTCTTTATGTTTTTGCACTTATTGGCCCTAATCGCATTATAGTGTCCCATTATATTATTATATCACAATTTATTTAATCATTCCATAATCATTTAATCATTCTATTGCTGAGGTGCAGGCTCTGGGAGTCCCCTTGAGCTCTCCTTGAATCTTCCCACAGAACGCATTTGCCTGGGGCCATGAGCCTTAAGTTGTGGCTCTGCCCAAGTCTTTAGTCCTCCTTTCTCCAGCAATTTCCCACCCTTGAACTGGCCTAGCCCACCATTGTCTATCAGCTCCAGGTAGCCTCCAGCACTCATTACTGGAGTCTGACCTCATCTGACTCCTCCTGGAGACCTTCCCCAAATTCCTCCTCCAGACCACCCCTAGATTCCTCCCACAACCTTTCTGTATATAAGACCCCATCTTCCCTCCATGTGGTGTGAGAGTGCCATAGAATGATTTACCACAGATACTGAGGCTCCTTAAGAGTTTACCGAATATGGCGAACTTTTAATAAACTTTACTTTTCTTTGGCTGAAAGACTTGAGTCGACCTGCTGTGTTGGTATTTTGGGGTCTCCAAAGCAACCCTAACCTAACCACAACATTTTTATGGTTCCCTGATACCAGGAAACACTGCTAATCTCAAGCTCTTCTCCAGCCGGGACTGGAAGGTATGTAAGCCTCTTTCTTTTCCTATTGCCTTCTTGTTCTCCAAGTACCTTGGAGGTATGTTTTTGTGTGTTTTTGCGCGCGCACGCGCATGCGCACGCACACACACACACACACACACACGCGCGCGCGCACACACACACACACACACACACACACACACAAGAAGGGGTCTTATATACAGAAAGGTTGTGGGAGGAATCTCAGGGTGGTCTGAAGGAGGAATTAGGGGAGGATCTCCAGGAGTCAGATGAGGTCAGACTCCACTAATGAGTGATTAAGGGTGGGAAGTTGCTGGAGCCTATCTGAAGCTGACAGACAAGAGTGGGCTAGGCCAGTTCAAGGGTGGAACAGGAGGATCAAGGGTGGGAAATTGCTGGACAAAGGTGGGCTAAAGACTTGGGCAGAGCCACAACTTAAGGTCCACTGCCACAGGCAAATGCCTTACCTTGGGAAGATTCCAGGAGAGCTCAAGGGGGCTCAAGCTCAAGCTCCCAGAGCCTGTGCCTCAAAGTTTAAGGAGAGCTCAAGGGGGCTCCCAGAGCCTGCACCTCATCACCATCACACATCAAAGCCCAAAAGAAACATCTCATATGTATTAAAACATTCATAGCAGATGTTTCTGTAGCCAAAGAAAGAGAACAATTGGCTGTCCAGTTGAGAAATGGGTAAGAAAAATTGTAATTTATGAATATACTATTATACAATTGAATAATGTGAAACATTGAAATGCTCGAGAAAACTTTTATGAAACAGCACAAAATAAAGCAACAGCAACTAAAGAGAGAAATAATGTGAATGAAAAGAAGAACCCCAATTGTAGTGCTAGGCAGATTCCTTGGAAAAAGGGGAGGGAAAACCCTACCCTTGTGTTGGGTCTTGTATGGACAGCAGACCTTTACCAGATAAAACTGCCTTGAGTTAATTTCCCCATCTTCAGTTGGTCTTCTAGATTTTACATATATACATGTGCTAAACTACATGTAAAGATCCCAACTCATAAACACTCTATTTTACAGGTGATCCTTTTTTTAAAAAAAAAGCTAGAATCAAATATACCAGGTGTTCCTTTAATTTAGACAGGCCATTTATACATATAAATAAAAGAAAATAACATTTTCTCATAAATATCCAGAGCAATCCCACAGGAAGAGAAATTCTTTTAATTGCCCTGCCTTTCAATCAATATAATCACCTTTTTTTTCTTCTTGCCATTACCGATAAAATAAATACAACTGAAAAGTAACTGAATGGACACTCTTCAGAATAGAAAGTGAGGTGAAATTTGATCATTTCTTCTCTGAATGAAAGGCTTTTTTTTAAAGATATAATTTTTATAAGGTCTAAAGTATAATACTAGAAAAAAATTTTCAATTTAAATTATATTATAATCACCTCCACATTATCACATTTGTGTACCAACTAGAAGACATTTTAATGGTTTTTAATAAAACAATATTTGCTTTTCAGTAATTACATAGCTTCACATTTTATGATTTACATAGCAGAAACTGAACACAGGTCCCACTGGTTGAATTACAGTCTTCTTTTAGAAATGTGGAGCAAAATTACACAACAACAATATCTTTTCTCCCCCCCAAAGAATAACATTTCTCTAGGTATTAAAAAGAACAATTTTTCCTATTAAACAGAAAAATATAAGGAGGAAGTAACAGGAGAGAAGGAATAAGCATTTATTAAGTGCCTACTATGTATCAGGAATTGTGGTAAATACTTTCATAACTAATTCCATTTGATCCTCACCTCAACCCTGAGAGGTAGGGGCTATCATTATAACCATTTAACAGTTGAGGAAATGGAGGTAAAAAAGAGGTAAAGTGACTTTATCAGGATAACATGGCTAGGAAGTATCTGAGATTGAATTTGAACTCAGGTCTTCCTGAATCCAGGTTTCATACTCTACCTTGCCACCTAGATTAGCAAAGGGAAGAAATGTGAACTCTGTGTAACTTTTACAAGGTTTTTTTTTTGCTAGATTCTGATATTCATATTATGACATTGTACAGATAAAAATGGAAACTCATCGGAGCATAGTATAAGTAAAGCCCAGCTCAAGTAAGTGTGGTACTTTAAGTAAACAGTACAGTATCTACTAAAAATAAATTTTAAGTCATCATACAAGCCACAGGAAAAAAGACTATAATTTTAACCTACTCAACCAAATTCCAACTAAGATTATGCCATTTCTCAATTGTTTGCTTTCTGTATAAATGTTCTGTTCTATTTAAGGGTATTTATTGAAAAGGAGCTACTTATTTTTAGTTTCCAAATGGACTTTTAGTTCTCCCTCCTCTACAAATAAGAAATAACATTTCAAATCTACCAGCAAAGATTAAGATGTTACAGAAGATCACAAGTCAATTCTATCTCTTCATGTTCAGCACATGAATATGCTATTTTTCACTTTTATTCAAATATCCACCATCTATTACAAATAGATACAGTCAAGATTTGACCTAAATTTGAGTGAGGTGATAGGATTTTCCACAAACATCAAGTCTGACTTTATGATCTAATGATTGATTCTAGAATGCAGATGATGTTTAGTATTTTAAATATATTTCAAAACCGTTTACTGCAGTCCAGAAATCAGTCACTTTATATTCCTAATCCATAAAATTATTTTTTATTGTGAAAATAAAGCAAATAAACCTTTCAGAGAAAACAATCCTAACTGAAAACTAAAGGGGTATCCAATCAATTGGGAAATGTCTGAACAAGTTATGGCATATAAATGTAACAATACTATTATTGTAGAGTAGGAAATGATGACAGGGATGGTTTCAGAGAAACCAGAGAAGACTTGTATGAACTGATACAGAGTGAAAGAAACAGAAATAGTAGGACAATTTATCCAAGAGCTACATTATTATAAAGACAAACATCTCTGAAAGTTTTAGAAATTTTGAATAACACAACCAACCAAGATCCAGAGGACTCATGATGAACCATGATATTCATCTCCTGAAAGAGATGAAAGGCCTATAGCAGATGTGTGTATACACATCCAAGTGTGTACGTGTGTGTATATATACACACCCATACATATACACAAGCTTACACAGACACACAGACACACACATACACACTCTTCTCTCTTTCTCTCAACCATATTGGCAGACAGGCTAAACCAGGTTGAGGGTAACCGATGGGCCTCAAACCAGTTGGTGAGTTAGGGTAGTATTTATCCCAAACATGTGAAAGTTTCCCCTGGTAAAATGGAAAAATGAGAACAATTTGTTGCAAATGCTATGAAGGCTTGCTTAGTCAAGCTTAGAAGACACCAAGGTCATCCACCGCATCCCAGGTCATCTTCAGTTGTTTTGACTTTTGTCTTGCCACTGGACTTTGATGGCTCAGGAAGAGAGAGTGAGGCTGACAGCTCTGCAACTCTGCCTCACCTAAATCCAGTCCCCAAGGCATCACAATGATGTCATTGGTCCTTTTCAAAAATGAAGGACAAACAACATGTGTGTGTATATGTATATATACATGTGTCTGTATACATGCACACACACATAAACGTGTGTAGATTAGACAGACCTGGCTTACGTGGGAATTTGTTTTGCTTGTCAATACATGTTTGTAAAAGCTTTTGTTATTCTTGCTCTCTCAACAGGTTGGGGAGAAGTGGAAGGGACAGGAACTTCAAAAAAATGAAAACAAACTGAGTGCCTCCAGATTGGGAAATGGAATGGTACTTTACAGCAATTATGCAATGCCTGATTTAAAGAGTTAAGAGAACCATGAAAATTCCTATGGTCTGATATAAGGGAAATAGCCAGAACTAAAAGACAACAACACAAATGAAAAGATCACACACAAAAGCTAACTCTGAGTACCTGAAAAACCAAAATCGCCATAGAGAACCGATCATGACCATTTGCCCCTCCTCTAGGGGTGTGAGATACCACTAGGGCAAAATGTACTGAACAGTCAGACCTGGTCGCATAGTACTTTCATCAGGTGATTTTGTGTAACTAGGCTATCTTTGTCACAAGGAAGGTTCCAATATGGGGGTTATAACCAGAAATAGCCATTATATAAAAATAAAAGGCAACATATAACTTAATTTAGAAAAAGAATAAGGAATTTATTAAATTTAAATGTATACCTATCTATACTATTTCTTGAACCTTCTATCATATATTTTTCTGCTTTCCTCTTTAGTTCTAGTTCTGGTTCCATTTTTGCCTCACTCCCAAACATCTTTAACACCCTCTAAATCCTTTAACATGTAGGTCTTCCTCCTATCCCTATATTACTTGTCTGATCTATTTATGAAACACCTACTAAGGAGCAGTCACTAAACTAAAACACTAGAGATACTAAGAAAATAAAGGCAGCCTCTGTTCTCAAGGAGCTTGGTCTAGTGGGGGGAACCAACATGCAAACAGCAATGTACAAATGGGATATATGCAAAGTAGATTGGAGACCCTCTCAGGAAGAAGGCACTAACACTAAGGAAGACTGGGAGAGACTTCTTGGTCAAGGTGGGAATTTAGTTTGAAGGAAGAGACTTCAAGAAGTCAGGGAAGCGAGGAGGGAGAGAGTTCCATTAATTCCACTCTGATGTTCTTAGATGTTCTACTTTTTTTTTCAAAGTTTTAAGTATTTTTCTTGTCTCATGGAATCGTTATTCTCTAATTATCAGGGAATTAATTTCTTGGGTAACATTTACCACCTTCTGTTCTAAGCTATTATTCATCCACATTCTTTCCTGTACAGCTTTCATTTCATTTAAAATTGCATTTTGTATCTCTTGTTAATTAATTCATTTAATCCAGGTTCTCTTATGGTCCTAGTTGTCAAATCATTCTTTTCTTTAAGGCTCTACTTAGACTTGTAGAGAATTCTTTTTAGGGGTTTGCTTCTTGGACCCTCTCAATCCACCATATTTACTGTACTTGGCATTTTCTTCTGTTTATGCTCATCTCCAATCTCAGTTTCTAGATTCAGACCTTGTACTTGAGTCGAGCTCTGTTCCTTCCTATTCTTTTGGATGGTGTGGGCAGACCCTGTCTAGTCCCCTGGATGCTATTAGCTAAAGCTAGGTTCCCATCTTCTACAGGAATCCCTGGCTTTGGGCTCAGATTCTCCTTTAGGGGTTTTGGTTTGGGTTTTTTTGGCTAACCTTTGGTTTTGTCTCTAGTCCCTTTAACAGTGAATCCAGAGATGGCTCCATCCTTTGCTATGATTCTGACAGACCCCGACTCAGTATCATAAATTATACAAGTATCAGGCCTTGTGCAAGATATAAAGTACTTTATTTCTGGTGAATGCCGTGGTCCTTTTTCAGGTGTGGGCTGCACGGACCCTGGGTTGCCCAGAAATGGGTCTTGGCCCTGTCTCCTGGGATGTGCTCAGGTATGGTCTGAGCTTGTATGAAGGCAGAGCCTCTCATGGTTTCTGGTCATCTTATCATACAGTTCCGAACTAGATGAGGAGTCATAAGTGGAGATAGTGACTCTTCTAGGTCCCATCACGCTTCCATCTTTCCAGAAGACTTACTCTTATTTTCTAATTTGTCAGCTACTAAATAGATAAAAGCATTTACTAGATTACTGACCAATCAAGACAGACAGATATACTTAAACAAAAATCCCAGGGAAAAATGAAATCATAGAGATTAAAACATTTAATATTAAGAATTTAATAATCAATTAAACAAACCTCAACAAAGCACTTCCTACATGTAAGTCACTGCACTGGGCTCTGAGGAAACAATAAATATTACATTGACCTCCAAATAAAGGAGCTTTAACAGGGAGAATATAAATAACACCCAAACCTATGATAAAAGGGAAAGTGGGATTAATGAAAAGAAGTCTAGGCAAAGTACCGCCTATTTTAAGTCTTTTGTGGGTTGTTTTTTTTTTTTTGCCATATTTATTATAAAAGAGAGAAGGCAGAAAGAGATGAGGGTCTGAAAGAGGAATATTAGAATAATAAAATTAGGAATATTAAAATCAGAGGAAAAGATTAATTTACTAAAAAATTAAATTGCTAAAGATTAAATCTAAAGAATTTTAAAATTAATCAGACATGAGAGAAAGAAAAGAAAGGTTTAGAGTCTGAGAAATTAAGAAGATTGTGGTGGTGCCCTAACTTATACTTCAATGGAGCCATGTGTGTAAGACTCCCTCCATTAGCATGGATTGTGTCCTTTCCATATTTTCTCATCCTGCACAATTCCAGTACAAATTCTATTACTAGATTCTCCACAGAAAGTCTCAGCAACATGCTGGGGCTTTTATCTGTATCAGTGATTCTCAAAATGTGGTCCGCAGATGACTGGGGGTATCTGAGGTCCTTTCAAAAGACCTATGAGGTTAAAACTACTTTTATAATAACACTAAGAAAGACATTATTTGCCTATTAAATTCTCCTTCAAGTACTTAAACCAAAATAGTATACTATAACAGATTGAATACAGAAGCAAATATGAGCATCCACCTGTCTTCTCTGAAGCTAGACATTTAAAAGATTTGCAAAAAATATTGTAATTTGTAAAACAATGCTACTCTCATGAATATTTTTAGTTTTAAAAAAGTTATTTTACATTTTAAAACATTTATCAGCTTTAATATCTAATACAGTATGAATATAACTCACACGAACAAAAGCTCTTTAGAGTCCTCAATAATTTTTAAAAGTGTAAAGGAATACTGAGACTAAAAAGTTTCCCAATGGCTGGTCTCAGTCTTTTCACCTTTGGTGCATACCATTGTAGCCCAAGTTATGACTTTGTGATCCTTTTACCTGGATCATATTTCTTGTGCCACTCCTACCACATGGGAAATAACTGGAAATATACTTCTTACGTTTTATTACCTTATTATATACCATGTTATAAAAATGCTTGTTATCCCATAAATTAAAATGTGAAAAAAAATGTTACTTAAAAACTAAATATGATAAACTTATATTTTTTAAAAGAAGGAATTAGAGGGCAGCTAACAGTTGGCTAGCCATGGTTTATCCACACATGATGCTCCTTTGAAAAGCAGGGCATATTCTCTAGAAAACAAGCCACCACTTAAGAGGCAGTTTTGAGGAGTGATTTATGAAGGGAGCCAGACCTGGCTGCTGGGAGCTAAGCTACGGAGATGAACAGTCCCGAGGAGCCCAATTCAGTGACCTGCCAAACAGATGCCAAAACTAGAGGAAGCAGCATAAGGATACCATAAGAAGAAAAAAAGACACGGTGGTCTTAGATGGGTGAGTTGCCTGGCTACAAAATGTCTTTACATAAAGGGTATCCCAAAAGTCTCAGTGCAGTTTTAAGATTTTTGGTGGGGGGGGTGACACCTATGTGCTTCACTATATGGCCACTCTAACCATTGAGGCTACATGTAGTTGTCAGAGAATACAACCCAGGTTTATAAGAGAAATATGTGTGTGTATAATACCCCCCCCCTCACACACACATTTTACTACTGTTCTTACATCTCCATGAGAATAAAACATCATTGCTTTGAATTAAAAAGATAAATACCAGAAGTTTCTAATCTACATATCTTTCAATCTATCCCTCATTTACAAAAGCCACCTGAAAACACTTCACAAAATAACCGTGTGTGTGTGAGAGAGCGACAGCGAGAGAGAGTGAGTGAGAGTGAGTGTGTGTGTGTGTGTCTCTTCAAGGTGCCAAAATGATGTAGTGGGGAAAGATCACTAGAGCTGCCATCAATATTCCAATCTTATACTGATCTGAAAAGATTTTAAAGTACTAAAAACAAGAGCATAGAATGTTGGGCCTAGATCAGTAAGACTCATCTTCCAGAGTTCAAGTCTGGCCTCAGACACTTACTAGCTATGTACCCTAGGAAAATCACTTAACCTTGTTTGCTTTATCTATAAAATAAGTTGGAGAAGGAAATGGCAAACCACCTCAGTTATCTCTGCCCCCTCCCCAAAAACAAATCCCACCACCCAAATGGAGTCATGAAGAGTCAGATGTAACTAAAACAAAAAAAAAATTAAAAATGTGTTCCCTCCTAGTCCTTTACTTACCTCTTGATGACATACCTAAAAAACCCACCTTTCTCTAACTTCTACCGGTTGCTCTTGATTTTGCCTTCTGAGCAATACAAAGCAAGCCTAATCCCACTTTCACTAGAAAGGCCTTCTAAACCTTGAAAATGGCTCCAACATTCTCTTCTCCAAACTTTCCTCCCCCCTTCTCTTCTAAGTCAAAAATATGCCCAGTTCCTTTACCTTGGTTATTTTTGCCTTTTTTTTTCTGGAGGGGCAATTGGGGTTAAGTGACTTGCCCAAGGTCATACAGGTAGTAAGTGTTAAACGCCTGAGGCCAAATTTGAACTCAAGTCCTGACTCCAGGGCTTGGTGCTCTATTCACTGCATCACCTAGCTGCCCCCAAGTTCCTTCACCTTTGACCATCATTGTCTTCCTCCTCTGAATTTTCTAGCTTATCAATGTCCTCTCTAAACTGTGGTAGAAGAATTTAACACTGCACTTCAGATGAAGTCTGAAAAGGGCAGAGCACAGAGGGAACTATCACCTTCTTGCTATGACTCTCAATGAAGCTCAAGGCATCTGAGCAGCTTTTATGGATTCTATATGACAATGCTGGCTCCTACTGAACTTATAATCCACTGAAGTCCCAGATTTTTTTTCAAATAAATTGCTATCCAACCATGCCATCCCCCCATCTTGAATCTATGAAATTGATTTTTTGAAACTAAATAAAAAACTATATTTCTTTCTCCTGAATTCAAGACTGATAGTCATCCAGTGGGTTCCACAAGAGAGCAAGATACATCAGCTGGGAAAAAAAAAAAGAAGCTATACCTATGTTCCATCTACTAGAAATGCTTCAGTGCAGATGGTATTGACCACTCACTAAAGCTTCCCCCCCAAGTTTGTGTGATCTGAAAATCCAAAAAGCAAGAAGTCTGAGCCTTTATCTAAGCCACTGACAAAAATGTTAAATCTCGGAGGACTGAAACACAGTATATATAATGCGGGGAGAGTGAGGAGAAATTATGCCAGGTTGAATTGAATCACTAATTACTATTCTGAGTCTAGCCATTCAAGCAGATCCAAATCTATCCAACTGCATCATGGTCCAGTCCACTTTGCTCCTTCTTTTCTATATGTACAATATGAAATACTTTATTAAATGCTTTGCTAAAATCTAGGTGAGATATACAGCTTAGCCCTGATCAACTAGCGTAGCAAATCTGTCACAAAACGGAAATAGGATCTGGTGGTCTGTTCTTGATGAAACCCCTCTGTGATCGTGGATTCTTTTTAGAGATGTTTATTAAACGATTCTATAATGATCCATTCTAGAATTTTCCCAAGAAAAGTCAAGTTCACTGGCCTATACTTAGCAGCAACCAGGTGGTGAAGTAGATGCACAAACAGATCTGGAGTCTGGAAGACATGAGATCAAATGCAGTTTCTGCATTCAACTAGCTGCATGAGCATGGGGAAGTCACTTAACTGCTGTCTGCCTCGGTTTCCCTAACTGTAAATGGGGGCATTAAGAGCATCTAGCTCCCAGGGTTATTGGGAAGTTCGAATGAGACATAATAGGTACTTAATAAATGCTTGTTCCCCTCCCCCCACCCTCTACTTTACAGACACATCTACTTCCCTTACCTTTTACCAACAAATTGTATAATTCTCAAATAAGCCCACAATGAAAAAAAAAACCCTTTATTTTCTTTTAGGTGCTTTCTTCACCAGTTTCCCAAACTAACTTGCATTAGGCCATTTTAGGCTTGAAATATAGTGATCTAACTTGAAAGTGCTTATCCAGATGATACGGAGGAATAGAAAACGCCAGAGATAAAACAGGAAGAAAAAAATCTTTTAAAGAAAAAAATTTGAATTAATTTAGTAATTTTTTTTTCTGGAAAGCTGTCACATGAAATAACCATTTCTATTTCCATAATTCATATTTAATATTCCATAGGAAAAACTATCAATGGCATCAACTTTTTCCTCATGGAATCCTTATTAGTCTAGTGCTGAATTCTCCCAGAATACAATTTGGGGAAATGCTGTTATATGCTAATAGCTACTTCTCTTATGATTCTTATATAGTGATGGCTGCTGCAAATTAAAGATTAAAATAGGCTAATAACAATAAATTATAATAAATAAAATTTTAATTGTCACTAAATAAATTGAAAAATGAAAAATAAGTAATAAGACCAATAAGGAATTATAGCCTCTGACAAGTGAAAGGAAAGACTTTAGTGGTACCAGCCAAAAGAAGAATTCTAGGGGCTAAAGACTCCCTTTTGACAGGGGCGGACATTTGTACATGGATAATGGGGAGACAGGTCTTTCTGAATCATGCAGCAGAGACATGCCTCAAAGACTGACTGGATTGAACCTTATACACTGATTCTGCTCATGCAGGAGAGAAAGAACAGATAATGTTATCAGAAGCAGCATACCTATCCTGCCCACCTCCCCCAAATTACCTCCAAGGTCTTTGAAGTCTGTAGGACTCAGGAGGCCTATGTGACATCTCTCTGCTGGCTAAAAGCCAGGGTTCTAAAAGACAAGGGAAGATATGGAGATTGAACAGGATGATGGTGGTAGAGATAAGCCTAAATAATTGTTTTGGTTTTCTGGACCAAGGTTGAAGACAAGAGAATAATCTTACAAAGACTGGGAAGAAGAATGCATGTGGCAGTATGTTTACCTACTAAATAAGGAGACTACAAACTGAAATTTAAGGGGGAAGGAGAAAAATTCTGTCCTTCCACAAACTCATTCTAATACATAGCCAGAATGTTGTGTTTGGATTCAAAGGGCTGCACTTCAGGACCTAGAGGGCCACACGTAGCCTCCAGGCCACAGGTTCCCCACCCCCTGGTCTGTAGGGTACAGAACTGGGTGGACGACAACTGGAGGAAGCATACTAGAAAATATTTAAATTAGAAATAAAATTATAAACATCTTTTGTCTTTCCAGATAAGCATTAAGATCCAAAATCAAAGCAGAAGCGCCTTCTTTCTCCCACTCACCTGGCTTCTAGATCCTGCCCTCTAAGCTACAGATAAAACCCCAGTAATTTTAGCCAGAGTGGTCAACTTTATTGTGCAAATGATTTAGACCTGGAAAAGATTTCAACAGATAATGTAGTCCATTCCCTTTATTTTCCAGATGAGGGAGGAAAATGAGGTCCAGAGAGGTTCTCTGATTTGCCCAAAATTACAGAGGTAACTGGCTGAGCCGGGAATCAAACTCAGATCATCTGCTTCCAAATTCAATGTTTTTTTTTTTTCATCACTCATGTCCCCAGCCCAGGTTGGTGAAGTATCTAAATCTTTTATCCTAGAGGATGCCATATATTCTAACAGGACATATAAGCAGCATGGTTCATTCACCCACCAAAGAATGGATTACACACATAGTTTATCAGTAAGTAAAGAAAGTAGAAACAGAGCAGGGCAGCTGGGTAGCATCATAGTACATAGAGTGCTGGGTATGGGGACAAGAAGATTCATTTTCCTGAGGTCAAATCTGACCTAGGACACTTACTAGCTGTGCGAGAAATATGATTCAGCTAGGAAAATCAATAGATCAAACAGGATAAAGGATTCTTCAGAATGCCATTCACTTGACCCATTGGACTATGAGCTCCGAGGGCCCCTTTGGCCTCTTTTTTATCACCAGAATATAGCCAGCACTTAATAACCATTTACTGACTGACAAACAATTATTGGGTACATTGTACTAGTGTGGAGCATATTACACGTAGCAGGCAGTCAGTAAACAGTTGGTGCCACATTGTACGGGCCAGGAGTCAGAAAGACTGACCGAGTTCTAATTTGGCTTCAGACACTTACTAGCCGTGTGACCCTGGGGAAGTCATTTGATGCTGTTTGCCTCTGTCTTCTCGCCTATAAAATGAGCTGGAGGAAGAAGTGACAAACCATTCCCGTGGTTACCTTTACCAAGAAAACCCCAAGTAAGATCATGAAAAATTGGACACAACTGAAATGATAATGACAACATGCAATGTACTGCACGTAATACACAGGAGAGGGAAAAATAAATGCCAAATCCTACTCTCCCTTAATCCTGACTTCCAGCTTCCTAATTTTTCAAGGCTTTTCTTTACAATGGAGATCAATAGAAGGTAATTGTAAAGCAAAAAAACTGTCCTCGATCAGACCCACAACCTTGGGGTGCTGATCAAATCATAAGAGTCTATTTCAACTGAGGAGAGAAGGGGAAGAGTAGAGAAATACTGCATCTATTTCAAGTGAAAAATGAAACATTCTTGGAAGGAAACTATGATCAAAAATGGAAAGATTTTTTTTTTCTGATGAAAGAAAATGGATGAGAAAAAAATCTTTTAAATTCTTGGCAAACGTTTTCCTTTTGGCTAGAAATGAGCTAACTTAAAGGATCTACTTTACAACAAATGGCTCTTAAATGGTATTATTTAAAACATTCTTTTAAAGTCATCTTCCTTAAAGGTTTGGGAAATAAGGCTGATGGTTTTTTCTTGGGGTGTGGGGGGGAGAAGAAGGAGTTAGGAAAATTCTTTAAAATTCCAAACAAATTTAATTCTCTGAAGGACATCAGATGTCAGCTACAGCTTTAGAAAAAAATAGGCTAGCAGGTCATCACAATGTCCACCATGAGATGATGCTGGTTAAAACTCATTCCAGGGAATAAAACTGTCAAGGGCTTTTTGTAAAGTAGGATGTTTGGGGGTTTTTTTTTTGGAGGCTTTGTAGGTGGCAATAAAATACCAGTATCTTTATCACTTCCCCTCTAATAGTTTCACAGTTTTAAATTTCTCTTTAAACTCTAGCCCCAATTATTTTGCTTAATTTCAAATCTTTTTTTGTCCCTTTGATATAAAAAGTTTAGGCTAATAAATATACTCCCATCAAATATAAAAATAAGCCAATTATTTCAATTAAATTATCCTAACCATTTTTAAGCTACTCAAAATGACTGAGTATCAAAACTGACAGGTCAGAAAAAAAAACACAACAAAAAACTGATTTGCATCTATTCGTTTGAATTAGAAAAGATGAGACATAAACAGGAAAAAAAACCCTCAAAATACATACCATGCTACTTGAAAACATGAAAATTTGAAGATATCAAACTAATCATCTTGAAACCCAAAAAATCTACTCAATTTCTCATGTGTTAATGACAATTACCCAAGGCTTACAATCCCAACATTACCTTATGTTTATTATATACATAGATATATATATAGATATATATATCTATATATATATCTATATCTATCTATATATATATACACACACACACACATACACATATATATGTATACACACACACGTTGCTTTTTGGAGGGGCAATTGGGGTTAAGTGACTTGCCCAAGGTCACAGGGCTAGTTTTTTTGTATTAAATGTCTGAGGCCGCATCTGAACTCCGGTCCTCCTGACTTCAGGGCTGGTGCTCTATGTACTGTACCAACTAGCTGCCCCTACCTTATGTTATATTTCTCCCTCTCTAAGTCCATTCACCAAATACTAAGTATTCTACCTCTAAAACATTCTATCATTCCTTCTCCATTTCTTTGTTTCTACCTTATTATCTCTCAGTTATGATGCTGCCATAATGTCCTAATAGGTCTCCCTCTTTCCTACTGTGGTGCAGTGGATTTCAAGTCAAAGGCCTGGGTTAAAGTCATAGCTTTGCTATTGATTATCTGTGTGACCTTACACAACAAGTCACTTAACCTCTGGATCTTACTTTCCTCAAATAATGAAAGAAGAGCTTGAACTAGACCATCTGTATAATTTATCTTTCCTGCTACATATCCTGTGACTGTTTTCCTTCCATTCTCTAGTTATAAATTATCACTGATCTCTTCCACATACTAAGTTCCAGATAAAATGAACTACCACCTACTCCATAGACTCTCTGTCTTGCCACTGCTGCATTATTACTCAGATTTTTCCTACGGAGCCCAACTGTACCTGTTTAAATCGTCAATCGAATTCAAAGACCTGTTAAAAGAGCATTTCCTCCATCACAGTGCTAACTGATGGACTACAGGCACAGAGCACCCTGCACTGCCTATTACCAAGCCTCTCCAAACCTGGAATAACCGAGACAGCTCCACAGATCGCCTCTCCACCTCTATTGCAGCAAGCCTACTCCCAACGCTGGGAAGGCCTCTACCCGTTACCGGTGAATCCCTCCCCAAAACTCCATTTGAGAAAGCGCCCATGCCAGTCACAGTCTCTTGGAACACAAACGAGTCCACGACTAGCTGGATCACTCCGACTGTCTCCCTGCCAGCCGCCATTTTTCACCTCCCTTTATATGCCGGCTTCCCCAACTAGAATATGAGATTTTCGAAGGCAGAGACGATCTTTCTTTTTACTTGTGTTTGTACTTTCACTAGGTATTCCCAGCACTGTGTTGGGCATACAGTAGGAGCTTAATAAATGCTTTATCTATCTACTTGTATACCAGACACGGTAAATAAGTCACTTGTTTTGTTTAATTGTACTTAACTATACTTCTTTATTATAAAAGAGTTCAATGGGGGAGGAGAGCAAGAAGAAGAAGGTGGGAAATAACAAATTAAAAAAATTAGTACCAACAAAACAACTTTTGAAAGTAAAAGATATTAATAAAATAAAATACAATGCTTATCTCTTCAATGAAGTCTTTCCTGATACTCCCTGGGTGAAAAAAAACCCCTACAAACTCTCCCACGATACTAATTAACATTCCCAGTATTATAGTTTCTTGTGTATATCTTTTATCTTGTGATATCCAAGTAAGCTGCTGGGGTAGAGGTGAAGAGGTAATCTGGGGAGTTACAGGTTGCTCCAGGTTTGGAAAGGTTTCATGGTACAATTTGTTCTGAGCCCACAGTCTACCACTATCAAGATTGGTCACTCTATGGCTTAGCACTATTATAACAGAACTTTGAATTATATTTATAATTTTAACAGGTAAAGTTGGTTTCCAGAGGAAAGCTGTGAACAATAATATAGAAGCAATAAATATCCATTTTTCAAGGGCATGAGCAGGGATTCTTTCCCTTTTTATAGGTGCTTAAGAATGCTTGCTCATTAAGGTCCCAGAACAAATTCTCACTCCTTGAGAACCCAGGTCCGGGCTTTTTCCAATGAGGATCTCCACATGTTATTATTTCTTTATGTATATGTTTTTAAAAGGTACATCAATAAAAGTTATCATTTTAGTAAACTACTTAGAAATATTTTTTTAAATGAAAGCCTAAATTTAAAGAAAAGTATCTACAAGCAATGCATATTAGGAAGTCCCAATGGGAAGCCACTCCGTCAAATCTCTTTTGTCCTCAGCACCATGAGACAAGCACTTCTCTGAGTTATCTGTCACTGAAGAAAGAATCATCTGCAACTGATCGGATAGCTGATTCCTGGGAGCAACAGGCATCATAGACATCATTTTTAAAAAATCAAGTAAGAAAAGCACTAAGGACCCTGTCAAGAAAACCACTCCACGAGGAAGCCAAGGCTCACTCAGTGGAATAACACCTTCAGTTCAGTGAGAGGAAAGGAATCAGTGAACGCTATGATGGCTTCATTAAGAGTAACGTCAGCTGACACATCAAATGAATGAATACAGAAGAAGGCCAAAGGAGGGCTGGGAAGAAAGGTTGTGCCAGAAAATAAGGAGAAGTTTACTCAAATCTAAAAAAGAATTGTTAAGACTTCATTTCAAAGGGGAACTGAGAAGAAATAGCCTCAAAGAGAGAAAAAGAAATTTTCAATTAAGGCTGAGAAGAACGACCATCCTTAAAAAATAATGGCAAACACAGACCCTAAAGAAATGCACTGCATCTGTAAAAAAAAACAAAAAACCATTACAGTGTTTATCACATCACCTGCACGAGATCTACGAGTGAGACCACTAAACCAGGGTCCCAAAGGGAAGGATTCCCTCATACCATTTGGGATTAAGAGGGAGTGGCAAAGTGGAAAAAAGCTGGGAAAAGATAGAATACATCCCGAAAATTTTAAGACAGGTTAAAAAACATTACATGTGACTTCGTATGTATAATGACTATTGTATTTCTTGTGTGAGAGAGATAAAGGGAGAGAATTTGGAACTGAAATAAAAATTAGAAACGTTGCATAAGGCACCAAAGAAAAATCCCAAGAACATCATGCTTTTGAAAAAAAATGATCCTCAAAAAACTTGTCAACTATCACCCATTATTCTCTTCTTTTCCAAATCTATAAATTACACAAGCAAAATCTATTCTCATATTAGAAGACTGCCACCAGTTATGAAGAGGGTGGGGCTTGTGCCAGACTTTCAACCATCAATCAAACATGTGCAAGTCTGGCAATTTTTTAAACTAATTTTTTATTTATATCTTTTAGGCTTTTTTACATCACCAAAATTTCCCTCAGTCTATCCCTCCCCTCTGCTCCCAGAGACCCAGCCCATATAACAAGAAGAGAAAAAAAAATCATCAAAATAGATCAACACATCAAAAAAGTCAGAAAATACGTGCCTCTGCAAAGGGGTGAAGCAAGGGTGTCTTCTCATAGCTCTCCTTTGGTACTATGGCATGCCTGACCATCCTCGGAAAAATGTAAAGAATATCAAATCCCCACATGCTGTACATTTGTGAATTACAAAAGGCTTATAACTCATTAGAAACAACTGCAATACTGAATACCTTGCATAACAGTGGAGAAAATCTAGTATAGCATGTGTTTATAACAAAGAGATAAACACGTAAGTGAGAACTGAAAACATGTCATTTGCATAACTTTACTGCACATGCGTGCGCACACACACACACACACACACACGTGTGCACACACACACCACCACAAGGTGACAGAATCTCGAAATTATTCATGATTACCAAGGAGGTACTATTCCAATACCTTGACTGAAAAAGCAGAATTATGAACACCTCAGCTACTCGCTTCTCAAAGATGATGGTTATCTTGGGTGTTGCTTGAAGATGTCCTCCAGAGTTGCAAGAAAACCTTTTTCAGCTACAGGAAGGTACATATGTTGGTCACTATCAAGATGGACCTTAATTAAAGAAAGAAAAGTAGATGAGAAATGAACAGTAACCCCAAAAAGCATGGTATATGTAAGATGATATAAATGTTCAAACAGTAGTGGAATATAATATGGAATATGTATACCTTGGTCACCCAATTCCAGGATTACAATATTATGAATTGAAAAAAGGACTGATGGAAGAACAAAAAAGCCGCCAGAATCACCCTGAAAGTCACTTTCTCTACGCCTTATGTCCTCATCTGAGCAACAAAGTAGGTAGAAATGTTGTGCCTTCCTTAAGTTATGAAGATCTGACACATATTAGCTGTGTGACCCCAGGCAAGGGAGTACCAGCTACATCTAGTGAATGAGAATATCAGAGCAACGATATTTAATTCCACTGCATCTACGTACTAGAATGCAGGCACACAAGAAAGGACATGTTTAATTTCTGCAATTCAATTCAATGAACAAAATTTCAAGTACCTGCTACATACACAGAGCACTGCTGTACTAGGCAGTGAGGGAAGATACAAAATTTGGGACAGACATAGTTCCTCCTGTCATGGAGAACAGGCTAGAAAAGAAACAGGACATGCAAAATAACACATAACAAATGCAGAAATGAAGTCACCAAAGTTGAAGTAAGAAAGATCCTTATCAATTGGGAGGCGGAGAGGAAGGGCCTCAGAGTAAGCTTAATGTGGGGCATACTTGGATAAAACCCTGGCCTTACACACAGGAGGAAATCAATTTGAATCTCATTTCTGGCATTAGCTGCTAGCTTTGGTATGAGTCACTTGATTGATAAATTGAGATTAAGCCTCTCAAGCCTCAGTTTCTTCATCTATAAAATGCAAAGAGTAAGATCTGCAGTGTCTATCAAAAAACCTGCTGAGACTTTCCATTTACTTTTTCTTCCATTATTTTATTCAGAACTTGACAAATATCAATTAGAATTCACATTCCATATACACAGTGGAACAGAGATGTAAAACTGTCAATCCATGACTATACCTAATTTCTTTTAGTGCTGTCTTCCTCTTTAGAATGTAAGCTCCTTGAGAGGCAAGGCTATTTTTGCCTTTATGTTCCCAGAATTTAGTTAGGGCAGTTCCTGGCCCATAGAGTAGGTACTTAATAAATACTTACAGCACTCAAATGAGATAGTGTAAGAAAAATACTCTGGAAACTTGGAAGCCTTATAAATATCAGCTTTTATTATTATTCTTGTTATTCATGGAACAGGTAGTGTTTGAGGTGTGTTTTTAATTACGTGTCTGCAGGATTTCAAAAAGTGGATGAAGGGGAGGAGAAAGGCATTACTTCTAGGCTTAGGCAACAAAAATGAGTCAATGCACAAAGGAAATGTGATAAATGTCCAGTAGTCTGGTAGACCAAAAGGTATGTGGAAGGGAGTGGTACGATGACAAAAACTTAGATCTGAAATTAGGAGTGGCTTTAGAGGCCACCTAGTCCTACCCCTACCCACTCACAAGGGATGAGGCTGGACAGACAAGGTACCGTTATTTTGTATAGGGCCTGGAATCTGCAGTTACAGAGTTTGGCCCTTATTCAGTAAGCAATGGGGAATCCATTAAAGAGTTCTGATGAAAGGAAGAGTGTAACGAGAATTATGCATAAAAAGGATTCACCTGAGAGCAGCAATGATGGAGAAGTGAAGAGGGGACCGAGAAAAATGGGAAGACTCACTAAGACTATTCTAATAGTTTAAGCAGGGTCAAGTAAAAGAAACATTGCAATTCACAATCAGCAGGACTTGGCAATTGATTGGATACAGAAGGTTTCAAACATGAGGAACTTGAGTGAACAATGGTGCCACTAACAGAGACCGAGTCAAGGCAGCAGGATTGGGGGATGATAAAATCAATTCTGGACACATTTAGTCTGAGGAATCTGTGGCACATCCTGTAGAACAGAAGCTCTTATTCATGAGCGTGTGTGTGTGTGTGTGTGTGTGTGTGTGTGAGAGAGAGAGAGAGAGAGAGAGAGAGAGAGACAGAGAGAGACAGAGAGAGAGAGATGGACCCCTCTGGCTGTCAGGTAAATCTTTCTTTTTTTAAATGCATAATATAAAATATATAACGATCACAAAGGAAAACAAACATATTTTACTAGTTATAAACATAATTTATAGGGAATAAAACAGGAAATCATAGATCTGATCAGAAGATCATAGGCTTGAAGAGCAAAGCTTGAAGGAGTCTCAAATACCACTATTTCACAGTGAAGGAACTATGGCCTAGGGTGGCTTGGTCAAAGTCACAAAATTAATAAATTTCAGAGGCTGTCAAGGGTGGGATTTGAATCCAAGGCCTTTGACTCCCAGAATCAATGTTGTTTCCACTGTACCATGCAATCTCCAGATATTTAAGTCTTTCTTATTCTTAAAATAATCCTTTAACTATGTAATAATTTTCATCTAGCCTAAAATGTGTCTCCTTCATAGCTACAGCACTATACCAAAATAAGTTATATAAGTAGTCTTTCCCATCTAGAACATATTTTTATAAGTTTTGGTTGTGGATTAGCAATAAGGTGACCATAAAACATAAATTCTAAAATAACTTATTCTATACAAACCAAACACTCCATATTAGGTATTTTAAATATCTCAATGATGGGAATTTAAAAAAAAACTATATTCTTCTTAATGGAAGAAAAAGTAAATAGAAAGTCTTAGCAAGATTTTTGAGAGACTGCAGATGTTACTCTACATTTTATAGATGAAGAAACTGAGGCTTAAGAGGCTTAATCTCAATTTATCAATCAAGTGACTCATAATTTAAACTATATTCCTTAAATAATACAGATTTTAGGATTCAGATTAACTTGAAAAAATAAAGAAATTGTACCCAGCATACAGATTTTTTTTTTTCTCTTAAGGTCCTCAAAGATCTTTCAATAATCACAACATTTCTCCCAAGTAGCTAAGGAGGGAAAACAAATTGAAAGACCATTTTTAAAAGCAAGCAAAAAACAGCCAGATGACAAGATTACATCGAACCTATAGGAAGAGAAAAACCCATATCTGCTGAATCAGTCTTTTTCCTAACCCCGTTTGATTATAATTCTTCTCTGGGGCTGTAAACTGAGCATACCCTAGCATGTCCTTATACAGTATTATATCTTCTACTTCCGACTCTTCCATTAGGTGGAGGAGCCATGACCAAAAATTATTTGGGCCCAGTGACTACTCTAAATTGGGAATTGCCATCCCTCAAATTACTACTGACCCCTTTGTTCCAGCAACGTCTGTTTACTAAAGAGGGCAGAAGAAAGCATCTAATAAAATGCTCTACTCATTTGACTAAGCTAGAAATGAGTTTTTTTTCTCTCTCTCTCTTTAATTCAGCAACTGTCTCTAACGTATGACGGTAACAGAACTGGACTAAAATCAGTAAGACATGAACTTTGGGGTTTTCTTTTCTTCCCTCCTCCCCACCCCCCACTGGGGTTATAAGTTTCCTTTGAACAATCCACACTTTCTTTTGACCAGCAATAGCATACATTACAGAAAGAGAAAAGATGTAAGTTTAACTGTGTGCATTTAGCCTAGGAATTCTCCCCACTTGATTTCCCCGGGTCAGTTCTTCCTTTCTTATTTAGGAAATTCAATTATAAAGGAATTATCCTACTACACAAGAACTCCTGTTCTGTCAGTATCAATAACAAGGGACCAGAAGTCTTCCCATGAGGGTCCTTCATTACTAAAAAAAGTCACTGCAGTTATATCAGTTAGGAATCTGAAGGGAATAATATAATTATATTGCACTTCAACACTCTTCCCCCATTTAGTGAACATTCTTTTAACCACTAAGGGTATACTGTCACTCTACTAAGCTTGTGGGTGCAAAAGATATCAAGTGATCCCTTTGATGGAAAATAATAGTTTCCTTCCCTTTGGTTGACTGTGTGTCACAGGGCCTGGGTTCAAATTATGCCTCACACAATCCGTCTGACATTAAGCAAATCACTAAACTGCAGACACCTCAACTTCCTAATCTGCAGAATGAGGGGGTTAGATTAGATCAGTGGTCCTCAACCTGTGGGTCACGACCCCTTTGGGGGTTGACTGACCTTTCACAGGGGGTCGCCTAAGAACATCAGAAAACACATATCTCTGATGGTCTTAGGAACCAAGACACCGTTGTTGGAGCCAACCTGTCTCCAGGCAGGTCCACCCACATGCAGAGACGCTCACATACCAGTATTAAAGGGTCGCGGCATTAGGAAGGTTGAGAACCACTGGATTAGATGGTCTCTGAGGTCCCTTTCACAGCTCCACATCTATTAAGTGCCCCTCCAAACCCATTCAGCTCTCTTCCACCTTAGAATCCTACTGCTTGGCATCCTTAATGTTAAGGTAGCTAGTAATTTAATCTACCTCACTGTCACCCTGTACTTAAGAATTCTATTAGCCACAGTACCTTGCTGGTTCTGGCTGGAGCTCCAGGTGTCTCTTGTGACCTGGAGGAACATGCCGACCATGCAAGACTTAAAACTAGACTTCCTGTGAGTAAAGCTAACACCACCCTTTCCTATCCCACCAAAGATGTTTCTCTTAAAACAGATGCCCTTTCACTCACAGGAGGTTTCGGGAGTTTAATCCCCCTAAATTTTTTGGAACTTGGAGGCCCATTTCATACTTAGCAACCTCCCCTTGCTCATGTGGGTGGGCCCATCATAAGCCCTTGATCCCAAGAACCAGGTTCCTCCCTCCTCATTCCCCCCAAAATCTCCCAAGAATTCTGTAGACAACTTTCTATAGTTGGGCTTATAACGGCATGACTGCCCTGGACACCAATTCCTAGGAATGTGAACCATCTCATTCCTAAGAGGCTTTTCAGACCAACCCTTGGCAATGATGAGCTTTTCTAGGAAACAGCCATGTGCCTATTTTTTTTTATACCACAGTTCCTAGGGTGATCAACTGGGTCATCACTATAATCCTGGATGACCTGAAAAGTCTGGCAATGGGCCCCTGTAAGAAAACACTATGGAAAATATCATTATCAAATATTTATATAGCATAGGTAAAAACCAAGGTTTGGCAGACAGTGGGCAGGCAGGCAGGTACAGAAAGCATTCAGCTTGGAGTCAGAATACTTCAAGTTCAAATGCAGCCTCAGACACTTAATACTTGTGTGACCCTGGAAAAGTGACTTATGCTGTCTGCCTCAGTGCCCTCCACTTTATAAACTTAATAAAAAGAGAGATAATAACAGTCACCTACTTTCCAGAGTTGTTCTGAGGATCAAATGAGATATTTGTAAAATGCTTAGAACAGTGCCCGGCACATAAAAGGTCCTTAAAAAAAATACTCGTTTCTACCCTTAATCTTATACTTACACCCATTTATTAACTACTGTAATTACTACCACCTTACTTTTTACCATTGTCAATTGGGGGTTTACTGTACAGCAGAATTATGATCACATATCAAGCGATATGAAACAAGACAGGTCAAAAGCTTTGTCCAGGTGGATTTAGGAAAGCCTACCCTCTAAAAACGGACCAGAGGAATACAGATTTCAAAACAGAGAGGGTCCCTAGTTCAACTCCACTCCACCATCCTTCTTTTAAAAGACATGATGCCTGAGGCCAAGGGAAGTTTAAGTGACTTAATCAATGTCACACAGGTAGTTTTCTTCTTATAAACCCATGTTTTGCAAGCAGAGCTTTTGCATAACCATCCCCAGTGTCAGTAGCCCCTTAGTATGTCTAAACCAATCAGCAGATACTGGGAAGCCCACAGTGCCTGTATTCTGATACCTGGTGATAAGGGCTTACTGCCAGCATGTTTCAGGCATCATTTACATTAGAAGCTGCTCCTAAAATGTACATGATAAGTACTTATACAATCTCACCGACTAGGGCCTTGTCTTGCAGCATTATGAGTGTCCAATTTGGTTCAGTCGAAAAGAACCCCTAGAGTGCTTCATTACCAATTCCACGAAGATGAAAGTGATTCATCAATATCATCTGCGGAATTCCCCCAAATGACATTCATCCTTCAATCCAAAGTGCAATGTCCTTACCGGGCTTTTGATTTCAAATGTGAAGTTTCAACCTCTGACTGAAAAAGCTGGTAAGAGTGCTTGCAATAGTCCTTCATGTTTAGTTAGTATCTTCCTCCTGGGTAAAGCAGGAGTGATGAGGCATTCTATTTAATTCATGTCTTTATTCATCTCCAGTCTTCTCTCAGACTACCCCCAACACTGAAATCCTACCCAATCTTCAAAGGGTCCTATAAAAAGAGTCATAATTGCTAATAATAACAATAGCTAACGTTTATGTAGCTTACTATTCACCAGAAACTGCACCAAGTTGTTTACAATTACTATCTCATTTGATCCTCACAACAATCCTGGTAGGTAAGTATTGTTATTATCTCCATATTACAGATGAGAAAACTGAGGCAGATAGAGGTTAGGTGATGCAGTAAGTGCCTGAGGGTCACAGCTGAACTCAGGTGTTCGTGCCTCCAAGACCCAGCACATTATCCATTGTGCTACCTAAATGACCCTACAAAGTTTCCTGAAGTCAGGCACCACATTTCATTTTTCTTTTATTTTCTGAATGAAAAGGGGAAATTTTCCTTAGAGAAGTATCCCATGAACCCATAACTCCTCAAAATGCCCCTAACAAGACATTTCAACCACAGGACCTGCTGAGAAACCAAATAGGGAAGCCAAAATATCTCATTTCAATCCTTCTGGGTCGAACACGTGCTCAGAGCTGAAACTGAAAAGGGAAATGGGACCTTTATGGATAAACTATCCTAGAAACATTCCTTACAAAGGCACACATCAGCCCAACACACACACACACGGGAAAATCTGACCATGTTGCACCACAGTGTCTCCTACACCCACCCACCCACCCCACCATCACAAGCAACATGCCACAGTAGGCTGAGGATAAACTTTAAAATCATCATAGAATTAGAACTGGAAGAACCTTCATGGTCACCTAAACCAAGCCCAAAATTTTACAAATAAGAAAACTGAGGACCAGAGAGCTAAAGTTACTTGTACAAGGTGACAAAGATATAAAGTAGCACAGCTGGAGTTGGAGGTCAAATTCAGGTATCTTACCACTCCTCGGATGAGCAACCAATTTGTAATCCATTCAAATATGTTCATATGTTGCCACTTTAATATGATCATATCTCTGTGTAACCTTGAAAATCCCCTCATCTCTCTATGCAACGCTGTACCAAGTCACTTATTATAGCTGTGTGACCCCGGGCAAGTCACTTAACCTCTCTTTGTCTCATTTTCCTCATCTGTAAAAAGGGGATGATAATAATAGCACCTATTATAAGTAAAATTAAAAATGGGGGTAATAATAGCACCTGCCCCTCAGGGATGTTGTGCGAATAAAATCAGGTAATATTTGGAAAGTGTCTTGCAAACCTTAGAGCACTGTATAAGCGCTAGTATCATCATCATCATCTGTAGAATAACAGCTGCTCCCAGGGTCAATCTTCTATGACTTCTTCCCTCTAACCTTACTACAGAGGCAGGAGACAGAGCCAAGTTCTCTCTTTTCCTTCTCTTCTGGAAAGGTCAGCCTCGAAAGCAGTCGTCATAAAGTCTTTTAATTTAAGTTTATACTTCCCAGGTGAACACATTGTGCTCTAGACAAACAATTCAGCTGAAAACAGCAGAAACCCGTCATTTTACAACAAGAATACTGTTTATTAGTGTTTTTTTTAACTGAACTGGCAGACGGATGAAATAAAATATCCTATATTTTAGCGTGTTATCTCTTATCCCCACTAAAACAAACAACCCCACCCCTGAGATTCTATATATTCAACATTCTCAATTTTCTTTCTCCTTTAAAAAAAATTAAACTATTTTTAAAAATATTTCTTACCGTGTTTGGTACCTCAACAATCAAAGGCAACTAGATGGTATGATGGACAGAAAGCTAAATTTGGGAGTCAAGGAGACCTGAGTTCCAATCTTGCCTCAGATGCCTATGGGCTATGCCATCTTGAATCAGTCACTTAATTTTTCTGTGTGCCTGTTTCCTCATCTGCAAAAGTGAGGGGACGGGGTGGGGGGCTGGATGGCCTCTCAGGTCCCCTTCAACTCAAAATCTATGATCCTAGGATATACACTGATGTACACATATTTAACTAATCCCTTGTATTTGCATCCTTTTTTTTCTTTTCATTTCACTTAGACTGTTAAATTTATTGGCATATACTTGGGCAAAATAACTCCTTATAATCATTTTAATATCATCTTCATTAGTAGTACATCTACTCTTTTCATTTTTAATACTAGTTATTTAGTTTTCTTTTTTGTAAACCACAACAGTCAACGGTTTATCTATTTTATTGTTGTTGTTTTTTCATAAAATCAACTCCTAATTTTATTAATTCAATGTTGGTTTTTTTCTGAGTATAATTTTAAAGCTAGGAAAGCCTTAATATTTAATGAAACCGACTCATGTTACAGATAAAACAAGACCTAGAAAAATGGAGTAACTTTTTCATTTATTATCCTATTTTACAGAAATTAGATCGAATAGTTTCCAACCAACAGAATTACCTATTATATTATTTCTTCCCTGGACCTACAACATAAGGTACATGCAGCAGGAAAATTAACATAATGAGGTAATTTAATGCAGTCTCCAATTACATGATTTTATAAAAAGCTGTGGATGGAATCAGAAAGGAAATAAGGATATGAGGAGAAACCCTTCAAAAAAGAAAATCCACTGGATGAAATAAACAATAACTCATGTTTCAGGATGACAGGGGAACTCTAGGCTATTGTGAATGAATGGGAAAATGATACCAAGAGAAAAATTTGTATCTCTTGTTTGCGAGTACTGTAACTTCAATTTTCTATTCATTTGAGACTTTAATAAGAGCTGTTGCCAAGTAGACCAACAGCTGATATATAGTTAGACCAATTTGAAAATAAACATATTTCGTTACTGCTCAGTAATCGTGCACATTTTGTACCAATTCTTTAAATAATTATTTTTGTCCCCAACCCTATAATACTATGTACCCAAAAGAACAGCCCCGTCTTTATGACTCACAAATAGATCATATGGTACCTGTATACTACCACACTATGGCAACTTTTGCATCAGTCTTAGAATATTGTTACCTACATAACAACTGTACTTGATTAGTCTCTAATTCACTGCCATTCACTAAAGCAGATTATGTCAAATTTTATGTATATGATTTGTTAGCTGCTCACAGAAAGGGTGAATAAGTCAGGCAATTAGTATATGACACACTATTTGTGCTCTTTGTCTATATATGGCATAATTTCCAGTTTATTATAGCAATATATAATGGAGATGCAGATGTAACTAGGGGGATAGTGGGGGGAGAAGCAGAAAAAGCACTCAATTTTCACTGTATACTTCAAAATCTCATGTAAATGAACTGAGCAATGTGGTGATCTCTGCAGTCTGGCAGTTCCTTTAGAGGCAGGATACAGGATCCTTTGGAAAAGGAAAGTCTCTCTTCTAGAGTTTGGCTAGAAGAACATAAGGCAGGTCTTACCCTAAGAGGTCACTGCCTCTGGCACTCCTAGTCACGCCTGAGATGAGAAAGTGATGCCACTCTGTAAGCATATATCAAAGTCCTATTTCCAGTCAATCCTCTGTACCTTAGATCCGGCTGACCTAAGTCCCTATAAGGCAACAATTTTAATAAAACGACTGAAATGAGCCTTGTTTTATAACAGGAACTGTATCAGCTACAAACATAGGAAGGAAAAAAAAGGCTGATCACAGGCAGGTCAGAGGGAAAGTTTTCAAGTTCCTTCCTGCTACTATCTAGAGAGTCCAGGTGATATACAAAAACTCTAAAGAATACAAAAACTCTAAAGAGTTCTTTCTGAAATGAGAAGATTAGAAATCATCTCATCCAAGACCTCTTTCAGATCAACGTCCAAGGTGAAGAAGGTAAATGAATCAGACTGAATCATAAATAGATGCAGCTAGGTGGAATACAGTAAATGAAATGCTATTCTAGGAAGTCAAAAAGACCTGAGTTAAAATCTGGTCTCAGATATTTATTTAATTGTGTGACCCTGGTCAAGTCATTCTTAACTCCCCTCAGCCTCAGTTTCCTGAGCTATAAAACAGGAATAATGATAGCACCTACCTTTTAGGTTGGGAAGATGAAATCAGATAATATGTGTTAAGTGTTTTGTGAACCTTAAAGAAGCAGATAGAGTGCCAGACCTAGAGTCTGGTCTCAGACACTTACTAGCTGGGTGACAAGTCATTTAACCTCTCTGCCTCAGTTTCCTCATCTGTAAAATGAGCTGGAGAAGGAAATGGCAGTATCTTGGACAAGAAAATTCCAAATGGGGTCAAAAAAGTTGGACTCAACTGAAAAACAACGACAATTATTATAGAGGACACAGTAAGAGTCACAAAGGACCAGGGAAACCTGGATCAAGCCCCACGAACTGATAAAACCTTTTTACTTTATCTCTCTAGCACACAGCACACATTAGGTACTTAAATGTATATATTTTTGATTGATAAAAACAAACTATATTTACACGATTTTAAACCTATGTATAAACTCTGAGGTTCGACGTCTTTAATGTAAATTCTGTAAATCAATTTAAATAAGAGTTTGAGCCCCACAAAATGCTCCATGTGATATTTTTGTAATTAACTAATTATTTTTCATTTGGGCGTTAACATCAGGTTAATACTTGTTATTGTGGCTTCAGCAGAAATGCTGTTTAAATCACACCACAGAGAAAAACATACTTAAATTTGAGGAGGAAATGGTGAGCGACAAGAATCTTAAAAATTTTCTAAAGACAACTAAGAATGTGTTCTGTTATGACGTGGACAACAAGGTTAAAGGAAAGCAACATGAAACAAAAGATGTAGCCACGTCTAGTTTCAGACAGTGTCAAAACAAAAGTGGAGCATTACAGTTTTAACAATTAATTATTCATTAAGCATCTACTATGTTGTGAATGGCTTTGAGTCTTGAAGACAAGACACTTGACTTCTCTGACCTAAGTTTTATTCTCTACATAATGAAGCTAGACTAGAAGAGTAAGTCTCAGAGTGTGGTTTAGTGGCCCCTGGTGGGGTCCCCAAACCCCTTTAAAGGAATCTATGAGATCAAAACTACTTTAATATTATAAGTATCAATAGATCTATAAGCTTAATAGATAAAAGCTCTTTAGGGGATCCTTGATCATTTTAAAGGATACACACAGATCCTGAGAGTCAAAAAGTTTCAGAACTAATGGATTAGAAGATCACTAAAGTTCATTCACAGTGCTGTATGTGACATGGAATCATATGTCAATCACCTCATGGTCCACTTTATGTTGGGTCTCTCTAAACTTGGCAAGTCGAGCCCTTCCAAAGATAGACACACACTTTTCACGGCCAGGCCTCTCTGAAATGCCTCCAATTAATCAAGACTAGGGAAGAGCTTATTCCCTGCTGCTGACACAGCTTTAAGAGACAATCATCACCTTTGTGTGACCACCAAGAGACATCAAAGAAACACTTTAGTCAAATCTCCAGGTATTACGGAAAACACTGCAAAACAGTTGTCCACAAGGAGATGCTCCAATTTGAAATTTAGTCTTTAAATAATCAATCTACTAAAGATATTAGAAAACACTATTTGCCACTTTTCCCAAAAAATTTTCCAAAGAATTTCTCACATTTAAATGGTCATACATACATATATATGTGTATACATGTATACATACATATAGACATGTGTATGTACATATTTGCATACATGTGTGTGTGCATGTGTATACATGTACACATACATAGATACATATGCACACCTACATACATTTATTTCAGTTCTCTCTGACTCTGAGGTTTTCTTGGCAAAGACACGAGTGGTTTGCCATTTCCTTCTCCAGTTCATTTTACAGATGAGGTTTTCAGGTTTTCTTGGCAAAGATATTGGAGTAATTGCCATTTCTTTCTCTAGCTCATTTTACAGATGAGGAAACTGAGGCAAACAGGGCCAAATGACTTGCCCAGGGTCACACAGCCAGTAAGTGTCTGAGGCCAGATTTGAACTCAGGTAGATGAGTTTTCTTGACTTTAGGCCCAGCACTACCTAGCTGTCCTATATGTGTGAGTATGCTTGTGTATACATACATATATACATGTATACATATATAGATATATACACATAAACACACCTAAATAAATATAATATTGATTGATCGATTAGTTTGTAACCATGGGTGTGTGTGTGTGTGTGTGTGTGTGTGTGTGTGTGTGTGTGTGTGTGTGTGTGTGTGAAGTCTATCAGTCAACATTTATTAAGTGCTTAATATGTCCCAAGTATTACGCCAAACAATAAATAAATGCAAAGAAATTTCTATTTGTCTCTATATCTGGAATAAATTATCCATTAATCAATATTCTGCAAAACTATAATACTTCCCCTAAATTGGAGAGACAGAAACTCCTTAGACTCTCAGCTAAGCCAATGATGTCAAGCTCAAATAGAAACAGATCCCTGTGGGATGCAGATTGACTTAGAAAACCACAAATTAACATTATCTATGTTGTACTGCATTTTTTTTCATTTTGTTAAACACGTTCTAATTGCATTTTAATCTGGTTTATCCCTCACTCCAGAGTTCTGCCAGTACCTCACACACTGAGTTTGACGCCACTGAGCTAATAAGCTTTTTCATTCAGGTACACTTAAGCTTGTTGTCATTCATTTTAACATTCTGACTAAAAAAGACTTTTTTTTTACACAAACACACAAAAAAAGGAGTCTTGAAATAGCTCTTACATGGATATATCCCGAAAGATTACTTATTACAACATTCTTAGCCTCTTTTTTTCTAATTTAATTAGAGGCTGAAGTAGATATCCATTTTTACCTTAAATTTCAATTTGGCAATATTCAATTATGTAATAAACAATAACTATCTACTCAAAAATTAACCCAGGGTCACACATGTATTACGTGAATGAAGCCAGATTTGAAGTCAGGAAAATGAGTCTTCCGGACTCCAAGCCCCACACGCTCTCTCCACTGCACCACCTAGCTACCCCAAGAACAACATATATTCAGAAATTAGAGATCATTTAAGGGCTATCCAAGGTACACAGACTTTTAGAGGGAGCAGAAACACAATACAGTAAGAATACAACACAGCGAGAGAAGACATGTGGAACGGTGAACAGTGCTGGCACTGGAAGCAGTAAGACTTGGGTTTAAACACCTTTTTTGATGTATATTGGCTGTGTGACTCTGGGCTTCCAAGGAGTACATAAGTTGGATTTTAAAGGATAGATAGAAATTCAACAAACAGAATTTAAGAGGTGAAAAGGAAGTGATGTGATCAAAGGAAGTTAAAAGTGATTATATAAAAAATGACAGAAAATAGTCCAGTTTGCTACAAGATAAATTGTCGGGGGGGGGGGGGCGTTAATATTAGCAGGCTTTTAATGTAGTATAATACAAGGTGGATGACTGGCAGTGATGTGGAGGAAATAAAGGAAAGACAAGAGAGGAGGCTAGTAATAATTTAGGCAGGTGACAATAAAAATCTGAACTACAATGATGAGAGTAGAAATGGGAGTAAGTGGGGAAATGATGGGGACAATACTGCAAAAGGAAGAATGAACAGGACTTTGCAAATGAGCAGCGGACATGAGAGGTGGGGAAGAGAGAAGAGTCCAAAAATAACATAATAGAAACTGGGTAAACGGTAGCCCCATAGTAAAAAAAATAAATAAACGTGTGTGTGCGTGTGTGTGTGTAAATAAAAGGAAATACAACAAATTTCTTCTAATTCTAAATTAATTCCACTTTAGACATGTGAAGTCTGAAGTACAGAGAGGTAGTTTTCCTGTAGGCAGCTAGAGACAGGTCTGGGCCTATTTTTAAAAAAAAAAATAACTAAACGAAAAAGCCAGACTTGTGGATTATCTGCATCGAGGTGAACGAAAGTTCCCAGGGAGCCAGGGATGAGAGGCTAGAGAACAATGTCCAGAACAAAATTCTGGACAATGCTCTCACAGCAACAGGATGTTGATGAGAACAGGATGAGAAGAGAAAATGAAAGCAGTAGATTGCCTAAAAAGCTACACAGGAGAATATGCACAAGGATCTCTGATGCCAGGGGAGGAGATGTTAGACAGAGGGTGTAAGGCAGCAAGCGCCAAAGTATCCAGCGCTTCAGAAAGGCTGAGGAAACTGAGGACTTGAAAAAAGGTCATTAGATTTGGTGATTCTAAATTCATATTTGATTTCTGAGAGGGTAGTTTCAACAGACCTATGGTAAAGAAAGTTAAATGCTAAGGAACTAAGAAGATAGATGAGAAAGAAATTTAAGCATTTCGTGTAGATGTTTTTTCTTCTAATAAGTTTGTTGAGAGAGACAGGACAGAAATTAGAGGAAGCAGAAGGGATGCTAGAGAAGTTTTTTATTTTTTAAAGACTGAGAAAATCTGAGCATTGCAAATCTGTTTCCTTGCTTCCTTAATTATCTTGAATGAGGCTATTTTCAGCTATTGCTTATAATTTCTGTGTGACTTACTGCTACTAAAGTGAATATGAACTTTAGTTTTTGCTCAAATAGACTGTCATTCGGAAAAACTGACTTTCCCTAAGGCATCAATCCTCTCCTCATTTCCCTCTTAGTGGTGGCGGTCCAACTTGCAGTGACAAGAGAAATGGAGATGGAAACCAGGACAGGTTATAATTATTAATAAGAGCTCGCATTTCTAGAGTGCTTTAATAAGGTTTCCAAAGTGCTTTACACATGCTGTCTCATCTGATGCTCACACAACTGGGAGGTAGGAGCCATTTACAGGTAAGTGAGCTGAGACAGAGAGGTTACAAAACTCGCCCAGGGTGTCACACAGCAAGGGTCTGAGGTAGGAATGAAACACCAGCATTCCTGACCCCAGCTCCAGTACTCTATGCACCGAGCCACACAGATGTCTCAATAATAAGAATGTAAGAGTTCTAAACGCAAAAATTCCTACCTTCTGGTAGAGTGGACCAGAAGAAAGGGGAAAAGGCATCTGACTTATCAGAATACCTGGCATCAAATGCAACTTAGGCTATTTTTATGACCCTAAAAAGTCATCTTATTTCTTTTGGCCTCAGGTCTATCTATAAAATAATGGTTTTGGATTAGCTGACCTATTAGGTCCCTTGCAGCTCTAAAATCCAAAGGGTAGCCAAAAAAGGAGAGAAGCAGAGTCCTTGAGAACGTAGGGAGGGATAAGAGGATGTGATTATTAATACTAACAATAGTAACAGTAATATCTGTTATCTCGCTTGAGCCGCACTGCAAGCCCATGAGGGACGTGTTTCTGGTCTTACGTTGGCATACGGCTTTGAGAAAGGGAGAAGAGAATGGGCAATTATATCGAGAAGCTTGGGAATTATCTCAGAGGGACTTGGATCTTCTCAGTAAGATAAAAGGTTCAGGGCAGGGAACGCTGTAAGAATGGATATGGGAGGGGATGAAGTTGGTGACTTAGGGAAAGAAGAAGAATTGGTCAGAAGCACCATGGGGAAGAAGAAAGCAAGAGTCAATGCAAGGCCACGCTGAAGGAAGAATGAATGGAATCTGGCGGCGTGATAAAGCATGATTAAGGCCATGCTGCCTGACAAGGTACCAGGATGACTCTCATTTTGAGTGACTTGGAGAGGGATGGCGTGTATCACTGACAGAGATGGCAAAGCTAGAACCCATGTGGGAAAGAAGAGCTTGGTCCTAATTATTATAGTGTGTTAAGCGTGAGATGATGGCAGGATGTGGAAACAGAGAATGTTTACCAGGCTTCTCTACTCACAGTGAAAGCTCTTTGAAAACCAGGCCCAAGAGGAGTTCAGTATACACCTGACTGACCAACAGTCTATCAAAAACGTGACACGTTCATACAGGAGGTTAGGAGTAGACATTCGTGATTATTCACATTTTAGTGATATTGGAAACCGGGATTTATTCTCTAAGGAAGAAAATATAAATGCAGAAGAAATAAGGACTGGAGACTGAAAATGGCGGAAGGCCCAAAGTTAAGGGACAAGACAGAGGTGAGGAACTTTCATCAGGACTCAATAAAAACAGAGAGATTAACAACAAATTTGATCCTGTCACCCATCAAAAGGAGGAGGAAGATTCTACATGTAAAGCATTTTTTCAGTCTTAAAGCGTTTTATAAATGTTAGCTATTTGATGAAAATGGTGATGATGATGGACCCTGACCTGGAAGACTCAGTGTCAGCACAGTATCTTAAGTAAAGGAGAACCGTCTGAACTCATGGTCATTGTAGACCTATTTTAAGAATTACTGGGGACACTGAAAATCTCACTCTTACAGACTGTTCCTAGATCCAAGGGTAGAAAGCTCTTACAGGTCATCTATCTAGTCTAATCCTTTCACTGTACAGATAAGGAAACTGAGGCTCAGAGAAGTAAAGTGATTTGCCCAAGATGGGTTCTGAAACTAGGCCTTTTGCCTCTAAAGCCAGCATTGTTCTGACTATACCATTCTCACATCCTTTGACTCAGTGATCCCATCTTGAAGAAGTTAATCATAGAAAAAAAGTACTATACATACTAAAATATTCATAGCAGCACTCTTAGTAAATAGTACCCAAAAAATGGAAACAAGGTGACAGTACAATGACCACTAGAATCTCAAATTGTGTAGTATGAAAAGTAACTGTATATTACGGCACCGAACATAATATGAAAAAACCACACATAAGATGTGAAATGGTGCAAAGCAAAGAAAAGTCAAACCACAAGACTAAAGGTGACTGCAATAATGCAATGAAAATAACACTAAAAGAAAGTGGAAATTAGGTTAAATATAATGACCAATCTTAATTCCAAAAGACTGATGATGAAATATAATTCTTCACAGAGAAGGATGAAGTGTGAAGAACACTTTAAAATGCTGTCAGGTGTGGTCCATGTGTCGACTGGTTTTGCTTAATTATTTTTCTTTGTAAAAGAGGAAGTTTCTGGGTAGAGGAAGGAAGGAATTGGTTATAAAAGTGGTATTTAAAAAATAAAATATCAACTTTAAAATGGGATTTAAAGGGTTATAGAAATTAGGCTATTAAAATATATTAACATTTTTTAGAAAAAGTGCTTCTTAGAACTTAGAAAGTTAGAAAGACTTCAAAATGTTTATTTTGCAAAAATATCTCCCTTATACTTTCAAAAGGTAGTTCTTTGTCTTAAAAACCAGGTAAAATAATTCAGAGGTCTACGTTTCAAA
>CM053580.1:140333352-140352582 GCA_028627135.1 Pseudochirops cupreus | reverse complement strand
AAACTACCCAAAATAGTTTGGAATATATACGCCGTGCCCCAGGATGCAAAATGGATTTTTCCAAATTCATGAGTTCCCATCATCCCTTCATTAGCCACGTTTGCCAAATTCCCTGGTTTCATTTCACTATCAATTGTAAGCTTTGCATTATACCAGCATCATATTTTCTTTTCTTTCTTTTTTTTTTTTTTGCTTTTTGGAGGGAGGAAAGCAGGGCAATTGGGGTTAAGTGACTTGCCCAAGGTCACACAGCTAGTAAGTGTTCAATGTCTGAGGCTGGATTTGAACTCACGTCATCCTGATTCCAAGGCTGGTGCTCTATTCACTGTGCCACCTAGCCACCCCCAGCATAATATTTTCTAGTGCTATATCTATCTATGTATATCTGTGGATGAATGGGTGGGTATATAATACAGTGATCAAGCCCATTATCACAGGAAAACGCAACAGAAGGGAAAAACAAATCAAGATGCTTAGGAAAAAAAAAGTACATTAAAGTTAAAGAGAGGCAGGTAAGTAGTATAAGGAACACGAGGCCTGGAGTCAGGAAGACTCATTTTCCTAAGTTCAAATCTGGCCTCAGACACTTACTAGCTCTGTGACCCTGGGCAAGTCACTTAACCTTCCTTGCCTAAGTTTCCTCATCTGTAAAATGAACCCGGCGAAGAAAATGACAAATCACTCCAGTATCTTTGCCAAGAAAACCCCAAATAGGGTCACAAAGAATTGGACATGACAGAACAACAACAAAAACGTTAAAGAGAACAAATTCAAATTATACAGACAATATAATGAAAAAGAAATATAAAAGAGCAGAATGTTTTAAGCAGAGGAATTTTATTTCTAGTCTTGTTACATTCTTGTCTCCAAACAAAAAGCTGGATTTCTTCTTTCACAGAATCCTAGACTTTTAAAACTCAAAGGAACTTGATAGTATCTTTGCAAGGCTTTAAGATTTGCAAAGGTTTACATGTGTTATTTTAAAACACATCATTATCAACCCCATTATACAGATGTGGAAATGAGATCCAATGAAAATAAATGACTTGCCCAGGGTCACACACCTAATAAGTATCTCGAGGCAGTTCTTCCTTACTCCAAGTCCAGCACCCCATTGCCTACTCTAATTACCTTTTAACAAAGAAAGGAGCAGATTGTCCAATGCAACAAATTATTAATCACCTTCTGACTGTGCACAGAGCATCACGCTGGGTACTGAGTGGAAACAAAGCTTAGTTAGTGTCAGGCCAGCATCCATGGAGTGATTTGCCTAATTTCACCCATATAATTATTAGTAGGGCCACTGACTCCAAGTCCCCTGAGCTTTCCACTACACACACTGCCAGCTTTGCAATACCCTCATATCCATGCCCCATTTCATGGAAAATTCACAGCTTGCGATGAATGTGACACATGGACGTTTTGTAGTTTTCTACATTTTCATTAAGGTATTGTAAGTGTCATCTTTATTATTTTCATTCTTGAAATAACGTTTTTTAGAGCTTAAGGAATTTTTGTGACATTAGACTATGAATGCTATTATGCGAAGGAGAGTAAGGAGGTGAACTATGCAATGGTGGGTTAGGATGAAATATGATGAGGTGGGCTGAGGTTGAAGAACAGGAAAAACAAGAAGAGTTGATCAGCTACTTTACAGAAAAAGTGGGTAAGACAATATGGTCAAATGGGGTGATCCCCTGTAAACTCAGAATGGGGAGGTGGAGATGCCTAGAAGTTATAGTCGCAAAAATTCCACACCCTAGAATTCAAGCCTTGTTAACACATTAATCCTTTTTCCACCTCAAACTGTCACATTTTTTTGAAGAAAATAGTTTCTTTAAATGCTAAAATAATCTGGAACAAATGATATTGACACTAAGATATGAATTATACCAGTGATATATATATATATACCTCTACAATGAAATGTTTGCATCAGGCATTGGTAACTTGGGGTTGCTTGAGCTTTTTAAAAAACATTTTGCTTTCTATATTTGAACATAATTAGTTTCCTTTTATGATCTTATATATTTTATGCATTTTAAAAAATGCTGCTCTAAGGAAAGGGTCCATAGGCTTCACTAAGACTGCCACAAGGGTCTATGAATACAAAAGGGTCAAGAACACCTGCACTGGATGGATGTAGTCGTTCCCTCATCTAAAGGGCAGCTATCATACCACCTAAGATTTCTCTGCTCTGGAGTATAAACATCCATAAACATTTCCAGACATTAACTAGCCTGGTCATCCTTATCTGAAAAACAGAATTTCAGAGCTGGAAGGAATCTCAGAGATCCTTTAGTTCAACTCATATTTGAACAAGAATATATATTTTGGCCTCTATCTGACAGTCACCCTCATGCAGCATTTGGTAGTGAAAAGTGCTGAATTTGGAGGACCTACATTTGAATCCTGGTTCTCCCATTTCCTACCTGGGGGCAAGTAATTTAATTCCTCTGGGCCACATCTAAATTGTGGGAAGGTCTCCAGAGCTCAGAACAGAACCTTCTTTTTCTATACCCTCTTTCTTGGTGTATTTCTCATTGGCTCCCATGGATTTTCTTATCATATCCAAACAGGTGACTTCTAGAGCTAAATACTGCAGTCCACTTCTCTCTCCTGAGTTAGTTTTATCACTTATCTACTGGGCATCTCCTGGATGTGTCATAAGCATCTCAAATTTAACACGTCCAAGACAGAAGTCATTAACTTACCCCTAAAACCCACACATCAAACTTTCCTATTTCTATCTGGATTCACCAGGACTTCAAGGCTGTCACACACGTTCAGAACCTCAGAATAAGCCTTTAATTTCACTCTCTGCCCCCTCCTCTATATTTAGTAAGTTACTAAGACCCTTAACTCTACTAACATAGTCACCACTGCAGTCCAAACTCTGATTATCTCTGGCCTACCCTACAGCAACAACCCCCTCAATTGATCTCCCCACCTCCAATCCTTCCTCCTTCCCCTTGCCTATCCATTCTTTATAGACTTGCTAAAGTGACATTCCTGAAGCACAGGCCTGGCTCATCTGCTTAAGCTTCCCTGACTCTCCATTGCCTCTAGAATAAAAAAAAAACCACCTGTCTGGCTAGCCCTTCACAGTCTGGCTCCAACCTGTCTTAACATGTAGTTCTCATGTTACTCGTGGATCTCACATTATTCCTCTCACACTCTACACTCGAGCCAAATCTGTCTACCGGCTATTTCCTACATTCCACCTACATGACTCTCGCACAGGCCTCATACCTAGAATTCACTTAACCCTCACCTCTTCCCCCTTGGAATCTTGAGCTCTCTTCAACAGCCAAGTCAAGCTTTCTGATATTGCCAATGGTTAGTACACTACCCCATTCAATTGCTCTGCATTTACTTTGAATGTATGCATCTTTTTTTTTAACTGACTTGGACACATACATGAAATTTTACACTAGCTAACTGCAAAGGTGTCTATGACAAAAAACAAGTTAAGAAATCCTGGTGTATAAAGTTATCTTCAGAATGTGATTGAAATAAAGAGTGTGATAAGTACAGTTGATAGAGAAACCCTGCAATCACACTTAAGAACTTCACTTCCTTTAAATGCAAAGGCCTAGTAGCAGACAGATCTTTTCTATGCCATTTTCTAGCTATTATATGTTGAAAAGAAGGCAGTTCTTTAAAAAAGGGGGAAAAAACCTCTCATATACTCAGAAATGTGAGACTGTCTAAGCCCCAACCAGAAAAATCGCTAAGGAATAGAAAGAGGAAGGGGAGCACTCTTTGCATGGGCATTTGCCCTGCATATATTCTTAAGGTGCTAGACAAAACTTGCACATGTCAATGTATGTTTCAACTGTCCAAAATTAAACTGAGGGACCTTGCCCTCAAAAGAACCTACGGGGAAATAAGATATCTAGGAGGCATGCTAAACTTTTCTCTCAACTCCACTTTTATCAAGTTATATCCCACAGCAAAAATCCCCCTTGGAAACCAGGGCAAAAGAGATTTATCAGTTATTAAATTGTTTAAGCAAAAAATTCTTTTTTAACCCAAAGCAAAAAGAAAACCAAATAGTTATTTGATTTGAGCAGGTAAAGTCTTCTATGAAGAGGGAAAGGACAGAAACAAGAACGCTGAAGAATTTATTCATTTCACCCTATCACTGGGAACATTCATGTCACCTTAAAAGTTACTGCTTAATAGACATTTCTTGCACGTCTCTACACTTTAAGGAAACACTGTTCTATTGAGAGAATCACATGAAGGCAATAACATAAAGTGAATGATTTGTTGTTGTTATTATGATTTAAAACAAAAGTCTCTAGAACAGGTGTAAATAACTCGTGTGTGTGTGTGTGTGTGTGTGTGTGTGTGTGTGTGTGTGTGTGTGTGGTGGTCCCCTCCCTGGAAGTCTGGTGAACCCTATGGACCCCTTCTCAGAATAATATTTTCAAACACAAAAAATAACATACATCGGAAAGCAATTATATTGAAAGCTATACTTTTTTTTTTTAATTCAGAGACTTCGAGTAAGGACCTCCTGCTTTAGAGCGTATGCATCAAATGCTATTCCCTTCAAAGGAATCACTTCAGGAGGTATAAAGGCATTTATTCCAATAACGCAAACATCTACAGAATTCCTTTCTTGGAAATCTATGCGGGGCTAGTTTAACAGCCTTAAGAGAAACCTTAGCATTATTTGTTTATAAGTATGTTAGGTCTTAATACTTAAGGAGCTATATATTTGAGCCAGCAAGGCAGCCTTCAAGAATTCAATTTCTATATTCAGTAACATCCTCAAAGCAACACTATCCTGTTCAAATAAGTGACTGACACCAAAAATAGAAGTCAGAGGAGTAAATACTGTATTTGCGCATTCAGTTTACACTGTCAGATCTTTTTATTCTGCAGTCCTGCAACTCCATCTGAGAAGTGAAAAGCAAGTCACTCTAAGATTTTTCTGTCTCTTATAGAAAGCTCTCTCAGCCACAAGGGACTTACCATCCTATCTTAAGACAATTTTGTAGAGGAAGAACAAAGCAAAACAGCCTGAAGGCTCTTGTGTAACCTCCACAATGTCAAAGCAATCATTAATAAAGAGGCAACTCAAGAAAGCAAATGCCCTAAGTAAAAATATGTGTTCTGTTGTTTGTTTTTGGCCTAGGTTTCATTACCTGGAAATAACTAAGAATCTAAAATGACTCCAAGCTCCAAACTAAGCTACAGGATGTATATATAAAACATTGCCACAGTTACAGTAAGTTAATTTATATCTGTCAAATACGTACCTAAATGTAAAACATCTACTACATGGAAACTGCTTTACAAAGTCACGTTGCCAGTACAAAATTCTCGTTACACATCATACTTTAAGAATTTTCTCCATTATGATTAGAAATGAAACAACTGAATAACAAGTTCATACTTTGGAAACACGGTCAGAGGAGAGATTTTACAGATTTACCAAGAATAAGCTATTTTGTATTATACTAAAGTAAATAATCAATTTTCCTAAATTAAAAAAAAGCAAATTTTCGCCATCATGAGGGGATGGTTTTAGAAAAACCCGGGAAGACTTATATGAACTGGTGCAAAGTGAAGACTGCAGAACCAGGAAAATAATGTACACAATAACACCAAGACTGTAAAGATAATCAAACGTGATATACATTTCATTTGATCAATGAAATAATCCATCACAACTCCAAAGGACTCATGATATAAAATATTATACACCTGCAGATAGAGAACTGATGAACTCAAAGTACAAACTGAAGCATATTTTTTCCTTTATTTTTCTTTCTTTCCCTTCCCTTGCCTCAAACCCGACTAATAAAGAAATGTTTTATAAGACTTCATATGTATGATGGGTATTGTAGTTCTTGCCTTTTCAATGAGCGGAGGACAAGGTAAAGGAAGGTAGAGAATTTGGAACCAAAAAATAAAATAAAAAGAATTTCTCCATCATAAAAAACAAGTTTAAGAATATTTCATGTAGTTAATTCTTTGTATCCTTACATGTGGTAAACTACAATGCAAGTCTGGCACAACCTAATTTTTAGAAAAATCTTTTTTCTCTTATGCAACATGTACACACACACACACACACACACACACACACACACACACACACACACACACACATCTTGGACAAGAACTGCAGAAGGCTAATGACCGGGGTCCAGAATTGTACAGGAGCAGGAATTCAAGTCGGAGAGCATTTCAAAAAATGGACACTATTTTCAAGGATTCCCAGACTGTAGGGCACAGAAAAAGTCCATCTCCACAATTCTGAGCAACAAACTATGGCTGTTATAGATTACCATGATCTCAGAAGAATTAAAATCACAACCTTAAAGGTCACTGGAAAGATGCAGAGTGAGTATAATCAGACTGCAAAGGATACTACTGATACGCACAGCATCCAGGATCTACTCGGCCCATGCATTTTCTCAACTGTGTATATTTTCTCATAAAAGGAAAGGTAATAGCAGTACCTCTAAGCTGTTTCTCTAGAAGAAAACATAGACAACTGGGATATTCAAGCTTCAGAAGATGTGGGCTAGACTAGATAGATAACCTCTGATGTCTCTCCTAGCTCTAGACTCTTTATCCTATGATCCTAATAAATGCTTGTAGAATTGGACTGAAGAATAATGCACAGGAGGAAAAGGTATTCTAACAGGTTCTGATTAAAGGAACAGGCATATCAGTGAAATCCAAGATCAAAAATTTTTTTTGTCAACACAAAGATAAGGTTAATTCCTGAAAAGCTATTCCCTGGCATCCTCGGTCATCAAAAAGTTATAAAGTAGACCTTCCATGAATCAACGAACCATTTTTAAAGCTTCTTCTTTTTTTTTTTTTTTGCAGAGACAGGCAATTTCAACTTTCCTCTGCTCAATGTCCTAGAAATCATTGTAATAAATAGTCAATCCACAACTTTGGGAAGGGTGCACCTAGAAAACTGCAGGAAAGAAAAAAATATGAATGTTGATACATTGAACCTGGTTAGGTTTCTGTAACCACTAAAACCTGTAATCTTTCTCTAGAGATTGATAAAAATATACTTTTCTGCATAAAATTCTTTATAACAAAACATTAGTTCTGATAATATGCACTTCTCCCAACACAATAACCATGAAATAACCCATAAAACATAGCACACAAAATAAAATTGGTAACATGCAAAACATTTTTTCTTAATTCTGATTCCCTATAATTAATTCTGTGTGACCTTTTATGCTAACATCCTGATTAAAAAAAAAATTGATGTCAATAATACTTTTCAAAACACATGAAATCTACAGTACCATAAATATTGTACAGTAAATAAAATTCTTAAAACAATTATTTTTTATCCTGAATCTTACTTTTCACTGTGTCAGATGCAGGTATGAGGGTGTTGTGCTATACAATATGCTGCTGCAAACCTCTCTACCTGGGCCATCCTCTGAAAACCAAGGGAGAGGTTTCTGGAACTTCAGTGGTTCAGCCCAGTGGGCCAGCACCCCAGTGTGGTCAGTTGGTTCCATGTGACACCCTGCACCCTCCAGCCCCTTTTTAATCTCCTGGGAGCAGAGCCAGTGTCTACCAAAAGCTTCCAAAGGACAGTGCTCTCCTCCTCTTTGTGCACCACCTCAGGCCATGTAGCTGTCTTCTTTCCTTCTCACCTTTTGGGCACAGAAGAATTTGTCTCCAGGCTGAGCTGGGAGAAACAGAAAGAGGTGGCCAAGTTTTAACCCTTGCAACTTCCACATTTGCTTAGAAGACACTCTGTCTATTGCCTGTAACTGAGAAGTGTACAAAGTTGACAAAACTAATAAAACCGACACAAATGCCTGAAGTTGTGAAAGTTAAACATGAGAATGTAGAAGACTGACTGTACATCTATAAGGAGGAACACAAGTTTCTCCAAATAGTTTTAACCAAGGATTTGTTTAACAAAAATATCAGAATCTCCCATTATCTTTGAGATATATGAGTGTATATATTTATACATACACACATACATACACACACACACACCCCATGGTTTATGGATGTTTCTCCATCTTCTTCCCTATAGAAGCCACTCCAAACCTTCCCTTCCTTCCTCTAAAGACTCTCATACCTCCTGCCTGTCCCCTCTGTCTTAGCTGAAGACCTTGCCCTCTTTTGTTTACTTAGAAACTGAAAAGTCATTCAATCTCAGCTTCCTTTTTGTTCCATCTCTTCATCCACATCTTCTGACTAATGACCTTGTTCTACTTCCTTTAATCCAGTCTCTGACAAACAGATGTCTCTTCTCCTTCCTAAGGTCAACTCCCCTCTACATATGCAGTTCATCTCGTGTCTCCTCCAGTTTCTACCAACTAACTATAACCTCAATCATCATCCTCCTCAAGCTTCAACCTCTCCTTATTTGTTTCTCTTCCTGCCTTCAAACGTGGCCAAATCTTCCTCAATTAAAAAAAAATGCACCAGATCCTACCATGCCTTCAAGTATCTCTCTCTTCCCTTTGTCAGCCAAGCTCCGTGAAAAAGCTGGATCTGCTTCTTTTCTCAAACCCTTTGCAATCTGGCTTCTATCCTCATCATTCAACTGAAACTACTCTCTTCAAGCCGTCAGAGATTTCTCAAAGCTGATGATCTTGTCTCATTCCTATCTTGAACTCGACCTCTTGTATTTGATAATGCAGACAATCCCTATCTTCTTGGATACTATTTACACTGCAGACCACCTTTCTTCCTGTTTTCTACTCTTTTGAGTTTTTATGAAATTTCACTCCCCAGGTTTTCTTCCTACCCATGTGACAGCTCTGTTTCCTTTCCTGGCTCATTATCCTCATCACACCCACTAACAAAAGCTTGTTGCAAGGTTCAGTCCTAGGTTCTCTAATCTTTCTACATTCTCTTATCAACTTCCATAGGTTTAATTATCATCTCTATGCAAATGACCTCCAATTTGTATATCCAGCCCCACTCTCTCCCCAGAGCCTCAGTCTAGACAAACCCTACCAACTTTCTTTTAGACATTTTAAATTGGATGTCCCAGAGGCATTTCAAACTCAACATGTCCAAAGTTGACCTCATTTCCCCTTCACCCCCAATCTACCCTCTTCTAAATTTCCCCAATTCTTTGGAAAACATAATACCTCCTCGTCTTCCAAGGTCATAACCTTGGCATTATCCAAGGAGGACGACTCCTTACTCACCCTCATTTATATAATATATCTAATCTGCCAAATGCTGCAGCTTCTTTCTCAACAACCCCTGTCACATCCAACTTTTCTTTATTCACAAACCTGACTCCAGGCCCTCATCACCTCTCTCCTAGATCACTCATATCATAACTTCTTCAATGGTCTGACTCAAGTCTCTCACCAAGCTAGCTCGCCCTAAACAAAAATGATGGTCCTTAAGGACAGATCCAACCTTGCCACTCCTTCCTCAACAAACTCCAATGACTCCCTGGTGATACCATAATAACATATACTTAGCTTTTAAAGGTTTTTAAAACCTGTCCCCAATCTATCTTCCCAGCTTCACTGCACAGTACTACCCACCCTTCACGTGCTGTGATCCTGGCCTCCTCTACATTCCTCACAAATGATACTCCATCTCCTATGTCCATGTCTTTGCACTGGCCAGCCCCAAAACTTTCTCACCTCCACTTCATACAATCACTCTCTTCAAGACAAAAACTCATAGGACACCTTCTTAATGAAGCCTTTCTGAATCCCACAACTGCTTGTTCCTCCCCCATCTTGTATCTAGTTACTTTGTAATTATTCTCCCTTTTTTTTTTGAGGGGGGAAGGCAAGGCAATTGGAGTTAAGTGACTTGCCCAAGGTCACACAGCTAGTGAGTGTGTCAAGAGTCTTGAGGCCACATGTGAACTCTGGTCCTCCTGACTTCAGGGACGGTACTCTATTCACTGAGCCACCTAGCTGCCCTGTATTTATTCTCTTTATGTTCGTGCTGCATATACTTATATACGTACTCGTTACACACCTTTGAATTTGTATCTCCAGTATCTAGCACAGTGCTTGGGGCACAGTATGTACTTAATAAATACTTGTTGATTGTCTGGCTGTTTTTAACACAAAGGAAAGTTTTTATTTTTTTAAATTGAATAGTGGATGATTATAATAATGTAGTTATAATAATATAAATAATAAAATGATAGGTAACATAAACAAATAAAAAATAAGAATATGTGCCCCAGTTAGAACTGAGAAAATACGCTCTCGTCCTTTTCTTGAAGAGCTTGGGCATCCTGGACTAAGAATATAGGATACGTTATCAGACACAGCTGATAGGTCTGTGTTTTTGCTGAATTTGCTTTTCTGTTATCTTGAGTTAAGTTTTACTAAAAGAGGATGTTCTTTTGGGAGAAAAAGGGATAAAGGCATATTTGGAAATGAAATTGATATAAAAGGAAACAGCATCAAAACTTTTTAAAGTATCTTTTTTAAAAAAATCCACCCTGTTTCTGTATTTTGTTATTACTGGAAAGCATACTGCTAAGACAGCAAAATTCAAAAGTTTTCAATTCTAGTCCACCCACCTACCTAAAACTCTGACCCCATGGAGAATACCCCTGTCTATTACTTCAGTCAATAAAAGTTTCTGGCACATTTTTTTCAATACGTATGTCAAGAACACACTTCTCAGATACATCAAGCTCCTGGATGTCTATCTCAAAGACAGGAAAAAAAGGGAAATTAAAAAAAAAAAAACCTCTGACAACAAAGTACTTTATTTTATGATGTGCTCCTTTTCTGGATAATGTGTTTATGTCACCTTAAAGTGAAATGGTAAACTTTAATAAGGTGGACAAAAATCAGACTCTTGGCCTAGATCCGAATATCACAAAATGGTGTGCATCTAATTTCTTTCCAAGACATCACCGTAAGACCAAAGCTATGTATGTCTTTTTTTAAGCCCCAAGGCATACTAAAGGTCATTACTGAAAAATAGTAGGCTTCAGACATGAGATTAATGCCTGAAACAGATCTGCTGCAAAGGTATGTTGTTTTTTAAGTCAGCTTTAAAATTTTCCTCTTTGCAAAAAAAAAAAAAAAGTAAAACACACACATCAGTTGTCAATGTGTCAACTGGCATTTTTTAATCCACAACTGATAATATTACCTATTCATATTTAGAGCAATTAAATAATATGCCTTAAGATTTAAAGAAAGTAAAAATGAGCTTCAGGTTGGGAAGACTGTGTGGCTGCTGTGGAAAAAATGCTGGATTTGGAGACTAAATCCTGTCTCTGCCAATTTCTGCCTTATGTGACCTTGTACCAGTAATCACCTCTCTGGGTCTGTTTCTCATCTATAAAGTGAGGGGGTTGGATTAGACAACTATGAAGGTCCCATTCATCTGTAAAACTAGGATCCTATGAAATCAACAAATATTTATTAAGCCTCCACAGTGCAAAAAACAAGGCGCTGGGTCCTAAGCCATACAAAGTTCAGGCGAGAAATCTATGTCAAACTTTGCAACATTCGGTTGCACAAACTAAACAGAAAACACAGTAATTACTCTATTGAAATGGTTGACAATTAGTTACTTTTCCTGTGCAACAAATTATGTAGCTAAAATCAGGAAGGTTCCTTGATGACAGTAGAATAGTGACTTCTGGCTTGGTCATCATTATGATAAGACTACAGTACATCAGCTGCTATTATCCATAATAAAGAAAAGGATTTTTCAGGGGAAAAAATTTCTTGGAGTCCTGAAAATACCCTTTTATTTTAAGAAAAGGTCAGAGGTTTATCACTGGGAAAATAGTTTAAATTTCAAGATTATATTTATAAGAATAACTTAATGGAGATATTTTTTTTTCTCTCCCATTTCTGTTTATGTCAGGGGTATCTAGGTTTGAGTCATCCTTAACAAATTACTCTCCCAACAAATCCCACATACTCCTTTACAACATCTTACATCTCATGGCTTTATCATAATGTCACAGACTTGGCACTAGTGGTGAGACCTTTAAGTCAGATCTAGTTAGATCTAGTAGATCTACTTATTATTAACTGCATCATCCTCATGGAAGGTGCAATGTCTCATAGTTGAGGCAGTTCTTGGCTCCTTCCTGCTTAAATTCCTGTTCTCTAGTCTTCACCTAGTTTCCTTGCTAAGCGTCATTGTGGCTGGTCAGTTTGCTCAGGCATACTCAGTGTTCTCGCTATGTCCTAATGGTTATTGCCTCACATAGTGCTTCTCGGTCCAAATTCTACCCCCACCTCCACCCCCATAAACTACCACCAAAAAAGGACTTCTCTACCTGCGTCTCAAAGTAACTTCATCCCTGGCTTCAGGTCAGGGACAAAATCTGTAGAAGCCAAATTCTCTCCTGCCTTGTCCCAACTATCACTTTCTTATGGTTGATTCCCCTGAAGCAAATTTTAGTGGCCAAAACTGCCACCTTTGTGAAGTATCAATACTCTCTAAGTCTGGATCTTTGTACCTCTTCACGCCATGGCTCCTTCTCATAGAGACTTATTGGAGCACCAGTTGAAAATCAGGCTCCAAGCAGCCTTCTCCTAGCTCCCTATTATTGACTGGCAGAAATGAGTTGACAAGCCCTAAAATGCATACAGAGGAAGCATTTTTTTTTCCTTGCCTTCAGCTAGGGATCCAGCTATTTCCTTCCACGTGAATACTACCACAGAATCATAAAATCTGAAAACTGGAAGGGACCTCAGCAGCTAGCTGGTCCAATCTGTACCCCAGAAGAAAATGTAAGATTTCCAAGGACAGAGCATGACCTGCATGGGCCCCAACAACCGAGGATGAATTCTGCTGATAGGTACAACACCAATTACAAATGAAAAGAAATATGTAACCAAATAATCAGGCTCTAATATCATAATATCACCCTGCCACAAATAATCAGGAAGAGTCATTCCACCAAATTCCCCTTCAGTGTGGTTCCAATACACACATTAATGAGACATAAATTCACCAAATTTTATTTTGCAACAGTGGTAGGCCTAAATTTCAGTAGTATATGACTCTGGACAAATGTTGCCTTCCTTTATAATCCACATACAGTAAGGAAACAGAGAAGTGTTTATGTTGTGTCTTCTAATTCAACTGTCTCCTTGCCTGACACCTGACCTAGCCTCCTCCATCCACAATCTCCTCAATCAACTATCATATCCTACTCACTTTACTATCAAACTTCAAGAAAGGATCTCTATACTCACTCTCCCCACTCCCATACTTTTTTCTCAACCAATTGCAATCTACTTTCTGACCCTATTACTCAAAGGATTACTATATCTCAACTGCTAAATCCAATGCCTTTTCCATCTATCTTTATTCTACTTGATCTCTCTGTAGATTTTGACATGGAACACCTCCTTTTCCTAGGTACTCTCTCTTTTCTTTTAGCACTACAGACACTGTTCTCATCTCATTCTCCTACCTCTCTGACCACTCCTCAGGATTCACTGATACTTCAACCATGTCCTGACCATTAAAGTGTGGGTTTCTCCCAAGAGTCTGATCTGGGTTCTCTTCTCTTCTTGAATTTTCTTTATGTAAATGGCTGACAAAGCCATACTCCTTAATCTCTCTCTCTCTAGAACTCTGGTATTGTATCACTGCATCCTGGACAATTTAGCCTCAGTCACCCAATGGCATTTCAAACTCATCATGTCCAAAATGTAACTCATATTTTCCCCAATACCCATCTCTTCTCCAAATATCCATATTTTGGTTGAAAACACCACTATCTTTCCCAACACCAAGGCTTACAGCCTCTTCTCTTCCCTCCTCCTCCATCTAATCAGTTGTCAATTCTTATGGCTTGTATTTCTAGAACATCTTATATCCCATACAAGCAATGCTAGGGAGCTAGGCCCTCATCACCTCTCACCTAATAAATCAACCTCTTGATTAATTTCTTCTTTTCCAGTCTTTCATCTTTCCAATCCATCCTCCACACAATAATTTAAAAAGTAAGGCTAGAAAGTTAGGTGGCAGAATGGAAAGAGTGCTAAGTCTGCAATAAGAAAGATCTGAGTTCAAATCTAGCCTCTGGAACTTACAACCTCTGGACAACTCAATTAACTGTTTCTGACTCAGTTTTCTCATCTGTCGAATAAGGATAATGATAAAAAACTACATCTTAGGGTTGTTGTGAGGATAAGATGTGATAATGTCTGTAAACTTCAATAATGTGTTATAAAGAAAGCAATTTTCCCTTTCAGGAAGGTTTGCCTCATTCCTGAGAAAATCCAATCAGTCTGGAGAACAATTTGGAACTATGCCCTAAGGACTACAAAATTATGCATATCCTTTGATACAGCAATAATGTTAGTAAGGTCGTATCCACAAAAATATTTATAGCAGCTCTTTTTGTGGTGCAAAGAATTAGAAATTGAAGGGATGCCCATCAACTGGGGAATGGCTGAACAAGCTATGGTACATGAATCTAATGGAATACTACTGTGCTATAAGAAACGGCAAGCAGGCAGATTTCAGAAAAACCTGTAAAGACTTAGATGAACTGATGCAAAGTCAAGTGAGAAAAACTAGGAGAACAACGTACACAGTAATAGCAATATTGTAAGGCTTATCAACTATCAAAGACCTAACTATTCTGATTAGTAAAACAATCCAATGCCATTCCGAAGGCCCCATGCTAAGCAATGCTTTGTACATCCAGAGAGAAAACCGATGAATCCTGAGAACAGACTGAAGAATGCTTTTTCCCATTTAATTTTCTTGCTTGTGCATGTGTTTTCTTTTACAACATGGCTAATACAGAAATGTTTTGCAAGACTTCACATATATAACTGATATATTGTTTGCCTTCTCAAGGAGTAAGGGAGGGAATTTGGAACTCAAAATTTTAATGAATGTTAATTTAAAAAAATTTTTTAAAGAAATAAGATGAGCAAAAATATATTGTTTCCACTGTTACATGTGAAATTTAAATCTGCACTGAGATTCCTTAAGTAACATTATCTTTTAAATATTTCATTTTTGTCTATACTTTTATCAATGCAAATTCATAACTGTTTTGCAACTTACTGTTACACAAAGTTACCTAAGGCTGAGAAGAATTTTTTGCTCATGGTCATACATTCAACATATGATAAGGGCAAGACTTGAACCCACATTCTTTTTGACTCTGAAGCTACTTTTCTACCAAATATTATATGGCGCCTCTCTGAATCCTTCATTAGATGTTTAATGTATGCCTTATTTAAAGTCAATGTCTAAAAAAGGACATCTATTCATAGAAGAAACATGTCTCCTCAAACCATACTGTTAGCTTGCTATAATGCACACAAGCAGAGCCATCACAACAATAAAATAATTCACCCTCTAAGTACAAATCAATCGTTTCACTTCTCTATTGATGTTGTTATGTTACTGTAAATTTTGTGATGACTCATTACTATTTAATCTCATATTTAACTATCTCAAACATCCTTCCCCATCATTTAAAGAATATGATGACTGAAATGCAAAATTAAAACCTTGATGGACCATGTCATGTCCATGCAGCCAGCAAAAATTAAGGAAGCTCACTGTTGGAAGACCTGTGGGAAAATGGAAACATTGTTTCTCTGCTGATGGAGTTGTGTGAATCAGTTCAACCATTCTGGAAAACAATCTGAAATTATGCAAAAAAAGTTACTAAATTGTCTATTCTCTCTGACCCAGATATTCTATTACTTCAGTTACATCCCAAGGAGAGAATTCATAGCAAGAAAAATTTCGTGTGTATAAAAATATTCAAAACAGCATTATTTGTGATTTTTTTTTTAAAAGCTGGAAACAAAATGTGTCCAATGGCTGGTGTCAGAATGCAATTATGCCATAAGAATTGACTAGGAAGGAATTGAGAGACTTGTCTTGAGATGATGAAGAATAAAGAAAGCAGAGCCAAAAGAACATATGCTATAAACAGTGTAAAGAAAGTCAACAGGCAACAAAGTTCTAGTCAATTACAGCAGTCAGCGCTAATGCCGTACTGGCACAGTTAAGAGTCTCCCTTTCCCTTGAAATCAGTTTTTTTTTTGGAGGGAATGTATTTGGTAAGATGGTATCTTTGGTTAATTTTCTGGACGCGTCTGGGATCTAAATAAAAAGTATCTCTGTGGCCAACCCCCCCCCCCCAAAAAAGAATGGGGTTAGGTGTGGTGGTACATGTCTGTAATTTCTGCTTCTTAAGAAGCTGAGGGCTAATGGATCTCTTGCACCTGGGAGTTCTAAACTGCAGTGGGCTATCAATCTGGTGTCCCCACTAAATCTGGCACCAATATGGTTGTGGGTCATGAGTGGGTAGGGGCACCAGGAGGAGGATAGAAGTGGCCCAGGTGATAAATGGAGCAGGAGAAAGCTCCTGGGCTAATCAGTAGTGGTACTGGACTCAATGAGTGGCAGATGCATTTACAGCCTAAGCAAGGTAGGGAAACTCAGTCACCTCCACTCTTCCTTAAAAATAGAATCTATAATTCCATTTTTTAAAATAAATCATTATCAAGAATAGATGCAAGGGCTGCCAAATTAAAAAGTAATATGATCCTACTGACAAAAAAATAGGTTAGGGTTAGATATGTAGAAAGAACACTGCATTTGAAGTCACAGGGCCTGGGTTCAAATCCCAGCTACAGTGTTTACAACGTATATGATCTTAGGCAAGTCTCTGGGCTTCGGTTTCTTCATCTGTAAAATTAAGGGGCTGAACTAGATGATTTCTCCAAAAACTCCGCTATTTCTAAATCTTACGAGCCTCAATAGTAATTACCTATCTTGCCTAAGAAAAAATACCAAGCATCTCTATTTCATTCCCATGATTCCCACTGACAGTATTCCATTCTCCCCCACCCCAAAATGCTAAGAGATTACTGCTTCACTCCTAGTGTAGCTTTGCCTTTGCCACATATCCACATACTTTTCCCACTCAGGACTGCCATGCCAGTCTACTTGTTAGCAAAGACTGAAGATTTTTTCCTAATCTATGCAAGTGGTTTACTTATTTTTTCCAACTTTTCAGAACTAGATTTGAACTCAGGTCTTCCTGACTCCCAAGTTCAGCACTATCTACTACACCATTTATGCTTCTGGGATGGAGTAAAAGATGGAAGGATTGAATGGGGTTCGCAGGGGTGGGGAACCTGTGGTCTCAAGGCCCTCTGACCAAATCCAAACTTCACAGAACAAATCCCCTTAATAAAAGGATTGGTTCTGTAAAACTTGAACTCACACTAGAGGACCTAGAAGACCGCATGTAGTGTCAAGGCCACAGGTTCCCCACCCTGGGCTAGCCAGATTATTATAGTATCTCAGATATGAAATGATATGCTTGAGAATAAGAATAGGTTAAAAAGAGCAACTCTAGGAGAAATTCCAAAGGAGGAAAAAACAGGCCTTGGTGACAGATTGTACTTGGTGAAGGAGAGGAAACCATCAGTAATAGCCTAGGATGATGGTGCATTTGTCGTCAGGAAAAGGAAGCTGGATCAGAAGACCAGGATTTTGGTCTTGTCCCTAACCAGCAGTGAAACATAAGGCAACTCACTCACCTAGTCTGGGTCCTAGTTTCTACATCTGTACAATGGCAGATTTAAACTACCCTGAACTAAGACCCCTCTAGTTCTAGCTATCTGAGCCTAAGCATAAGGTAATTTGAAGTGTGCATTACTATAAGATCTTTAAAGTGTTCTGGTACAGATTTCCTTTGAATGGCAAGAATACAGGTCTATAGGGTATGGCTGTGAAATACAGAAACTAGACAGAAGGAGTAACCACTAATTTTCAGACAGATTCGAGTTGGAGATTCACAAATTCAACATAAATTGATGTAAATAGGCTTGCTGATTTTTGCTGATATCTAAAGCCAAATTTGACAATTTTTAATGCTAATCATAGTGATGAGAGTAGAGGAAAGTAGGATGAAGAACAGCAGGTTTAGGGTCAAAAGGCCAGAGGTGTAAGCTCCAGTTCCATTACTTACTAGCTGTGAATCTTGGCACAAACTGCTAATTTCTCTGGGCCTCAGTTTACTAAAATTGAAAAATGTATAGTTAGAAATATTCACACCCAGCATATATAACGTATTAGCAAATCTTCAAATACTATATAACTAAACTATTAATACTTAACCAAGCTCCTAAGAAGCAGCAGGGCAGCAAAGCAGATAGAGTGCTAGGCCTAGAGTCAGGAAGACTTGAACTCAGATCTGGCCTCACTTACTAGCTTTGGGACCCTGGGCAAGTCACTTAATTCTGTCTGCCTCCTCAGTTTCTACATCTGTAAAATGAGCTGGAGAAGGAAATGGCAAAGCACTCCAGTATCAGTCAGGAAAAATCCAAATGGAGTCACAAAAAGTCAGACAAGACTGAAATGACTCAACAACCGTATTTCATAAGGTTGTGATAAGAAAGCACATTTTGTAAATTTGTAATATGTAAAAGGCTGCATAAATATAATCAACTGTTTTTACTGAGTTATTAGTACATTATTTTACTTAATGATAAATATGAAATTCCTTTAACTACAACACAAATGAGTAACAATCTTCCAAACAGCAATCTTGGGCAGCAATATCCTTAACCCAGAGACGCCACCACTGCTCAAAACATTTTCAGAGCTCCAATAAGCTGCCAAGTCATGTTCTTTGATTCTACTTTCATTTCATATTTCACACTGCTCCCCTTTCAGGTCCTCTATGTTCCGGCCAATTTGGATCACCAGGTACTCCCCACACTTAATATATTCCACCTCCCACCACCACACAGTCCCAAAAGCTTTCCCTCTTTCCTAGTGTAATCTTTACTCATCTCCACCTGTTTGGACCTTCTTTCAAGACTTCGCTAAGGCACTACCCTTCAGGTGCTAAAACATTCCCCAATTCCCCAAGTTGTTTTCTCCCAAAAATGACCTTGAATTTGCTACATCTGTCTACATGCAGTTTCCTCTCTCTAGAACACCATAAGCTTCTTTTGGGCAAGGGTTGTTTTGTTTTATTTTCCCAGCACCTAGCATAGTCCCTCGCACACAGGAAGCATGTAATTAATATTTGTTAAATTGAACTTAATTCAAAATATTTAAAAATAAATATTTAAAAAGCAAAATAAGTTTAAAAAAATGTTTAACTTAAAAGATAAATTGGACTGATTTTTTTAAATGACCTTCATGGTCAATTTACAAATCACAGAAGAAAATCAGTACAATTTCTTTTCAAGTCATACCTTGTTTCTGATAAATATATATAATATATAT
>CM053580.1:140302804-140332852 GCA_028627135.1 Pseudochirops cupreus | reverse complement strand
TTGCTGCTGCTACGCCGCCATCTTGGCTCTGCCCCGGAAATGGGCTTAGCTTTATTTTTCATGTAGATTCCATTTTGCCCAGACCACAACATCAGGGCTGAAAGCTGGGTTGCCCCATTAAATGGTAGATCCAGTTTTTGAGGGGCAGGGGATCATGCAGAATCCATTCATCTCTTATATATACTTCCGTCCCAACCATATAGGAGTTCTTAACCATTTTTATGTTGAAGACCCCCTTCCCAATCTGGTGAAATCTGTGGATTCCTTCTCAGAATAGTATTTTTAAATAATTGTAGGAATTGCTAAATTTCAGTTATTGGTTAGTGAAAATCAAGATCTGTTTCCCCCACTTAAGTTCATGGATCCCCTGAAATCTACCCACTTATTGCCTTGCTTTGATATATTATTAAGGACCCTTGAGTTGCCCCTGGGGCCCCACCTATCCCTAATCTACATTGACCTTTCCTGACTTTTGGAGGAGGCCGATTTGTTGTACAAATCAATTAATTGACAAGGATTTATTGGGCTCCTGATAAATAGTAGGCACCTCTTAGTTCCCTGAAATGTTTGGTCTGAGCACCCTATTATGATAGATTCTGGAGATCAAAAGATAAAAATGAAGCAATCTCTGTTGCCAAGGAGCTACCCACAGAACTCACTACCCACAGAACAACAGGTGAGGAAACGGAGTTTCACCAAAGGGGCAGAACCAAACTTAACTGCCAACTACTAAATTTGATTTGGGGAAATCAACCCAGAAAAGGGAGGTGGGGAAAGCAGAAAAGAAGGTTGGGGTTAGAACTTTCAGGCTAGAATCGTAGAAACCTTTGAGTTAGAGGAAGGAACTGCAAGAGGTCCACAGGTTTCACAAGACTGCCAACGGGATCCAAGACACAAAAATCATTAACAACTCCTGTATTCAATGGACTTAGTTGGGACAGAAGTGGGAGTGATGAATGGACTCTGTTTGTTCCCCTGGCCCTCCCAAACTGGATCTACCATTTACTGGGGAAAGCCAGCTGATGTGGTCTGGGCAAAGTGACATCCCCATGACAACCAGGCTACTAACACTAAGGCAGTGCATGACAAACTGAAACTTAGGGTTAATAACTAAGGTGTCATATAGGGAAAGGCCTTTTTCAAGCTGGGGCCCCACACCCAGAGATAAGCTGAGAAAGCAGATTCTAGGGGCCTCGACAACCCATATCCATCTCAGATTGGAGGCCTGAGAGACTGTCCTCCAACCCAAACAGAATAAGGAAGCTGACACAGAATTCTAGAAGAATTGTGTCAGCGAAAAGGACTGGGCTAAGAAGGACCAGGGTCTATCTCCATTTACATTTCATGGAAGACTAGGTTTAGCATTTAAGACTTCTTTGAGCTTTCAACTTTCCATCTTGATTATTTTAAGCCCCTCTGGTTACTAGGAATCAGAAACCCTAAATCATGATATGTGTATTTCAGAGCCATCAGGATAAAAGAGATGGGAAACCTGTATCCTTTTCTACCAGGAAATCTGGACCAGAGGATGGTACCTCAGTTTTCCTTGCACCTAGAGCCAGAGAGAAAACCAGATGGGGTCCCTCTTGGCTCTGTACTAGTAGGAATCCCCCACTCCTCATCCCAGTGTACGACAAGCTACCCTGGGGCTCACTTAATTTTATCACTGTGTTGTTTTTATTTTATTTTTTTAACCTTTGCTTTGCTCAATCTTAGTCTAACAGCTGGAAGGGATGTCAGAGGTCATCTAGGCCATCTCTCTTTTTTATAGATGAGAATTAAGTGACTTAACCAAAGTTACACCATACTTAATGTACGGATTACAGTGTAGTTCAGTTTGAGGTTCAGCAAATTCATCTCCTTTTCAAGCTCAGCTTAATCATAATAATTTTGTTGTATTATTTGAAAGGATCAGCAAGTTGTGCATGGTAGATCTGCAGTTTCATGTCCAGTTACATTTTTTATTGCACTATGCTATGAAAATGCTTGTTTTATTACATAAAATTAAACAAATTAAAGAAATAGAATCACATTTTCTCTGCTTTTATCAATAGGAGAGGTGACATGCTGGCTGAGGTATTTCTTGCTTCGGTCCTAAACCTAAGGAAAGCATTAATTAATAAATAATGGCATTTGCATGGGAATTTGGGTACTCAGGACCCTCCCAAAGGGCAGTGTGGTCCAAGGAAAATGATATTGTGTGCATCATCCCTCCCTCCCCCACAAAATTACTAATGAAATCAGGTTAAGATAAATATTGATGCCAACCTGGGAAGGAAATAAGCTGCCGAAGGGTGAATATATAGCTTAAGGCAGGGTGTGTGTCTGGAGAGAGGTTGGGGGTTTGCCTTAATGTGTGAGTGAGATGGGCACTGGCCTGATTATGCCCATATGGCTTTGTTTGTTTGCAGCACCAGTTGACCAAAGGACTGCCATTCTTCTTGGCCATCTGCCCCGAGTCACCTCAGATGCCTTCCTCACCCCAGGTTATGGCCTGGGATAATTATCTCTACTAGTACATCCCAGAGTACGGTTCTTTTGGCCTTTATCACCAGCAGGCAAAGAAAATACATTATTTGGTTTCCATAGGTCTCTTGTTCAATGACCAATTATCAGGGCCTACAAGGTGGCAGACTAGGGCGAGATCTTGGTGTTGGTTGAGAAAGTGATGACTTCTGGCTGTCACCCTTCAAAACAGATAATGTCTAAAATATTGTCAACACAGCCAGGGACTGTTAATAACAATGACAATAATGAAAACTAACATTATATAATGTTTACTCTGTGTCAGACACTGTGCTAAGCACTTTACAATGATTATCTCAATTGATTTTCACAACCCTGGGGGGTAGGAGCAATTATTACCCCATTTTACAGATGCGGGAACTGAGGCAGACAGAGAGTAAGTGATTTGGCCATGATCACACAACTAGGTAAGTGTCTGAGGCCAGCTTTCCTGACTCTATCCACTGCACCCATTTGGCATTCAGGTAGTAAAGGAAGGACACATCTTTGGTTTTGGGGTTTGTCTGGTTTTTTTTGCTTTTTTGAGGGCAATTGGTATTAAGTGACTTGCCCAAGGTCACACGGCTAGTTTTGTGTCAGGTGTCTGGATTTGAACTCAGGTCCTCCTGACTCCAGGGCCAGTGCTCTATTCACTGTGCCACCTAGCCGCCCTTACAGACACATCTTTGTTAAAGCAAGTGAAAGCCTTTTTTGTCATCTCTCTCTGAGGTAAGCAGAGTAACAAAGAACTAAAACATTCATTATGCCCCTCTCTGTACAGCTCCCTTTACAACCCTCATATTCACTTGGTTACCAAGTCTTATTGACTTTACCTCAGAAGCATCTCCATCCTTTCTTTCTATCCCTGATGCTACCACTTCCCAATCACTAAGCACTTGTTAATTGCCTCTGAGGTGCCAGGTCTTGGGGATGCAGACACAAAAATGAAATGGTCCCTGTCTTCAAGTTGCTTAGATTCTATTTTGGGAAATGACATTTATATACATAAGTACAAAATATATACAAAGTCAATATCAGGTAAATGTGGGGGGGGGGGAAATGGGGGAAGGCTAGTAGTTGGGAGGCAATTAGAAAAGGCTTCATGCAAGAAGTGGTATTTAATTAGAACTTGGCTGGAAGAAGAGATTCTAAGAGGTTGCAATGAGGAGGGAGAACATTTCAGGAACTGGGGACAGCCTTTGAAAAGTCACCAAGTTAAAAAATAGAAAGCCATAGATCAGACTAGCTCTAGAAACTGTGTGACCATGGGCAAGTCACATACTCTCTGTCTCAGTTTCCTCATTTGTAACAAACAGGCCACTTTGGTTGGACTACTGAGTATGTGAAGAGAAACAATGGACACCAAATACAGAAATACATGCCAAAGAGAGGGGTTTGTATTTGATCCTAAAGATTCTTTAGCAAAGGTATGATGTGATCAGACTTGTGAGTTTAGGAATATTGCTTGGGCATCTACATGATTGGGTTGAAGAGGCACACAATTAGGATGCTTCTGCAATCATTCATGAGAAAGATTATGGGGTCCTGAACTGCACTGGATGTATCTTAGTGGAGAGAAGGGCATGGATCCATGTGGAGAGATTGAGGCACAATCAATAAAATGTGGCAATTCGTTGGACATGGGGTGGTGGTAAGGAAAAGTGAACTCAAGGATGACTGAAAGATTATGAACCTGGAAGACTAGAGGAGACCTCAACAGAAATGGGGAAGTTTGGAAAAAGGGTTAACTGAATTGTTCTAACAATCAGGTATCTGGCTCACCTAAACATAGCTCACCACCTTCAATCCATCATACATATCACACATCCTGCTACCAGATTAATCTTTCTTTAATGTCTCTCAGAAAGTTAAGAGTTGGATGAGACCTTGGCAATCATCCAATCTGATACCTTCCATTTTGCAGATGAAGAAACTGAGGCCAAGGGAAGGGAAATGATTTACCCAAGGTCTCCTAGGTTTTAAGTAAAAGGGCCAGGACTAGGGTCCAACTCTTCTGTCTTCTAGTCTTTTGCTTTTTTTCCCTTCATCTTCCCTGTTACCTATAATAATAAGTTTAAGTTTATTATAACATGCTAAAGTTTTCAAATAGTGTCATTGGATTATTCTTTGGTTCCTATTACATCAAGTGGGAATTCTTCTGCCAGACTTTTAAGTTTTATTACACCTTTTTTGTTTTTATATCTTCTTTCCTTTTAACATTCCTCTCTTCTAGCACTGAACCCTTCACTGTAACAAAGAAAACTTAAGCAAAGCCTTCTGACATAGCCACCGTATCTCACAGCTGTACATGGATTTCACCTCCTCACATTTTTTCCTCCTTGTCTTCACTGAAAGGAGGAAGGCCTATTTCCTCCCAAGTTTTATAAGACTTCCTTATAATTTATTAGAGTTTGTCTGCTTTTCTGTAGTAAAGGGAGTCCTTGGCTAAATACTTGATTTACCAATGAAGGTAATCAATTGCTCTATAATCCAGTCTTTAAGTTGCCTGTAGACACTGAGAGGTTAGTTAATTTGCTTATATGGGTCACAGGAGTTGAACCTGGGTTTTCTTGGATTGGAGGCCATTTCTCCTTCCCCCATGCCATGTCACCGCTTAGTGTAATCATATTCTATTACATCCATATATAACATCTAGCCCAGTCTTCCACCTTTATAACATACCATGATGGCAGCTGGACATTAGCAGTGGAGTTAAAAGGCCCAGGTTTAAGTCAGAGGTCCTACGTTAATAAGCTATTCGATTTGGTTAGTCATTTCAACGCCCTGAGTCAGTTTCTGGATACAAAATGACTTTGTAAATTGTAGAGCACTACAGGAGTAAGTCCTTGTTAAGATCAATATTAGTAATAATACTACTGAGGCGTCTTAAGATACTGAAGTATCAAAAAGATATCCCGCTACATTAACTTCCCAGCTGCTTAAACTTTTTCCACTCTAGACCTCTTTTCCTGTTTTGGCAGAGTTTCGTGGCCCCAGGGCAAGCACAGCACAAACCGCCCATGCTTTGTGCTCACAACCAAGGTTGCAGTGGAGATGCAAGATGCAACATGGGCAAACTCTGCCAGAAACACCTTGGATTCATTATGTGTTTGATTCTGAATTAATTTTTGGTGTGTTCAGCAGCTTTACTGTGGTCAAAATTTTTTTGACCCCATAAGAAGTGCTGCATTTTAAGGGAGGAAAGGGCTCCCTGACTAGATCTGACAAAGAAATTTTCCTTCTGTGATTTTAACATAAAGGCAAATTTCATCCTGCAAATGAGCAAAATCCAAAATGGCTATTTATGAGAATTTGTAAAAAAAAACCAAAAAAACCTCTGATATAAAATAATTTTGTTCTACCAGTTGTCTCTAGCAAATACTTTTAAAAGTAATTCAGGGTTGAGTTGTTCTTAAGTTTTCAGAAAATGTCTTTACTAAATATGACAGGCCATTTTAAAACTGATGTATAGAAAGCTAAAAATGGTTTCTATCCCTTAGCAAAAATAGAAGCCAACAGTTACTACGAAGCACGTATATGTGCATGAACACAAAAAGGGAATCGGTAACTTTCAAACGGGCTCAATTCCCTATTTATTTTCCTATGCCATCGCAGCCAACCTTTATGAGATTTTCAACACCTCTTTTTTCTGGTCTTTTGGAAAGGAGCAAATTCAATTCCTACAGTCTTACTAAAGACCCAAACATCATAAACCTACAGTAATTAAAATGCCACTGAATTCACACAGAACAGTATTGTGGGTTTTATTTGGCTATATGTGTTTAAACTTTTTATAACCTGTATTTTTTCTTCAATATTAACATATCATTAAAACCAATTAATCGATCAACTGTTTATCATGTGCTGTGCACATAAGTGCAAATAATGAAACAATCCCTACTCCAAGTAGCTTATGTTCTTTGGCTTATACGTAAAGGTACCCAAGGGACAGTTAGGTGATGCACTGGATAGGGCACCAGTCCTGGAGTCAAGAGGACCTGAACTCAAATCAGACTTCACTCCTGTATTAGCTGTGTGAGCCTGGGCAAGTCACTTAACCTCAAATGTCCTAAAAATAAAAAAAAAAACAATAAAAAAGAAAAGCCCTGAAGACTAATAGTTGATGGAGAGGCAAGTCAGAGTCAGGGAAATAGATTCAAGATCTACCTCTACCATACTGGCTATGTGACCCTGAGTAAATCACTTAAACTGTCTAGATCCCTGAGCTGCTCTAGGATCTGCAGTGGAAGAGGGTGAGTTTCTTCAAGAATAAAATGACAATTCTAGCTTAAAAAAAAAAAGCCCCCAATCCTGCCACCCTTTGAGTCCTTTAAGAGTGGGAGGAAGGTATTCAATGACTGAAGATCTCTCTTTAGCCTTTCCTCCTAAGTTTACACAGAAAAATAAAAATTTGGGCTCTGTGATCTCATCTGTTTTTAGGGGCTAGTAGTGAAGCTAGAATGAAAGCTTAGGCATCTCTTGACTATTATTTTAAAAGAGCAAGGATTTAATGAGGATCTACCAGGAGTTCAGCAGTGCTCATACTGTGATGGTCCCTGCTCTCAAGGAATTTATAATATAGTTGGAGAGACTACTATTAGCATAAATGTAGGAAGTAAAGAAGAATAAGGGGCAGCATCTGTCAAGTGGTAAGTGCAGTATTATAGAATTGAAAATAAATTACTGGACACCTGAGTAGTTGGAGAAGGGTCATGTATGGAGGAAAAAAAAGAATCTGAGATGGTCCTTGTAGGACAGGCAGACTTCTGGATCGGGGAATAACATATGCAAAGACATAGGAGGTGGAAATAAGCATGGCTTGGATGTGGGTGGTGAGGCAACTGTGATCAAAATGGAAATGTGTTAACATTAGGGAGAAAAGAAACTGGATAGGTAGGTCTTAAAATTAATCAATAAGATTTTACTAAGCACCTGTTATTATGCTGTGAACTACTTAAAAGCAAGGGCTGTTTTTTTGTTTTTCTTTTTTAAAAATCCCTTTCTTTGTATCCCAGCACTTGGTAGTATCTGGCTTATAGTAGGTACTTAATCAATGCACCTTGACATGATTTGCTATATATCAGGAACAAAGGATACAAATCCAAAAGTAAGATAGTCCTCGCCCTCATCTGCTTACATTCTATTAGAGAATTGGGGGAGTTTAGACATGACATGAGAAGAAATGGAAAGTTGCCACAGGCTCTTAAACAGGGATGTGATACAACAAAAGTTGTATTTTAGGATAATAAGTCACGATATCATTACTACGTATGATGGATTTCAAGGGTAAGAGTATTGAGAAAATAAGGCAATGGTAAGTCTGGGTAAGGATGAAACGGTAGAACAGAAAGGAAGAAGTAAATCTGAAAGACGTTTTAAAGAAAGAACTGATGAACTTGTAATTAACATTTCAGAAGTAGAAATGGATTTCTGAGTTTATTTAATTCCAATCCCACAATTTACTTATATATTCAATGATTGGATGGTAGAGCTAGAAAGGGGCTTAAGGGTAATATTGTCCAATTTCCTCATTTTGCAGATAAGGAAACTTGGATATGAAAGACAAAGGAGGAGTCAAAGATAAAACTAAAGTTTCTTTGTGGAAGGATGGTGCAATTGACAAGAAGGAAATTGGGAAGGAGAACTGGTTTTAGCGAAAAAATGATTTCCAATGTGTCACATAAGAGATGATGTTACATATAAATGGAGATGTCCTTTTCAAGGTAGAACTAGTATCAACGGCAAGCCCTACCGTGGGGTAGTAGTGGGGAGAAGGGCAACTATATAGACATTAATATAGTTGGAAACTATGAAGGTAGATGCAGTTTTGAGGGAATGAGTTCACAGGGAGAAAAGTAAAAAGACAAAGAAAAAGTAATTGCAGAAAAAGCTAGAGTTAGGAGCTGAGAGGAATAAGTACCATTAAAGGACAGGAGTCCATAGTCAATAAACTTGTCTGAAACATCTACTATGTGCCAGGTACTCTGCTGAGTGCTAGGGATACAAATGTTGTAAAGATAGTCCCTACCCTCCAACAGTTTACAATTTAATGAGGGAAAACCACACACAAAATAAGGTTGAAAGAGGAGTGGGGGGAGACAGAGAGGAAGGAAAAGGGCGTGGTAGAGGTCAAAGAAGGCCAAAACTGTGAGCCAGATGGGAAATGATATCTCTGAAGGGATGGAAGTCCTGCTCCCCTCCTTAAATGAAGAGATTTATGGCTCCATCTTCCAATCAGAGGGGGAAAGGGTATGGATGAGGTGTGGACAACAAATCTGACTATTAAAAATAAAGTAGGTTAAGAAAAACTGCTCAGAAGTAGAAGATCCAGATTAGTGAGATATTATAGAAACCATAATAATTTTGAGGAACAGAAGTCACAATTCAGAGTGTTAATAGGATAAAGACAGAAAAGGGGATTAAACTTTGGGCAACTTAGAAAACAGTTTTCAGTACAAGGTAGGACTTGGATGTAGATTGTAGGGGACTACGGCAGGAATGGGAAGAAAACAAATAGAAACACTCAGTAAAGATCCATCCCTTCCTCCAACCCCCCCTCCGTAATTTGAAGAGAAAAAAAGATTATAGTTAAAGGCAATGGGATCAAACAAAGGTTTACAAAGCATATTTTAAACTTGACCTAACAGGAGCTCAATTTTTTTTGAAGTATTATTATACCTTTGACTTGCACCAGGGCTAGGCAAACATATGAAACAGAAGCAGAGCTACAGATAAAAGGTAGATTTTAATGCTAAATGAGAGATCACCAACGGAGAGGATGAGATGGCAAGAACATGTCCGTTATTAGACAACTGTAGTTGCTCAGCAAAATGGCACAGGTAACAGGCAAAAGTCCCCACTCTTTCCATCTGTGTATCACCAAATTACCTAGGGTAGCAGAAATTCTCATTGCTTTTACAAGGATCTAAGAGAGTACTTTTCTTTTAACTGAGCACAGGGGCTTGGTATTTCGAATATTAGTTGTGTGCCTTGTAGAAGCCTTATGGGGAAGAGAAGACGCTTGGATGTCCACGTTAAAAGTGAAACTTGTGTTGCTCTAATCTTGTTACATAAAAAAGGACTTCTTATAGGCAAACCATAACTTATGACAGGGTGAGAAGACCAATCGCATCACAGTGACAATTCTATGTGGGAACTGACATTCAAATAATTTCATATTTGTCTCATCTGCAATCAGAACCTGACTTAAACTGATATTGCACAGTGAACAAAAGCTGGCCTTCTGCCTCTTCCATTTCTGAATTATTTCCAGGAAGGATACCTGAAATTAAAACGTATTCTGTAGAAAAAGTAAATACAAGCAAATACAAGAATGCAACTTTGGGGAGGAAGAGGGACATTCCCTCCCACCCCCACCCCCGTTAACAGGCCTTTCCTGGGACTTTATCTGGGATTTTGTTGGGAGGGTAGATGGGCAATCACTCAATAGCTTTTAGTATCTGGATAAGAAATCAAATAAATAAAAAAGATCACCCACGAGAGCCTTTTGTCAAGCCAGAAATAACTGCCTTCATTTTCATTATCTCCCTCCCCCAAAGATACGCACGTGCACCTTAAGGTTCCAAGGGAGCCCAGTTCTCCTTCCACCCCGTTTACCCACTACCGCGGAAGGGCGGCATTTACCCATCGCTAAGCGGCGTGCAACCTTTCCGAGCTCACCAAGGAGTCCTCGAACCATTTCTATCCTTCCTACTGTGGCCTGAAAGCCCGCTGGTCTTTTTGTACCCAGCACTCGCTGGGAGAGGTAGAAGGCGAGAGAGTGAGAGGAGCCTTTTGGAGCAACCCGGCCTCTTTTTCTTCTCGTCTCATCACCCTCTCCGCGCCACCCCCCCCCCCCCACCACTGGGGGCTCCGGCAGAGTTCTCTCTGCCAGGAGGAGCGCATGCCGACTTGGAAAGCTGCTGGTTCTCCCCTAGTCTAGGCACCTGGAACTCCGTAAGTGCAAAGGGGTGAGGCCGTGCCCGGGGTTGAGCTGGGTACGGCAGCAGTCACAGCAGGGGGGCACTGCTCTGGCCAGTGTCCCCCCCCCCACACACACCCCAGCCAGCCCCTCACGGGCCGGCTGCCCCGGGGTCAGCGGCGTGCCCAGGCGAAGCAGCAGAGCCGTGCCCGAGCGGGCGGCTGCAAGTGCTGCAGCTCTACCCCGTGCCTGTAAGCCTGGGTAGGGCAGTGAGGTGGGGGGAGACGGTAGGGGTTGGGGGGAGAAGGCCTTCAGTCGAGCCCACAGCGTCACAGCCCGGACCGGGGGAGGAGCAGCGGAGGAGGCGGCGGCGGCTAGTAGAGGAGGAGGAGGAGAAGGGGAGGGGAAAAGGAGGAGGAAGAGGAGCTGGAGGAGGAGGACGAGGAGGAGGAGGGAGTTGTGTGCATGGGGGGAGGGGCTGCCGCCGCCGCCACCGCCACCGCCACCGCCACCAGCTCGGGGTTGGTCCGGCTGGGAGCCGCGGAGAAGAGCAGGAGGACAAGAGAGAGGCCAGCGATCTGGGCCCTGGGAGACGTTCTGCCGGCTGGAGGAGAGGAGGAGGTGCAGTAGCCGGAGGAGTAGAAGGAGAGCAGCAGCTCCGTCCCCTCGGGAGAGTCCGCCTCCGCCGCGGGAGGGGGAGCGGGAGCAGCAGCAGCGGCGGCGGCGGCAGAAGCAGGAGCAGGAGCAGGAGCAGGAGCAGGAGGCGGTGGCGGCAGCAGCAGCAGCCGCGGCAGCGAGAGCAGCAGCAGTAGTCAGCGGCGGCTGCGAGGGGAAGGAGGGGGAGCGGCGGAGACAAAGAGCGGAGCCTCCTCTGGCGGGGGAGCCCGGCCGCCGCCTCCTCCTCCTCCATCTCCGCCTGGGCTTCAGCGTGCCGGGCCGGCCAGCGGGGACCCCTCCCCAGCTCTCGGGAGTTTGGGTGGGGGGCCGCACCCGTGCTTTCTGCCCCACTCTAGCCCACGGTCAGCTCTCAGCGCTCTGCCTCCGCTCTCCCGGCCGAAGGAGGCCCCCCTCCCCCCATCACCCGCCCCCACTCCGGAGGTAAGAGCCGGGCCAGGATGGGGAGCAGTGCGGGGAGAGGAGGGGCTGCGTGTGCGCGCGTGCGGGGCTGGGGGGTGGGAAAGAGGAGAGTCCGTGAGTTCGGGGTACAGGGCACCGCCGGAAACTTGGGCTGATTGAACAGAGTTGATGTGGGGCGCCCCCTTCCCGCGAAGAAAGGTGGATGGGGCTAGGCGCTGGGGCGGGGGGGGTGGTGTTCTCTGTTGCTGAGATCAGTCCCTTTTCCCCACACTCCGCCCTCGTGCTTTGTGGGGGCACGGGGAACCCCCCCCCCAACCTTCGTTGAGGCATCTGCACTTTTAAACACCCCTCCTCTCTTTCTTCTTTTCTTCCTTCCTTCCTTTTTATCCCTACCCGGTGGTCTCTTTTCCTCTCTCCTTTCTTTTACCTCCTGGGTGGGTGTCGCTGTGTTTTGGAGGTGGAGTGCGTGGGGCGCCCCGGGAGGAGGAGGAAAAGTGGGGGCGGGGGCACGGACCCGGTGGGCTGGTTCAGCTCGGGTTAGGATCCCTGAGGTGCAGGCACGGGTATTTTGCTCTGCATTGTCGAGTGATAAGGAAATAGGTTGTGATTGAGGTCTGTTGGGGAGAGAAGAGAGAATTTGCCCAGGGAGGTTGATGGGGCGGAGATAAAGCAGCGGGTTTAGTCTCTGGGACTCCCGGCTGGTGGTGGCTCCTGACTGGCGGAGGCAGGAAGCGCTGAGCTCCCAAGCCTCCTGGGAAGCAGCTCTTCCTCCCCAGAGCTAGGAAGCTCCTTAGGTTTTAGTAGCTAGGTCGAGGGTTAGAGAACAAGATACTGCTGGGGTCAAGAGCAGAAAGAATCTTAGATTCAAGGGGGAAAACGGAGAGGAAGCAGCATTACTTACCTCTTGTATTCTCTTTATTGACAATGTTGCCCACAACGTTGCTGTCACATCTAATAGAAGTGATGTTTGCCAAAGGCACACAACGTGCTGGATTTCAAACAGTCAGTCCTGGGCCATATTATTTAGACGACTTAGTCACACTTGTTACTTAAACCCAAGGTTCTAAATAGTTTTACGTTCTCTCCTATTACAGGAGGTGATTGCAATGCAAAATTACCTTATTGTTTAGGGTTTGAAGTATTAACTTGCACATAAACACAACGTATTTTGTATTGTGTGGAGGGATTTCACTTGCAAAACGCTTTAATTGGTAAACTGTAAAAATGCTGGAGAAGGCTGGCATTTTTCTGCTGGTGAATACTTAAACACCTGGCATAAATGAGCAAAACATTTTAACAACTTCATACAGCGGTTTTGCTGGACATAACTGGTCTCCATTTATTTAAACTTGCTTTTCTTTCCCAACAAGTTTATGATCAATTCATTGCGTTTTCTAATCATCATCTGGATTATAGTTGACTTCCAGACACTGGCAACGTACAGGGCAATAGTTTTGGAGTCAGGAAGGATAGGAGCTGTGATTTGATTGAATAAACTGTTTTTTTTTTTCACGTTGAGAGGAGCTTTACCACATGTTCGTTTATTTCTTAGTATATTTCCAAACAGACTAATTTCTTTAACTTGCTAGAGAGGATGGAGGAATCTAAACCAGACAAGAAGCAAGAGAAATTAGAGGCTGTGTGATACAAAAACCCCTCATGTTATAGAAGGGATATGTTTAGCAGAATCCTAGCCTGTATTCTTGCACCAAACATTGAAGATGATTGAATAAGCTATTAGTGAAAGTCAGCACCTTTATCTTTTACCAAAATTGTTTTTTCCTGGAAACTTTGAGAGATTAAATGATAGGTCAGACGCAGGACTTTGGGTCTGAATTTAGGACTTTAGGGTCTGTGACTAGTATTCACTACACTCTGGTGGAGCTAGGCATGTGCAAACTGGGCAGAGTTCCTTGAGATAAGGTATGTTGGCAAAGAGCAGGTCCATTCATTTGTACCCATCTACTAGCCATGTGACCCTGGACAACTCACCTTAACATCTTAGTGTGTCTGGGCAGTTCTCTTAAGATTTAAGTTGAAGAAAAAGATGCTGATCTGCATTAATAGGAGTTTATTCAATCAAATCATGGTTCCTGACTCCAAAACCAGTGTCCCATGCGTTGTCTAGTTAGGCAACTTTTTAATTATATGGAGGGGATAGAAAAGGTTTTCTCTACACCAGAGATATCAAACCCAGCTGAATGTGTCCAGATAAAGATATAATTGGGAAATATTTAACAAAATAAAAATACAGCGAAACATAGATAATGTTATATTTTAAAACTAAGTTAACATGTGGCCCCCAGAGATCCTTCTGTATGGATTAATGGCCTTTGGCTTCTGTTTGAATTTGACACTAATGAAATCATAGGCGGCCCAATCCCTATCCTTCTTAAAACCCAGTTTGCACTAGTCTGAATTTTGCCTTTTAGTAAGTTTCTGGTTACCATATGCTTATGTGAAAGTGCTTAATCACCTTTCTAATTGAAGTCGTTGACCTATGCCAAGCTTCTGAAAATTTCTGTTTACTCCATTTACACTACTCCTATTTTCCAGTAAGGGGCAGAAACTGTGCAATAGTATCTTCAAGGCATCAGCTATCCATAAGCATTAAGTACACTGGTTGGATTCGTGAGTGGACATACTGGCGGGTCTATACAGATTGTATGTAACCTTTTATGATCCCCTAAGGACTCCTTGATTACTTTCTACTATCTGAAACCTTTTACTTTTAACTCTGTCCTTTGCATTTATGTAATTTTTTCGGGCTAGAGCTCTGTGTGATAGGAAAGGTTTTAATTGGTAAAGCTGCAGTGAACATTGGGGGAGAAATGGTGCTTGGGAAGATGGGTCTATGACTTTAAAAGTGATATTTAATGACCTTATAGTATAAGAGTACTTGCTGGCTGTGCTGGGGAGGAAGTTTTGAGAGCTAGGAAGCTAAGTTTTTTCTTAAAGAGCTGGAAACTACCCACAGATCACCCCAGCGAGGGAGGAAACTAAAATGTGTTCCTGTTCAGATGGATTGCAAATGGGGCTATCATACTGTTTCTTTCTGAAAATGAGTTATGGAAATACTTCAGAGTTTGCTTAAAAGGCCGTTAGTTGCAAATATTTGTGAAATGTGCTTGGTAGCCCAGATGTATGAGTTCAGGCAACTCCAGTCGTTCAAGGCAAGTCATTTGAACTGGTTTTCAGAGTAACCAGCTTGAGCAGGTCAGAGTGGTTTCTTCTTCCTGTATTATTTAGTAGTTCAGTTTTAAAGTTGAAATAAATCTTTTCTTCTGCAATGACTTTGGCACTTTGAATTTTCCTTTCTTTTACTGAAGTAGCAAGATGTCTCTCTGAAGGCATAATTATTAATCCTGAGCTATAAAGAGTAAACATTTTATGCTTATAGATATTTATATAGCAGTTATAAGTGTTATATACAACATTTTAAAATATTTTTTGTAGACCTGTGGTTTCATTGGTATAGGAGAATGCCTAACCTACATCCAATATAGGTTAGCATATTTTATGCAACTTATAGACTTAGACTCTTGCCAGGAGCACTGAAAGGTTAGTAACTTACTCAAGGTCATACAGCCAGCATGTAGAACTTGAACCCAGGTCATCCTGGCACAAAGCCAGTTCACTATCAGCTGTGCCACTTTGCTTCACATTTTCACATATGAATTAAATTTGGTTCCTGAACATGTTTGGGTGAAAATGGAAGTTGTCAAGATTCCTGCTGACTGGGTCATAAGTGAAAGCTAAACATGAGCATCAGTCCTCAAGGGATGGACATTTTTGACACATGCTTCAGATAACCAACCAGTATACGCATTACCCCTTTTGTTCTCTGTGATGCTTTGCACATGGTAGGTCCCTAATTAATAACTTAATAAGGCAATGATAATTTCTGGATTGAAAGCCAGCTTGGTACAGTGGATAGAGAGCTAATCCCCTGTCAAGAGGACCTTGGTAGCACCCTTTATGTAGGCTGGTTTTTGTGACTCTGGGAAAATCCATCAACCTCTCTGTGCTCTAAGCAACTCTTTAAAACAGTAAGTTGTAGAGCTATTTATTCCTGGTCTTAATTATCAGAGAGTTTCTTTCCCGGGGGTTCCCAACACCTAATAAATGACAATTTCTTCTTCTCTTCCCATTCCTTCCATCTCTGCTCTCCCTCTATCCCCTTTTATTCTTTTTTTTTTTAGAAAGTTGTGAAATTTTGAAAAGGAGCCCCTGTAATATCTGACCATATGAGGATCAAAAGACAGTACATGTGAAAGATGTTATAATTCAGGTATATAAATGTAAATGCTGTTATCTTTGTTGATTGTGATGGCCACCGTCATGTAGCTGGTAAACAACCGTATCTGTAGACAGATAGGAAAGTATTCTCCAGTCTTTCATAAGACTTACTGTTTTCCTGCAAATTGTTTATTTGGCATGCCACTAAAATTATTTCTCTGTTGTGGAAAAATAACCTTGTAATTACTCAGTGCCAGTAGGCTGTCATTTATCATTAGCATTTGAGATTTTAGGACAGCTCAAAGAGATAACTAGGTAGGAAAAAAACGCTCCTGAGATATCCCTTTAAAAATCAAAGAGACCTTAAAAACGCTTTTCCTTGGTTTTTCTTTTACTGTCAATATCCTATTACATTGGTGGCTCTTACAATACTTTTCTCCTTAGAAATTTTCATGGCTTCTTTTTTTGTTTTTCAGTCATGTCTGACTCTCTGTGACCTTGTTTGGGGTTTTCTTGGCAAAGATACGGGAATGGTTTGCCATTTCATTCTCCAGCTCATTTGACAGATGGGAAACTGAGGCAAACAGGGTTAAGTGATTTGCCCAGAGTAACAACTAGTGAGTGTCTGAAGCCAGATTTGAACTGGGGAAGATGAGTCTTCCTCACTCCAGGCCAGGCTTGCGCAAATCACTTAATCTCTCTCTTTCAACCTCAGTTTTCTCATCTGTAAAATGGGGGACGGGGTGAGGATCAAAATGCTTTGCAAAACTTCAGCATACCTACTAGCTCTTATTTGTTGTTAGTACTCAAGTATTTGCTCAATAATATCAGATAAGTTTGTAGGTGACCATGAGATTTCCTTATACCCTGAGATTTGAGCAAGTGTGAAAACTTGTTCTGGGATCATGTTTTAAACCAGGGTTTTGGCTTAAAGGTATATCTGTATAATGGAAAAACTCCTCATTGCTTATCATACAACTATTCTCAGTCATACTGAAAAGTTTGTCATGGGATGGGATGGATGGGATGAATGTTTTACTTGTTAATTATTAGATTCTTTCTAGAAATTAACACAAGATAGGAAAATTGGGCAAAGTATTTCAGAGTGTCACCCTGTTGAAATGCCACATGTAAGTTTCTTATTCCTCATGTGTATTTAGCATACTTAAAAGGTGGTGGTTTGACACGGTTCAGAATTTAAATACAGCAAGCTCTTTTGTGTAACTTGGTAGGGGAAGGTATTATTCTGGTTAATAAATTAAAATAGCATCTGTGGATTAAATATAGAGGCTGCCTGCTATAATGAGGCAGTTTAAGTCATCGAGACCTGAATTTAAGTTTCACTTCTGACACATATTGACTGTATGACCCTAGGTAACTCACTTAACCTCTCTGTGTGTCCCATATAAGAAACACTATGAATTGAGCAGGTGCCAACCTATATTGATTGATAGAGAGACCTTCCTTACTGGGAGTTTCCTTTGCCAGTTAAATTGCAGGTATATATGTTTCATAAAATCAGAATATAATCAGCTTTATATTTAATGTTAAAAATTTACTGAACATAATTTAATTTTTGTCACCTCAGGAGGCATTTCAGGATTCTGCAGAGCCTTAAATTAATATTTTTTTTTCATTTCTACTAGAGAAGTGCTAGTTTAAAGGAATACTGGATAGCAGAAAGGTGACTAGATAGCTCAAATTAGGACCACCAAGCCTGCCTCACCTTGGAAATCTGATGACATTCTGAAGAGATTCCCTCTGCGGTTGAGAATAGCTTGTTCTTGTATTTTCTGTTACCAAGCTTTCCAAATTCATTATTTCAGGAACTCCTGCTATTTCCATCAATAGGATGAGAAATTGGTCTTGGAGATCAATAAGATGAGAACAGACTCATCATACATGTCATCTAACTAAATGATAGACCACTTTTGGAATGAGCTCCTTTTAGAGTGAATAAAGTTTTAAGCTGGGAAAAGGGAAGTTGACTTAAATTTAGTTTATTTTCCTTGGTTCTGTCAAAATCTTGTTTGTACATAGTTGTTATATATTGGTCTTCCCCATTAGAGCAGGATCGAATTGAGGTCAAGGACTTTTTTTTTTTAATTTTTGGGTTTTTTTTTTTAACCTTTATTAATATCCCTAGCATTTAGCACAATGTGTGGCACATGACTTAACTTCACTGTTTGGGATAGAGTGGATTGAAGAACTTAAAAAAAAACCATATAAATCTGGGTTAGTCAGTAGAGATAAGGGATAAGAACTGGACTGTGTGATTTCTCTGGTATGGAGAACTCTAGAATTACCAATATAGATTAGCACCTTCTCAACCACTTAGAGTCTTAAAGAGTTGCCTGGAGAACTGAGAGAGGTTGAATGAGTTTCCCAGCGTCACACAGCCAGCGTATTATCAGAGGTGGGATTTGAACTCAGGTTTTCCTGGTACCAAAGCTGCCAGTCTCTCCATTCTGTCATGTTATTTCTCTTGAGATCTACAGCACTCAGTGTTCCTAGGTGATGTCCCATCCAAGTACTAAGGGGCCCAGATCCTTCTTACGTTGTGAGATCTCAGTTGTTCAAAGCGGTGTGTTTGCAGACAAAACTTCCATCAGCAGCACTTGAAACTTTATTTATGACTATGGCTTCAAATCTCAGGATCAGTCCTAGTGCTGCCCAGTTTCCTCAAATTCCTTTTTCTTTGTTATATTCAGAAATAGAGTTACTTAGTGTTATGAGCAACTTGGTACATATTTCAGCCTTGTTTTGTGATTGTCCTCTTTACCCCTCTGTCCAGTGGCTCTGTCTCAGTCCTAATCCTCTGACTTTTTTTCCTGCATTCCACTACAAGTTAACTCTCATGACACTTTCCAGTGATGGTGCACTCTTTTCTGACAACTTCTTTGTCCCTTTCGCTGGTTTCTCTTTTTTGTTCCCTTAATGTTGGAATTTCTCAACTTTTTATCTTAAGCAATTTAGCAAACAACATATAATACATACATATATGTATGTGTGTATGTGAATATATATGTTTGTGTATATATATGTGTATATATATATATATAGTAAGTTTTGGATCACATTTAAACTTTAGATCACTCAGTGATTTATAAAGCACCTACTTTGTGCTAGGCCCTTAGCATAACAGTACAAAAGGCAGTTGTATTCTGTTGGACAGGAGTTAAATTTTCTCAGGTAGCTAGGGGATAGAGAGTTGTTGGCCTTAGAGTCAGGAGGGCCCAAGTTCAGATTTGGCTTCAGAAACTCGCTGTGTGACCCTGGGCAAGTCACTTAACCCCAGTTGCCTCTGTGGGGGGAGGGAAGATATGTGGAATGTGGATGTGTGGAATGAAGGAGAGTGAGGAGGAAGCAGCTCAGGTAAGGCTGAGTTTATTAATCTGGGAACCTGGAAAAATAGTAAAAACCCCAATAGAACCAGGAAAGTATAAGCATGCTATTGTTCCTCCTTGGATTTTCAGTCTGTTAGGAGGAGGTGACATGCAGATAATTGTGGTAAAACACCTTCACCTGCCCCGCCCAGGGCTGAAGGTTGGAGCTAGTCGTCCCTCTTTCTGCTCAGAAGCTGAGTTCTTTCATGTCCACGTCCGCCGAATCTCTTGCGTTTTCTTTTTACTTTACGTTCCTGTGGCTTCCGCCTTAGTTGAGTGATGCACTCTCTTTCCCCGCAGGTATGTCTCATGCGTGACTTAGGAAGTAACTTTGCTGGAGCCCCGTTCTAGCCAGACCCTCATCTCCTCTCCCAGCATTCCCCTGCCTGTCCACCGTGCCTGCAGTGTTCTTTCTCTTCTTCGCCCCTTTGAGGACTTTCTGCAGGGAGCTGTTTCCTGTCTTCCCAGTGCTTTTCTTTGCTGATTATTTACAGTTTCTCCTGTATGGATGTTTTTTGCATAGTTGTTTACACTTCCCTGGGAGCAGGATCATCGTTTTACCTTTCTTCATATTTGCAGCACCCAGTGCGTACAGTAGGCACTTAATAAATGCTTATTGAGTGGCCGAGCTCTTCTCATAGCCCTTAAGAGATTTCTGTCCTGTTGCCAATCCTAAATTTGGCTTCCTTCTACCATTCTAACCACATCCCACATTATTCCTCCTTCTGTGCAGAGTGTTCTGGCAAACTGAACTGCTCTGCCTTTCCCCAGTGCCCCTTGCTCCTTTGGTCTTTGTGTCTTTGGTCATAGGACCCTGTGCTGTTCTTCCTTATTCTTCGACACCCAGCCCTGAATATCCTGATGCCATCTTTCCCATGAAATATTCCCCAATCTCACTATGGGGATAACTCCCTCATCATCCAGAAGTGGTGTCTTCCTTTTCTCCTGGTGCTTTTTTGGATGCCTTCCTTAATTCACTGGGACATTCAAATTTTTAGTTAATTTGTGTGTAATGCAGTAAATTCCATGAGGACCTTACCCTTTGGTTTCCCCCAGTGACTATCACATGTGACCATGTACATTTTTGGCACCTAGTAAATAATACACGAATGTACAAATGAACCAAAACACCTAGGCAGGTGTGTAGATGGAAAACTGATTAAAAACAGGCATACTCACCAGGCCCAAGTGGAACAGAAGTTGATTCTTGGTTCTTCATTGAGGTTCTTCATTGAGGGCATGGTTATGACATATGTGTTGCCTTTTTTCAAACGGTGTACAATGGATCCCGATTTGTTTGGGGTTTTTAATTTAGCCTTTGTTTAAAAAAGTTGGTGTTTCCCATCAGGTACCTAGAAATAAGCAGTTTGGAATCTATAATTATTCTGAAATTCCAAGCAGTTTGTGAATGAGTGTTCCACGTTAAATCATCATATATCTTCTGAACTTGCATTGACTCAGAGGTAGCTAGGGTACAGTTTTGCATAGATCCATAATATTTTAGTGTGAAAGGTACCTAGCTTTTGAATTTCTACTCATTTTTGAAGGTTCAACTCAAATACTCAATTTTTCAGGAAGTTTTTCCTGATAACCCAAGACCTTTTTCTCTCTCTTAAGCCTTACATAATACTTGACTTTAAACTCTTTTATGTGATTAAAATCTCTTCTGTACTATAGTTATTGAGGGGCAGCTAGGTGGTGTACTGGTTAGAGTGCCAGCCTGGAGGAAGACTCATCTTTATGAGTTCAAATCCGACCTCAGACACTTCCTGGCTGTGTGACCCTGGGTAAGTCATGTAACCCTGTTTGCCTCAGTTTCCTCCCTAGTAAAATGAGCTAGAGAAGAAAATGGCCAACTACTCTAGTATCTTTGCCAAGTGGGATCAAGAAGAGTCACACAAAAGTGAAATGACTGCAACAACAAAAACTAGTTATTTGAATCCTAGATCTGTAACTGGAAGGAACCTTAGAAGTCACCTAGTCAAGAGGTATCAAATTCCCAGGAGCGAAACTCTTTAAGTGAGTCCTAAACTAGATTAAAATGTAATCGGGAAGTCTTTGACCAAATAAATAAAAATACAACATAGATGATGTTCATTTGTGGTTTTCTAAGTCATTAGGTGGCAGTAGGGATCCCTGGCTGTTTGAGTCTGACACCACTACACTAGTCCAACCGCCTTCTTTTACGCATTGAGGCCCAGAGATGGTAAAAAAGGGAGACATGCAGAAGTCACACCGGTTAGTCAGGGGTCAAACTCAGTCCCTGGTACCTCCAAGTTTGGCCCTTTTCCCATCATGACAGGCTTGGAGTCAGGAAGAGCCGAGTTCAAATTCAGCCAAAAAAGTTGTGTGACCCTGGACAAGTCACTTAACCTTGTGTGCCTCAGTTTCTTTGCCTGTAAAATGAGCTGGAGAAGGAGATGGGAAACCAGCCCATTATCTTTGCCAAGAAAACCCCAGATGGGGTCATGAAGAGTCAGACATGACTGAAACCACGCTACAACAAATACTGACTCCATTATTTATAATTCGCTTTGGACATGGAATGGAGTTTCGGGGTTCCTAATTTGGGGTTCCTAATGCTCTCATATTAGTTGGACTCTAAGGAAAGCATTGTTTCCCAGTGGATTTTAAATACATGAAATAGAGTTGTGTGTGTGTGTTTAACACATCTGTAGGAAACCACTGAAATTTAGAAGGGCAGAACAATTAAGTCCTTAGCTGGGTAATCAGTCAGTCATTGGAGAAAGATGTCAGTCCAAAGCAAGAAAGTTACTCTTTAAAGCAACCAAAAAGTAATAAGAATAATGGTTTTCTGTAAAGCATCTATCTTAGCTCTCGTTAAACTGTTCTTAACAGTTTTGGCCCAGGAGCTGAGGGAGTCAACAAAAGTTTTACTTACACAACTTGTCCCTGCTGCAGTAGGTAGCAAAAATAGTCTTCTTTTTGGTGATCTTGACAATTTGTTCATTTTGCAGAAAATCACAATCTTAAATTGTGTCCCTGCTTTATTTTTCAAGTGTTGAGCCTAGAAGTGACGGAAAATGATACGCCCACCCCCCCCCCCATTGACTTTTGAGCTGGTTGGGGAACATTGACATTAGAATTAGTAAAGCCCATAACTAGCCTTCAGACCCCTATTACAAGGATGAAGTAGATAGGCACATAGCAGATGATTTTGGAGACTGTTTCAGAAGGGAACTGAATGTCTGCTGACCTTTTGGAAGGGGCAGAAATTGCATGGCTGAAATTGGCCTGTCAGCTACAGAAACGAATCCATCTTTTCCAATTCTCAGGGACCTTCTAGTTTTCCTCATTTTTCTTGACTAGTTTTATATTTCTTGTCTGTCCCTCTCAAAGCATTCTTTTGACAGCATGATTTTTCTGGAGTTTCTTGTTTCTTTTTTCCCCCATCTTTTTTCGTTACCTCTCATTGCACAGTCATTCCTTTGTATTCTATTCAACTGTCGCCTCTTTCCTACTCGACTACATTTGGAAAATCTTACGTACTTTGGTCAAGATAGTTGGTACCGGTGCTATATATTTGTGTTTTTATGGATCAGTTAGGTAAGATTCAGTGACTGCTTCATAGAAATTAGCCGTAGCATTCTACACTTCAAAATAAAAATTAGGCAATAGGTCACTTTCATTTTCTTCGGGTCTGTCCTGCTTTGGATTTTTTTTTGTTGAAGGAACCTTGTTGACTTGATCTGCTTTTCCTAGGTTTAGCTGTGCTGCCTACTAGGCTTCAGCTAGGAAAACTGGTTTCTCATTCTAATAATAGATTCCGTTTTCCCTGACTTCTCTGATAGACTAGTTCCTCCCCTGGAGGGAGAAAAAAATGGTTTGCTTGAAGACAGTTCTAATTTGGAGCTGATTGGTAGATAAGCCATCACCCAGTGCTTGGGTTAGGATGCCTCTGTTTATAATTCCCTTGGGTCAGGGAGTGGAAGCAAACCCATTTTGAAAATAGAACTAATATTTCTGTTAGGGGAACATCAGGTTAATTTTTGATATCTGGAGGCGGAGATTGAAATTTCAGCCCCACTATTTAGAAGTGTACACAGTGACTATAATTATGCTTCGTTAAACCTTTTGAATTACCAGCATGGGTACTCTTCTACACAGCTGACCTTTTTGTAATTAAAATCCTTTCGTCCCCACGTTTTTTATGTCCTTAAGATAATGGAAAAATAGTCCCTATTTACAAATGTTGTGCTGTGTGTATTTATACACCTATAACATTAAATCCATGAAGATGAATATTCTTTTACCAAAATAAATTAGACCATAATTTCTTTATATGAAATCATGTTAATGCTAAGGATTATGTATGTGTCCTTTCATATTTGTTGAATTCAGTAAATATTGGATGTACAAATATAAAACACTGTTAGATTTTTACCACGACCATCCTGACATCAAGCAGAAATTTGACCAAAAGTGTCAATACCCACTCACAAGGAGATAATTTGAGGAGGAAAAATGGCTAATTTCTTTTAATAAAGGATCACTTTTTATATTTGCCTAGTTTCCTTTTTCCATGAACACAACCATCTGTGTGCTCATCCTGGAAGCTCCACAGTTGGCAATTGTTTATGGGTTATGGGGTTTTTTTTACTCTCTTGTTTTTTTGCTGCTACTAAAGATTGTAATATTCGGAACCCAACTTAAGAGTGTGTGTGTGTGTGTGTGTGTGTGTGTGTGTGTGTGTGTGTGTGTGTGTGTGTGTGTGTGTGTGTGTGTGTGTGTGTGTGTGTTTTAGCTGGGCACATCTCCAGACCTTTGGATATTTAATTTCCTCTCTTGTAAAGGATCAAAATAACATTTCTAGGGGAGAATAAAAGTGCTGTACTCTAGGGAAAACTATAAGGGGAAAGGGAAAATTATAATTTGGATGTTGGTTTTGTTAGTTTTTAGATATTTTTAGTGAATAATATTTAGAAAATTCAGAGTGCTCTCTATTTTCTGCCATGATATTGCTGTTTCTCTCTTTTTTTTCTCTCTTTAGAAATGTGGTCTTTTTTTGTTTCCTAGAATTTTAAGGGGTACTAAGATACAACAGATACGGCATTGGACTTGGAGTTGAGAAATTTGGGTTCCAGCACATGTGGCCTTGAAAACCATAATCATTGCTTCTCACTGATTTAGAGATAGAAAACCGAGGTTCTAATTCACAGTCTGCCAGTCACTAACTAATAGAGTGACTTTGGGCAAGACACTACATTAGACCAAGAGCTTGAGAGGAGGGACTGTCTTTGGCCTCTCTTTGTATCCCCGTACTTAGCATTGTACCTAACAGATAAGTAGATGCTTAATAAATGTTTAACCTCAATGGACCTGTATTAACCTCATATTTTGGACAATCTTTAGGTTTTAAAGGTACAAATATATGTGAACCTTATCTGAAAGCTCATAGAGAATCTAGATATATCATTCAATTCTGAGGCTTTATAATTCATGCTACAAATCATTTCTTTCAGCACCTTCCTTTAATGCTTGCTAAATTAGGTTTGGATGAAAGTGTATTTCTGTTCATTATAAAATGTCATTTTGAGAGTACTTGTAGCACAGCTAGTTTACATTTCAGTTTCAAATATCTTGATTTGTAAAGAGAATGAGGAGACCTGGGTTTTTTCCTGTGTCTCCCAGTTGTACGATCAGAGGTAAGTCACTTAATCTCTGGACCTTAGCTTCCTCAGCTAGTGAGAGGTTAAATTATAATATTTTAAAGTTTCCTGCTAAAGTTCTGATATTCAGATTTCTTAATGAATGTTAACTTCTCTGGCCACAATCATTCTTTTCCTATATTCTCCCAGCTCTCTACTGGAAGGAGGGAGATGCTTATTTTTCTCCTAGTAGTCTAGATTAATTATTAAAATTAGCCTACTTCAGCTACATTTACATTTTTTGGTTATAATTTTGCAATATAATTTTGTTATATAATTTTAAAATTATTACCTAGTTATCGTATCTGTTATCTTAGTTTTCCTTATTTTGTTCTCAGATTATTTGAACCATTTCTCTGAATTCCTCATATTCATTTATTTCTTGCAGTGCAGTACTGACCATATCCCACAGTTTTTTCACCCATTCCTCAGTTGAAGAACTCCTATCTTGTTTTCAGTTTTTTTTGGGGGGGATCAAAAAAGTCTTGTTCAGAATATTTTGTTATACGGGGGACCTTTCTGTATATACCTCCTTGGCTGGGTGTACACCCCAATAGTGGGTTCTCTGGGTTAGAGCATACGAACAATGATATTCCTCATAGGGAATAATAGTAAGAGGTAGGAGATGGGGTTGAATCTGTCATAAAGAATATTTGAGCTGGAAGAAACCTCAGAGATCCCAGCCCTGCATGTTACACATGAGGAGACTGAGACACAGAGCTGAAGTGACTTCTCCACAATTCTGCAGGCGGAAGAGCCAGGATTAAAACCTAGCTCCTCAGACTACAAATGGAGGTCCTGGTGGAGGAGTTTGGAGATTGGTCTGCTCACATAAACAGTAAGAGGAAGCCTTCAGAAAGAAATTGACCTGATTAAAAATGGTGTTTCAGGAAGTTTAGTTTGGCAGCCTCATGCGGAATGGATTGAGGGGAGGAGAGACTGAAAGAAAGGAGACTGGCTAGTATATTACAGAAATTCAGTCCTTTACTTGAAACTAACCCTCACCTTCTTTAACTCTTTTCTGGACATCCTTTTTCTAATCCTGACCATTTCCCTGTCCCTTTCTCACTCTTTTCTTCAGTTTGGTATTTATTGGATGGAGTAAAACCATGGCATCAATCTTTGGGAATCCCTGAGACTAGATCATGGCTTCTTGTTCCTTCTGAAGTCTTGTCAGGGAATTTAATCTCTCAGTTTAATTTATCACTCTAGTCCCAATTCAGGAAAGCTGTTTTACCTTTCCCCCTACTTGGCTGCCACGCTCATCCACTTTTTCCAACCCTTCTCTCTTTTTTAACCTTCCCTGTCACTTCTGATCCCTGGAATCTTCCCCCCTCCCCCCTGCAAAAAAAAAAGTTCATTGCAATATAAAAAACTTTTATCAAGTACCAAAAACATGCAGAGGATTGTGAAAAGCTTTCATGATAGAAAGAATATCTTGATAAAGTAAAGAGGGAATGGAATAATGAAGGAGGGAAAGGAAAAAATATTTGTTAAGGTCCTGCTGTGTGCCAGGCACTCTGCTAAGTGCTTTTACAAATATTGTCTCATTTGACCTTCACAACAGCCCTGCAGTGTAGATGCTGTTATTATTCCCATTTTACAGCTAAGAGAAACTGAGGCAGTGAGAGGAAAAGTGACTTTCCCAGGGTCTCACACAGCTAGGCTAGTAAGTGTATGAAGCTGGATTTTAACTTGTGGTTTTCCTTCCTTCCACCAGGCATGGTGCTCTGTCTAGCTGTCTCTAATGAAGCAGTGCTTGCTCTTTTTAAGATTATCTTCCATTTTCTTTATATACCCTATTAGAGTTGGGGGGCACTGGGTGGTGAATTGGATAGAGTGCTGAACCAGGGCACTGGAAGACTTCTCTTCCTGAGTTCAGATTTGGCCTCAGACATTAGCTGGGTGACCCTGGGAAAGTCACTTAACCTTGTTTGCCTCAGTTTCCATATCTGTAAAATGAGCTGGAGAAGAAAATGAGAAACTACTCTAGTATCTTTGCCAAGAAAACCCCAAAAAGAGTCCAACAGGACTGAAGTGGCTGAACAACGACATTAGAGTCCAAGCTCATTTATTTCGGGGATTATTTCCCTAGGGTTTATCACATTGCCTGACCTATAATAAGCAGCTTAATAAATGCTTATTGATTGAAGACTTAGAATAGTACAATGTGTACATACAAGTATAAAGCATGCAGTTTGAGGAAAGAGAGAGAATTAGCAAGTAGGGAGAGTCTATTTAGGGAGGACTTTCCAGGAGAGTCGGTACCTGGGCAGAGTCAGGAAGTAGTGTACTCTAGGCAGAGGGATGCCTTTTGTAAATATTGGGAGGTAGAGTATGTGAGATAGGTGATTTTGATCCCTGCTGGTGTTTTATCCCTCAACCTGTCAACATATCAGCCTGAGAATTTTCAAAAGAAACTGGCTTCTTCAGTAGAGAAGTCTGGCTGACAAAAGAAGACAGAATAGTGCTTATCCAGCTTGAGAAGAGTGTGGGCTCAGAAGTAGGTGTTTGGAAGGGGTGAACTGTTGGTAGAGCTAAATGGAGCACCTGCTTTTCTTCTGGGCGTTTTTAAAAATTTTTATTTCAAGCATCTCCTGTCCTGTTCTCCACCTGCCAAAATAAAACTACTATAACTTGATAAACTTGAAATCTCAGGGCTTATGAACTCTAGGGAACTTTGTCTCAACTCACACTTACCCAGTCATATTTTGAGTACATTATAACTGACCTCTGTGGTAAAGTGACAAAATTCTGTGATAGAACTCATTGGCCAGTCATGCTGCTAAGTTTTTGTGAAACTTAACTGCCCCCCTTTAATGTCGTTTGACTTAATGTTGGGTTTTCATAGACCTAGATGAGGAGGTTGTACTGGCTATGTCTTTTATCATTTTATCATAAATTTGAAAGGAATTCTTGAGTTTAATTGGCCATTCCAGATGATTGAATATGCTCAGAAGGTCATTAATCTGGAGCTGGAAGGATCTCAAAGACCATATAATCCAAAGGTTCTTAAACTTCAGGGGAATCTGTGAACTTGGATGGGAAAAAAATGCCTTTATTTTTACTAACTTCTAACTGAAATGTAGTATGATCTTAGATTATTTAAAAGTATTATTTTGATAATAAGTATTGATGTTATCCCTTTTTAACAAGAGTTAATGCATATGTGTATATATATTTATTTACAAAATGCAAATGTATGGAGCAGCTAGATGGTGCAATGGATAGAGTGCTGGGCCTGGAATCAGGAAGACCTGAGTTCAAATACAGCCCCAGATACTTACTAGCTGTGTGACCCTGGGCAAGTCACTTAACCTTGTTTGCCTTAGTTTCCTCATCTGTAAAATAAACTAAAGAAGGAATTGGCAAACCACTCCAGGATCTCTGCCGAGAAAACCCCAGATGTGGTCCCGAAGAGTTGGACACAAGTGAAAAAGGACTAAACGGCAGCACAAACACAATTCACATGGTTGTCGAGTGGCCGTTTCAGTTGTTAATAACTTTTTTGCTCAAGGCTTTAGGAGATGGGTGAGTTGTGGGAGGCATGGGTTGGATGTTGGAGATAAATGAGAAGGGACTAGGTGTAGAAAGAAAGCCAAGATGTGTATGGTTTGTACCCTTTCCTTTTGTAAGATCTTGGGGGATATAGAGCTCAAAGGACTGGAGAGACAGTTTAGTCTAGTCCTCCCACAGTGGAGAGAGCTGAGGTCAGAGCCCTTAACTGACTTGCCTCAGTCAGTAATTCCCAGAGATAGATTTTAGCTCAGGTCCATTGACTCTGGAGCCTGTGTTCTTTCTATACTGTGCCATAATGAGAGATAGGGAAGGCCCATAAATATGGAAAACGAGGGCAGCAATAATTAACTTACAGGCTACAGGTGTTTTTGTTTGTTTTATTAAGGTAAATTAGGACCTGGTATTTTAATAGGTTTTCCAAAAGGGTTGGGGCCCAAGGTCAGCTGGGCCCAAACCCTCCTCAAAACTGGGACGACCCTGGGTTTCCAAAAGCTGTACCAACATAATGCAGTACTGGTTGATGTTACCAAGCTGAAAAGGGTAGACTGGGTGTCTGGCAGTCAGCTTCTCTAAACTTAGGCGTGGAGTCCATCGCCAACTCTGCTGTCCAAGATGACAGATGTTTTGGCTGCTGCCATTCTTTTTAAAGATGACCTCTGGAGTTCTAAGGGGCTTAAAGTTTACATTGGTTCCAGCAGGACCCGCATGGGTGAAACCTCATAGTCTTGAAGTATTAATGTTATCCCTTTTTAAGAAGAATTATTGCAAGTATAAATTCATTTACTGTTCACATAACAAGTTTAGATCAGTGTCTTTATGAAAATACTTATTGACACTGTTCATGGAATATTGGTGACAGGTAATATTTTCTAATTCTCTAAGCTTTTTTTTTCTATTTTATAATGTTGTAAACTTACTCTAAAATATTCAGACTGTGCTGTACCATTACCACCTTCATCCTAGATAAATGTATTTCTTCAAATCCAGTACATTGTCTAAATTATTAATATTGTGAATGTTTACACATCTGTGACCCTTTCACCTTTGTCTAGCTTATCTTACTTGTGAGACAGGATTCTTTTGTATTTTTAAAATGCTGAGCTTGAAGTTGTGTAGGACAACTACTGATTTGCTTAGTCTAGTATCTAAACAACTGTGGCTATGTGACAGTAAATTATTATGGAGCTATTTTCAAAAGGCGGATTACTAATTTTAGTGTTAACATTTTAGTTCCATTTAGCATCTGGAAAAAAAAATTAGTGCCAACATCCAAAACAGTTAAAGCTGTAATTTGTGATTTGCCCTCTATTTCACACTGAGCAGTATACATTCCCTTTAACATTCAATGATTTGAATTGGTGTAAAACAGCTCTTGTAATACACTGTAGCTAATTGATACCTAGTATACTGAGTGGACTAATTTGAGAATATCGAAATTTTAATCTGAAAGGTATAATCACTCAGCAATTTGTTTTGGTTTTGAAGGTAGGTTGTAGTTGAACATATGTTGAAATCTTGGTTGTGAGATGAGTCACTGTAGTTTGGAATTTGGTGTAATAAAGGAATAAATTGGATTCAGTGCAAGAACATTATTATAACATGGTTTTACCTATAACTTACTGGGTTTTTAAACACAGATCCTGAAGACAGAAATATGAGACTCTAGTCTATCAGCATTTGAAATTTTAACTGTGGCATGATTTAGATGGAAAAAAAAGGCAGAACGAACCAT
>CM053580.1:140264140-140302304 GCA_028627135.1 Pseudochirops cupreus | reverse complement strand
GTGTTCAAATTCTTGTTAGAAAAAAGTTTTCCTCCATCATTATAAGGAAGCTGATGAAAATGACCAAGGAAATACTACTCCCAGAAAACTTGAGCAGCTGCTTCTCAGGACACATTCTTCAGCATTTCCACTACTCAGAAGAAAAGGCCTGCTCGCCAGCCTTGACCTGAGACTTCTGGTCTCCACCTATAGGTAAAGGCCTTTTATCTGATATCCAGGTAGCAAAGGGTGAATTTAAACTGGTACAACAAGGTGTTTCCCCTTCCCAGCCCAATTTAGTAGATTAGTGGAATAAACCAAGGAGAGGGAAAAGCTTTGGAAACAATCACTCCCTTCCCCCTTTCCTCCAGAAGGAACATTTCAGGCCTTGGGCCAAGTACTCCTTTTTTGACACTATGTTAATTCACCTACAGTCAGGAACAGATTGGCCTCTCATTAAATTCATGTTTCCTGGCAATGAGATACCTCTAGCTCTCTTTTGATTTGGAGAGGTGGGATGACTGGCAACCTGAGTTCAATAAAAGATCAGGCTTTTCATAGTTCAGGAAACTACACACCAACCCCACCCTACCGCTTTCTGCTGCTCAGAGTCTTACATTTCAAATGCACTATAGGAAAAATATCAATTCCTACTAACGATAAGAAAACAGTTTTTGTCTGTTTATTTCTTTGTTTTGTCATCTAAACCCCAAATAGAAGGCTTTTCTGACCCATTTTTATACCACCTATGGTTTCAGTTTAAATTTTTTTTTTTTTTTTTTTTTTTTGCTGCTACCACTTACTGGTTCAAAGTTGGGAAATTTATCTTTGAAAAAAGGTACCACCAGGTGAACAGTTGTCTTTGTTTCTCTCTTTTTATAAGGCACATCACCTGAGAATGCATAAAGGTACTTTGTAGTGCTCCCAAGAGGGTATTAAATGCATTTTTTTTACATATACAGAAAATATCTTTCTGTGTGAATAGTGACTTTTCAAATATTTGATCTTAGAAACTAACCCTACATTTTTATTCCAATAACAATTGTTCACTGATGATAGTTATACGTCAACCATTTCAAAAGCTGTAGTTTACTAATTTTTACTACAGTGCCAAGGGATTTCAATCTATAAACTCTAAATAGTTGAAGTAAGTTACAGCCCCAAATCAACTGCCTGTTTGTCATGTCAAGCTGAACATCCCATAGACATCTCAAATTCAACATATCCAAAACAGAACTCATCTTTCCCCCCTAAACTTGCAATGGGAATGAGAATTTGAAGATCTTCCCTGTTCCTCAATAGGCCTAGAGGGAATTTGAAGACCTCCCCAGCTTTGAAAGTAAACTCTTCACCCTAATGGGCTGAATGTAGTAACATGGAGTGTGTGGTGGGAGGAGTTTGCTAAAGGGTGGAGCAGAGCTGGAAGTCAGAACTAGACGAGATGGCTGGGGGAGAGGGAACTCAGGCAAGGAGTCAGATAGACTTGTGAGTAAATATTGATTTAATATTGGTTTGTGGGAAGGCTAAAGGCTGCTGGGCTCTCTGTGTTGTTATGGCTTATTAATTTCTTTGCTACTATGATGGAATTGTCTTACTGGTTTTGGGATTTGGTTGTCTGGTATCTAAATAAATGCTTTGCCTCTGTCTTCTATATGGAGAGTTTGTTATATTTTTGTGATTGAGCACCATGTGGGAATATTTATAGTCACAGTTTTTATCATGATTGTGGGTGCTGTAAATATTGCATTGGCACTACAAAACTCAATCCTCCAAACATAAGATCATAGATTTAGAAGTAAAAGCAATCTAGACCAACTCCCTCATTTTTTCAGATGGGAAAACTTTCTTAATTCTGTTGATGAGTACCCACCTTCAGTCATCCAGTTTCAAAACCTTGTGACAATGTTGACTCCTTATTCTTCCTCACTTCATTTATCCAATCACTAGCTAAATCAGGTTCTTCTTTTATTTATAACATTTCTTTTGTCATAGATTTAGAAATCAAAGGGACTTTTCAGATCATCTATCATATTTCACCACATAATTGTCACAGATTTTATGCCAACTTTTTGCTACAGGTGAGGTGCAATCATTATGTGAAGCTTTCAAAAATTGTAACAGTATTAAAAATAATTTATTATTCAGCTATCTTTGGTGCAAGATTAGGATGCATGGAATACTCATGAATATACATTTAAATTGGGAAGATGCAAGTCTTACCATATCCCATGACTTACTCATAACAGCTTCACCCGCCCTTATACCTCTTCCCTTGTACCTATAGCTCTTCCTTCTTTGGGTTGAATGACAATACTGTTAGGACTGCAGCACTCTAAACAAACCATGCAAGTCAGCTTTCAGAAATACACTGAAAATGCGCCTGCACTGAGAATTCTAGGCTCATGGCTCACAATACCCAAGAGATAAATGGGTATCCATATGCCACTGGTGAATACATTGCTACTCTGTTTACCTTTTAAGCATCATGATGAACAGAATTAGACCATGCGACAATTATGTGATGAAAGGCTATAAACTAATTTTTGGACTGGGGGGTAAAAAACAGGGTGCGACCATTATGTGCTGAAATATGGTAATACATTGCTGTCAAACTCAAATGGAAACATCCTTTCAGCCACATAGTGACTCAAAAGAACCACAAATTAACATCAATGTGTTATTTATTTATTTTATTAAACATTTTCCAATTCATTTTAATCTGATTCTGGCCTCACTCTTTAGTTTTGCACTTCAAGTGTGACACCTCTGATCTAGTCCAACTTCCTCATTTCCAGTTAAGGAAACTGAGGTCCAAAGAGATGGAGTGACTTTTTAAAGTCACACTGCCCCTACCAATCAATGGTTCCAGCTATTTGGTGTTTAAAGCCCTTCATAACCTAGCTGCCACCATTACCTTTCCAGTATTCTTATATCTTTCACTCTACTACATACTCTCCAGTCTAGTGACACTGACCTCCAGACTGTTGTACCAACAAAATATTCCATCTCTAGGCATTTTCCCTGGCTATCCCCCCATGCCTGGGATGTTCTCTCTCATCTCTACCTCTTGGCTTCCCTGACTTCCACCAAGTCCCAGCTAAAATTTTACCTTCCACAAAAAGCCTTTCCTAAACCCTCTTAATTCTTTCCCCTTCCATCCATTAATTATTTCCTGTTTATTCTGATGATAGCTTGTCTATACATATCTGTTTGCTTGTCGTGGTCTCCTAATCAGTCTCCCTGCCTCAAGCCTCTCCCTCTCTAATCCATCCTCCAGGAAGCTGCCAAAGTGATATTACTAAAAGCACTTTCTACACTTGACACACTAGCCAGGTGACCTTGGACAAGTCCTTTAACCCCAATTGCTCTCCCTTCCAAAAAGCAAAAAACACAACTACTTCCCAACTGCCTTAGCCAAGAAGTTCCTTTGGATCCTTATTACCTCTAGAATCAAATATAAGCTCTTCTATTTTGGCATCTTCCACCCTTTAAAGCCTGACTCCAATCGACTATTCCATCTTTCATAGACATTACTTCCTTCCTTGCATTCTTCAATTCAATTCAATAAACATTTATTAAGTACTTGCTATATGTGCCAGGCACTACACCAAGCACTGGGGATACAAAGAAAGGCAAGTCACTCCTGCCCTCAAGGAGCTTATATTCGAATGGGAGAGACTACATGCAAATAAATATTTACAAAGCGAGCAGTGTACAGGATAAATCAACTGAAGGAAGGCATTGGGATTGACAGGGTTTGGGGAAGCCTTCCTTTAGAAGGCAGAATTTTGATTGGGCATTAAAGGAAACCAGGAATCTCTAATCCAATCAGACTAGCCTTCTTACTGTTCCTCCCACATGATATTTCATCTCCTTTCTCTGTTGTCCATCATATTTGGAATGCACTGTCTCCTTACCCTCACCTCTCAGACTCTGTGGTTTCTTTCAAAACTCAGTTCAAATGTTACCTTCTATATGGGGCTTTCCCTGATTTCCCAGCTCCTAGCACTTCTCCCCTCAAAATGACCTTGTACACATTGTATGCTTCATATATATATGTATATGTACATATATATTTTATATTCTCAGAACCTAGCAAAGTGTCGGACACATAATAGGGAGAAGCTTAATAAATACTTGCTGACTGATTAACTGATTTTCTCATCTTGTTTGGCATACAATTAAAAAATAAAACCTATGCATTTTCTGTCACCACACTCTTCCTCAGTCCCAAGACACATACTCTAATTCCTGATACTTTAGACACCATTCTTGCCAGCTCCCACTTTCCATCTCCTGGTCTAACACCAAAACGTCTTTTAGCTATCTTTTATGTTTTTTTGGGTACCCTACAGTATTTAATGATACTTGACATTCATACAGTGCTTTAAGGTTTGTGAATTGCTTTTACATCAGTTATCTTATTTGAGCCTTTGAGATTGGCATAATTATTCCCATTTCACAGATAAGGAAATTAAGGCACAGGGGTATTGTCACTTCCTCCGTGGTTATGTAACTAATGAGTATCAGGGGGATTTGAACACCAGATCTTCCTGCCTCAAAGTCCAGCACTACTCTGTTTCTGTGTGTGTGTGTGTGTGTGTGCACGCATGTGTGTGTTTTTTTACATACATACATAATTTATAGCTCAGTGTCCTGCATGTAGGAACACACAATAAATATCTTTTGATTGTTGTTGGTCTCACTGCTTGGCATGGGAAGGTGTAGACCTCTACACTGTAGAGAGATATAACAGAGAGAATACCCACACTGATGAGATTGCAGATCTAAGTAGCTAAATTGGCCTCTGGTGGGGTAATGGAAAAAGCACTGAACTTGGTTTTATCCTTGCCAGCTATGCTTTTTTCTATATTCTGTCTTTTTCTGCTTTCCTCTTAAGGCTTTTTCTGGAAACCTGTTTCTTAAACCACTTCAGTCTGGATCAATTCACCATTCATTCACCATCCCCATTGAAAGCCATCATTTCACCAAGATTCTCTCTTGGTTCTTCACAAATTTATATTCCCTCCCCTTTTCTTAGACACTCAGACTAATCTGGAGTCCCCTTCCCCCTTGTAGGAGATCGCAATATTCCTTTCTCAGGGATTCCCACCCTTTAGACACATTCACATGGTAAAGACAGTCATCATTTTTGCCCCAAGAAATCCCTCTCTTCCCTTCCCTACAAATTTTATAATATTCAAGACCCTCATTTACATTTTATCACATCTACTTCTGGGTTGTATTTTGGAGAGCATCAAGTGAGTCAGTTTGAATGGGAACCAAACCTTTGTTTTCTTTAAATAAATAAATTTATTTACTTTTTTTACCAGCATTTATTATCTCTTCCTCCCTCTTCCCCCTCTTGAAAATATTTAGTCCCTTCTCTGTTCTTTCACTCAAATAAACTTCTTATGATAAATATGTATATTCCAGGAAAACAAATTCCTTATACTGACCAGGTCCAAAAATGTACGTCTAGTTCTGCACACTGAGTCTATCCCTTCTCTGGCAGTAGGTGAATGTGTATAGTTGGGTAGCATTAGGGCATTTCTCGTTTAGTTCTCTGGATTAATGAAAACCATTATATTTTCTCAAATGATTGAACTGCTCATCGAATGGACCTTCTGTGGAGCATATATGGTAAGTGTGTGTGTGTGTGTGTGTGTGTGTGTGTGTGTGTGTGTGTGTGTGTGTGTGTTTATAATCACCAAGGAAAGCATGGATCCATTAAAGTCATGCAGTGGACTATGACTAAAGTCCTTCTCCCATTGTAGCTTCTGAAAAGTTCTGCTAACTCTAGTAGTTCCTACCAAGTTGGAAAGACTTCAAGCACAGACTTTATGATGTCTGTATGTCTGTCCTTCCAGGAGCAACCTACCTGATGGAGAGAGAGAGAGAGAGACAGAGAGAGAAACAGCTTACCATTATACAGAACTTTATGGCATCCAAAGGACTTTGCTTACAGTATGCAAGTATAATTATCTCCACTTACAAATAAAACAACAGACTCAGACAAATTAAAAAATTTGCCCATAGTCACACAATTAAGTGACAGGGCAGAAAAGATTCAAACTCAGATCTTCCTAACTCTGGAAGTTCCTTCTGTGAAACCATAGAATTTCAGAGTTGGAAGAGACTTGCTGGTCATTTGTTTAGTTCAACCTATAACTGAAAAAGAAAGCCTTCCATATCATACTTGAAGACCTCCAGTCCAAGGGCAGCTGCCCACCACGTCCCAGTGCAACTTTTGGATAATTCCAATTGTGTCCAGTTTTTCCTTACATTGAGCTTAAATTTGCTTGTTTGTAAGTTGGATCCACTTCTTTTATTTCCCAGGTAATGGTATTTTTTGCCACAGTGATTCATGAAATGGTCAACTAAAAAAATAGAAGTAAAGGAGTAACAATCTTAAATTCAGGGGTTTAGAAGCATAAAATTATACCTAGAAGTTACTTCAGAGATCATCTTGTCTAACCCCTTCATTTACTTTCTTTGATCTGAGAAGTATCCACAATGATAAAATTATAGATATTTTGAAATATTGAATTGGAATATTGAAATACTTTGCAGATCAAACCTGAACCTAACAGATATTCCTTTTGCTTATTTTCCCTGAACTGAACCCCAGTATTTTGGAATCTATTTTTAAAATTATATCCTTTAGTGATTATGGAATCACATGTAACTAGTTCTTCTGATTACATAGCTGGTGATTTTTCCCAATTCTTTCATTCTACTCCCTTAGGCTACCTTTTTTCTTTGGGGTTCGGGAGCGGTCTTTTCTAGATCATTTGCATTTTATCCCAAAGATACACCAGGAAATAAAAGGAACCAAGATCCATTATAGCTAGTTTAGCACAGCTTGGGAATGAGATTTGAGGATTTTCTGTATCTTTCAATCAACCATGCTCACATCTAAAAATATCTTTCATCAGGGTATTCCTAGTGACTGAGAGAATCCCACGACACAAGTCAAGTAGTTCCTGATCTCGAGGTGAGCATTAGGAAGTTAATTAAAGTGCTGTGGGAACTTTGCCCCTTCTCCCATGACCTTCAGTCAGGAAACAAATCCACTTGGACACATGTGTACTTACACTTACTACCTATATGGCAGTTACCTACACTACTTATAGTCACCTCCTCATTTCTTTGAGCCTTAGTTTCCTCACCTGTTAAACCAGAGACTTGGACTAGAAGATGGTTTTTAAGTTTCCTTTCAGCACTAATTCTTATGTTCAAGCCAAAAACCATATAATCTGTCTGGGGAAAACCATACATACAACATACAAATTTAAAAACCTCCCTGGATTCTAGGATGGCCATGGCAGCCGCTATTTTTCAGAGAGGATAATGTCAGCCTTTTCAAATCCATCTGAGCCAATACATAGGGAGTGTTGACAACAATGGTTTGTGAGACAGCTGCTACTCCCCGCCTCCAGTACCCTGGAAGTATGTTGCAGGCTTCACTCTCAAAATCATAAGTGATGAGTACGGTAAAATTTGTAGTACACAACAAAAAAGTTTTGGATAGTCCTTTATTCTAATCTCCTAGTTCATATCTAATTATTAGTAATTCTTATAGCACATAAGTTGAATTTTTAAGGTGTTTTTTTTAAAAAGTTCCTCCCCCCCAATTTGGAGTTAGCTGATAAACAAGTTATATTTGCAGACAAGACCTCTGTGGCATGATTCCTGCATACCACTGGTTCCAGTTTATCAATGGATGGGGATCACCTATGATCCTTCTTTTTGTTCTTACTGCTGCTTAAAATAGCAATTGACATCCCACCCCACCCCACCTTCTGAGCTATCCATTAGCAGCTGCTCAAGTAGCAGGATGGGGGAAGTTCTGCTGCCAGTTGACTGCCTCTCCTATGAGTAGTAATGCCATAAGGGTGGTCTACTCAAAGAGAAAAATCCCATAAAAACTTGAATTATTTATATGGCAACATATGTTAGGTCAACTTATACTCTGCAAAAAAACAAAAACAAAATAGAAAAGGATATGCTATTCATGGAATACCTAAGGTATCCCACCTCCTTTACCTCAGGTTCTATGTGCTATTTTGAGTCTGTATAAACCTGAAGCTATGTGCCTCATGAGCCCCCACCAATGCGTCTACTATTAATAGAAGAAATATTAAATCAAACCAAATATATTTATTGAGTGAACTTCATAAGAAAAGTAGTAACAACATTTCTAACAAACATGGAGTGCATTTTTCCACATGGTAAAAATGGACACGCATAGGAAATAGAAAGACAGAAGGACACATGAAGGAAACAAGATATCCAGGGCCCCCATATGAAGGAATACAAGCCGAGAACACATGGGACCAGAACACACATCTACCTGATGCTCTAGGGCCACTGATTTCTTCTGAGAATGCCATTGCACTGCTGTTTCTGGGACTGCTCTCCAAAGAATATGCTGTCTTTATCAGATAGTGCTTCTGCTAGATGCATAGACTCTGCCAAATACTACTCCGCTAGATGTATAGGTTTTCCCTCATCACTTCCAGGCATGACTTCACTGGGCATGTGGTTATAGACTTTTCTCTATTTCCAGCTTCTATCTTTAGCTAAGTCATTGGCTTTGCTGCTATCTCTCTCATGAAAAAAGCAGCCTTTGCCATGCTCTTTTAGATTAAAATACTGAAGTTTTTAAAAAGCAGCAGTCCTCAGCCATGGTCCGTCAAGAGTCTTCCCTGAGGGACAGCTAGGTGGTACAGTGAATAGAACACTGGCCCTGGAGTCAGGAGGACCTGAGTTCAAATCTGGCCTCAGACACTTGACACGCTTACTAGCTGTGTGACTTTGGGCAAGTCACTTAACCCCAATTGTCCTCCAAAAAGCAAAAAATAAAAAGAGTCTTCCCTGGGAGTTGACTGGGGTATGGGACTTCTCCATTGTTTTGTTTTTTCCTCCTGTTTAAAGAGTAACTAGTCTCTTCCTTTCCGGAGTAAGGCAACTAGTGGTACAGAAGATAGAGGACTGGGTCTGGAGTCAGTTTGACTCACCTTCCTGAGCTCAGATCTGACCTCTGACACTTACTAGTTGCATGAATCTGGGCAAATCACCAACCTCTTTTTGCCTCAGCGTATTTGATCTGTAAAATGAGTATAATAATAGCACCTACCTCCCAGAGTTGTTTTGAGGATCAAATGAGATTATATTTATAAAAGTGCTTAGCACAGTGCCTGGCACATAGTAGGTATTTTATAAATGCTTATTCCCATTCCCGTTTCCTAACTAGAAGGCATTCGGTCTGCAGCAGGAGGTTCTTTGCTCCAGGTACTAAGCACATTAGGAAGTTGAGCAAGGTCCTCAAAGACAGCTTGCAGTCCCTAGGCTTAATTTTTACTTCTCTCAATGAATTTTGGTCTCCCTATCAGAGACTCTCTTTTGGGGACTGGCATTCCACATACCCCCACCACAGTTTTAACTGCTGCTAACTGACTACACGTAGTTGTCATACAAATAGTGTTGTTTTTTTTCATAACTGTAAAGGGCTCTATAGTTTGGGGTCCTAAAATTTCTTAATTCTAAAACCTGCTCTGTTCTCATGTCTATATGGAGGGTAGGAATGGGCAGAAGCAAAGCTGTGCATTTGTCTATATAACCAACAAAACTGTTACAGGTTCTGTTCCTTCCCTCCCAGTTGACTTTCTCCATTACATTAATAGTTTAGGAATGAGGCTAATATGGAATTATCTACCACCCTCCCTGTCCATGTGAATTATGCCAATTAAAATAACAATAATGACTGATGAAAAAGTACTACTTTGTGAACTGTTCATGTAAGTTGAAACTTCAAACTTGTGTGGAATTTATAGAATTCAAAAGCTCTTTGCAAGTTCAGGTAATTTATTCTGAACCTTAAAACATGGATTGTAGTTTCTGCCAGTCTTTAAGCATACATCGGATGCCTCAGCTATTTGTCCTATGACAAGATGCATCTGAGCACAGTGAAGGTAACGATGTGATTTTCTTGTATCCAAGGCTTTGAGTTATACTTCTATTCAATACAGGTTGCCTATTTCTGATATGAACAAGAAAAGATTGTCTCCAGGGCTGTTTTAGGCTTTGTAATTTAACAAAAGAGGTGAAATTATTTTTAGCCCAAACTTGAGCCTTTTTATTTTCTTAAATATAACTGAGGGACTAGGAAATTGTTTTCAAGGTGGTTTGCCCTTCCATGTCCTCGTAATGATTCTCTTATACCTTTTCCAGATAATTCTGGAAATTATTATTATTATTAAAATTAAAAAATGTGGTAAATGATTGTTCACATTACAAACCACATGTTCAGTCAGCCACATCTCCCAAATAGTTTCAAGTTGAACTAATGGGCATTAAACATCTTCCTTTCAGCAACTTTCCAAGCATGCATTGATATCTATTTTTGTTTTCAATTTTTCTTTTTTTTATTATGAACCTGTCAAACATCAAAAGAAGTGAGCATTTTTATATACAAAGAAGAACAGAAAAAGAGGATTCTATATGAATCTGTTGGGTGTAGCAAGGTGTCATCCCAAGGAACACAGGGACTTTGTGCTCTGTATTTGACCATGAGCTTCAAACAAAGAATTTCGGTATGATATGGCCAGACCTGAGAGGCTTCTTGGACCTCTCCAATCCCCACGAGAACATCCAGAAGGGGTGGCTGTATCAGTGAAAAGAAGACACAGCCCTATAGCATGACTTCTGATGGAAAGCCTGAGTTCAAATTCTGCCTCAGACATTATTATCTTGATGATACTCCCAAGCAAGTCATTTAACCTCTATCTTACTTTGCTCATTTTGTAGAAATGGGAATGATAATGGCATCTACCTCATAAGATCACTCCCAGGATCAAATGAGAAAATCTTTGTAAAGTCCTTAGCACTGTACCTGGAATGTAGTAGGCACTTTATGAACGTTTATCCCTTGCTCCCTTGTCACTTAACACATTTGGTCCTGTACTCTGACTCTAGATGTGCCATAAAGGTATGGAGCGAGGGCAGGTGGGGGGGGGGGGGTTGGGGGTGGTTTGGGATTCTTTCATCCTAGGTCTTCTCTTCAGTCTGCCAATACCTTTGGTGTGTTCCTCCAGTGCATCATCAGAGTTGTCAACTCCTTCCCTTTCAGTGGAGTTTTCCTTTTCACCCATCCAGTAGGTAAGAAGACTCATCTTTCCAGAGTTTTCAAGAGTTATTTTTTTCTCTGAAGATCTTTGAAAATATCTTTTTTTGGGGGGGAAGACAAGGCAATTGGGATTAAGTGACTTGTCCAAGGTCACACAGCTAGTAAGTATGTCAAGTGTCTGAGGCCTGATTTGAACTCAGGTCCTCCTGACTTCGGGTCTGGTTTTCTATTCACTGTGCCAACTAGCTACCCCATTTTTTTTTTGCTTTCTTTGTCTCTTCTTTTACAATGTGACTTATATGGAAATATGTTTTACATGACTAAACATGTATGACCTAGATCAAATCACGTGCTTTCTCAATGAGGGGGAAAGGAGGGAAGGAGTGACAAAAAGAATTTGGAACTCAAAATTTTAAAAAATGTGAAAAACTTTTTACATGTAATTGGAAAAAATAAAATAATTTTAAAAGACACTTTATAACTAGTTTCCCTGTTTCCAATCTCATTCCTCTCCAGTTGATGTTTACAGCCACCAAAATAATCTTCCTATAACACAGGTCTAACTATGCTGCTCCTTTGCTCAAGCATCTACAGCATCTCCCTATATTGTTTCAAGAAATAAAAATACAACCTATGTTTTCTCATTAAAGTTTTTCACAATGGGCTCCAGTCAACCTTTGTAAGCTTATTTCTCATTACTGTACAGGCACTCAGGTTCCAGTCAAGCTAGCCTACTTTCTGTGCCCCAAACTTGGCTCTGAATCTTTGCACAGGTTATCTGTGCAAGGCCTCCAGGCCTTGAATTCTCCCCCTCTTCTCCTTCACAAAGCTTTTTGTAATTCCCTTCAGCTATTAGAGTCCTTTCCCTCCTGAAGTGACAGTATTTACCTTGCACTTGATTATCTGCATCCATATTGTGTTACCCCAGTAGGATGGAAGCTCTTGGAAGGTGGAGTACTATTTTTCATTTTTGTTTGTGTGTATGCCCAGCACCTAGGATAATAGATGTAGAACTGAAATGGACCTTAGCGTCCATAGAGCCCAAACTTCCATTTTACAGATGAGGAAACTAAGGCCCAGGAAAACTAAATGAATTGCTTGGTGTCACACAGATAGTAAGCTGTTAGAAGAGGGATTTGAACTCTGTCTACCAATACAATCAGGGCACAATACTTGAAAGGACTTTTAGGACCTTTGTCCTTTGGCCAATAAAGCCTCCTTCACTTTTTCTGCTTTATAGATTGAAGGATAGGAAGCAGCAATGTCGTACCATCTCCTGGAAACTGTGTAGTGGCTAGTCATCTGACACCAGAGACATTGCTCATTCCATTGAACTACACAGTAGGTACTTGAATACTTAGAAATCAAATATTTAACCTTAAAAGCTATAATAGTATTGGACTCTTTCAGACCATTCTCTACATCCCTAAATAAGCCACATTACAAACTTTATTCCCAATGTCACTAATGAAAAACTTCACAAAAATTGACAAGGGTGAAGTTTTCCATGAGGTATGGAAATCATTACCACTGGAGACCTACATGATCTTTAGCAACTCTTTACAGAGAACAAGTGAAGGACAACTTTATTTTCCCTCAGTTTACAGTTTTAGGTCCCTTGTGCTAATATCATGGTAGACCCTAAGAGTCCTACATGATTCATTCAAGAAGACTTTTGGTGAAGAAGAAAATTGAAAACTTCTTTTCTGACACTTAAGTAAATTAACTTAGCCTAATTAGATTGTGTGTGTGCTTAGATATCCTTGTGATAGATTCCTTATCAAGGTAACACAGGGGGTAGATTGCACAGAATCTACTCTGTACTTGGACCCTCAACTTGCCTGTGATTTTTTTTTCTCTCTTGACAATAAACTATACGGTCTCAAAAGATTAACTGATACTGTAATACCTATTGAGATTCAATTAATTTTGCTCCTTGATACACATGAAGCAGGTAAATACTTTGCTCTTAAGTAACCAAATCACTTCACTGAGATGGTATGGTAGTAATAAAATATTACCTATTACATAATTTGGGGAATAATAAATCAGATTGGTAAGTTCTATCCTGTTTAGATTATAAAATGTGTCAACAAAGAATTGCAATAGTGTTATACACTGTTATTTTAACATGACATTTATTAAAATAAAATTTTAGACGTCTACATTCTTTTAAAACGTGGAAGGAGTAGACAGGTATGAATTATTGTTACTAAAGCCTTACTTAAAATAAATGTGAAGAATAAAATTTAAATTATAGAAATGTTTGATTTTGGTTTATATTGAACAGATAAAGACACTTTTTTTTTTGAGTGGGGAAGGCAAAGCAATTGGGGTTAAGTGACTTTCCCAGGGTCACACAGCTAGTAAATGTGAAAAATGTCTAAGGTTAGATTTGAATGTAGATCCTCTTGACTCCAGGGCCAATGTTCTATTCACTGTGCCACCTAGCTGCCCCTTAAAGATATTTTTTTTAAACCTTTACCTGATTACTATAAATACTGATAAATTTGTAAGCATTGTCTGTCTAATTAGTAATTCAAAGTAGTAGTACTTGAGCTTTAAGCAAAGTCAAGGTTTGGCTACTCATAGTGCCTATCCAGTGAGGTCCATTTTTACTTTTACCTTTAGAAAACTGTTTGCTATATAACTAGGGAAAAATAAAATATTATATAACTTAAAAAAAAAGAAAATGAAAGGAAAATAATTTTATAGAAGTGACATCATCATTGAAAAAGTTCCCAATGACGTATTAATGATGTTTTCCAAATCCAATTAAGATTTTTAATTTCTTAATAAGTTTCTAGGCTATTGTATGTCAATCAATAGTAAAATCTAGAAAACAGAATGATGCTATTGGAAACCTTGTATCTTATTCTACCATTAACTGGTTAATGGGAAAATAAATATGTTTAATTAAATTTTTAAAAAGGACAGAATATTCAATATGTTTGAAAGAAAGAAAAGGAAGAAAAAAGTTGTTTGCTAAGTGCTCCTCTTGACAAATAATAAAGTAGTGCCTCTCTTTCTTTTGCATATTCTCCAGCTCCTACCCAGTTGTATCCATAGAAAATAACTCATTTGCCATCAGTAACTTGTATAGGAGAAAGAGCAACCAAAGGGGTGTGTAGGAACTAGCTCTTATCACTTGGAAGAATACTTTATTAAATTTTCTGTGTGGACATTTGCACTTTGGAAATGAAAACTACAAATCATGGCTTGATTTATTGTTTTGTTGATTGCCTAGACTTATGGAAGTGATGAAGAAAATGTTATTAATACAGATTAAAAGTACATTGTGCTGTTTGGAGAGCTGCTTGTTAAATATTTGCAAGCATACCTCTGAGTTCACTTCACAATCATGTCCCTCTTCAGACTGTATGACTGTCCACATATGGGCTCAGTCAAATTCACAACAGGCATTTATTGGACCCCAATGATGTCCCTAGCACCAAGATGGGTTCTGTAGGAGATACGAGGAAATTACAAGACTAAATTCATGCTTTCAGTGGCCCTCTAATCCAGGTGGGAAAAAGAAACTAACATCCAAATTACAAATTAATTGTAGCTTACTATAAATTCTTTTCGTCATTTATTGTTTCTTGTGCCACTAGTAAGTGTGGTTTTTAACAAATCACGTCTTCTGTGTGCCTGAGTTTCCTAATCTGTAACAGAGGTGGGGGTTGGACTAGATTGGTGTCTACCAACCCAAGCTCTACTACAGAACGACAAAATATATAAACTCTCTAATGGAGATGCTCTATTCATATCTAACAGATCCTAGATATTGAGTTTGAAGTGACTTTATAGATTGTCTCTTCCAACCTCCTCATTTTAGAGTTGAGGACATTGAGACCCAGACAGGTAAAGGGACTTGGCCGATACAAGATACAGGATAAGGAAGGGATCTAGTAAGCTTAGAGGTAAGAAGCAAGGCCTTTGGTAATAAAAATTGTATCTACTGATAAAAATGTTTTGGGAAATGGTTGTAGCATATATTGAATGAACATCTTAGAGGCCTTTTCCAGTTTTAAAATACCATGTTTTTTTGTGTGGATATTTATCTTCCCAACTAGATTATGATCTCTTTAGGAACACAATTTTAGAATGGGAAGAGACCTTAGACTTCATCTAGTCCAATGCACTCATTTTACTGATGAGCAAACTAAGACCTAGAGAGATTTAGTGACTTGGTTGTGGTCACACAGGTAGTAAGTATTGGGTTTTGAACCTAGATTCTCTGACTCCAAATTCATGGCCTTTTCCATGATACCATACTGATACTCTTGTAGGTTTATTTCTTTTAATTTAGATTTGTTTTGTCTTCTACATAAAATAATGGTAGGCATAGAAAAGTCTCAGTCAATATTTCTGGATTTACTGGCATAGTAAAGTAAGTACAATAGGAACTCAAAAAGGGAGGAGTCCAGTTTAAGTGGAAGCAATTAAGGAAAGATTTTTGAAGAAATGAGACTTGAACAGAACATTGAAGGCCAGGTAGTATTTGAGTAAACAGAGAGGTTTAGAGTCAGATTATGGAGGGTTTTTTTGACCAAGGGAATGGCATAATGAAGACAGTGCTCCAGGAAGATGGTCTCCAGATGATGAATTGGGGGAGATGAAGAAAGGTTGGAGACAGGGTGAACAGCTGGGAGTCTGTTGCACAAATGAAGGCCTAGACTAGGGGTAGGGCACTGGGAATGGAGAGAAAGGGATGAGATGAGGATCATTTGAAAAGAAAAGTTAATAGAACTTGGAGATAGACTGAACTTTAGAAGTGATGGAAAGGGAAGTACTGAAGAGTAAATATCAGCAAATCTAGTCTAAATGTTGTTGACAGGAATAGGGAAGTTGTAAAGAGGACCCAACCCAATTCTTCCCTGCTCTGCCATGAGCCATGGCCTTCTGAGGAGGTTATTTGCCTAGGAAATACACAGGCAGAAATGACTGGTAAGCATTGTTTAACACACCTTCACCACTGGCCTAAATTCCCAGAAGAATTAGATTGAATATTTTTAAGGGTTTATATATTCTTAATGCATATACTCTCTTTAACTCTGAATGAAACTGAACGCACACATCAAAGGGAAAACATATCCCAAATACTCAATTAGTTCCTGCTGAGTCAACCCACTTACATAGGCTCATGTAGTGCTCCTAATTCAGCCTGACCATAACCCAGCTATTTTTTTCCTTTCCTGTGTGACTATCATACTTACTATGACATTTGCAAAAATGAGGTGTAAGAGAAAAATAAGGGTGTTTGTTCCTTGAAGCTAGAAATACATCCTGACTATCAGAATTAGCTTGTACTCACCATCTTTCATCCCGTTCCCATCTATTAAACCTCTAGCCACCTGAGGGCCATGCCAGCACAAATTTACCTTCATTTCCATCATTCATACTTTTGTCAGCCAGCTCACACACTAACTTCTTGCCACTTTGACTCAGTCAGAAAACTCAAGTCAATATTACAGTGTATCACACCAACCAACAAGTTTCATGATGTCAGGTTCAATGACTTTATTCAGATAGGTGCTACCCCCCTCCCAGATCTTTTTAAGTTTTTCAGATGTCAAGACCTCATATACACCTACTTTCCTGTCACTGACGTCTGACCGACTGACGATAGTCTTTGAATCTTGTTTAAACGTCAGAGTCAGTCTTTGTTATTGTTTCTGGCACTCAAGATATTGTCAACAAACGGCATGAATCAGATGGCTTTATTGTAAATCTCTGTGTAGATTGCTCTTGCTCTGAATCCTTCTAAAGCCTTATGCACAGGCACACAATACATTCCCACAAATACAGGTATGCATATGAAAAAAAAACTACAGAGATTTTTTTTTCCACAATAAAATTGACTGGCACTGCTTGAAGCTGTCATGTAGTATCTCTTCAATAAACGGCAACACTATGAAATAGTGTGCTGCAGGAAGTGACTTGTAACCAGTCAAGATTGCTGGGGCATGTAAGCAGGAGGAGAATTACTCAAGTTCAAATTTGGATCAGGGTTAACACCCTTACATCTGTGAAAGGCACAATGGGACCTCAAGTGGACAAAAGCAGTTGGGGTCTTTGATAAGGTGAAACAGTAAAGTCTGCTTACAGTGAAATACTAGCAAAGTCCACAGTGGGGAGGGGGAGAGTTGTTTATTTGTTGTTTTTCAGTCACATCTGACTCTGTGTCACACCATTTGGGGTTTTCTCGCCAGAGATACTGGTTTGCTATTCCCTTCTCCAACTCATTTTATAGATGGGGAAACTGAGGCAAACAGGGGTAAGTGACTTGCCTAGAGTCACACAGCTAGTAAGTGTCTGAGGTCAGATTTGATCTCAGGAAGAGGAGTCTTCCCAACCCCAGACCCAGTACTCTATCCATTGTGCTACCAAGCTGCCGCCTGTTGCTTAAGGAGCCTCCAAAACAGATGGTCAATGTGATTCTAACCCAGATGACATCTGGAAAGCTTTGTACTGGAGAGGCTGCAGTCCCTGCTACCTGACATGTTTGAGAAGCAGTTTAGCTTAGTGAATATGATGTATTACTTGGAGTCAGAAAGAACTGGGGTCAAATACCACCTTTAATACTTGTTAGGTATATGACCATAGGACAAGTCACTTAGCTTGCCTGAGCCTTAGCGTTCTTGCCTATGAAATGGGGACTGGATTGTTGTGAGATTCATTTGATAGTTTGGAAAGTTCTTTGCAGACATTAAAACTTATGTAAATACCAGTTACTATTATCCCTCGTTGAGTTAAAAGTCTTGGATACTGGAAAAGTTTCTTCAGACCAACTTTGTATCATCCACTGTGCACAGATAACCAGGGATGGAATATTCTAATGTCTTTGTCTAAGTCATTGATTGGAGTTTCTTGGCTTTGCTTTGAGTATTAGTGTGGGATAATGGAAAGAGCGCCTTGGGCTGGGTGCAAGTTTTGTTCATTTACTAGCAGTGAGGTTTTGAATGATTAAAACTGGATGATAGTAACTGTGCCTACTTCACAGCAGTCAAAGGAGAGTGCATATATGAAACTATTCCGCAAACCTCTATGTGCCACACAGATATAAGACAATAGTAGTGATAGTACTAAATTTGACAATGTCACAATATATTGACTATGATTTCACATTCATTTTGTTCATTTCAATGCAACTAAATTCCAGAAACATTTCTTAAGTGTGTGTGCCCTGAAGCCAGCACAGCTTTAGTCTGAGATACAAAAACGAAACCAGAACAGTGTCTGCCCTCAAGGGGCTTATATTCTGCTAGGGGATATCCTGTATATACAAATAAGTAAAAATAAGTTTAAAAAATTAAAACTTCAAACAAAGTAAATTAATTTCAAAAAGTAAAGAATGCTAACAACTAAGGACATTGTGTGAATACTGTATCTTGATCAGGGCTATAAAGGAAGTTAGGTGGATGCACAGTAAGGAAAGCAGTAAATTCTAAACATGTGCAAAAGCAGAACATTGAATTCCAAGTACAGAAAATGGCTTGTGGGGTGGTTTGACTGGACAGAAGACCAATATACAATAATGCTGAAAAAAGTAAGCAGGGGCACTTTTTAAAACCTTATCTGCCCAGGTTACAACAATAAGATAGCTCAGACTTTTGTCAAAAGGATATTGAGCATTTCACTTCTATCTGGCACTTTTTATTTGGCCAGAAAATTCTTAATAGCTAATGGATGTTAATGGCATACATAAAATGTATCCCTTATATATTTCTAGCTTCCAGTGACAGATCAAAGGCTTGCTTTTGGCATTTGCAAATAGTATGTTTTCAAGGCTATAGTGGTAGCACTGGTTATCTTGCTACTGAGCCTGCCCCTAGAGAATTTCTCCTTATAATTTTCAAGAAAGAACTGAGATCACTCCAATAATGATTCAACAGCCATCCACAAGAACAGAGGTCTAGAAATATGTTAGGATTCTTGCCTGTCTCCCTGTCTGAGAATTTCATATTCTGCTGGGCTGAGTTTCAGAGAGGCGAAAACAATGGAATCACAAAAACTTATGATATAGGTGAATCCTTGTGGCAGAGATGGAGTAGTTTGGGAACCTTCATTTCACTTCCCCAGAGTTGAGAGAGCATCATCATGAAGTATTATGCAGGTCTGGGCTTCTACAGGGATCCTGCCCAAGAAGTAACTAAACAAGGCTTCTTCACAACTCAGTACCCAAGCAAATAATAATATTTATCTGACCTTATTATGTGGCATGTTCCAAAAGTCTTTTGGCAGTTTTAGGCTATTAAACCTTAAAACTGCACTAGGACTTTTGGGACATCCTATATAGGGCTTCAGGATTTACATAGCAATTTACTTTTACTATCTCAATTGAACTTCCAAGTATCCCTGTGAAATAGATACTACAGGATATTTTCATCATTTTACAGATGAGAAAACTGAGGTTCCATACCTTGTCTATTGCTTTGCTTTGTAAGTATCAGAGGCAAGGTTTGAAGCTAGGCTTTCCCGAGTCCATTTCCAAATTTCATTCTATCCCTTATACCACACTGCCTCTCTAGAAGCAGCAAGAGGAAGGACAAATGTAAACAAATGTTGTTCCTAGAGATCTAATGGACCTACAAGGTGAATACCTTAACCATGACAATCGAGAACCCTTTATAGATTTTGTAGACTAGAAGAGAACTTAATGAGAAGCAATGGGAAATGATTTCAATTTTTTTCCACGGAACTCAACAGCATTGTTCTCATGTTCGTCATCGGATGTTTTTTCAGTTCATTCAGTACATGGGAAGGCTTAAGATTAGTAATATGGAAAGATTCTTACAAATGATATTTGAAATGACTTGGGGAAGAAATAAAAACCTACTTCAACCTTTCCATTATACCATTTCAGGTAGACTACGTTCCTTAAGAGACAAAATAATAACTTTTTTCTTTTAAGATTCTCAGTACTTAAAATATTCAAAATAAATTCTGTGATTGTATCGATCTGATAGTTCCCTCTAATACTGTAGACTGTAACATCTCCACACCTATGCAGCCCAGGAGATTCAAAAGTTCAAAATGAGAGGGTTCCTCCAACATGTTGGAAGCCTCAGAGGGCCCCCTCCTATCCCATAGAGCCTGCCTTGTTGGAGACTAGAGACCTGGCTTATCTATAAACTCAAGATTGAGACTACAGGTCAATTTACCTGAGGACACTTGAGGTACAAAATTGAAATTAGGTTACCATCAAAGTATCAATATTATCTGGTTAGTGACTGAGTTGATTTATGACAATCCAGAAGTAATTGGTGGGAGCGGGAGGGAGAATCCATATTTACATAGACAATATTCATGGATGGACTGCATCTAATTGTGTGCTTTGTACATAACCACAACATATGATGTTATGTATTGCTTGTGACCTACTTCTTTTGTTTACAGCATACTTTTTTCTATGTGCTGTGGATTCTGTATTACCCAGGAATGATGTATTTGGTCTATAGCAGAAGTTGGTAAACTACAGAGAGGGTCAAATCTAGCTGCAACCTATTTTTGTATGGACCATGAGCAAAGAATTTTTTTTTAACATTTTAAAGTGCAATAAAACTTTATTTAAAAGTATAAAGGCTATTCTTAGATTAGAACCATACAAAAACAGGTGTGACTAATGGCTGGCCAGATTCGGCACCTGGGTTATAATTTGCAGGACACTGGTATATAACATAGAACTTTGTTATAGGTGCTATGTGTTATGTATTGCATATGAGCTTTGTATTAGGTCCACAGTCTTTAGTCTTGCTTGGGTGATTCATGTCATGTGTCTGCATTGTACCTATGTATGTTGTCTGCTGTATAAGACTTTTATGTAGATGCTATGAACTATGTAACTACATGTGTATTTTATAAAATATATTATATTCCAGTTGACGAATCTTTATAATCTGTTGTGTTTGTCCTTTTTTCTTGAAGAGGACCAACAATATCAGAAGGGTGATATCTTGACTTGCATATGAATTGGATTTAAATGAGACAGAATTGCACAAAGTTGTCAGCCTCACTCTTTCCTCCAGAGTCATCAAAGTCAAGGCAAGACAAAAGTCAAGAACAATTGGCATGGCCTGGGATGCAATGAATGACCTTGGCCTTTCTAAATTAAGGTCTTTTTTGAGGAAATGCCCATTCAGTGACTAAGGGCTAGGTAAGAATTGAGACAAAAGATGGCCCAATTTTCCATTACAAAAAATCTGGGAGGGGAAGACCCTCAAAGTTTCTGGTCAGAATAAAAAATAGTCACTATTTACACTCATTCTAAGCTATCAAAGTATAAACAACCAGTCATAAAGGCTTGGGCTGTTTATTGGCTATTCAATGAAAGCCATAGTGATTTGGGATATATGTTTATAGATATATAGCTACATACCCAGTGTAAATCCCAGAGACTGCAAAATTTTTAACAGGGTAGGGGAGATTGTGGAGGTGTAGCTCCGTGAATAGATTGTGTGCTTCTATAATACTTGGGACTAAGGCAGAGCCTTCTTCTCTGATCTCCATTTTCTAGAAGGCTGGACATGAGAGCATAATATAGCAATGTCATCCAACACAGACTCTAATATGTGAGAATGCTTCCATTCTAAGCAATTTAAATTACATTATGAGAGCTTTACTGAGGTGTTGAAATGTGTGGTAATAATGTAGAAGTAGAAGCATGATTAGAAAGAGAGATGAAATGAAATGATAGCCATATCTAGATGAGACTGAAGGCATAGATATGGGCTGTGAAGGTCAGGCTGACATGGCAGAGATTGTGAAGATGGCCACCATGGAAGGAAGAAGGTTCAGGCAGCATGAACAGGGTGTAAGCATAATGAATCTCTAGTTCCTGAGAGGTCAACACTTGTGAGCTGCTGCACCAAGAATGGAAAGGAAGTGACTAAGCAAAGACAGTTACAATGTTAATCCAGAGCATCATGCCATATGTCACTTGTGTCCCTTTCTTGCTGAGTCAGAAAAACAGAAGGATGGAGGAATGATTATTAGTTGAGTCAATTCCATGTTATTTATCATGCATCTGTTGTAATTAAATGCCTTTTGCTTTGATTGCATGAATCACCCAACATGACTTGGCACAGAATCGTTGGTAGGGGCTTAGGGTGATGAACTGGGCTACAAGTGAATTAATGAATATCCCTCCGGTCAAGGGGCATAGTTAAGATCTCAAAGGATTCTAAATCTGTTACAATGAATGAAGGCTGGGGAAAAATATTGTTTTGTTAGTTCTTTTTACCAACTACAGTCACTTTGAGGTATCTGAGCCACCAAAAAACAAGTTGTCAACCAATAAACACTTGGATGATTTTCCCCAGAGATTCTATAGGAGTAGAGAGTATGAACCATGTTCATCATGTGATGAGTACTTCACAGAGGAATGAATAAACGTGGAAAGATGCATGGGAACCAGGGGCACAGACAGAAAATTATCTAGGTTGAATAAATACAGTTATCCCTTTCACGTTGCAACTTTCCCTATCATGGTTTCAATAGGAGGTTGGCATAGGAAATTAAATGGGAATTTTAGGGGAGTTTTGAGGAAACCACAGACAACACACGAAAGCCAACAAACAACATAGAAAAAGTTTAGAAACTCAGAAATGCACAAAATGTATGCATAGTATTGTATAATATCAACACATTTTATCTTTTAATGCCATAATAGCTCTGACTTCTCTGGTATGATGGGAGGATCAAAAAATTTTATGTGGATTTTCTAGATAACAAGGATGCTGTGACGCTAACCCCCACGATGTGGAAGGGATAGCTATATTTCATTTGCTTTGGGACAATGTTGGGGGTCAGGGGAAAAGGGATGATGGTTCTATACAGAATTGGATAATGTATCTGGCAGTGAAGTATTTCCATAGATCTTCTTTGTAGCTACTTCCTTAATCAATGTAGATGGCAACTCATCCATGCCTTCTTTTCCTGTGCAACAATGTTAAGGATTACATAATAACTAGTATTTACATAGTACTTTGAGGTCATAAAATCATAGGTTTTAGAGTAGGAATGGACCTTAGTGGTTATCTACTCCAACCCCTTCATTTTACTGAGTCTCAGAGACATTAACTGACTTACTTAAGGTCACACAGGTAGTAAGTAGGAGGACCAGTAGTCAAATCCAAACCCTCCAGGCAACAAATCAAGTACTTTTCCCACTATACTATCATGGGAAGAATAGAAGAATTTTTTTTTTAAAGAATGGGAACTAAAGTTTGAGAGAAAATGCTTTGAAAGAAAATTAGCAGGAGATCGAAGGATATCTAAGGCAAAATTGGAATCATCTGAGTGGTCTCTCACAGTATTTCATATCTAATAATCTGATACTCTCTACTCTTTTATTAATGGTCATCAGAAGCAAATGCATCCTCCCTTGACTTAAACTGTACCTATAAATACCAAAAAATCAATTTTTTTTTAGTTTTCACACTATCTTTGGGGATAAGACTTTCAAGCTATCGATCTGTACCTACAGCCAACACAAAGTTGTGTGCCAGCACACAGATATGTGGAATAAGCTGTGGTATAGGGGTTTGATTTTTTGGGGCGGGGCATATAGGTATATAATAAACATGTTGCAGCAGTGGAGGAAAAAAAGATCTGGAGGACCTCACCATCTATAAAGAATCTCTCTTCAACTTCAGCTCTATGCTGGATCTCCCTCATGACAGGGTGGATAACTTGGCAAGAAGAAGTCTCACTGTTTTATGATTTACCTGATGGCACTGATCAGAAAGTCATAAAACAAGATTATCACTGTTATTTCATGGTATCTTACACAATTCTAATATATTCCTAAAGATTCATTGCTGAGCCTTCTGGACAAGTTCCATTGCCATTCAAAAGAATTATCCTAACTATTCACAAAGGAAAAACCAAGAATTGATAAATAGAACTATGTATAGAATGATTTTACATTCACACACACACACACACACACACACACACACACACCTCTTTATGTCTAATGGTGGCCATCTCTGGAGGGAGGAGGAGGAAAAAAAATAAATTTACATGATAACTTTATTATATATTTAAAAGGAATAATAAGTTGTACATGATATATTTACAGTTTCATATGCAATCATCTTTTTTATTATATTATGTTATGGAAATGCTTGTTTTATTCCACAATTTAGATTTTTTTTTTTAAAGAAAAACCATGTAGATAAAGAATGCCTGTTATCCAGTTATGACATTTCTTCATTTCTCATCAGGCTGTATTTCAGACTTTTCAGACTGCCCCAGAAACCACTTCATCCTGAAATCACTTCAGAATTGGAGTTCATACCTTGCAAGGAACCTGAGCCCCTTGTAGTCTCTCTAGCCCACTTCATCTGGTTGGATGGCTAAACCCAGAACCCCTATTTGAGGAGGCAACTTCAGATCAACATTCTCTTGATTTCTCACCAGGTTCCAATCTTGACTCCTTATCATGTCCCCACTAGATACACCCACCCTATTTCAGCTTCCTTTTATGTGTTGCCTTCCTTCATTATTATGTAAGCTTCTTGAGGGCAAGACATATCTTTCATTTTTCTTCCATTTTTATTCCTAGTGCTTAGCCCAGTGCCTGGCACATAGTAAGCACTTAATAAATGCTTGTTGACCACTGATGAACACACGATCCAACTCATTGATCAGTATATATACCTGGGACAAGCACCCAAAATTCCAGAATCTAATTGTTGGACCCAGAATTTAAAAGGAAGATAGTAGACTTGATTTCCTATGTGAAATTACAGAGCTCCATTAATTATCCAAGCTTCTACTTTAAATAAAGATCATTGTTGTTGTATGTGTACAAGTCTACACAAAAATCTCCTAAGATGAAACAACATTTAGAGGATAATAAAGAGGCACCTGGCAAAGTACAAAACATTATAAATAAGGCTGGAACCAAAGAAATGTATGATTGAAAAAGAGAGTTGTTTTCTGGTGCAAGTAAAGGATAGCCATTGGAGAGCCTATGGATACCATTGGTGTCCTTGCAATGTCAAAAGAAAGTAAAAAAGTTCCTCCTCCCCCAGCATAAGTAGATGCCCTTCGGTAAACTGAAGAGAGGACATGGACAAGAATTTCTTACACATGGCAAACCTAAGTGACATTGAGATCTGTATCACTGGAAGGAACCTCCTTCCATTTCGTAGCAATGAATTCACAAATCTATTTGAGTATGTCTCCAAATTCATCCCTTTGCCTATGTGCTCTTAAATTACCATTCATGACAATGTAATGGTAATGGTAATTTGAAAATCTTCTCTGCCCCTTAATAGGCCTAAGGGAATTTGAAGATCTTTCCTGTCCCTTAATAGACCAAATGTAATTACATGGAGCCTGTAGTGGGAGGAGTTTGCTGAATGAGTGGATCAGAGCCCAGAGGAAGCTGGGAGTCAGAAAAGTTAGAGTGGAGGGAGGAGAAAGGATGCAGGCAAGGAGACAGCTAGGCTTGTGAGTGTTTTGGGGAAGGCTTTGGGATGGTGTTGCTCTCTGCAGTGTTATTGTGTATAGATGTCTGTTGCTATGATGAATTTGGTTTTCTGGTATTGGGATTTGGCTTTCTGATGTAAGTGTTTTGCTTCTGTCTTCTATATGGAGAATCTGTTATATTTTGCAATTCAGAACTATGCTGGCATATTCATTGTTGCTGTTGGTGCTATGAATATTGCCTTGGTGATACAGACAACTATTCTCTACCCCCATCTTCCAAGGAATTCTTGAAGCAGAGGATAAGAAACAAAAGTAGTGGTGTTAAAGAGAAAGAGAAGATAAAGATTAGGAGGATAGTGTATGTACTACAATACTTACATGAACCTGTGATATAATTTAGGTATTTACTCTCTCTAACAGGGCAGATCTCAGGCTACCCACACCTTTCCATCCTGTCCGACTTTTGTTCATGTCTTCTCATCAGTCCTCCATCAAGGATCCATCAAACATCCTGAAGATCTTTATCTAAGTCTTTTACTATTCCATGGGCACCAGTGCATGGTGGTGTTGATTTGTTATGCTTCATTCTTGCTATGTGAGCAACCCATCTTTTCTAATCATGCATTTCTAAAATAATAATTTTTGTGCTATTTCTTGTATGCAAATTATCTGTAGTACTGCATCTATTTATGCCCAACCTCTGTCTCTCTGCTGCCCCTTGAGTTGCTTTTAATTTAGATTTCTTGGAGGCTGTGATGTTCCATAATTTGAGATGTATAACATTACAGTGTGCTGGCAAGGGGAGGGGAGGGGATGCATGATTTATTCTAGATCTGAAATTTCATCAGTGTAGAAACTCCTGGAAAGGAAAATACCTCTACAAGTAGCTACTCTACAGCTCTTACCATTAGAAAGCTGCCTGGGTCATTGAGCTGTTAAATGATTTCCATTGGGTTTTACAGCCAGAATGTAGGGACAGGACTTGAACCCAAGAAGTCCTAACTCTGATACTACTTACCTCTAGTGTGACTTTACCTTTTCAGGTCTGCTTGTTTACTTTTAGTGTCTGCCTTCACCTAGTTCTCACCTATTGCTCCAAGAAGCTGTGGTGTGTGCAGCAGCCACACCCTGGTAAGACCATCTCAGGAGACAGGCTAACCCAGCTAACCCAGACTGAAAGCAACCAACAGGCCTCAAACCTGTCAGTGAGTTAGGGGAATGTCTACCCCAAGCATGTGAATACTTCCCCAGCAAAATGGGTGGACAAGAATAATTTATTCCAATAACCATGAAGGTGGCTGACAGCTGAAGCAGGCACTGTGGAGTGCTTGGTCATTCATCAAAGACATCAAGGTCATATACTGCATCCCAGGCCATCACCATCCATCCTAACTTTTGTCTAGCCACTGGACTTCAGTGACTCTGGAAGAGAGAGTGAGGCTGATGACTTTATGCAATTCTTCCTCACTTAAATCCAATTCATGCATAAATCAAGACATTGCCTTGTGATGTCATTGGTCCTCTTCCAAAATGAAGAATGAACAACAACAACAAACCCTAAGATCCATGAAATTGCTGCTGTTCACCATAGGGAATCAAGCCTGTTCTTCTTTTACTCAATTCTGGACCCAACCATTGTCCATCTGCAGTGCCTGTCCACAATACACATACCAATGAGCTAACTCAATGGTCTGTCTATCCACCTGTATATCTTAGTCTAGAAAATAGGCATTCTTCATTCAATTAATATAATTTTTTCTTTCTATGTAGATATTTAGGCTGAACTCTGTTGAGAGGTTATAGATCTAATTAAGAACTTTGGGCAGTGTTCTTAGACTTGATGCAGTCAGCACAATGTCATTCGGAGCCAGGAGCACACAGAAGACCTCACTATACATACAGAATCCCTCTTCCAGGATGTGGTTGAATAATTAAAGGTAGATTGTAGAAAAAACAACTTAAATCAATCACAACAAAACCAACTGAAGGAAGGATGGAACAAATGAGCATATCCATTCAAAATGTTTCCTGAATAGTCATCTACCTAGTGAAACTTTTGGTGCAGGTATATCTAGCTAGAGAATTTATTAAGTCCTTAGTTTGTGTGCTATATGTGAGGCATACATATACAAGCAACCCTAACACTTCTTAACCTCAAAGAGCTTACATTCTAATAGAAGACATCAACACAGAGAGAGAGAGCTAGAAAGTGGGAGAGAGGAAGGGTAACATCCACCACCATAACAACAATGATAAGCCTACAGTATACCAGGCACTGTGCTTAGTACTTTATAACTATTATCTCATTTGATACTCACAACAACTCTGGGAGGTGGGCTTTATTATTATCCCCATATCATAGATGTGGAAATTGAGGAAAGAAAAAAAAAGTTAGGTAACTTTCCCAAGGTACATAGCTAATAAATGTCTGAGGTTAGATTTGAACTCAAGTCTTCCTGACTCCAGGTTCAGCGTTCTATCCAATGGGCCACCTACCTGCTCCACTCAGGGGCTCACTTGGGGAAGGGAATGAAATGAAACATTTCTGTTGCCATTTCTGAAATAATGTTCTGGGCAGACAACCAGAGCAGGACTTCTGGGCAGAGGTAAAGAGGCTAGCCAGAAGAATGAAGAAAGAAGCCTGGAGAGTAGAGTCTTGTACAGAGTGCAATAGTTAAAAGATCTGTGAATTCTTTGGTGTGGGCACTTCCTCTATAAAACCCTTCTACGCCTTAGCAAATGTTTCATTCATCTCTGTGCCTAAAAGGCTTGTTACAGGTGGCTGACCTTTGGTGAGCCTCTTCTCTGAATTGGAACTAGGTGGTACCCGAGGAGATACCTCCAGATCTTCACTTGTCCAGAACTCAAAGACTTTTCAACTTCCTGAGCCAAGATACAATGAAATATTAGAGCAGTTCTGTAATAGCAAACACAACGTACATGGCAAGATAAACGCTGGCCCTTACTCTCTTAAAGCTCATAATTAGAATTTATCTTCCCTTGGTCCAGACCTGTGATTTCATCAGTAAAAAGAACTCCTGGCATTGATGTCAGTCTGGCAGCAGAGATAACAGATAACACCTTGCTGACTTCCCTCCCTTCCTAGTATGGATGCTGATTAACCACAAAATCACTCGTTTAGACAAACATTTTCTGTTAACTGGTTGTTATCTCTGTTGCCAGATCTGTGCTTTGGGATGTTTGAGCTTTGTAATTGGTTAAAGAGCAAAGAAGGAAGAAAAAGACATTGGGGTGGGTAGAAGTCTGACTCACCCCATGGCTAGCTTTGCAGATTTACTGGACTTTTTCTCATAGAGCTAGGGTCGTGCTCTCATGGCCTTGGCTGGACTCTGGGTACATTAATCTGTTCCCAGAGCCCAGGGGCTCACCCCTCTGCAGAGGTGGCTATTAGCTCACAAGGAACTTTATGGCAAAATATAGAACAAAGGCTCCCTACTGTTTGTTCATGTCCTGAATCTCTCACAACCCTCTTGTACCCACCTCCCATCTCTATACTCTAGTCTAGAACATGCTATGGTATAGTCAATGGGTTACACTCACTCCAGGTTTCTTGTTGAATACCTCACACATCAAGGTGTCTTACATATATGAGATGGATCAGTAGGCAGTCCTTGGGGACTAGAAAAGACACTACAACTTGCGATTTGAATCAAGGTCATTCTTATTCTAATGCTGACTCCTGAGAGATTTGGTCAGGCCACCTCTCCAATTAGACCCTACTGCAGAAGAAATGCCAGACAAACAAACATTAAGCACACAAATATTAAGATGCCTAACAAATACTCAAGAGCACAAAAAGTGCCTTTAGTTAGGGGAAGTCCTTAACCAAAAGCCAGCCATCAAATGAAGTCTCTCATTATATTGTACATAATGACTCAATGACTTGACTTTATGGAGGTTAAGATCACTTTCTTTCTTTTTAAATAAGATTTTACCCATTATTTTGAAAGGCATAAAACCCTGGCAGTTAGTTACATAGTATGGTCACCTTTCCAGCACTTTAAAAGCCCAGTTAATGTTAATGCTTAAATGTTGGCTGTCATGACCAGTGTAGTAATATATTAATGACCATACATAGTTTGAATTATGAGAAAGCTGTGGCAAGGGAAAGCAGTTAATTCAAATGTAAAAGTGAAGTGAGGGCTTTAAGTTGGAAAACTAGGTTTCTTTTGTTTTGAACATAAAATATTGTTTGTGAGATATAGTTTGTACTTACCTGAGCTGCTTCTGGATTTCCATTATTTTAAAAAATTGCAAAACAGGAGGTAAAAAAGCTTTCTGTCACCCAAAGATGGTGTGTGCTTTGTGAAGGACCCTGAGAAAAGCCTGAAGTTTCTCTGTTAAAATCCAACTGTCCATTTTTATAGATAGCTTAGTGCTACTGGTGCTTGAGAGACTGATTACAGGGCAAGCCTGAGGTTGCCTTTAACACATAAATATGTGTTTTGAATGGCTGAACAGGCATTTGGAAAAAAAAAAGAGTGGAAGGAGGAAGAATAACAAGAAGGAATTGCAATTGGCCTAGGTAGATTGGTGAAATTTCAAGTAAAAGGGGCTCATAAGTAATTAAAACTGAGGTCGAAAGGAAAAATAAGATATAAAGCAGAGAGAGATCTGGGAGATCTGATCCAAAGTTCAAAGCCTAGACTCAGGGGAGCACTAGAGAAGGTCTGCCAGAGACTGGAGGAAGGAGAAAGGGAGAAACAAGAATTACCAGGATAGAAGTCAGAAGGGGGCTACCTGATGGTGAAAAAAAGGAAAGAAAGAAATCTTAATTTCCCCAGTAGCAGAGAAACCTAGAAGGAAAGCTAAAAGTAGTTCCTGGAACTAGAAACTAAAGGTTGAGTATTAAAGTGAAGAGAAAAGGGGATGGAGAAAGAAAGAGAGAGAAAGAAGGAAGGAAGGAAAATCTAGAAAGGAAGTATCTAGAAGGGATTGTGCAAAAACGAATAATGTGAATTTTATCTGTGGAATATGCATCCCAGAAGTTTATTTTCCTAATCAGTCATCAAGCCTCATTGGGTCATAGATCTAAACCTGTAAGGGACCTTAGAGGCCATCTAATCCAACCCTCTCATTTTAGAGAAGAGGAAACTGAGATCTGAGGGGGCTAAGTGATTTCTTCAAGGTCATACTTGTCCTGAAAATGGGTATTTTTTTTAAGGAAAATGTATTTGTATTTCTTGCAATTGAACTAGACAATGAAGAGTACAGTAGATTCTAATGCAGTCTACATGGATCCAGAAACCATTGAATGTCAGAATCCAAAAACTAATGATCTTGATTGGGTTCATATCATTTTGGGGAGAAATGTCCAGTTAAGTATCCCACGCATCTGTGCTCAGCCCTGTGAGGGGCTAACTGTGCTCAGTTTAGCATTTTTTATCAGTGACCCAGGTAAAGGCATAGATATTAATACTTATTTGACTTGTAGATGATATAAAGCTGGGGAGGGATAAGGAAACAGCAAGACCATCATGATTCTAAAAGATCTTACCATGATAAAATATTAGGGGTGGATCTAATAGGATAAAAGTAAGTAGGAATAAATGAAAAGTCTTACACTTGAGGTTTTAAAAAATCAATTCTACAAGAGGAGAAGCATAATGAATTCATGTGAATAAGAACAGGAGGTTTTTTGTGGACCTCCAGTGTAAAATTAGTCATGAGAGTGAAATGATAGCCTAAAAAGATAATTGAATCTTAATTTTTTCCTTTTTTATTACAGACTTGACTAACCACTTTTCTTTATTCAAAGAAAAAAAAATAGGATTGTATATGACAGTATTTAACTTGTTCAAATACCACCCTGCTTGTTTGTGTCCCTTTCTAAATATCCTAATACTTCCTTTTGTATATTTTAAGTAAGAATGTTTGATTGATGCTTTTTTCTTTTTGTTTTTCTTTTTTCACTCCTGCTATTGCTCATAACTCCCTTGCATCCAACGTTCTCCCTTGCAGAAAAAAATAAAGAGTAGACAAGCTAAAGGAATGCACATTCTGCCCTCTAGTCCAGTGGTAGGGAACCTGTGGCAGGTTCCCCGCCCCTGCAGTCTATCACTTTTCGAAGAAGTAGAGGAAGAAGAAGAAGAAGAAGAAGAAGAAGAAGAAGAAGAAGAAGAAGAAAAAGCAGAAGAAGAAGAAGAAGAAGAAGAAGAAGGAGAAGAAGAAGAAGAAGAAGAAGAAGAAGAAGAAGAAGAAGAAGAAGCAGAAGAAGAAGCAGAAGAAGAAGAAGGAGAAGGAGAAGAAGAAGAAGTAGAAGAAGAAGAAGAAGGAGAAGAAGGAGAAGCAGCAGCAGCAGCAGCAGCAGCAGAAGAAGAAGAAGCAGAAGAAGAAGAGGCGGAGGAGGAGGAGGAGGAAGATGATGAAGAGGAAGAGGATGAGATTTACGTAGTAATCACTATATGCCAGACACTGTGCTAAGCACTAGACAATTATTATCTTATCTCATTTGATTCTTGCAATAATCCTGGCAGATAGGTGCTGCTATTATCTTCATTTTAGAGTTAAGGAAACTGAGGCAAACAGAGGTTAAGGGTCTTGCCTAGGGTCATATAACAATTAAGTGTCTGAGTCCAGATTTGAACTCAGATTGTCCTAACTCAAGGCCCAGTGCTCTATCCACTGCACCACCACTGTCCCTTTGTTTATTATTATTGACTTGGGAAGAATTTGGCTAAACATCAATTTAAAATTTGTATAGTTTTTTTTTTTCTGGTTTTGGTGTCACAAATTGGAATATATCTGTAAAGCCTTTGGCACAGTGCCTTACACCTAGTAGGTACTATATAAATACTTATTTCCTTCCCTCTTCTCTTTATTACTTATCATACCTTATACCTTATACCTGTTGACGAGGATTCCCAAAGCTACATAGTCTGCGTGGCAATGTGGTATAGAAGAGTGAATGTTCAACTTGGAGTAAGGAGATCTAGCTTCAAATCATGCCTGTTAGTTGTGGAGAAAGGTCACAGTGATGAAGTTCTGTTTTTGTACCTTTCTCATAAATGTAGCACCTGGAGCAGCCCAGGTTCTCCAATTCAGTCTCCCAATTTGTAAAATGGGGCTAATGATACTTATACTGCTCACTTCATTAGGTTGTTATGGGAAAGTGCTGCCTAAAAAGGGAAATTCTTCTGTAGGGGAGATTCTGAGCTTGTTGCAGGTCATATATACATAATAAAGGCAGGAATTTAAACCAAATGTGATTGAGGAGGAAGGTGTCTTCCAGTTGTCCCATATGTAGGTTTTCTTCCTTTGTACCTTTGTACCCCTTGAAATTCATTTGCATAGAAGATAGAGAATAATCTAAGGGGTTCAGAAAAGCAGGAGATCTCAGCCCCAGATTGCCATTAGTAGTTTGTTGAAGAAGTATGTAAAATGTTTTTTTATTGCCATTTTACATTAAGTGGAAGGGTCAAGGACTTTCTAATCCTAAGTAAGTCATATAGAGATTCTGCCCTTCGTGAGGAGAAAGTTAAGATTTTTAAAAAAATAGACAATTCCTACAATTGCTACTAAACTATTTGTCTGATAGTAAGTTTCAAAAGAGTTTGGCCCCTAGAGTCAAGATTCTCCTTTTGGAGAGAAAAGGCCTATTATGGCAAAGTCTGTGAGAACCCAACCTCTTAAGGGAAGTAAAGCAATAAAAGGCAAATGGTAGGATCCTCTTTCCTTCTTCTAAGTAAGAAATAGTGCTTCATTTGAAGTGGTTGAAGCCAGAATCCAGGTTGTGTGATTGATCCCTGAATCCAGAAGCACAAAGGAGTTCTATAATCATGTATCTGCTAGAAATCATGATTTTCAGTGACGGAGAATTAATAGAACACCATTGAGTATGAGATCAGTAGAAACATGCACCAGTGTCTACACACCAGGTCAGAACAACAGGTAGCATGCCCAGCTGGAGCAGTTCAGCAACATTAGCAGCCCTACAAGATCAGAGGTAAAAGTTGTACCTTCATGCCTATGCCCTTATAGCATGTGTTCCATACATGTGTGTCCCTCCATGTGTGATTCCTATGTGAGTTCATTCTTCCTACTGATAATGTATAGAGTTATGAGAAGATTTGCTCCATGTTTATGAAAGATAAGATTTTTGAACTGCTTTTCTTACTTGCTGTTTCATTAGATGCCTTTGCTTTGAACTAATTATGTCCCCTGACAGACTAATAAAAGTAAATACAGCAGTAGGGGTTCATGAGCAATGTGTTTTGTTGTTTTTTTTTTTTAGTAAATGAAGATTCATAGAGTACTTGGAACCTGTGGCAGATTATCTGTGAGCTCCATATGTGAAAGGGGATGGTGGTGCCCTAGGTATGGTATTTATCACAAAGGCATAAAAGAGGACTTCATCTTTGAAAGCTAAAACCATCCCTATCCAAAATTAGAAATTCCAAATCAAATGAAAGAATTTGTTTTTCCCATACTTAAAAGGAGGATATGACCCACATTTTGCTTTTCTTGTGAATTTTCCTCAACTTGTGAATGACAGCATTCATGCTAGAAATTGAATTTGAGTATCTAATGCATCATATGGTCTTAGTTAGGAAACGAGTTCTATTTTTAGGACATTTCTCCTCCATTTCCAAACATAGTAAATAAATTCCTGTGATTTCTCTGTGTGTGTTGGAACTAGAAAGAAAGCTTCTTTAAAAAAAACAAAATAAAACAGAGATTGATTTATGTTTTGTGAGAGCTTTTTCATTGTTCTGTTGTTCTGTGAAGGTTTAGATAAAAACATTAGTTGAACTAAACAAAAGTGACTTGAGCTTATGTATAAAACAAGAAATAATATTGCACATTATGCTTTTTTCTTCCAAAGGAGAAACTTGGTGGTATTGAAATATGTTTAATTTTTCTACCATGTAGTAAATAACCTTGGCTACCACCACAGAAGTACTTGACTAACGTTTCAGTAAGGGCTCCCAGAGGGACAAATGTACGTTTGGCTGTATAAGTGATGCCAAGGCAAATGTTTGGGATTTCTTAAAAATGGCATGATCTTCTGAAATAAAGACAAGGAAGGAATTTATCTGCATGAGGAAAGAAAAAATATCTTCAGAGACAGACTAATTAATCTAATGAGGATGGATTTCGACTAGCTTTCTAGGGATCAAAGCCCCCAAATTAAGCAAAATACCATTAATCTAAAGAAGAGATCTGCACTTCAGAAAAAGCTATGGAAAGTCAGAGAAGGCTCAAATAGGATTGGAAAAACTAAAGAGAAGTCAAAAGGAAGAAACAATGACTTCTTGAAATCCTTGTATACAACTGTGCAGAGAAAAAATATAGAGGAACCTTGAGTTCTTCATTCAACATCATAATTTTGACTTGATTGTAATTACAAAATGACACATTACCACACAAAGTGCAGAGATGTAAGGATATTCAGAAGAGCAAGGAATAGAGGGGAGGAAGGGATAAAAAGATGGCATTGCCTTGTTCCCCTATCAAATGAACAAAGCTGTAGTATGTATAGTAGCAAGACCACTGAGCCCTTTAAACACTGTGCTCATTGCTGTGATGGCTAAATAACTTCGCTGCTCTAGGACAGAAAGAATCAATTTCCCAAAACAGCACATTTTAGTTCAGTTTCATTAGAGACTGAATCTAAGTCAATCAGAGTTCACTATAGAAAAGATTGAGTGACACTGAAGTCAACATTTTTATCTATTGATTATGATTTATAACAATTAATTAAATTTTCAGTTGTAACAGGAGAACTGAATGAAACAGTCTTGTTCTACAACATGATTATAGAATTGATTTTTTTCCCCAGCATTTTAAAGTGATCTGTATTTACACAGCATAGGAGCTGCTGTAAAGAGCCTTAGAATTTCAAACCAGAACACCTCCTGTTCATGTGCTGTTTTGCAATAAAGGAAAACTATAGTGTTTCAACTGAAAATTGGCCTGAGAAAGTAGAATCAGTATTATTAGAGTACTTCCTTACTTGCCAGCTGATCATTGTGTTCAAGTTACATCTCCCCAAAGTACCTAAAGCGTAAATTGGATCTAGAGTTTGAAGAAACTTCAAAGATCTCTCATTTTCATATGAGAAATCTGAAGTCCATAGAGAAGAAAGGACGTGCCCAAGGTCAAACAGCAAGTAGCAGATTCAGATTCATAATAAATGTGAGAATTTAGTGTCAGTAAATGATAGAGTCAGTCAATAGAGTCACATTGTTTTTAAATGATTTCTCCTTAACCTGTTTTATAGGCCACGTATTGAGTGACCTATAATTTTTCAGTCTTCTAATTTTGTTCAACTGTTTCTTATTGCCTCCTTAAATCATTGAAATCTGTCTGCTCCATTCTATTTTTTTTTTTTTTTTTAGGGAATCTGCTACTTTGGTCAGGCTATCCACCACCAGTTAGTTATACCCCAAACTGTATTACACTCAAGATCCTGTCTCCTGAAACTTTTTTCTTTAAACAGAATCAACTGTCCTTCTACCTCTTCAGTTTTTTCACTCTTCCTGAAACCATTCTTCTTTTTCATTGTAATTTTCATTTAATACTTTCTTTCTTCTCCTAGCTCATTTCTATTTTGGCCTAACTTTACACACCTTAATACGTTTTATACATATATATATATGGCTGACCAGTTCAAAAAGGCTTTGTTCTCTTACCTTTGAACTCCTTATTTACCAAGGGATTATTTATTATTAATATATTATATTATTTTATTTTCTTTGTTTCCTTGTCTTAACAAATAAAACTCTATTATATTTATTGCCTTTGTTAACCTGAGTTCTTGCAAGGACTCTGAGGACCTTTTTAAAGATATGAGTCAGATTTTGATGTCTTCAAGGGTAGGTTCATAATGGGGTATGAGCCATAGAAATTCTTACTAGAAAAAGTTCCTTTCAAAACATACAAATAAACCTAGTCTGTCAGAGATCAGGGACTGATGTACAAATTACATTATCTAACCTCATCTAGATCATCATTACTACATGATAATCTTTTTAATTATCTCAGATTGATTACCACACTCCCCACAGCGGCAGTTACAAAACTACTCCTTCAACCTCCAACTCAGGCCTAATTTCTTCCCTTTCAAAAGTTGACCTTGTTTTCTACTTTACTGAAAAGGTTGAAATCAGTATTCATCTTCCCCTCCCTCTATCTTCCCTTCTACTCACCTCATTGTTACAATCTTGGGTGATGAGTTGAAAGTCTTTTCTTTCTTTTTTTTTAAATTTTTTTTTCAAATGAAGATTTGCCTTCTATACCTCCCACCTTGGCCTTCCTTTGAGAAAGTAAGTATAATAGAATCCTGTTACAAACATGGATAGTTAAGTAAAACAAATTCTTGCATTGGTCATGTAAAAAAAATGTCTCAATCTATACTCGGACCATCAGCTCTCTCACTATGTGGAGGTGGGTAGGATGTTTCATTATGAGTCCTCTGAAATTGTGATTGATCATTGTGTTGATTAGAGTTCCTATACATTTTAAGGTTTGTTTAAGATTTAAGGATTGTTTTTACAATATTTTTGTTTTAAATAAAATGTTCTCATGGCTCCGTTTATCTTATACATTTGCTTAGACTTCTGATGTATCTATTTTATTCCATTGATCCAGATATCTTTTGGCCTAGTACCAGGTAGCTTTGATGAAAACCACTTTGTAATATGTTTTAAAATAGGGAATACAAAATCTGTGTGACCTTGAGAAAGACAAACCTCTCTGGTTTCATTTTCTTTATCTGTAAAATGAAGAGGGTGGGCTAGATGACTTCTGAGGCTCTTTCCAGCTCTAAATGGGTGATTCTATCATTCCTTACCTAGAACACATGCTCTCCTAATCTGTTTTTCATAATCTTTATCTTTATTATGTATAACTATATTTATCCCACCTCCTTTGTGATATCTTTTATCTGATGCCCCCAGTAAAAGTATTCCATTTCTCCTTAATTTCCTTAGAGCACTAAATCTGAATTTCCCTCTGCCCCTATTTCTTGCTCCCTTGCACTATACTTACTTGTATAACTGTCTACCCTACTTCTCCACTTGTTGGCCAAGAAGCTCCTTCAAAGTAGAGATTATATAATTTTAAATCTTTGCATCCCTAGTACCCAGTATAGGGAATTCTAAAAGTCTTAGTGCAGTTTTAAGCTTTAATAACATCAGAAATATAGAAGTTACAAACTTACTCAAAAAGTAATTTGAACATTTAATTACTCAAATTTATTTTTCATCTATTTTTGTGAATTTTCAGAAATAAAATTTTAAGTTTAACAAGATAGAGTACCCCATTACTATGCATTGCACGTGACAGTTTTTGAATGACCCTAAGACAGTTGATCTACATAGGTGATCTCATTACTTGACCACTTCTGGCCATCTTTTCTGTCTTCCTTAGACTTTTTTTTCTGGGGTCACATCAAAACTGTTGTGTATGCATCAAAACTTTGTTCATTGAATGATTTTTAAAAAAAAATTTTTTATTTACTTATTTACTTTTAATTTACAAGATTCAGTTCCACAATCACTTGAGTTTCAGATTTTCTCCCATCCCTCCCCCCCGCCATGGTGGCATGCAATCATGTATAGGATCTGCAAATACTTTCACACTGTA
>CM053580.1:140244058-140263640 GCA_028627135.1 Pseudochirops cupreus | reverse complement strand
TGGTCATCATATGTACGACGTGTCTGTGATTGTGTACAGGTTTTGCCTGGTTCTGCTCTTCTTACTTAGCATCAGTCCGTATAAGCCTCTCCAGGTAATTATGAAGTCCATCTCCTTCCCATTTCATTGAATGATTTTTAAGGCTAAGATTACAGATACAATCCTTTCAGTCACTGAGAAACAGTGAAAAGTTTTTCCAAAGTTTGAAAATCATAGAGATGTAGAACACAAGACAGAGGTTATTTAGAATTATAATGATTAGTTTTTCAAATGTTGATTCTTCAAGTTTGTAGAATTTGTACTTCTAAAGTTAATGAAGCTTAAAACTGAACTAAGTTTTTTGGGAAACCCAGTATAATGCCTTTCATGTAGTACTAGTTCAATGACTGTGCATTGATTAGAGGGGTGTAAAGCGGTTCAGGGAGAACTAGCACCACTAGTATGAAGGCTTGCCATGCCCTTTTCAAGGCTGTTCTTCTGCCTTTTGTGTCCACATTTCACCCAACTCTCACCTATAGCTTTAAGAAGCTGTAGCATGTGCAGAGGCCACACTCTGGTAAAACATCTCAGAGGATGGACTAAACCAGGTCCAATAGGCCTCAAAGCCATCAGTTAGTTAGCGGGATGTCTATGCCAATCATGTGAAGACTTCCCCTGGCAAAGTATGTAGATGAAAACAATTTGTTCCAGCAACCATGATGGTGGCCAAAGCAGGTGCTATGGAGTCCTTAGAGCTTGGTCAGGCACCAAAGATGCCATGGTCATCAACTGCATCTCAGGCCATCTCCAGTCATCCTGACTTGTGTCTTGCCACTGGACTTTAATGACTGTGGAAGAGAGAGTAAGACTGATGACTTTGTGCAGTACCTCACCTAAATCCAATTCACTCTCAAGTCAAGACATCACCCTCCATTGTCATTGGTCCTCTTCAAAAGTGAAGGACAAACAATAGCAACAATAATAAATTGGATCAAATTGAAGGTTTTAGATCTAGTGTGTGATGTGATATCAGTGATATTTTATGAAGATTTCTCTGGCCATGTTGTGCAGGATGGATTAGTGTGAGCTAAAACTGGAGATAGAGAAACCAGTTAGAAAACTATTTCAAAAATTCAGGAATCAGGTGATGAATACTTGTTTTAGAGATATGGAAATAAAAATGAAAAAGAGGTAGATTCAAGGGAATGTGAAGGAAGTTAAGAGAGGGGGCATCCTAGCCCCTTGACAGTATTCTTGACATTTTGACATAGTTTCATCTACCCTCGTGACATTTCTAAGTGACTGTAATGGTAATGGGAATTTGAAGATCTTCCCTGCCCCCAATAGGCTAAATGTAATCACATGGAGCCTGTGGTGGGAGGAGTTTGTTGAACAGGTGGAGAAGGAAGGTGTAGAGCAAGAAATGAGTCAGAGCAGTTAGTACAGAGGGAAAGAGGGGATATAGACAAGGAGACAGCTAGGATTGCGAGTGTTTGTGTGAAGTTTCAAGCAGGGGGAAGACTTTGGGATGGTGTTACTTCCTGCAGTAATAAGGTACATTAACTTCTTTGTTGCTATTATGGATTTGGTTTTCTGGTGTTGGGATTTAACTTTCTGGTTTTGGGATTTGGCTTTCTGGTGTCTGAATAAATGTTTTGCTTCTGTCTTCTATATGGATAGTCTGTTATATTTTGCAATTCAGAACTACACCAACATCTTCATAGTTGCTGTCAGTGCTGTGAGTACTGCCTTGGTGATACAGTGATAAAAATAGAGAATGTTTCTAGATAACAGAAAAAGGAAATGGAGAGAATCAGTGATCAGAAACAAGATGCTATAATGGTAATATCATTTAAATTTGAAGATCCCTTTGTGTTGGCACAGGTAGGAGGAACTTAGCACTTAGTAACTGATCAAGCCTCTGTTGGGGAAACAGAAAGTATGAACTCCTTGTCTCCTGTTGCTGATGTAACAGGAAGGGGTTGGCTGAAACAGGAAGCTAATGCTGTGTGTATGTAAGAAAAGCCCCAGAGAGGGAGGTGGAGGTTTTCTTGGAGCAGGCTCAGTAGAGGCTGAAGAGGAGCTGAGGAGGCTGAAGAGGAAAGCCTTTCCCAGGTTTAAGAGAATGATTTTGATTTTGAAAACCTGGATGGAGTGATTTTGATTTTGGAAACCAGCTGAAACTTATGATGAGTCTGAGGGCCAGCTGGAGTTGCTGAGGCTGCTAAGGATTTCTAAGGGCCAGCCAGAGCTGCCAAAGACTGAGGAAGCATGACCGTGATGCTGGTACTTTGGCTGAGTCTGTTTGTGGCTTTGTTATGCCTTGACTTCCCAGGAACAGAGACTGTGAAGGATTTGGGATGGACTGGACACTATGAGCTCCAATGTGGAGCAGGAACTGCACAGAGAGCTGGACAAGGACTTGGAAGCTGTCTGCTTTTGAACCCAGGTGACAGTTTGGTGAATCCAGGTAGGATCTGGGACCGTGGACCGTGGGAATCTGAGAAACCACCCCAAGTTAAGCTGAAAGACTACTTTACTTGGATCCTGTATACTGACTGAGATGTTGTAAATTTACTAGTGACCTAGGGGTGGAGGGTCTGTGTAGTTTCTAATGATTAAATAGTGAATAATGAAGGATGATTGATTGACTAAATGATTGTACTTAGTGATTGATGTGTTCAAAACTTTGTGACCACTGTAGTGGAAACTATGTGGCCATTTTCTGTGATAAGTTGTTATGAATGCTATATTTTGATTTTCTGTGATAAGTTATAACATTGTGAATGCTATACTTGATTTCTATGAATGTTTTGCTTTAATTTGTTATGGAATAAATAGAGTGTTCACTGTACTGTGTAATCAGAATCTTAAAAGCTGTTCACAGTAGCATTCTTCTGAAAAGCTGCTGGTGCTTGGCTTTATAGATGCTGAGTAAAATTTTGAAGGAAAAAGAATAAGATTGAGGGAGTCAGTGGTGACTAAAGAAAAACATAGCACCTAAACACCAGTCCCTACATAGGAAAATTAACCAGTAGTCCTTTCCAACGAAGATGGACTTCAGGAACCAACAAATATATGAGCAAAATCAATTAAAGCACAATGGAGTTCTAATCCCTGGAGACAATAGACTTCATTCATCTTTAACTATGAGAATCACTAGGAGTTTCCAAGTACTGTCCAGTCTCAGTATGGACAACTAACTCTAAGTTGACTATGTTCTGCATGTACTTGACTATGAGATGAGAAGTCAGTTTCCAAGTTGGCTTTCTTTACATTCTATGCAACTGGGAGTCTAAAGAGAGTAGAGAGATTCCAGACAGAGAAAAAGGGACTGTTTAATTTAGAAGGCTGGACCAAAGAGTAGAATGTAATACCCTATGATTAGATAGATAGATAGATAAATCGATAGATATACATAGATATAGAGCTATGTGTGTGTGAGTGCATGAGCACATATGTGTATATGTGTGTAAAACACTCCTCTGCCTGAAGGCCAGTACGTTGTATTTCACCCTTCGGCTAGGGAACTCCATTACCTTTAAGGGAGCTGAGGATTGTCTAGTCTCTGCCACTGGCTCAGGCCTCCACTCATTGTTTTTCCCCAATTATGGGTCCCTAACTCCACAAGTCCATTTAACCACTTAACAGTCAGATTACCTTTTTACAAAGAAATATTTACTTTATTTGTAACAAGAACAAACTTCCCTTCCCTTCATACCTGAGGACATAATCTCTCCTACCTCCCCCTGGGAAAGGTAAGGGTATTAGGATCATAGCTTTACTCAGTTCCTGTATAGCATTGGTCCCACCAGGTTCCAAGCCTGGAGGTCCCCTTGGCTTCTCAGGGTTACCCTGATGAGATAAAAGCAATATCTGACTAGGAATCCTGACTCCAAGGTCTCAAGCTTCCAGGTCTGGAGATTCCACCACCTACACCTAGAACTGAAAAGGGCAAATAAAAAACCAAAGCATCAAGTCCAGTTCTCAGGACCATGGGACCTAAAGGGTGAAGGGAAAGGTGGCCTTCCTCTTCCCCCCTCTCCCTTCAGCTGCCTTCCTTCCCCTTCCCCCCCAGTTTAGGGTATGACTCTCATGCCTTATGGGACCTTTGCTCTTTGGATGCTGCCCAAGAGAAAGGAAGACTATCCCAATGTGGTCATTTTAAAGGCTCAGCCTACCCTGACTATTTAGTGAATGGAAAAAGGTTATTGCTTCTGCCCTTGGGGTAGGGAAATGCAGATTATCTTTTCTAAGAAGCAGGTCTCTGCTGTTTCCTATATGGGTACCTCCATTTTAGGCGATCTGGTCACAAAACCTGATTGTATCTGTTTATTGTGTTTAAATTTATTATGTTGTTATTCAATCAAACTACTGGGGTGACTGAGGGATGGGTCAGTAGGTTGGGGAAGTGACATAATTAACATACATTCCTTGGTGAACAGTCCAGGACTCACACTGTGGGGTAGAGTTATGGGTGAATGATAGTCGCCTGTCTTAGAAGCCTAACTATTGATGGGACCCAGATATATCAGTTACCCAAAAAGTCAATGGGACTTGCTAAGAGGCAGTGTTAAGCTCAAGGTCTAAAGGAAACTACCTTTTTCTTTAGTGTAGTTAATCTTGTTTACCCAAAGACTTAGATTCTCTTTTAATCTTTCTTACAGACATGATGTGACTTTGCAGCAAAATAGCTTTTTAGCCTTTGACTTTATAATATAATGTGAAATGGAAGTTTGGCTTTCATCCAGCCAATTCGACAAATTCAGACTGCCAAACTAGATCGTATTATCTTCCCAAAAAATTCACTTTGTGGTCTAAATTATTCAGGTTAGTCATCTATATTAATCAAATAAACTGGATAATTGCCAAACCTCTACTTCATTTATTGTTTGTAGCTCCAGCACCAGGCTATAAATTGGGGTGGGGAGTAGGAGAATACTAAGACCTAGCTAGTACACAGAGGCATCATATCCTTTCTACCCTGCCCTCCCCACTGGAAAACAAAACAAAACAAAACTCTCATAAAATTGTTGGGAGATACTTATTATTAAAACTGTTGTAAAACATGTTAATATTGTTGCATGAAATAAGAATATATATATATATGTGTGTGTGTATATATATGTGTATGTGTGTATATATAAATACATATATACATACATACATTCATATATATATATACACATGCATATATACACACACATACACACACACACACACACATATACATATATACTGCCTGAGAGTGTCCTCTAGGACTCCATAAGTTTCAGAAAACTTTCTCTGTGTGGAATAGGGGTTAGCATAATTTCACCACAAAGGATATAGTATGTCTCTCAGTTTTAAAAAGCTCAATTATCCAATTACATCAAAAAATATATTAAATACACAATTTACCACCACCACCACTACTACTATAAGACAGTATTCTCAGGGTGAACCAGCCTTAGTCCATTCTATGCCCAGAGGAGTCTGGGAATGAATAATCCAGCTTCATTTTTAATCTCTGTCATTAAGGAGTTTAATAACATATTTTCTATACAAATCTCTTTGGTTCATTTGTGTCTCCAGATAGATATCTTGGTAAAGTGGAAAGAAAATTCCTTCAGTTGCTGTCTCTTCATGCAGCCAATCATAACCTTCCTTTTAGCTCCCTTTGGGCAAGTGTAACACATACATATCAGTAATACTTTTGGGTTAACCACAGTTTTAGTTCAACAACAGCTTTTAGGTGAATAGTAATGGAAAAGAAAATGCAAATGTTCTTTAAAAATAGAGATGAGCTTTGGAATTAATAAATATGCTTCCTGGGAGAGACAGATAAGAATGGGGGGAAAGGTGGGAGATGTCCCCGTCTTCATTCCCAGCTCCTGTGCTGGCAATGGTGGCTTCCACATGGTTAAGTACCATGACCATGGGAGCAACAAGGGCACCAGCAGCAGGGTAGCAGTGGCAGTGTTTATTTCCAGGAGCTCCACCTGTCTGTCTTTCTCTTCTTTCTTAGACTTCAATTGCCTACCTACCCCTACCCTAGTTGTTTACTGCAGTTGTAGCACAGAGAGTGTTGAGCACTCAGGTTCCTCCCCCCCTCTCTAGAAAGTCTGCCTTTGTCTCTGTAATGTTTTCTTCTCTCTGTTAGAGGGAGGAGGGGATGAAGTTCTGTTCTTAATATCTTGGGTCTCCATACAGACCAATACTAGTGACCATATGTTATGGTTATGGTTACACTATTTAATAGCTCCTGTCTATCACCTAATTAGGGGTAGTCACAGTGCATAGTTAAGATTACTCTTACCAAAATGAGATAATTGAATTGTGTTTCACAAGTCAAGAAACCAAGAAAAATCTTGTAAGTAGAAGAGGCAGGCTGTAGTCCTGGTTCAGCCATAAACTAGCTATGTGACCTTGGGTTAATTATTGACATGCTTTGGGTCTCAGTTTCTACATCTGTACAATAATGGGGTTGTACTAAATCCAAGGTCCCTCCAAACTCTGAAGTTCATAGAACTTCAAAGGAGCTTAGTAGAGTAATGAGTATGTGTATATACTTACACATATACAAATATCTGTGCATATATACACATACATACACATATATACACACATACATACATATGTGCATACCTATATACATTTATGGAGTTTTCCTGACTCTAGGCCTAGTGCTCTATCAACTGTGTCACCTATTTGCCATATATACATGTATATGTGCATGCGTGCATGTATGTATATGTAAATGTATGTGTGTATACGTATAAATAGTGTATATGTGTATATATTCTACGAAATGTTTTTCTTTTTCCTAATAGAAACAAATTGAAAGTTGAAACAATACTTTTCCCCTATAAGAACATTTTCAAGATCTTTCACCAATTTCATGTGTAACTTGAGCTGTTATGTACTAATACTGCTTTAATCTATATGAGCTTACATAATGTAAAAACTTTTTGAAACCCTAGTCTGTAGGAAGTGACCAGTTCAAGAAGCAGCCCTTACCTAGTGACCAAGTTCCTGTGAAGACACTTCCAGCAACTAACTTAGCTTCAGGATGGAGACCATGGTGGTCACTCCACTGCCACTGAAGATCAGCAGCCACAAAGCCTCAATGAAATTGATATGTCTCTGGACGAGATGAAGTAATTCCCCAACAAAACACCAGGGAAATCGTGATCTATTCTTAAAGGTATCCTTTTTGGTCTGACAGAAAATTCTACATGGATTTAATTTGACGATAAAGAGGTGGCATTCTTCTTTGGTTCCTCATACAACATGTATGCAACAGACCTATAGAAGTTAATTATTTTGGGGATAGTGAGTGGCATTTGGTATCTTTTCTTTCCTCTACCCATTTAGATTTCTTAGACTCATCCCTTGTAAATCTCTTTTTAAAGAGGTATGAGTCTATATCATTCTCTTTCTTTTTTGATTGGCATTTGACTTGGAATGGATTTCATTAGCAGGCATACAAAAAAGTCCATCAAGAAATTCAGAATTTCAATGTTTCCATGAGTATACCTGAAATTTATTATTTTCTCCTCAATCGAGGGTCGATAACAGAAGGTAAATTTCCCAGTATACATATTTACTTTTATTGAAAAATAAGTTTATAGTCACTATATTTTAGTAAGAGACTTGACTCTAGGCATTAGTCTCAGTATGTCTAAAGGTTGTAAATGCATTTTTGCATAATTATCCATAGTGATCCTGGGGAAGACTATCTACTGTAAAAAAAATCTCACTTTTAAGTTTTTATCAAATGAAGGAAACAAAAATGGAAATAATTCAAGGAATGACTAGTCAAAGAGATGAATGATGGGACTTGAAGCTTCACATGTTGGTCATAGGTATTGTCTAGACTAGCCATAGTCATGAGATCTGTACCCTGACCAGGTATTCAAATCATATTTTAAAATAGTTGGCATAAATTGAATCTCCCTTTTAGAATCCTCAGCAGTAAGAATAACATCCTTAAGATACTGAGCTCCCCTATCTGGGAAGCCAAATTTTACATTCATTAAACACTTGCCGGGGAGGGGGGAGAGGAACCTGAAAATGACCGCCTAAAATGAAAATTATTTTGTAAATTTGAATTTTCAAATAGAAAAAAGAAAAAGATACAAAATACAGGGTGTGTTGTAACCTTGTTTTATACTTGTAATCAACTTCCTATTAATAGTGTGATGTCCAGACACTTGTAGAGAAAAATGGTAATTTTATTTGGGTTTTTGGGAGTCTATTGTACCAAGAACATGTTTGAGGAATTCTTTGATAGTTGTATACCTTGTGTAGTATTGATACCAAAATGCAGAGGAACATTTCATCTACAGGTCTTGTCATTTCCAAACCTGATTTTTCAGATGCGTGGTGGGATTTTAGATCACATTCAGTGTGTTGAATTTGCTTTCCTACAAAAATAAATTTTTCCCCCATTCCATCTCCTCAGTTTAATTTCTCCCATTTCTTTCCTCATCTGGATTTTTTCCCTTGGTCTCTTAAGAAGCTAGTGATAGAAAGTTATCAAGGCCATTTATGTACATATACCAAAAAGTTAGTCTGAATGAGAGTAACTTTATACTGATGAAGAATTATAAGGAGTCAGTCATGGAGTTCAAAAGGCAATTAAAATTGCTTTTAGGGCATTTATACCTCTAACAGAAACCAGGAACCCGTTTCAAAAAGTTTTCATAGACACAAAGCTTATAGTCCACCCAAGAATAGTAGGTTTTAAGCTGAGGGTGGTCCAGGTTGATTGGTGATTTAAAAAAAAGAAATAACCAAAATCTAAGCACAAGTTCATTGCCATAATATTTTGCTTGGGAATGATTCTATAAAAGTAGTGTCGATGACATTTCATTTTGAAATCCCTCATTAGATGTTGACATTAAATACATCAGGCAGCGGGATTGATTTTGATTTCTCAAACCTTTTGTCTTAATGTTTCCGTAACATCATGCAACCTAAAGTTTTCTTTTTATAAATGCAAATTTGCATTTGCTTCAACTAAGTTGAAATTCTTGAATATTAATTTTTAACAAACACACAAAACTGTCAGTTTCATTAAGGGGGAAAAGGCCATCTGTTGGGAATGTAAACAGCTAATTGGTGTTAGTCATCTTGTTTCATTGTGTATAATTTCTAGATTCCAGGATGCAACATAAAACAATTTTTTTTTTTTGCATCAAGACTGATGCAAAACATTGATATGCCATATCATGAAAAGAAGGTTTGTATTTAGTGAGGAAATGCTTTGCGCTGTTCTTTTTGTTTTTTGAAAAAGTTATTACGTTTAGAACTGTTCTGAAGCAGTTATTTTTTCAAATAAAATATTGCAGGAGAAACTTGCTAAAACCCTACCATTAGATTTTCAATAATCCACTAAGTATTGGAAAGGTTCTACTCTTTCTCTAGATTGGCTTGAGACATCCTCTTGAAACAGAAAGGGTTCAGGTTATAATTTTCGCCAAGATAAATACCTATTTCACCTATATCCTCAGTGGATGAGAGTTGTGCCTCTTCTATTCCTTGGAAGGGTCCAATAGTCAGAGAATGTATTGATTTGTAAACTTTCATTTCCTCTAATCTTCCAGGATCAATTTAGCTAAAGAGAGAGAAACGATTTAACATGATTGAGAGGCACAGAGCTAACAGTAGAAGGATTCCAGTGCATGAATTAAAGTCTAAATTAAGCTTTTAGGAGATTTCTCTAAAACTGCTATAAAATTACAAAGTAGATTCTCAAGGGAAGTGGTAGAAGGCCATCATTTTGAAGCATTTAATACCAGGATGAAAAATCACATCAGAAGTACTGAAAAGGAAATCTCTGGCTGTTAAAAACAAATGCATCTTTATAAGCCCTGATTCTTCTCTTCATCCACAGGAAGACAGATTTTCCTCAAGGACAATTTTGTGTCTTGGAGGAGCTACCCTTTTTCTCTATAGGTAATCTGTGCATAATAATTTTAAAAGACTTGGGAGATTAATAAAGCCTATAATGTGGGGCAAGACTGTTATGAATAATGATGACACTGAATATTATGTATCTTCAAACCTCATCAGAGAAGCCCTGTCATATTATCTCAAGTTGACATCTTTGTTGTGTTTAGGTGAATATCAAGTTATTTATAAATTCCTGAAAAAATGGTTTAAAAAGAATGCTTCTCATTTAGAAACTTTTTTTAAAAATGTGTGTAGATAAAATTATAGAATTGTAGAGACAGAGGCTTGGTGTTTCAGGATAAAGGTGAATGACTGCTCAAAAGCTGGACACATTTCCATGATTACAAATAAATGAGTGGAACTTTTGAGGACAGGAGCCACTTGTTGCTACTACCTCCAACTAAGAAGAGGTTTTAAAAATGATTATTCTATTCCATAGGCAACTGGATAAATCTAGTCATGCAATTCATCATAAAGTAAAACTACAGTTTCAGTTCTCTTACTGACTCCTGATGAAGACAAAAAAATTGGAAGCTAGATGGGTACAACTGTTGCTCTCTATGACTGGAATATTATTCATGTAGGAGTATGTGATTTTTTCTGTTACAAAAGGGAGAACAGGGAAAGAGAAGAAAGATTACTTTTCCTGGTTTAAAGACTGATCTGAAAAGTCAAGGGCAAGTGAAATGGGCTCTACTATAAATTGATCCCCTACTCATACTAGATACTCAAATGGATGTGATACTATCCATGTGATTAACATGTCAACAGTCATAACCCATCCACTCAGTGTGCTGGGAGCTTTCCTCAAGATCTGTTGATATTGAACAGATACTAATAAAGCACATAGGTTGTCCATCAGTTATCCCTCCCTCTTACAACATGATTGGCCCATCTTTTGTTCCTAGTTTTCGTTTTTCTGATAATATCCTATACATCATTTTTTTCTTGCATAATTCTTATGCTATAGCACAGAGGTATCAAACACCCTGCAGTCTGCATTTCCCACTCTCCAACCCCAACACTCCCGAGTATGACCCAACCAAATTAAAATGGAATTGGGAAATAGTTAACAATTTTAAAAATATACATTAGAACATATATAATGTTAATATGTGTTCTTCCAAGTCAATATGCAGCCTAAGTGGTCCCTTATTTCTATTTGAGGTTGACATTATTATAGTCTGCTCATACTCTCCAAATTCCATGGGCTCACTGTCTCCATTACCCTTGGGGTTATCCTCAACTTCAACTTTCCTATCACTAGTCCAGTAAAACCATCATAGGATGGTCAAGGCTAACCAATTTAGGTGACCTTACCCAAGAGGATTGACTATGATTTAAAAATCTCTACTTCACACATTTTTGCCATGTGGCCTGAGGCCCGTTAATATAAGGAATAACTGTCAACTACATTATTTTCTCAGCTGAAATGTAATGCATTTTATAATAATTAATCTAGATTTGCATGTTAAGTTATTAGCTTCTCTGAATTAAAAGTGGGGAAAAAACCCTTGCAAATCTTGAGTCATAAAGGAGAATTATCTTGTCAGAAGCAAAACCAATTTTGAAATTGATGTGATTTAAACAGAGTAAAGGGTATCATTAAATAAATGTATGATTGATTGAAAAAAAGAAGGGTTTTCCTGTGAGGAGAATGAGAGATAAATGACAGACTGGTCCTGTGTTCTGCTGCTATCCTTAAGATAGTGAGATGAAGTGAGTAAGTTCCCCACAATGCTGGATAGACCCCATGTGGTGAACTTAGGGGAGGACATAGAAAAAAACGCTGCACAGACTAGTTGCTCAAGATGGCAGCCATGGATAAGTGGTTAGAGGGAGTATTCTCATTGATGTGATCACTGATTTAGCAAAGAATCAAAGAAACTATAGGACAAAGAATGTGTCTTCAGTGAAAATATATTACTCCTATTTGTCTTAAGTTCTAATTTGGGAATTGTTAGTCCACCCTAGCTAGACAGTCATAGAGGTAAATATCTCAAGAAATGATTTACAGTAAACCCACAGAATCATCCTTTTTTCATATTCCCAGAGACATTTGGAAGCAGTATGGTTCTGAGCCAATAGTTTTCAAGGTTTCTAAATTCTTATTCCTGTTCTATAAGAAATATTTGGTATTATCTAGACCAGCGGTTCTCAGCCTGTGAGTTGCGACCCCTTTGGGGGTCGAACGACCCTTTCACAGGGGTCACAGGGGTCACCTAAGACCATCGGAAAACAGATTTCCAATGGTCTTAGGAACTAAGACTCTGCTTTTCTATCCCTCTCCTGGCGGGTCCACCCACATGCGGATATGCCCACATACCAGTATTAAAGGGTCACGGCATTAGGAAGGTTGAGAACCACTGATCTAGACGGTCATGTATTGCTATGAGCAAGCTCTGAGAAGTCTGTTTGAGGATAGATCTGAGCATGTTCTAAAAAGCATTAATGAAATAATGGATAAAAGGACAGATCAAAGCATGTCTCATAGATAAAACTATTGATTCTTCCATTTTGTATTAACTTTAGCAAGTTATTTAAACTTGTTAAAATGAATGGGGTTAAAACCTAATGTCTTTTATATCAGAGATACAGTGTTGAGATAGAAATAGTTTGGTACCTTTGATGTGTTACATCAAATAAGCAATGTGGAATAGTGGATAGAGAGTAGGCCTCAAAGCAGGATGACCATGGGCAAGTGACTTGAACTCCCAGTTTAAGATTGTGTAAGACTATAGATTTCAGAAAAGGTGCTAACCTTCATCAGTAGAAGGTACTTCCTCACGTGGCAGTTCCCTCTATCAATGACATCACAAGTCTAGCTCCTGTCCTTAGTCCAGTGTGCCATGTCAGATCGACTGAGTGATTATTGATTAGTACTGGGTGAGAAGTCAAGAATGATTTCAAGATTAATTTTGTTATCTGTGGCCCTCTTGTAGGAGAATGAATTTTTTCTTAAATTGTGAGTAGGCTCATAGATATTTTGTATTTATTTTCAAGGCTCATAAAATATTGCTACAAATAAAAGTTTTTCATCATATAGGCAAGGATGTTATTAAAATAAATTAATATTAAAAAGAAAAATTAATAAGTGGCATACCACCCCATAGCAATACATAAGCTTTAATTTGCTGGAACCAGACCAACATGACTTGATAAGGCAATGGCAGTCCCATTATTTTAATATTTACACAGTCCATGTAGCAGGGTCATGAAGATCCGTCTGTAAAAACCAAAATATACTCCATATGCCTCTTGTTGATGAGAGGGGCAGGCTACAAAGAGGTCAGCAAGAGTACAAATTGCTGCTAACGTCACAATGAATTCAGGATTCATAAGTTAGGCGCACTATTGATATTGTTCTTGTCGTTATGCTCTTGAAGACTCTAAATGTTATTTCTAATACTGAGCCATACTCACCTGAATGAAGGTTTGGATTTGTTTTGATTTATTAATGTCAGATATGGACCTTGGAAAAATGATTTGTGCCTTTACTTGTAGCTAAGAGGTATACATTGAAGAGCTGTTTCCACAAAATTTAGTTTTAACTTTAAAAAAACTGCTATCTGACGTGGAATGGGAGCCAAGACGTTGTAGAGACGATCAGATTCTTACCCCATACATCATTCTCTGTCTCTCCCTGCGTGTCTCTCTGTTCCTCTTCCCCTGCCCCCATCCTCAACGTCTACTTATCTATTAGTTCCTTTTCTGCTGCCTACAAACCTACCTAAAGTCTCCTCCTCTTTAAAAACAAAAACAAACAAATAAAAGAACTTTCACATGACCTTGTAATCCCTTTAAGCTGTTTTCTTATATTTCACTTCCTTTTCCTTGCCTTTTCCTGGTAGAGCTGGTTACATTTGCCAAATCCATGTCCTCACCCCCAACTCCTTGACTCCACCTTTTTTCCTGACATTGCTCTCTCCAAGGTTCTGAGGATCTCTTAAGTATTAAATCCAATAGCCTTATTGTTTTTCCAGTTTTCATCTTCCTTGACTTCTACTGCTTTTGATACCATTGACCTCACCCTCTTTCTAGATACTCTAACCTTCTTTGACTCCTGGGAGTACCTTGCTCTTTCTAGTTTCTCCTCATTGGCTGACTGCTCCTTTTCAATCTCTTACATGATCTCCCGCCCTTTAAAAATAGGCCCTTGTCATGTGTCTTTAGATACAGATAACATAATATAGTGGAAAAAGCACTGGCCATGAAATCAGGAAGACTGTGATTCAGTCCCACCTTCAATAGTAGCCATTTGAACATAGTTGAACCTCAGTTTTCTTGTGTGGAAAATTGAAATAATACCTGTGGTACTTTAGCCACAACAACTTGTTGTGAGTATCAAGCAGGATAATATAAAGCCTTTTGTAAACTCTAAAGTGCTACATAAATTTCAGTTGTTTTGTTTTTAATTATTATTATTATTTTTATATGAAGTGATTTGCAAATCTTAGAATGTTATATAGTGTATATTGAAATAATGCCACAGACTTCATGGGATTTGTTATTTGCACTAATTGGGACCTAGTCATACAATTATATTTAGAATGGTACTCAAGGCTTAGAAAGGTTTGAAGCTAAAGACAGGAATTTGAGGCAAAGCATTATGGGAAAGTGTGGTTCCTTTAAGAGACTCTACCTTGGGAATATTTGCTTCTCTGGATTCTGCCTTTCAGTTTGTTTGTAGGAAACCAAAATAATCTTGGGGTTGAAAAAACTAAGAAGTGGGAGATCTGGAAAGCCCTTGTCAATTTATTTAACCTGGGGTCCAAGAACTTGTTTTTAAAAATATTTTGATAATCCAATTTTAGTATAATGGATTTCCTTTGCAACACTGTGTATTTTATAATGTTTAAAGAAACGTTATTTCTAAAAGGGGCCGCAGACATCTAAATGAGTTTATGACACAAAAAGATTAAGAAAGCTGGCTTTCAACTGATGCTGAAAGAGCCCAGTTTAGCAATCAGACATTAAGCAAGCACTTTCTGACCTTAAGTCAGGAAAAGACAGCAGACAGAAATATTGGCTTTGGTGAACAGGCAGTAGACAAACAAATTGACAAAGTTATTAGGTACTAAGTATCTGATTGACTGTTCTTTGTTCTAAGCTTGGCCCCTTTGGTGAGATTTTTCTTTGGTGAGATTTTTCTTTCTACTTCTTGTAGCCAAGACTCAGAGAACTGACAAACTCTCCTTAGAGGAGAGAAAAACAACTAATAATTTTTCCCTAGTTCGACGACTGGATTTTGAAGATTCTGCCTTTCATAAAGAGATATAGATTAAACTTCTGCACATTAACCAAAAGGACAGATGGCAGAGCCTACTTTTCCTCTTATTGGAATAATGTCGTACCTGAATTGAGGACTCTGGTTGATGCCAGAAGCTAGAAGCAGAAGGAAGAGACTGACAGTCACTGTGCCCAACAGAGCCTGGCAATGACTTATAATAGTCACAGTATAATACAGTGAAGAAGCAATCACACTGGAACAGCAGAGAGTAGCTTCCAATAGAGATCTCACACCATGCACACTTGACAGAGACTACTATAGAAGACTATTGCACTGGAAGCACAATTTTCTTTTACCTTACACACCCTGGCCGCACATTCTCAACTTGTATTGCTTCATGTATGTGTGCCTCTCCCCACCTCTTACTTAAATTTAACCACTTTTCTCACGATGGTGTGTATATTTCTGGGAGAGAGTATCTTTGGCTTATGGGGGAAATGCTCTATTGCTATTTTTCTACAAAGAATAGTATGGACTATTGGATGGGGAACTAGATTTGGAGGCTCAATTACTTAGTTTTAAATCCAGTCTCAGATACTTACCAGCTGTGTGATGGGGAAGTCATTTAACCTCCGTGTCTTAGTTTCCTATGAAATAGAGGTGGAAGAGTTGGACTTGGTGACCACTTAAGTTTCCTTCTAGTAATAAGTCTGTAATCTTATGATTCTTTTTTTTTTTTGCTTTTTGGAGGTAGGGCAGTTGGGGTTAAGTGACTTGCCCAAGGTCACATGGCTAGTTTTGTGTTAAGTGTCTGAGGCTGAATTTGAACTCAGGTTCTCCTGATTCCAGGGCCTGCGCTCTATTCACTGCACCACCTAGCCACCCCTTTAATCTTACGATTCTTACTATGTTATGTTTTTAAATGTCTTTGCCTTCAAATATTTGTTTCTTAGGTTGACTAGCAAAAGCAAATACGTTAGTGGGGACTTGTAAGCTTTAGTTTTGAGCAAATGCTAAAACCCACAGAATACTTCAAATTTGGGATAGGTTGTTTAGAGAGATCCACGAGTAAATTGAGGGTTCCCTAAGTGCTAATTGAAGCCATTTGTTTTAGTAAATGTAAACAAAAGATACAAATCATTACATTGCACCATAGCACTTTTAGCATACATATATAAACACATATTATAATATGCATTTATGCATGTGTATAAACATGAATTATATAAATGTGCATATATGTATATGTATATATAAATAACACAAATCCATAAATCTTCTCTTTCTCTTTTGCACAATTATCCTTTATATCAACAATCAGGTTACTAAGTTGTTGAGCCTCCAAATCTAGTTCCCACAACCATCAACAAGCAAAATTTGTACCAGGAAGCAAAGAAGTCCACATTATCTCAACACACTTCCCTAATCCCCTCCCCAACTAAATCACAGAGTCATTACAAATTGGTCTGGAGCAATGGGTCACAATACAGTTGTTTTGAGATCAAGGTCATGGGATCAATAGCTGTGGAAGCTACTTAGCTTTTATTCCACAGCAAATGTAGTGACCTCTAAACCCCAACCAGTCGTCTGTCAGATGTGCTCCATGAATCTTGTGGTGTACCAAACAAGAGGGTATGGATGGATCAATGGAAGCCTATCACCACTACTGGAAAAACAACTCATAGCAAATGCTCCTGTTAGAGATTGGTATAGGGGCAACTAGGTGGCAAAGTAGAGAAGAGTACTGGGCTTGGAATCAGGAAGACTCATTCATGAGTTCAAATCAGCCCTCAGACACTAAGCTGTGTGACCCTGCGTAAGTCACTTAACTCTGCCTCAGTTTCCTCATCTGTAAAATGAGCTGGAGAAGGAAATGGCAAACCACTTCAGTGTCTCTGCCAAGAAAACCCCAAATGGGGTCATGAAGAATTGAACATGACTGAAAAATGACTCTACAAAGGAGGTCAGTATTGGCATCTTCATATATGAAGTCTGGCATGTGAAAGAGAATAAGATTAAAAACTGAAAATTATTTTCAGGACCAACAGTTTATCAGCTTTAGTACATTCATATTTTACAATAATTGATTTTTTTACATATGAAAATCTATCTTTTTACATAACATTGGCTTTGAATATTTGGATTTAAATGCCTCTATGGTTAAGCTGGCATACACTCAAAAGGTACCTTAAACATGCCTGTAGGCTTTCAGGCAGAATGCCACATATTAAATTTTTGCTACTCACTTCTCTGGGAGTTTCAGATTTTTTTCCTGAAAAATTTTCATCAGAGCGTTTTCCATTAACTTCTTCTTGAACAGCCATCCAATCATGCTACAAGTATGATTATAAATAAATCATATCATGCACATCAATAAATATAGAACCACATCTAACTGTTTATATTCCAGACACTGAACTGACTTAATTCTTTCAGAGGCTGCTGGAATACAGAATCAACACTAAGTACTGCCAGAAAGGACTCCTGGGGGAGCTTTTTAGCAACATCACAAATGTCTGATTAGCTTCTACCCTTAGTTTTATTTTCAGTATCTAACCTACAGGCTAATATTGAAGTAATATAGCTCTAGCCCACCAGAGTTGAGCCTACCAAGAGGTGGCAATAAAAAACACACTTCTTCTAGCTATCAAAAAGAGACAGTTTTGTCCGAATGGATAAATGTCTATAATTCTACCCCACCCCTACTTTGCCACCCTATAACCCGTTCTGTCCTTATGGGATTATGTTGAAATGCAACAGTCAGGGTAATTGAAGAATTTTTTCTCCCTTCATCACTTTCCCAATTGAAGCATAATTATATAATAATTGCTACTTTTGTTCACCATGAACATCAAAGTCTTGTCAATTTTCAAGTAAATGAAAATGGTCAAACTGTAGGGATTCTGAATGATGGACATGCCTGTGAGGCCAGGGTAATAATGTTCTTCTGCAGATCCAGCGTACATAGTAATAGCATCCTCTCTTAGTGGCACCTTTCCTAGAAGTCCTGAAAATTGGATATAATCTCTCATTTCAAAATTCTGGCTAGTGTCAAGACTATTTGCTGCAGCACCATTTACCTTCGATAATTAAGTTGATAGCTGGAGTGCACCGTAAAATACGAGCTGAAAAGACCTTCTCAGGATCTGCACAGCCTTCATGGGTCCCTCCATGATTCTATTTATCCAGAAAATTCAGGTGTAAAATGATTTGTGTTGCTATCTAAGTGTAGGGCTGTGTTGATGCCAGCCCAAAGGTGCTCACAAGAGCTAACTTAAATTTTCAGTGTGAGCATTCGTAACTCAGAAACTGGCAAACACTACAAATGACAGCTCGATTTTTTTTTGTCCTAATGATTGTCTATACTTAAAAAGTAAAGGGGAAAATAACAATAATAATGTAGATTAAACTTAAATCTGTATTATAGGAATATTTTTTAGAAAAGCTATCATTAAGCATTTACCAGCATATCTCTGTCTAAATCCTTTCCCTTATTGGGAGAGCTCTAAAATCTCTAAAACTTTTATTTTTGTAAAGCTCTACTAATGACATGACTATGAATTTCTCTACCTTTCCTTTTTTTTAGGTTCATTTTGTTTTTTAAAATGTTTATATTGACGACATAAACATTTGCACATACAAAAGAAGAACAAAAAAGAGGACTGTGTGTAACACTGTGAATTTCTCTTACATGCCACTTTTATAATGTGTTAAATTTAACTTATTTCCCACACTTCTGTTGGTCATTGTGTTCATCATAGTTATGTATATAGATTCTTTACAATGTTAAATATGACAGAGATATAGATTTAAAACCGTCTGGGTCTCTAGGACCTTAGATTCCATTTAGTACAACCCTTGAGACCTGAGGATCAAGGTAGTTAGATGTTTTTCCTGGGGCCACACAGGTGGTGATGTTACATTTGGAGATTATTGTGACATTGGATTTCAGGTGTTGGTCTGAGCCCAATTTCCTCCAGATTGCATTCCAGTTTTACCACCAACTTCTGTGGAATAGTAATCCTTGTGCTACTATTTAAGGTGTTTGGGTTCATAGAACACAATGCTAATATATGTTAACTTTTGTTCTTGTTTACCTAAGTTTTTCACGGATAAACATCTCTCTTTTTAAAACCAATACCAGATACTTTTTGGTGATTATTACTTTGCAGCAAAATTTTACATCTAGTATTGCTAGGCCATCTTGCTTTTCACTTTTTTCATGGTTTCCTTTGAGATTCTTGATGTTTTTTCTTCCTGATGAATTTTGTTATTATTATTATTATTATTTTGGTTTTATGAGGTAGCTCTTTGGTAGTTGGGTATATATGGCACTGAATTTGTAAATTAATTTAGGTAAAACTGTCATTTTTATTATGTTTGCTTGATTTTAACTATTTGTTACAAGGGAGGATTCTTTCAGGGGGAGGAGTC
>CM053580.1:140210656-140243558 GCA_028627135.1 Pseudochirops cupreus | reverse complement strand
TTGTGAGGATTTAAAATGAGATAATCTTTGTAAAGCACTTTGCAAACCTTAAAGCACAATGTAAATTCTAGCCATCATCATCATCATCATCACCATCATCATCACCATCACCATCATCATCATCATCATCATCATCACCATCACCATCACCACCACCACCACCACCATCATCATCACCATCATCATCATCATCACCACCATCATCATCACCATCATCATCATCACCATCATCATCACCATCATCATCATCATCATCACCATCATCATCACCATCATCATCATCATTGTGTGTCTTAGTAATCATCTTCATGCTCAGACAGCAATGTTGTCATTATGCTTATTAAAGGACATTGAAATAAGGAAAGAGCATCTATAAAACTTAAAAAAAAAGAATATCTTGCTTTGTAGAGATTAGCTTCCAGATTAGATCGCCAGCATTAGGGCTTGCCTACCACTTGTCTTTGTTGTCTTTTTCAAATGGGAGGCAGGTTGGAGAAGAGGAATCATAGGATGAATCACCAAACCCATTTAGGTAACTGCATACAGCTGCTTCTCCTTTTCTCATCAGTGCTTTTCTTCTAGTTCACTCAATTTCTTGTGTATCTTATATGAATAGGTTTTTCTTATGCTTCTTTTGTTCTGGTTGTCATTGCCACTGGAGCAATAGGTAGGAAGTCTCTAATAGTCAGAGTCTTGTATACCTCTGAGAAACCATTAAGACCCATCTTCCTAAAGTATTGCTCGCATCATGTCACATCTCTGCTGAAGAACCTATGATGGTTTCCTAATTCTTATCAAATCAAGATTAAATTCCTTAACCTTGCATTTAAGACTTTCCATTAACAAACTCACTTTACCAAACCAATTTTATTTCTCACCATTTCTGAATGTGAACTCTCGATGCTAGATAAACCAGTCTCCTTGTTCCTTACATTTATCATAGTTATTTTCACTTTTTTTAAGGCTTAGTTCCCCAATACCCTTCTCTCCTATAATTTTCCCTTCCCATATACCCACTACCAATCCAACTATAAACTTTCTTCAATCAAGCATCATCTTAATGAACCATCATCATCATCATCACAATAGCTTTTCCCCTTTTCTTAATTTGCATAGCATCTTTGTCTTTTCCTAATGGTTTAGTGATGAATTGCTTTTTCTTTGTTTATGCTGTATTATTTGACATAAGTAGGGTTTTCTTAAAAAGTCTCCAGTTAGACTATAAACTCCTTGAAAGCAGAGACAACATACGATTTTTTGTAGCTCCTGCAGGAGTATCTAGTACAATGCTGGACATATACTAGGCAGTTAATACACAGTTCTTAGAAACATAAAATTTGGAACTGGATGGAATTTCTAAGACTGCCTAGCTGTGCAACCTAGTTACCTTGTCTAGCTCCAAGTAATATTATCAGATTAAATTACCATAGAAATGTTCAACTAAAGCTTGAGTTGATCTTTCTACCATGTTTTCTCTAGATCTTTGTCATACATAATATAGAACCGAAGCTTTGTTAAACAACAGTGATACAAGTGTCTCAAGTTGTAAATCTGTCTAAACTTCCTATATCTGTCAAATAAAAAATCATGACCCCATGGTCTGTTGAGATGGGAGCAAGAGTGAGTGATTCAGAGTTAGAACTGTAAGACTATGACTTCATTACAGGATAAGAGGAGAAAATAATGGCAAATGAAAAGAAAAACACTGTAATTTAAAAGACAAATGCCACTGAATGTTAGAAGAAGCACAATAATGTTGGAAAGGCAGATAATAGGTGAAGGCATTTACATTTTGATTATGATATATTTGGAAGGGCTGCCCCATGTGCATTGTCCCTAGGGTTCTCAAGAACTGGAGAAGCAAGCCCATATCTGTATATAATATTAATATACCACATCCTGAATATACCAAAATTATAAGATCAAAGTATGATCATTTGCATGAGATAGTTTTGCTTTGCTATAATCATTTGTTGTTCAATAACCTGGTGGCCTGTTTTTTGTTTAGTCTAATATACTGGCCAAACAGCAAGATATAGCAGATTCAATTCAATTCAAAAGTCATTTCTTAAACCCCTACTATGGAGGCAAACCACTATACTAGGCACCGGGTATGCAAAAGCAAAATTAAAAACAGATCCTGTCCTCAAAGAGCTTGTATATGCAGCTCCAACTCAGTGGGAATCGCAAATCCCCTGAAGTTGCATTATATTAATTTGCACAGCATACTTCCTCTGGGCTGGAACTAATTACCATATTTTACATAATTATAAGTTTGATAGTGTGAATTCAAATGCATGTGACCACTTCAGAGTAATTTGTTATTTGCCCTAATTGGGACCTGGCTTTATTTTAGATCAAAGGATTTAATCAAGCAGAGTTGTCTCCACATTTGCTATGACCATAACAGAACAAAGAAGCCCTGAATTTGATATTTCATTTTTGGAGTTCATACTTTGTAGGCTTTTAGCTTAGTAGAGGGATGGAAAGCAGGAGTGTGGAGTGTGGTTCAGAGAGGAGGGTGATGGTTTAGGAGACTATGAGGGAGAGATAAGAGAGAATGACAAGTGATGGCAAATAAGGGTGAATGAAAGGAGAAAGAAGAAAGCAAATTGAATTTCCCATAACCTCTCCCTGGGAGCTGTATATATTTTTCTTAAACAAACACTCTAGACATCAAAGTTTCCACATAGTTAGTGGAAGACTAATCCAACATTGCCTACGATAGGGACAGCACAACAGACTTTAAAACATTTTCATCTTATTTTCATCTCTACTCAGTCCTCTATATTATTGAAATACAACTTGGATGGCTGGATCTAACAGTACAGGAAATGCTAAGAAATCATGTGCAATCAAATGAGTATGGACTTTCCCCTAAAGAGATATACATGATCAAGACATAGTATGTTGTAGATAGGACATTGAACAAGAACTCCAGAGGACTTGGGTTCAAATCTTGCCCTTGACATTTAAGAGCTCTCCAGGGATGTGCTTGAACCAGCTCAAGAGCGGATTATTAAATTTTCAGAATGAGCATTCACATCTTGTAAATTAGCAAACACTTACAAACCAAGGCTTGATTTATTGTTTTGTTAATTTCCTAGATTTAACAAAGCAATGGAGAAAATGCTCATAAGCCAAATTAAAATTAAAAGTGAGTTATGTTCACATTTTTTTCTTGGGGAGCCAGTGTTAAACCTTTGCCAGCTCACCATTGTGTGTAAACCTGGGCAAGTCATTAAATCTTTCTGTGCCTGAGTTTCACCTGTAGAATGAGGGGACTGGATTCCACACATTCTAAGATTTCTTCTAAATCTCTCATCCACTAAGCTACACTGTCTGTTTCTCTTCTGACACTCTCTGAAAATGGCATTTACAACAAATCCTTCACTTGGGATGTATGAAGGTCTTATAAGGCTTACTATATCCATCCTATAATTATTATATGAACTTACCTTACTTTTTGGAATACAGTCTTACAAACTGTTGTTTAAGATGAACTTTAAAAAATAGAATTGTACCTTAAGTGGAAAATATAAGCTCCCTGAGGGTAGGAATGGTTTCTTTTTTTGTCTTTGTCTCTACAATACCTTGTATGCAGTAGATGATAAATGCAGTTGAATTGAACTTTAAATTAATAAACGGTACTTATTTTATATTTACATTTTTCCTACATTAGCTTAATTTCCCAATGTATCCCCTGCATCTCCCCCCACCCAAAAAAATCCCTTATGACAAAAAATAAAAAAGAGGGGAAAAAAAGGAGTTCAAAAAAATTAACCAACATGTCAATCAAGGCTAACATGTATGTGCAACATTTTATATACATACTCCCCTGTATCTGCAAAGAAAGGAGACGGAGGAGAGGAGAGGAGGGGAGAGAGAGGGAAAGGAATGAAGAGAATAGAACATCTTCCATATCCTTCTTTTGGGGTCAAGCGGGACCTTTATAATTACGCAGCATTCAGTTTTAATTTTTGTTGCTGTTCTCTTTATTGACATTGTTGGAGTCATTGTTTATATTTTTTTCCTGGTTTTGCTTAAAAGTTCACTGTGAAAGAGAGGGTGTATTAAGGAGTCAGTGGTAAGAAACAAAACAGACTTTTGATGAGGGACAGAATAAAAAGAGAAAGAAGAATAAACAGAAGGAAACGATTTGGAAGGAAATATACAATTAGTAATCATAACTATGAATGTGAATGGGATGAGCTCACCCATAAAATGGAAGCATGTAGTAGAATGGATTAGAAACCAGACATACACTTCAAACAGAAATACACACACACACACACACACACACACACACACACACACACACACATACACAGAGTTAAAATAAAGGGCTGAAGCAAACTCTATTATGCCTCAGCTGAAGTAAAAAAAAAGCAGGGATAGCAATCATGATCTCAGACAATGCAAAAGCAAAAAGTGAGCTAATTAAAAGAGATAAGCAGGAAAACTGCATTTTGCTTTAAGGTACCATAGACAATGAAGCAATATCAAAAATTTTTACATTAAGTTTCTCTGATAAAGGCTTGATTTCTCAAATATATCAGGAGTTGAGTCTAATTTATAAAAAATAAGAACCAATTCCCAATTGATAAATGGTCAAGGGTCATGAACAGGCCATTTTCAGAAGAAGAAATCAAAGCTATCCATAGTCATATTAAAAAATGCTCTAAGTCATGATTGATTAGAGAAACTAAAATTAAAATAAGTCTGAACTACCACCTCCAAGTTATCAGAAATGACAAATGCTGAAGGACATGAGGGAAAATTGATATACTAATAAACTGTTAGTAGAGTTGTGAACTGGTTCAAATACTCTGAAGAACAATTTGGAACTATGCCCAAAGGGTTATACAATTGTGCATACCTTTAGATCCAGCAATACTGCTACTACTATACTCCAAAAGAGATTTTTTTAAAAAAAAGCAAAAGGATACGTATGTACTAAAATACTTATAGCAGCTCTTTTTGTGGTGGTAAAGAAATGCAAATTGAGGGGTTGCTCATCAACTGGGAAATGACTAAACAAGTTGTGGCATATGATTGTGATGGAATACTATGTTATAAGAAATGATGGAGTAGTTTCAGAAAAAAATGGCAAAACCTATATGAACTGATGCAAAGTGAAGTGATAAGAACTGGGAGATCATTGTGCATAGTAACAGCAATATTGCAATGATGATTGACTATGAAAGAGTTGACTACTCTGATCAAGACAATGATCCAAGATAATTCTAAAGGACTCATGATGAAAAAATTCTAATCACCTCCATAGAGAGAACTGATGAACCCTGAGTGCAAAATGAAGTGTAATTTTTCACTTTTTAAAAAAATATATGGCTAACATGGAAATATGTTTTGCATAATTGTTGTTGCTGAGTCATTTTTCAGTTGTGTCCAACTCTTCATCACCTTGCTTGGAGTTTTCTTAGCAAAGATACTGGAGTGGTTTGCCATTTCAGTCTCCAGCTCATTTTACAGATGAGAAAACTGAGGCAAACAGGGTTAAGTGACTTGCCCAGGGTCATACAGATAATTAGTGTCTAAGGCTGGATTTGAATTCGCAAAAAGGAGTCTTTCTGATTCCAGGTTTGGAACTCTAACCACTGTGCCACTTAGTTGCCACATTTACGTGATTTTACATGTATAAGTGATATATTTATTTGCCTTCTCAGTGGATGGGGGAATGCTGGGAGGGAGGGAAGGAGGAAGATCATTTGGAACTTAAAAAAATGTTTAAAATAAGTAAGTAAAAATTTATTTAAAAAAATCACCTGGCATCATTTCATGTTTTTCCATGTCTCCCTGTATTCACTATAGTAATAATTTTTGTGTGCAGTCATATTCTGTCATATTCATATACCACAATTTGATAAACCATTCCCTGCTTAGCAAGTATCTACTTTGTTTCTAGTTTTTTGCTGCTACTAAAAGTGTGACTACAAATATTTTTGTGTACCTGGGACTTTCCATTTTTGACTTCCATAAGGTATGTGCTTAGCAGTGTGTCCTCCAAGTCAAAGAGTGTGGACATTTTACTCATTTTCTTAGAATAATACCACATTACTTTCCAGAATGACTGGATCAGGGTGTGTTAATATCTTCCTATAACTTCTCTAATGCTGACTATTCTCATTGTCATCTTTACCAGTTTGTAGGTTGCCAAGTGGAACCTCAGAATTATTTTGGTTTTAATTTCTCATGTGTGTGTGTGTCTGTGTGTAAGAGAGAGACAGAGAGAGATAGAGACACAAAGAGAGAGATTTAAAGCAATCTTTCATATGGTGGGTACTTTTGAGACTAGTCTCTCTAACTCTCTCAGGTGGGAAGTGTGCAAGACACTCATAGGCTGATCCCAGTGTTGATCAACATGGAAGCTTGACCTACTTCATATCTCTAACTTCCTGAGATAGCCTGGTGGTTCTCTGTTCTTCAGAGCTCACCACATTGGTGTTGGATTTAGTGTGGACATCTCCACATTAAACGTGAGTTCATGGACTCAAGTATTCACCAGTTTCAGTCTTCTCAGTAGTAGGGACCACAGGCAAGTACCACAATGCTAGCTGAGTGCTTACTTTTCAAAGGAAGCCTATGGTTGACCAGGCTGAAGTGATGCTTCCTCCCCAAAGCCTTTTCTGAGGCTACGTGCGAAACCAGATCTCTCCCTCCCTCCCTCCCTCCTTCCTTTATCCCTTCTTCCCTCTCTCCCTCTTTCCACCTTCTACTCCTCCCTCCTTCCCTCTCCCTCTCTCTCTCTCCCCTCTCTCTCTCCTTTCCTCTCCACCCCTATTCTCCCCTCCCTTCTTCTTCTTGCTCCATTTTGAAATTAGGCCACTTCATCCCCTCTTTAAACAACCTGGTTTCTCTCTTATCACTCCTCCCCACATACACACCCATACAATTATTCCTATCATATTATTGCTAAACAAATGTGAACATCTGACTGGCATAGCCCACTGTAGTTCAGAACTCCCAAGTTCTAGAGATCCACCAGCCTTAGTCTTCAAGTAGCTGTGATTTCAGGTATGTGCCACCACACTGTAATGGTAATGGGAATTTGAAGATCTTCCCTGCCCCTTAATAAGCTTAAGGGAATTTGAAGACCTTCCCTCCTTTGAAGATATACCCTGCCCCCAATAGGCTGAATGTAATCACATGGAAACTGTGGTAGGAGGAGTTTGCTGAAGGGTGGAGCAGAGCCCACAGGAAACTGGGAGTCAGAGCAGCTAGACACAGTTGGGAGAAGAGAACACATCTGAGGGAGATAGTTAGGCTTATGAATAAATGTTGATTTGTGAGAAGGCTAAAGGATGCTGTGGCTCTTTGTGCTGTTGTGGCTTATTAACTTCTTTGCTACTACGATGGAATTGGCTTACTGGTTTGGAGATTTGGTTTTCTGATGTCTGAATAAATGTTTTGCTTCTGTCATACATGGAGAGTCTGTTATATTTTGTGATCAAGCACTATACAGGTATATTTATAGTGACTGTTGGTGCTATAAATATTGCATTGGCACTACACACACACACCTGACCCTCCTCATTCTTTTTTTTGGAAGGAGGGAAAGCAAGGCAATTGGGATTAAGTGACTTGCCCAAGTTCACACGGCTAATAAGTGTGTCAAGTTCTCCTCATATTTTTATAGGACTCTATCTAAACTGTTCCTAAACTTAGTCATTTCTCCTCTCCATTTGATTAAAAAAAGTCTTTGAAGTCAAGCTCAATGCTTTTTTCCTCCCATATTTGCATCTGTAACATCTAGCACACGTCATGCATGTAGCAGATACTTAATAAAAGTTATATGATTTGAATTGAAATTTTCTAAAAGATCCAAATTTGTTTGTTTAGCTTTATTTTTGAGAGTGGTTGCCCTGTAATTACAGAAAGGTTCTTGAAGGTACTTGTGAGAGTAGAGGTTGTTATCAAAGATGGTGGTAGCCATTTTATTAGTTAGGTATTGCGAGTGAGAATTTCATCTGGGCCCTTTGAATTTTATAGAAGTTCTCAAAAAAAAATTTTGGAGTTCAAGTTAGGCAGTCCTTGCTTCGTAAATATCTGATTTATGATTCATCTTACATACAAAAGGCTATCATTGTCATGGCCTCAATCCCCTGATCCCGATAGAATTGCCCAAGGTTCCCATTCCCTCTCTTCCACTATTGGTGATGCCCAGTATCCTCCCCAGTACTTTCTATCCCTGCTGGAACCTCAGAAGTCTTAGTCTCACTGTTGTGGTTTGATGTCAGAGAGGGGTAAGACAATGGGAGTTTCTGTTCTTGCTAATAGTGCTACTCCACGAGGTGAGGAGATTGTGTTTCCAATAAACTAATTTGAAATTCAGATCTTCTGCACATAGAATCATGACTCAGTGGAAAGAACGTTGGAATAGTCAAAGGGCCAGAGATCTAGTCTCACCTCTGTTATTTGTAAGTCATATAGCCTCTAACACAGCAGTTCTCAACCTGTGGGTTATGTTCAATTTAAATACATCCTGTGTATCAGATATTTACATTAAAATTCATAACAGTAGCAAAATTACAGTTATGAAGTAGCAACAAAAATAATTTTATAGTTGGGGGTCACCACAACATGAGGAACTCTATTAAAGGGTTGCGGCATTAGGAAGGTTGAGAACCACTGCTCTAACAGGTCACTATAGCTCTTCAGGCCTTGATTTCTTCATTTGCAGAATGAGAATGAGAAGAAATAATCTCTCAAGTCCTTACCAGTTGCAAAATTTTATGTTTCTATGAATTGATATTATGGTGGTATGCACAAATAGTTGTTATGTTCTATAGAGCTTTGTAAATTACAAAGTCCAAGTCCTATATAAAAGTGTGAGTTTTATTATTGGTTAAATTAGCATTTGTGGGTTCTACGTGAAAATGTGTTACCAGTTCAAAATAACCTACTTACAAATCAACTTTGGGAATACAACCCATTTATAAATTGGGATTACCTGCCTAAAGATCCCTCCATTTTGTTATACAGTTGAAAGGAAAAAAGGTACTGTGGTTAACTGAATTTTCAAGTTACCTCATAGTCAATCCATTTGTACAATGGCAAATCTATGTGCCAACTGTAACCTGGCATTTGTGCTGGTCATTTGACTATTCCAATGACCAGAGTGCCAGTTAAGGATATACATCTCTGTGTGCGTATGTGTCTTTGTGTGTATATGAGTGTAGGGTGGTAATATTTGTTAGTATTTGAACTTTTTCTTTAAAAAATTTACAACAACTATTTCAACCTATTAAATTGAAATCTGGAGGAGTTCTTTCCTAAGGATAATAATTTATAAGAAAACAGATTTGGAAAGTACTCAGATAACGAAAAGCAACAACTCTACCCTCCCTCAAATTAAAAATGCTGAGAGATGTGTTTATTTGCACAACCTATCCAAATCTTCTGGTACAGTAACCTAGCTACAAAGATATGGTGCTTTCCAAACCTGATTTTAGGGTAATGTAGATAGATGTCAATTGATATCATTGAGCTAACATGTGGCTTCCTCTATTTACCTTATGTTTTCAGCAGAACCTTAAAATATTAGAACTAGGGAATCCTTAATTCATTTTACAGAGGAAAAAAACTAAGGACAGAAAGATTCAATCACCCAGGGTCACATAACCCAAATCTTTTAGCCTGTATTCCAGGACTCTTATAACTCCATCTGATTTTAGATTATATTTTCACATAAATTTTCAGAGTATTCTGGGATGAAAGATAAAGCTACTCAAGTTCCCTTCTCCCCCCCAAAAAATCACAAAGTCTTGATACCCAGGTAAAAGTAGTTCAATATAGAAACTCCTTTGATTGTTCTTCTGTTTTATGGTCACCAAGGAGAAAAACCAGGTCATACCCATATGCCTCTACTATGCTCTGAGACATTAGGGGCACATATTAACAGTGTTGTAGTCAGTGTACTATTTTATCATCTTATTATAACAATACTTCCTGAGATATGTCTGTGAACGGCTAGCGAGATCTGGGACAATGTCATCTGAATCCATCTTTCCTGAGGCCATTTTTTCTGTCCATACTCTTTGGAAAAGCAAAGCATACATGAGCAAAGTAACTGGTATCACATCCCACAGATACAGAGGAAGCCTTTGGTCTCTTTGCATTGCAAATAATAAATCAATCTGATATCCTTAAACAATGATAGTTCCATGGCTAGACATTTCTGCTCTGCCTTCCTTTCTTTCTTTTTATGTGAAGGGCTTCAGTTGGAAAAATATTAGAAGCAGAGCTGCTCAGGACTTGCAGAGAGTTAAGTAAATTTAGCTTGATTCTGTCTTGAATCCCACTGCAATCTTGACTATGATTAAACTGTGCCTATCTCCTTACCTGAAATGGGGACTTTAATGAAATAGTCAACTTCAAGGCCATATGAAGGGTAGGGCCCCAATAGGAAGCAAGCTACTCACGTTTACAGAATCCTTTAATGTTCACAAAACATTTTCCCCACACACATCTAATGACAAAAGAGGTGTAAGTACTGCTGTCTCCATTTTACAGATAAAGAAAGTGAGTTTCAGAAAAGCTGGACATGGACATATAGCTAGTATGTACTGGATCTAAGGCATGAACTCATGTTTCTTTCATCTAAATCTAATGTTCTAATCATTAAACTACACAACCTCTGACTTTGGGTCTAAAATAATTGAAGAGAGTACATCCAGAGTTCCCTCTCCTTCCCTCTTGATTTGTGATACACCCTACCTGTGTTTACTATCACTAATACAGGGGTTCATCACCTGTTTTGTGTCATGGGCTCCTTCAGCAGTCTGGTGAAGCCTATGGACCCTTTCTCTGAATAATGTTTTAAAGCATAAAATAAAATACAAAGAATTACAAAGGATTGTTGAAATTTTGCTAAAATACAATTATCAAAATATTTTTAAAAGGCAAGTTCATGGACCTCACCCAGGTTCAGAACTCTTGCATTAAAGTTTAAATGTAACTTTCTGCTCATCCACCTCTATTCCCAGACACTTAAAAGCATCATCAGAATCAACATTTTCTTAGCTCTTTAAGGCTTACAAAATACCTTACATATATTACTTCATTTGGGCCTCCTAGTAACAGTCAAGCAGGTAATGCAAATGTAGTTTTATACATTTATGTGTTTTCTATAAAAAGAAAGTAAGACTCAGATAGTTAAATGACTTGCTTGAGATCACACAGCTAGTGGATGGCAAAGCCAGAAGGTGAAACCAAGATTAGTAGTTTTTCCACTTAATCATGCTACCCATAACTGTACCAGTACCTATCACCTCTCTCAGATAAAACCGTATGAAATGAGTAGTTTGCAAATATAGCACAGTGTGAAATGTGAACCCCAGGCTTTCTCTGATGCCTTATATTTAGGGAGGGGACCTTGTATCCTTTTTTATTTTTTACCTTTAAAATTTTTAAAAATGTATTTATTTATTTTAGTTTTCAACATTCATTTCCATAAGATTTTGAGTTACAAATTTTCTCCCTGTCTCTCCCCTGCTCCCCACCCCAATATGGCAAGGATACTGAATACCCCTTCCACCAATCTGTTCTCTATTATATCCCTCTCCTTTGTGTCCTTTTTAAAAACATATTCTTTGTTTATTTCATTAAATATTTCTTAATTATATTTGAGATTTTAATAATTCATTTATTTTAAATTTTGAGTTCCAGATTCTCTCCTTCCCTCCTTCCCCTCCCCTAACCCTTGAGAAGACAAGTAATATATCGATTATATATGTGAAGTCATGCAAAACGTTTCCATATTAGCCACGGAAATGTTACAAAAGAAAACATCTTCAACAACAACAGAAAAATAAAGGCAATGCAAAAAGTATGCATTATGAGTTCATCCTTTTTCTCTCTGGAGGTGGATACCATTTTTCATCATGGTTTCTTTGTATTTGTCTTGGATCATAGTCTTGATCAGAGGAGCAAAGTCATTAAGAGTTGATCATCATTGCAATATGGTGACTGTGCACAACTTCCCCTGGTTCTGCTCCTTTACTTTGCATCAGTTCATGTAAGTCTTCCCATATAAGTTTTCTGAAACTATTCTGTTTATCATTTCTTATAGCACAAGAGTATTCCATCACAATCACATGTCACAACCTGTTCAGTCATTCCCCAATTGATGGGCATCCCCTCAATTTCCAATTCTTTGCAACCACAAAAAGAGCCGCTGTAAATATTTTAGTATATATTGGTCCTTTTCCTTTCTCTTTGATCTCTTTGGGGTACAGACCTAGTAGTGGTCTTACTGCATCAAAGGGTATTCCCAACTGTATAGGTCTTTAGGCTGAGTTTCAAATAGTTCTTCAGAACGACAGGACCACTTCACAACTTCACCAGCAGCGTATTAGTTGACCTATTTTCCCTTGTGTCCTCCAGCATCGGTCATTTTTCTTTTCTGTCATGTTAGCCAATGTGATAGGTGTGAGGTGGTATCTCAGAGTTGTTTTACTTTGCATTACTCTATTCAATGGTTAGAGTCGTGTGTGTGTGTGTGTGTGTGTGTGTGTGTGTGTGTGTGTGTGACTATTAATAGTTTTGATGTCTTCCTCTGAAAAAGGTCTGTTAATATCCTTGGATCATTTTTCATTTGAGGAATGGCGCTTACTTATAAATTTGGCTCACTTCTCTATATATTTTAGAAATGAGACCTTTATCAGAGAAATTTAGGGACCTTATATTTTCAAATTTAGGCCAGCAAAGCACAAATTTAGGCAGATCTTTCAAGAAAGTTGAGTAAAATTTTGAGTTGTAGGCCTGGCTACAGATAAAATATCTATGAACCAGCCTAGTTAGACTCAAAGGGGCTTGGTCCACCAAATGATAAGGCATTTTTCTTCATAGAAACTCAGAAAAAGTGAGGCATGGAGCAGTCACAATATGTATCAATAGACACAGTACCTTCTGTGAGGAAATCATGAGTCTTTTGAACTTTAAAAGAATAGAACTGTTTAAAAGGAAAAAAAGGGAAGAACACAGTTCGGATGCATTCCATTAAAAGACCCATTCAATTTTGGAGTTTGGGCCTCAATTTTCTTTTTCTTAAGTCATTCTATCTGTAACAATGGTTTCCCTTAATTGCATGATGCTTTGCTTCCTAGGAGCTGGATGACAATAAGTTGCTACAAAAGAAAAGCAAAACCAGAAGGAGAAAGGATCAGAACATCCCTGTTCTTTTGCTTTTTTCTGTCTTTATAGTCATGTAGATTAGATCTGAGGTTTCAGAACTTGCATTTTCCAAATACATGACTAATCCAGGAGAATCACAGTGGCTTTTTTTTTAATTGAAAATGAATTTTATATTCTCTTATTGTGTTGAAATACAGCACTGGAGAAAGAGAAGAAATTTAAGAAGCCAATTACTGTCACCATTTCTCTGGATTACAGGTATATTCAAACACTTCATTGTCTGCCTACATTCAAAACAACTCAAAATTAATTGATCTTTTTTGAAGCACAAACTGAAGTTTCCAGATAATTAATGAAGGCCCTATGGAAAACATTACTATATTTTCTTTCTTTAAAAATTATTAAAATTTAATCCTTTAAAATAAAAGCTAACATTCTTTTGAAACAAAATCAGACAAGAGGAAGTGGAGGATAATTCAAATGTGTGTTTCTGTATGTATTCCACAAAGAAGCATATGAAAAGAGTAATGGAAAATTTTATATCAGAATTCTTCTCTTAGTCACCATAAAAAGCAAAGGGATTTTTTTTTCTCCCTTTGATCATATAATCACAAAGACTTCCTCCAAGTACTAGGATTTACAAACAAGGACAGATCTTGAGGATTCAGTTTACAGCCTATGGTCACAATGTCACTTGAGCTTTTTTCCCACAAACCAGTTAGATCTGTGTGAGAGAAGCACAGAAAGGCAGGCTCCCTATTTGGGAAAAGCTCCCTATTTCCCTAAAACTGGACATCTCTCTCATTCCCAAGAGATTAGATTATTTCCAGAAGATGGAGCACTCTGAAATTAGCCTCCAAGTATAGGACTTTACAAAACAAGAGCCTGAGTAAATGTGATAACAAAATACTGGGAAACGTAGCTCATCTCTTTATAGTAAGAGTATCTTGGTCTATTATGGTCCTTGATCTATTATCTAATGGTGAAAGTAACACCTGTCAGTCACTCACTTTGTAGAGTAGGTTGTATTTGTAAAGTGCAATTACTATCATTGTATTTTCTTTGGATGAAAAGCTAAGTAAAAACTTCAGACTCAGAGAAAGCATGTAATTTTTTATTTTGTTTTGTTTTGTATTTTTTCTCTGAAGATTAGTGAGCAGATCTGGTTTCAATCCTTGACAGAAATAACAGAAGCTTTCCATGCTATAAGCCCCCATCAGTGATAGTCTACTTGACACCTTCTGTTTCTAGGTTTTAGGTCATAGCAACTTTCTGGCAGAGTGAAAGTCTCATTTCAAACTTAAAATTTGTTCTTAGTTTCATCAAGCCAGAGCTTGGGATTTTAGTACAATAATCCTATATTTCTAGACCTCTCCTTCTCACTCTGCATTAAACTGCTGGGTTAAAACTAATTTCCATAGCTCTCTGATTTACAAAGTACTTTGCTTACAATAGTAATCTTCAGACCATTCATATAATGTTCAGAATCCCCCCTCCTTCTAATCAAGACTATAACTCAGAGTCTGAGAGAGTTAAGAAAAGTAATAAGAACTGCTATTTCCTAGTTGATGAGGCCATGGTTGATCCTTATAATGTGAACCTCAGACCAAATGCTAAGGGAAGAAAGAAGCAGACCAAGAGCACATAACCCCTACAACCCTGCTGGATGCTCCTACTGGGGGGTTGGGGGGAACAGCTGTTTTAACTACAAAGTAATGCAAACACAGTCACTAATACCTCCAGGGAAATGTTTTAAACTTTGACAGGGTAGAAGGAAGGATGGAATACCCAGTTGGAAATAGCTGGCAAGAATCCTGGATTCTGTCAGGGGGCCAAATTCATATCCAGACAGAGATGGGAGAGAACACTTATTTCCTTAGTGTGGGGGAAGGAAGTAGAGTCTAATTCAAACCCATTCCCCTCATCCCTCCCCAAGAAAAGTAGATCCTGTTCTGAGAACCAGAACCCTTGGGAAAATTGGGAAATCTTCCCAGGCTGCTTCAAGAGTACAAACCCTTTCCACAGACCTATACCTCACTATAGGATAGGATTGCCAACTAGCTGGCATTTGACTAACTTGGCTGGTATTTTATCATAGAAGCAGGTTACTTCTTACTAATATGTTGTTCTGTGGCCAGTATTTTTTTTAAGTTTTGATTTTTCTAACTTTGTTCTAGAAGGAACCTCTCTAAGGGTGGTCTGTCATCATTAGAGCTCATTTTACAGATAAAGAAACTGAAACCGTAAGGGTAAGACGGGGAGAAAATTTGTAACTCAAAATCTTGTGGAAATCAATGATGTAAACCAAAAAATAAAAAAATAAAGAAACAAACAAAAAAAAGAAACTGAAACCCAAAGATATTAAACAAGATGTCCAAGGTCCAATGTAGCAAATAAAAGTAGCACTTTAAATGAAGTCTTCTGACTCCACCTTTGATAATGAGCTAATGCTGAAGCTCATGCTCTGCAGCTCAATGGAGGAAAGAAAAAAAAATCATGTTATAAAATAGGTAAGCATTTGAATAATTTTTGTTGCTCGGTCATGTCCAACTCTTTGTGACCCCATTTGGGGTTTTCTTGGCAAAGATCCTGGAGGGGTCTGCTGTTTCCTTCTCCGGCTCATTTTACAGATGAGGAACTGAGGCAAATAGGGTTAAGTGACTTGCCCAGGGTCACATAGCTAGTATGTGTCTGAGGGCAGATTTAACTTGCAAAGAGGAGCATTCATGATTCCAGGACTGGTGCTTTATTCACTGTGCCCCCTAGATGCCCCATTTGAACAGAAGTACCACAGAATTTTAGAATCGGAAAGGACCTCAGTGGCCACCTAGTTTATCCCCCACCTGAAAAATATTCTTCTCTCTAATATATCTTTCAACGGGTCATTCAGATGTGGCTTGAAGATGTCCAATGACAGGAAACCCATTAACTCCAGAGGCTACCCATTTTACTTTGGGATATATCTAATTATTATGATCATACTTTAAACTTACAGGGCTTCTTAAACTTATTCCGCTCATGATACCTTCAGTGCTTCTTAAACTGTGGGTCCCAACTCCATATGGGGTCACAACACAAAGTATTTTTCTTCCCTTATCATCCCTCTCTTCTCCCCTAAGCATAGGAAACTTGCTATTTCCACAGGTTTGTGATGGGAAAAATAATTGAGAGAGAGGGGAAAAAAAATCTCTTTACCTAGTTATGGTTAGTTTCATGGCTAAATGTGGTACATAGAATCATATATTTAGAGCTGTTAAGCTCCTTAGAGGTCAACCACTCCAACCCTCTCAGTTTTACAAATGAGGAAACTGAAGCCAAGAGAGGTATAATGATTTGTCTACAGTCATTCAGGTGGCAAGTGAAGAACCAGAACTTGGACCTGTGCCCCTTTCTCTACTATTTTGCCTCTCAGAGAGGGCCATCTTTGGTCTTCCCCTTGAGATGGCATAAGGCTATATTAAGGGAACCTGACTAACTTGTCAACATCTCTAGTCCAAGCCAGAGAGTTGTAGAAAGGGAGGTACAATTCAAATTCAGTTCAATCCAACAAACATTTATTTATCAAGTTTCAATTATGGGAAAGGCATAGTACTAGATTCAATTCAGGCCCTGCCTTCAGAGAACTTACTTTCTAATATAGAAAAAAGGCTATTACACAAGGGGGAGGCAGATGAGTACAAAGGAAGAGATCAAGGCAAAATGCTAGAAGTGTTCATCTAGAGAGGCAGTGTGGAAATTAGTTCATTGATAAAGTTTAGTTTGGGGATTCAGAATTTATGTTCTTAAATGTACTAATGTGTAATAAAGAAAAGGAGGGAGAATAAAGAAAATAAGCTTGCAAGTTTGGAGACCTGATTTCTGGACTTGGCTCTGCTATTATTTACCTCCTTAACCTTGAACAAGTCAGTTCACTTCTATGAGCTGTTTCTACATCTCTAAGGTGAAAGTATTTGACTAGCTGAACCCAAAGATCTCTTCCAGCTCTAAGGTTCTAAAAATGTAGGGACATTGGCATTCCTGGTAGCTCTTAGGCCACTGAATAACTTCCATTACTCTCACACAACTGTCCTATTCGTATGCTGACCACACTGGAGGCTAGCCAGGCATCATTACCTCGACTAAAATTGACAGAGAGAACAGTGATAAGAAACTTTGCAGCTCAAGTTTTCATGGCAAAAATAAATGGAGGGAGGAGGGGGAGCAACATCAAACAGGACCCCAAGTGTTAAGATGTACCAGTTTAAAAACCTATTAAAAATAATCAGATACTCGCCTTCCTGAACAATCTCTCTCAGAAGCTGTTTACCCTGAGTGGCCTGGGAGAAGTGGACAGAAAACACAAGAAAACACAGGTTAGGTCGGGTGGGAATAGAAATTCTAACCCTTTGCTCAAAATGAATCATTGTCATGGCTAGAGGAAACAAACTTGTTTATGTATAAATGCTCAGTAATCTTATTTTCTATCATGTTTCAGCCAGTGACTCACTGTTTGTTTACGAATGGCAAAGAACAGACACTTTCTAGTATCCTGTAATAAACCTGCATTGCATATGCAGGGAGACAGCCCAGTCATCCCCTCATTATACTCACAGGAGCATGAACAGACAGCAGATAGACCCTAGATTTAAAAAAAACAAACCACAGGTTGATGCCATCTGCTTAAAGAGGAAGGCTTCTCTTGTGTTCTTGTGTTGTGAGGGGAGTCACTGATTGCTTGTTTCTAAGCACTAAAGATAAAATTCATAGGAGTAATTAATCAACCAGCTGGGAGTTAATGAGCCCCTTTTAAAATACTCAGCACTGTACTAGGCTCCCTGATACACAAAAATCGTGCCAGACAATTCTTGTCTGCAAAGACAGTTCAATAGAATAAAATGCTATGTTACAGTATCTTTTAAACAGATCATCTCATACCCATACATCATCATCATTCCAGATTCCTTGAAAGCTATATCAACTGAAATAACTGTGCTCAATAACCCCCAGAACATAAATATCTGGTGAGGCATAAATCAGGGTGGGACAGATGTATGCTCACCAAAGGTGCTCATCTCTATAATGAAGGAAATACAGTGCAGAGTCTAAGATGAAGGATTCCCTATGGATGGTGAGGTCTTTCAGGAACTCTTGCTTGCAGATGATATTGTTCTGATTGCATCAAGAGCCATAGCATTTCAGAGCCTCCTGAAAGAAATCTATAGCCTAACCATCCACATATGGAAGACAAAATTGATAGAGAAATGCAAAATATATGAAAAATAAATACAAGTTAGTTTTTAAGGGGAGATACTAGCAGTTAAGGAAATTAGAAAGGGCCTCATATGGAAGGTCATACTTGAGCTGAACTCTGAGGAAAATGAGATTCTAAAAATATGGAGGTGAGAAGAGAAATTGAATGAATAAAAGAATGAAAGAATGAAGAGCTGAGTTGGTGTTAAACTCTGAGCCTCAATTTTTACATCTGCAAAATGGAATAATGACAGTTTCTGCCTTACAGTGTTGACATAAGCCTCAAATGAAATAATATATGTGAAAACACTTTTAGGTGTCAAAGAGGTAGAGATGGGGAAAGGCAGTAAGGAGATGAGCCTGGCTGGGAAGGGAAGTTAAATAGATAGGATGAGGTAGTTATAGGGATTGTTGAAAGTCTGACAAAAGTCATAATGTGCATCCTGGAGTAGGTAGTGGGGAGTAATTGTAGGTTCTTGAGCAAAGGAGTAATGATATGATAAGGAAAGTATTCTGCTACAGCCCTGATCAACCTGAGAGAGGTCTTTTACTTTCTCCTTTTGGGTAGTTGACTAGGGAAAATTACAGGCAAGCCTAAAAGAAATGCATACTTTAGGATCTGCTGCGAACAGAACTTCAGATGAGAAAGAGATCTAAGGATTTCAGTGGATTGTAAGCTCAATATGAGTCAGCAGTCTGGTATAGCAGGCAAAAAAGCTAATTTGACCTTGAGCTGCATTAAAAGGGAATCTAGAAGTAGGAAGGTGATAGTCCCACTATACTCTACCTTCCTCAGACCTCATATGGAATATCATGTTTAATTTTGGGCACCACGATTTAAGAAGGACATTAATAAATTGGAAAGTGTCTGGAAGACAACCGGGGTGGTGAAGGACCTTGATTTGTATGAAGATTCATTGAAGGAAATGGGCATGCTTAGCCTGCAAATAAAGTTGGAGGTGTGGGGTGAGGAGTGGGGGTGGAGAAGACATGATAGTTGTGTTCAAGCATTTGAAAGACTGTCCTCTGGAGGAGTAATTAGACTCGTTCTGTCTGGTTCCAGAGGGCAGAATTGGGAATAATGCCTAGAAGTGACTATTTAGGCTTAAAACTCCTAACAATTAGAACTCTAAGTGGGCTGGGCTTCCTGGAGAGGTGGTGTCTTCCCCCTCCCTGAAAGGCTTGTAGAAGCATCTGCCACCTCCTCAGAAGCTTTCAGGCAGAGTCTGGATGACCATTTGGTGGCTATATTATAGTGGGGATTCTTTTCAGGTAGGATTTGGACTGGCTATCTACTGAGGAAGGTCCCTTCCACCCAGGCAAATGTTTAACAACTGTTTTTCTGGGTGAAAAAAAATGTATACACATACTTTAATGTTTAATCTGTATTGTTAATATTTTCCCCATCACTTTTTTAAATCTAGAAAATAAACAGAATAATAAATCAAGCCCTGATTTGTATTGTGTGCCAATTTCTGAGGCATAAATGCTTATACCAAAAATTTAACAATTAACTCTTACAAGCCTGTTTGATATTGCCTCATCACATCCCTAGTTGTTAGACAATATTTGTAAAGCACTTTGCATGTGCCTCGTACATAGTAGATGTTTAAGAAATGTTTCCTTAATTTCTCCCTTCCCTGTCCAATTCTCAAATTCCATGAGATGGGAATTGACTAATCCCACCCAAAATGCCTTCAGAGAATAGATAGATTCCTCTTCCAGACCTCGATTCATTAGGGAAAGGGATGCTTAATCTTAATGTCTAGAGGTGGGAAAGGCATCAGGATTAAATATAAAAACATTTTAGCCATTCTGTCTACAAATAGGACATATTCTCAGAGAACCGTGGTGCTCTCATTTAGCTGAGGGCAAATTGAGTTCTAAAGGAAAGCTTGTGAGTCATTTTATGGGAACTATACCAATGCCCTACCCCTCAGTTAATCTTATCTGAGTATACAGAACTGTTGAACTATAAAAAGAATGCCTCATTCTAAATCCCTAGAATGGAATCAAGTTGCTAGAGCTACAAACTCCCAGGAAAGGCTCCAATTCATTCATCTCTGCTCTCATAGAGCTTACGCCATAGTAGGGGTATATTGCCTGATGAACTCTTCCATGTTGGTGCATCCTGAATCAAATGCTTGGAAGCAGAAGAACTGGAGTGGGTGTAGTGAGTGAAGTGTGCAGAGGATGAAGCTGGAAAAGAACCATGCTGTGTCTTTATTTTCTTATGTCGGTAGGCATTGTGCTGAGTGGTGGGAGTATGGTTTAGGTTGTGGGTTTATGCTACTCTTGGACCCACATAGAACTTGCACCAGGATTGGAGGATTAAACACGTGATCATAGCATGGTCAGATCCAACATAGAGTAGTTGCCTGTCTGAATTGTACCGTTTAAACTCTTCCTTATTTCCCTTTCTTGTAATGATATTCAGCTATAGACACTGGAGAGGGGATGCAGCATCTGATGGATTGAGTGTAAAGAGAGAATAGAACAGAAACAGTGTAGTATATTGAAGAAAGGGCCAAATTCATATCCTGCAGCCTCAGGGACTTACTATGATGTGACCCTGGGAAAGTCACTTAACATTTTCCTCTCAGTTTCCTCAACTGTAAAATGGGAATCTACCTTACAAGGATTTTGTGAGGATCAGATGAGGTAATATATATAAAACCCTTAGCACAGTACTTGGCATATAGCCAATTCCCTTCCCTGTAAAATGAGTTCTTGGACTCAATTCTTTCTAGCTCTGAATCATATTTTCTTTTGTAATTGGGCTTTGGTGTATGACTGTAGCTAAGTGGTAGGAGAAAGAAGAGACTCCAGAGAAGACCAAAAAAAATCTTAGGTTTGGAGTCAAAAGGACCTGAGTTCAAGCCTTGACTGCCATACAAGTAATAACCTGAATGACCTTGGACAAATCACTTAACCTCCTTAGTTTTTTCACTTGTGAAATGAGGGGTTTATACTAGCAGACCCCTCCAAGGTCCCTTCCTATTCCAAGTCTATAATTCTATGGGGAAAAATGATTAGAAGGGTAGGAGAAGAATTAGAATAGTTTAGTGCTCAAAAAACTATGGAAAAGGTTACTTTCTCAAAGTAAGCTGTGCCCAATGATAAATAGAAGTCAAGGAGGAAGATGACTGGAAGGGAGCTTTTCAAAGAATTAATTAAGTAGAAAATCAACAATTATATGGGTAATATATGAAAAATGATTTGTCCAAGGAAGACAATAATCTGTGCAAATAACACTGATTTGATTTATTTTTATAATCTCTATACTTCCTATGTGGAAAAGAGGGTGCTTCAAAAAAAAAACTTGGATGGTAAATTTTTATGCTTATTTACCAGATGGGAGCAAAGTGTGAATAGTTATGGGAAGAGGTTGAAACACATCTACTTTTCTATATTCTCCTTTGCTTTCTGCCCATATGGAACCACCTCCTGTTCCTAGATAGATTGCCAAATCATCTCTTTCTCCTCCTGTTAATCCCTCTTGAAGGTTAACCCAGAGGGCAAAAAACATGAGTCTAAATTTGTCCTCTTTGATTTTCTAAATTATGTGCTCCTAAAGGACAAGGGTTCCCTTGATTTAATTTGCTTGATCCAATGCCCAGTGGAGGTGGATTTGTAAATGAAGATTATTTATTTACTTCTTTGTTCCATTTTTCAAATGCCTTTTTTCTCTGAAGGAATTTTTTAAAGAAAATGTCTTTCTAGTTTAATGTAGTTCTCAGCTGAAGGTAAGTGTGAAAAGATGTTAAAAATAATTAGATTACTGTTCAAGAAGGATGTTTTATTTTTTTTATCAAACTACCCTTCTAAGCAACTGCGTAGTTAGGGCACCTCATGGATAGAGTACTAAGCTGGCATTGGAATCAGGAAAATCTGGGCTGACATCCATCTTCTGATATTTTCTTGCTGTGTGACCACAGTCAAGACGCTTAACTTCTCTGAGGTCAAATTTCTCATGTGTAAAATTATTCGTTCTTCACAGGACAGTTTTGGAGTTCACATGAGATAATGTATACAAAGTTCTTTGCATAGATTGAAATGCTATATAAATCTCAACTACTATTATTACTTATTAATTCCAAAATTTATCCCTTATGTAATGTGTTAAAACTGAAATCTTGTTTTAAATTTTTTTCCCTGGACAAACAAAGCTATGATATCCATTTGGGTTCAAAAGTGATCACTGAGTGCACCCTCTCCAAATCTCATTAGGTATTTCCTGGCTTTTATAGGCTGTGTGTGACAGGGTACAGGCATGTCGTGTAAAGCCTTCAGAAGCTTGGCTCTACTCTCTCTCCAAACAAGTAATTTATTCTTTGAGATTAGCTTCTAGATAGGACCCCTCTTTCTCTGGCTCAGTATTAGCTGATTTACCAGTAACTTTCCAGGTCTCCGTTCAGACAACCCGTAAAACCAAAGAGCCACATAATGCTAAGTGGATTTGGCCTTAGAAATGATCTGGGCAATATTTCATTTTTACAGATGAACAGACTGAGGCCCAGGGAGCTGAAATGATCTGACAAAGATTGTCCACTTTGTAGGTTGCAAAGTATCTTTTTAAAATACTGAAATAATAAGAATAATAGTTAGCATTTACAGAGTACTCTAATATTTGCTAAGTATTTTACAAATATTTTCTCATTTTATCCTCACAAGAACCCTGTGAGACAGGTGTCGTTATTAACCCCATTTTACAGATAAGAAAAGTGAGGTAGAGGTTAAGTGCCTTGCTTAGGCTCACACAGCTCTTAAGTATCTGGGACCATATTGAACTCAGGTCTTCCTGAGTTAAGGTCTAAGACTTTACCCACTGTATCACCTACTGTCTCAGTAGTTCTAAATTGTTACTGTAAAGGGTGTGATCAGGGAAACTACTGATGTGCTGAACTGGGTCACTCTTCACATGGACCTGGGATCTCTTAACTGGTAAATCTAATGGCCTTTTCCCATTCTTTATCCTTCTCGGCCTCTCTGCAGCCTTCAATGCAGTTGATCACTCTTTCCTCCTTGATGCTCTCTTCTGGGTTTGCATGGCACTTATAATTCCCTTCCAAACTTCTCTCTTACTATGGAAGGCACCACTATCCTCCCAGTCACCCAGGCTCACAATCTAGCATCATCTTCAATTCTTCCCTCTCTTTCACACCCCTCACCTCATATCCAATCCATTGCCAAAGCTTGTTGATTTTACTTTCATAATATTTTTCAAATATCCCACCTTCACCCCTCTGACAATGCCTCCATCCAAGTGTAAGCCCTTATCTGCTCATGCATGGATTATTGAAATAACAAGTCCCTACCTCAGTCCAATCCATCTTCCCCTCAGCTGTCAAAGTGATTGTCCTAAAGCAGAGATCTGACCATGTCACTCCTTTACTCAATCACCTCCAGTATCTCCATATCACTTCTAGGATCAATTATAAAATCCTCTTTTTTTTTTGTATTAGAAGTTTTTCCTAACCTGTCCCCTCCACCTTTTACATTTTCTTATACCTTACACCATAATCCACAAAGTACTTTTCAGTTCTATGACACTGGAATGGTCAGTGAACACCTAGAAAAGGAAGCAATAAGCACAGAGAGCTAACATGGCCATACTCACCTTATTTTTTCTGACAAGGTCATTAGAATTATAGATCTAGGGATGAGAAAAAATAGTCCGCCCAGGTTTTAGCAAAGCATTTGATAGAGTTTTTCATGCTATCCTTATGAGAGAAATGTAGGCTAAATAATAACACAATGAGTTGAATTTTGGATAGTTTGAATAGATAGACTCAAATAATAATTTGTTAGTGGATTTATGTCGACTTGAAAGATCTCCAAGAAGAGTTCCAGAGATCTGTCCTTGGCTCTAACATTTTTTTCAATGACTTGTATCAAGTACAAATGTCAGGTTTATCACATTTGCAGATGACACTAAGCAACAAAGACGAGCTGTCACGCTGGATGACCTGTCAGGATTCAAGAAGATATTGGCAGGTCAACATTAAGTCAACTAAAATAAGATGAAATTTAATGGAGATAAATGTAAAATCTTAGCCTTGGGTTCAAATAATCAATTTCACAAGTATCAAATGGATGAGGCATGTCTAAATAGCCTTTCATTAAAAAAAAAGATTGGGGGTGGGGCTTTAGTAGACTATGAGCTAAACATGACTCAACAGTGTGATACGGCATCCAGGAATAAGGGAATGACAATCCTGTTGTACTTTGCTCTAGACACAGCATATAGAATATTTTGCTTAGTTTGAAGTACCACATTTCAGAAAAATATTGATGCAGTGAAGTATGTTCAAAGCAGGGCAACCAGAATGGCCAAGGGCCTTGGATTTAGGCTATATGAAGATTGGTCAAAAGAACTTGGGGTAACATATCTTTCAGTCTTTGGAATGCTGTCATCACAGGAAAGAGGGATTAGACTTGTTTTGCTCAGCTGCATACGAGAGAGCTAAGAGCAATGAGTGAAAGTTATAAAGAGGCAAATTGAAGCTTAATGTCAGGACAAATTTTCTAAAAACTAGAGCTATACAATAGTTAAGTGCACTGCCTTGAAAAGTAGTGGAAGACCTACAATTAAAAATTGGATGATGACTTGTAGGTGGGACATGCTGAAGAGGGAATTCTTTGTCAGGCATGAATTGGATTAGATGGCCACTTAAGTCCTGACTTTGAAATGCTCTGATGCCTATCAATGACCCAGGTAGGAGGTAGGTGACCCAAGTCTTATGGAATCTCAGAGATGGAAAGGACCTCAGAGGCTATCTAGTACAACCTGTACTTGAAAAGCAATCCCCTCTATAAAACACCTGCAAAGTAGACCTCTGGCAGTGAAAAACCCAATATTATTATGCCCATTTTGGAAATAAGGAAATTGAGGATGCTCATGGGTCAGGGTCACACTGCTAATAAAATTCAGAATGGGAACTGGAATGCAGGAATTTTGACTGTAATATTAGGGTTCTTTCCATTACATTGCATGGTGTGGTTATTATATTTATAGACAACACTAAACTGGAATGAATAGCTAATTCACTGAATGTAGGAATGGAGAAAAACCACCACCAACAACAAGGCTAAAGTTGTGGGATAAAGTCAATAGGTTGAAATTTATTTAATGCCTCGGGGATCTGAATTTTCATCAGTATAATTAATCTGATTATGCATGTAGATTGCAACTCTGCCATTTTTATGGGTTTCTGTGGGTGAAAAACATCCACCTGGTGGTACACTGTCTGATTATCCATCTCTCTGAATTCCACTAGGCTGGTTCTTGAATGTCAGGCATGAAGACTCTCATGAAACTGAAAGTCATTCTGCCTTGTTAGAATCTAATGGAATCAGCCTTTCATTAGTACAGTGTTCTAGAACCCAGAGTTATATACACTTCCCTGGATGAGGCATCAGAGCTGGACCTCTAGTGGAAGAAGAGGAAATTTAACAAAAATGAGAGTAAGGTCCTACATTTGGGCCCCCAAATCAATTAGATAAGTAGAAGATGAGGAAGATGCAGTTAGAATGCAGTTAATATGAGAAAGGAGGGATTCTCAATGGAATCAATAATATATGTCAGTGATTTGATCTGTCAGACAAAAGCAATGAATGCCATATAGAGCAAGGAAGATGATGGTCTTGCTTTATTCTGTCTTGACCAGACCACATCTGGAGTACAGTATGTCTCAAAAATCTTAGTGGAGTGTTTCAGATTGAATAGATGGAGACTAATGGCTTAGAACTGCACTAAGACTTTTGGGACACCTTGTATTTTGTTTAGATTTGAGCACTGTATTTTACAAGGACATGGACAAGTCAGATGGTGTCCTCAAGGGGGCAACCAGGGTGATAGTGAACCTTAAAATCATACTGGATAAATATTGGGGGAAGGAACTGGGAATGTTTAGTTGGAGGAGAGAAAACTTATAGGGGATATGGTTGCAACCTTTTAATATGTGAAAATGTTGCTGTATGGAAGATGGATTTGACTTTTCCTGCTTGGCTTCAAAGCAAAGAACTAGGAGGCATGTTTGGAAGTTTCAGGCAGGCAGATGTTGGTTTAACACAAGGAAATACTTAACAAGAATGGGATACCTTTAAGGTGGTGAGGTCCCCTCACTTCAAGCAGAGGATAAGAGACTGTTTGCAAGAATGCTAAAGAGAGAATTTGCATTTTAGGTAGGGTTTGAAGTGATGTCAAACTCAGAACCCTGTTTGTGCCACACAAAGCTCTCCATTGCTTTTCACATCAGATTAAAATGTAATTGGGAAATGTTTAACAAAATAACTAAAAATACAATACAACATAGATAATGTTCACCTGTGATTTTCTAAGTCAACATGCAGGTTGCAGGCATCCATCTATTTGAGTTTGCCACCACTGGACTAAATAGCCATTGAGTGCCCTTCCAACTTTAAGATTCTCTTCAATTATAAGTACCCAAATTAACCACAAAAGATAAAGGAAGGAAGACACTATCTGCACCCAGAGAAAGAACTGATAAATAAAAGCATATATTGAATGATTTTACATATATATGTATATAGTATATATAGAGTATAGTATAGCATGTATAGAATGTATAGTATATATGTATAGAATGATTTTACATATGTGTGTGTGTACACACACCCCTATATATATATATATATATATACACACACACATATATTTGTGTCTAATGGTAGCCATCATTAGGGGGAGGGAAGAAAAAATTTGCATGATAACTTTATTATGTATTTAAAAGAAATAGCAAGTAGTAAATAGTAGATTCACAATTTCTTGTGCAAACATCATTTTATTATACTATATTATGGAAATGCTTGTTTTATTCCATAAATAAAAAATATAATCAATTAAAAAATTTTTTAAAATCTATGAAGCTATGATTTTTGGCAGAATCAACCCTTTGCTTTAGTTAATAAAATCCTCATTACCTATTTACCCTTACACTCAATTTCTATTTGCCAGAAATTTTGACCATCTTCATTGCTCACCTATTCAGTAATTGTTTTCTCCTGGTTCTTTTGTCCTTGTATGCTTTGTGACTTGCTGCCATTATTGTTCTTTAAGAATAATGTTAATAATGAAAATAATAATAGTTAACATTTCACTAACCATGTGCTAGGCACTGTGCAGATCCCTTTACAATTATCTCGTTTGATCCTTGTAACAACCCTGGGAGGTTTGTATATCCTATAACTCTATTATTTCTATCTGGTTTTGACCCATTTTCTGTTGTGACCTTCCAGAGCATAAATAAGGTCCCTCTCTCCTCTTAAAATATCTCTCCCCTAGTGGGTTTGGGGACATTTGGAATTTCCTAGTTAGACCTTCAGTCATTGCTTTGTTTGGAAGCTTAATCTCCTGTTTAAACACTAAGGCTCATGGGAGAGGTAACACATTAAATGTCATCAATCGTTTGCACGTCAATAGGAATGAGTTGGCTAATTGATTCAACATATATTGATTGATTGCAGAAGACAGAGTTGAAGAAGACATTGTCCCTGCCTTCTGCAGCTTGGGAAGAGAAGTTACCATATGATCATCACTGCTTAGACAGCTATGAATTGTGAAGACTGGCCCTCGTCGCCTGGGAATTGAGCCCTCTACCTTCCTTGGTCATGTGTCTTCTTTGCCTCAAGGTTTTTAGGGGCATTCCACTGGTTACCAAGGAAAGTTCAATGCCCACCATTCAAGTCTATCTCTGCTATCATCACTCCCCCTTTTCTCATTTCAGTATTGAGACTATGCACTGAACCTGTACTTTCATTAATAGTCCACAGGAGAAGAGGCTCCCTCTAACAGTGCAACTCAGTCTGTGATCATTGCCTAGACAAGAGCACTGAGAGGTGAAATGATTTGCCTCAGGTCCCACAGCCACCATGTGTTAAAGATGAGACTTGAACTCTGCTCTGCCTGGGTTTGTGGACAGTTCTCTACCCACTATGCCACACTGCATCTCCTTTGTGTTTCTTTTGAAAAATAACATTTTAGTGAAGCATATTGTTCTCAAATAGCAATGAATTCTCAATATCATCCTCTACCCCCATAGCACCTTCCATTAAAAATAATAAAATTAGTGATGCAAAATGGTCATGATTGGTTGATTGATTGATTGATTTAGCAACTGCAACAGCCATTCTACCTTAGAATTGATCATCCTTTAACAGAGCAGAATAATTTCCTACAGGTATCTAGAGCCAATACTGGTCATTTTATTTTATTTGAATTCTGCTGTCTTTTTGTGATCTTAATTTTTACTATTTTATTCATTGTGCATTTTGTTCTCCTTTCTTTGCTTAGCATCAATTTATGCAAGTGTCCCTATTTCTCTTAATTCCTCGTATTTGTTATTCCTTAAAGTAAAATAAGGGCCAACTAGGTGGTACAATAGACAGAGTGCTGGGCCTGTTGTCAATAAGTTTCATCTTCCTGAGTTCAAATCTGGTCTCAGATACTTACTAGCTGTGTGACCCTGGGCAAGTCACTCAACCTTGTTTGCCTCAGTTTCCTCTTCTGTAAAATAACCTGGAGAAGGAAGTGGTCAACCACTCCAGTATCTTTACCAAGGAAACCTCAGATGGGGTCATAAAGGACTGAACAACAAATAGTAAAATAGTATTTTATCATGTACGTACACACAATTAGTTCAACCTTTCCCCAATCTGTGGACAAATAATTTTTTTAACTCTTTGGCTGCTATGAACATTTTGGTACATGTGACCAGCTTACCTTCATTTCATACCACCCTTATCTGTGAACTCTATGCTCAATTGAAATGGACTGCCTTCCACTCTCTGAACATGCTCAGTGCTTTACCGTGTTTGTGGGCTAGTGCCCACTCTGGCTTGCGACCAGATTGTCCTCTCTCAGACCTTTACCTGCTGAACTCTGTTCTCTAAAATAAAACTCAAATATCTCTGTCACGAGGGTTTCCTTAATGAAATACTTCCAGATTCATGCCAAACCCCACTCCCATCAATAACAATCCTTTCTGACCACAGACCCACCGTAATAACGTTTAGTTTACTCCTCTAATGCATGTGTCATCAATCAAACAATCAACCAGAATTTACTGAGTGCTATTTGTCAGGCATCGTGCTAAGCTCTGGGGATACAAAGTAAAAAGAAAAACAGCCCTTGCTTTCAGGGAGCTCAGGTTCTAATCGAATGGAAACATATACATAAATCATTCCCTACAAAATAAAACTGAAGGGGCCTCAGTGGATAGAGCGTCAGCCCTGGAGTCAGGAAGACCCGAGTTCAAATCTAGTATGATATTTAGTAGCTGGGCAAGTCACTTAACCTTCACTATCTCCCAAAAGGAAAAAAAAAGAAGATAAATACTGAATAAACGGAAAGTAGATTCAACACTGACAAGACTGGAAAAGATTTCCTTACCATCTGTTACTTTATATATTAGATATTTGTGTATGTGACATATTCCTCTTCCAAGCTGTAAAGATTATAGATTTAGAGTGAGAAGGTACTTTAAGGGCCTTCAGGTCCTACCTCCTTCACTTTATAGATGAAGAAACTGAAGCCCAAAGAGGGGAAGTTACTTGTCCATGGTGTTACAAGCAGTGAGTTAGAGATGTAGGATGTGAGAGGCACCATGGCCTGGTATGTAGAACTCTGGTCTCAAAGCTGGTTTCAAGTTCTGCCTTTGACTCCAAATCCAAAATGGTTTTTTAAAAACATTTTCCTTTTTTATTAAAAAATTAACAAATATCAGCAAGCACAATCATTTCAATCTGCAATGAAGAATAGAGAAAGTGATTTGTATATCCCTTGTTTTCCATTGCACCATACTGCCTCTAGATCAGCAGTTCTCAACCTGTGGGTTGTGACCCCTTTGGGGGTTGAACGACCCTTTCACAGGGATCACAGGGGTCACCTAAGACCATCAGAAAACACATATTTCTGATGGTCTTAGGAACTGAGACACCACTCCTCTATCTGTCTCCAGGTGGGACCACCCACATGCAGATACGCCCACATACAAGTATTAGAGGGTTGTGGCATTAGGAAGGTTGAGAATCACAAAACCACTGCTCTAGAGTTTAGAGCTAGAAGGGCCTTAAAGGCAAGGTCATGCAGAAACTACAAGTCACGTAGGTTCATGAGGATAGGGATTATATCATATCTAAGTCTAAAACTCCAGCACAGTGCTCTGCATATAGTAGGCACTTAATAAATGTTAATCGAAAGTAACACTCACAATTCTGCTCAGTTTCTCCTGTTTTTGTGTCATGTGTTCACAGGGTCTTGAATTTAAAGAACTCCCTTCATCCCAAGTAGCTCAAAGGACATTGTGTATGATGTGCAGACATATTCTTCTTCTTTGGGTATGCATTTGGTAGGCAGACACTGTCAGACACCTACCAGTCAAGGTCCAGTTAAGGACAGGATAAATTATGATTGGTTGAATGATAAACATATGCATAAGATGCATTAGGGGAGGTATGTACTGGGCCGCCAGTATAGAATGTTCAATGCTTCTCCTGAGTTTAAATGGGAGAATAGATAAGCAGTCACAAGAAATGGTCTTAGATGCCACTACTTCTTGTAACTTTGAAATGTAAGTGTTATTATTTCTATTATATGCTATTATATTGTACACATTGTGTAATATATTGTATATCACATACCCTGAGCATCTGAGAGAATCTCTGGCATTTAGCACCAAGTTCAGAGGAGAGTCAAGAATAGAACTGAGAAGTTTTCACTCTTAGCAATCCCATCTAATCATGAGATACCAGCTCCTCATTGGCCCTGTGCCAAGAGGTTCCAAGATTAATAGCTAAGAAGCTAAAACAAATAAGAGGCCACACTCTCTCCAAATAAGTCTATAATGTTCTTCAATATAACACAGATCTTCTCAACAGACAGGACACAAATCACTGACAATCCTCATTTTAGCAAAACTGGAGGGCCCTGATGGCCCCATCTTAAGTAGTCTGGTTTTTTATCTATCATCTGGGCAGTAGAGATCAATGATATCACATGCGATGAGAGATACTCGAGTTCTCTGTGGGACATTAATAGGAGGGCTGGAAGATGAAAAAATTTATTGTGACATTTGTCATATCATCGATCTGTTTACGTGCCTGTTGCTAAAATAACATGATAGGTAAGCATAACCCAATATTGGATACATGTGAACATTCTCACGCTCAAGAGTAAGAGCATAATTCATTTAGTCTACTAAATCACGTGTGCTAAAAGCTCCATGAGGCAGCTTCATTCAAGCAAGTGGAATCTTAAAGATAGATCCTTTAATGGTCAGTTTTCTTCTTAGTTTTTTTCTTTTTATTTTTTTTTCTACTCTTACTACTATTGAGATATCTCCTCAAAGGCCATACTGAACAACGGGTAAGAAGCAGGGCTAAGAAATCACTGCTATGGTATCACTCACATTTCTAACATTAACAAAGTGCTTTCTTCAGAACAATCTGGGGAGCTAGGTAGTAGAATTATTAATATTCCCCTGAAGTAGGTAATAGTCTGATCAGCATTCCCAATTTGCAAATGAAGAAACCAATGTTGGACCAAATCAATTGTCACTTGTCCAGTTTGTAAGTGTCAGGCCTTGGAACTGTAGATTGGGTGCTCTTTCCCTTACACCATACTCAATTCTACTGTGAAGTATTGTCATTGATAGCAGGGAAATATTAGTGACTTTGAATGCTTTCTATTTAGAAGGGTGAAGTTTTATGGCATTGATTTTAGACTATAAATCAGCACCATTTTCCCTTCCTCCCCTTTTGGATATTATCTCCTTCCTTGGTTTCTGAAACATAGTTCTCTTTTGGTTTTCCTCCTACCTGTCTGACTGTTCCTTCTCTGTCTCTTTTACTGGTTCTTCTTCCTCCTGGACTCTGTAAGACTATGATGTTCCTTAAGTTTCTTCTCTGGGCCTTCTTTTCTCTTAGTTGATGATCTAATCCATGGGTTTATCCATCACCTTGATACAAATGACCCCTAAATTACCATATCCTACATGATCCTCTTTCTTGAATTCTACATCTATAGCTTGATCTATCTTCTGACGTATTCACTTGGATGATCAGATATGGCATCTCAAAATCACCATGCCCCAAACTGTGCTCATCACCTCCTCCTATTAAATCTATCCCTCCTCCCAAATTATTATTGTTTATGACCCCATTATTCTCCCCTCCTTCCCATCTAGGCTCCAAATCTTTGATTCTTCTTCCTCCATCATTCCCGATGACCCCCATCAATTGCCAAATTATTTTGATTCTAGGGCCATGACATCTCTTGTATTCATCTCCTCCTTTCCATGCATAAAACCCCCACCCTAGTTCAGGGCTCAACACCTCTCACTTGAACTATTGTCATAATCTCCTAACTGTTGCCTTACCTTGTATTTGAATCTTGAGTAAGATTTCCAATCTTCATTTAATGGCTAAAATAATCTTAAATTAATATACAAGTCTGACCATGCTGCTTTCCTGCTGAAAAATATTTACATAGCTTCCC
>CM053580.1:140173790-140210156 GCA_028627135.1 Pseudochirops cupreus | reverse complement strand
AATCTATTTTTTAAGGTGTTATTTTCTTCAGTCAGGTTGTTGACTCTCTTTTCATGATTTTCTTGCATCATTCTCATTTTTCTTCCCAATTTTTCCTCCACTTCTCTTATTTGGTTTTCAAAATCCTTCTTAAGCTGCTCTATGGCTTGGAGGCAGTCTTCATGTTTCTTGGAAGCTTTTGGTGTGGGAGTTCTGACTATGTTGTCTTCCTCCTGTTCCGTGCTTTGATCCTTTTTGTCCCCAAAGAAGGAATCTAGAGTTTGGTTGCTGTTCTTACTTTGCTTCATACTACCAGTTAATTACCTGATTTTTTTAGCTCTGTGGAACTCTACTTCCAGAGGGGAAAGCTCTGTCCCAAATTGCTGGGTTTTTGCAGCTGCCAGAGCTTATTAGAAGGTCACCATTTTTTTGCAGCCCCCACTGGCTTTGGCTCACTGAAAATGCACCCCAGGACCACCACCCAAGACTATGATCCAGATCCAGGTCGCTCAACACAAGGGCACTTAGCCTCTGAACAATTGCTTGGCCCCCCTGCAATCTGCAGGCCAGGAGCTTCTGAAGCAGCCATGTGGAAGCAGCTGCAGGGCTGCTGCTTCTGCCGCTTCCTTGCCCTGGAGGCAGTTTGCTCAAACCACTTTTCTTCCCCAAATTTAGCTGAGTTCCACTGACTTTTCATTTTGGCCTTGTTTCTTATGGCTTGATAATTCTGGAAACTGCCACAGCTGTCGCTGATCCACTCTTCTGAAGGCTCCAGCTGCAGCTCATCCTGGAGGCCCTGGGGCCAAGCAGAGGTTTCAGGCTGGCCTGATTTTGGCTCCCAGCATGCTGCGATGAGCCCTTCCTGCCAAGCTGCCTTCAGTGGGAAATGTATTTTTGTGAGTTTTGGAGCCTAAAATTTGTTTAGAGTCATACTTTATGGGTATTTGAGATGGCTATGTGGGAGCTGCAGAACCTTGTTGCTTCTACATCACCATCTTGGCTCCACCCCTTCTAAATTATCATTTTTAACATTTAATTTTAATTTTATTTTTTCTTAATTACATGTAAACAAAATTTTTAAACATTTAGAAAAATTTTGGGTTTTATATTCTTTCCCTCCCTCCTTTCCTTGAGAAGGCAAGCAATTTGTTATATTGTGTATGTGTGGTAATGCAAAACATTACCCTATTATTCATGTTGAGAAAGAAAATGAAGACCAACAAAACCAAGAAAAACAAAGAAAAATTTTAAAAGTATGCTTCAATCTGAATTCAGACTCCATCTTTCTTTGGAGGTGGGTAGTATTTTTCATCCTAAAAACTTAGGATCATTGTATTGTTAAGAATAGCTAAGTTATTCCCAGTTGATTATTGTATAATATTACTGTGACTGTGTACAATGTTGTCTTGGTTCTACTTATTTTACTTTGCATCAGATCATGTGCCCAGGTTTTTCTGAAAGCATGTTGCTTACAGTAAAATAGTATTCCATCACAATCACAACTTGTTCAGCCACTCCTCAATTGATTGTCATCCCCTCAGTTTCCAAATCCACCACAAAAAGAGCTGCTATAAATATTTTTATACACATAGGTACTTTTCCCTTTTTTTCTTGCTCTTTTTAGGGTACAGGTCTAATAATAGAACTGCTGGATCCAAGGGATGTGAACAGTTTTCTCTAAATTCTTTATGACCTGCTTAGAGGGAAGTTATGCATATTCCATTTTACAAGGACTCTCCTTCCCCTTTTTCTTGTTCTTGGATATCAGTCAGATATGTAACTTTAGACCTATTCCAAAGGGTTTTAAGTTAATAGGTATGGAGCTAGAGATGCCCTTACTCTGGGTTATGGTTTCCTTAGAGTGGATAGCTTGCTTTACAAACATGATCTGATTTCATCCTTGCAACATTCCTGTGAGGTAGGTAATGCAAATGTTATTTCCCTTATTTCCAAATGAGGAAATTGAGATGCTAATGACCTGCTAAGATTATGAAGTTCACAAGCAATGGAACCAGGACTCAACCCAGGTTTTCTGGTTTCCAGACTATTACACCATTCTAGTGATTAGTTGTTTAGCAAGAGGCATCATTTCTGTTTTATGCTTTTTCAGGTCTCATTACAAGTTGTTAATCAATAGTTCATAGGGAAATAGGAGCATAGGTTTAGAAGTGGAAGGGAAGTTAGAGGTTGAGTCCAATTTCTTCATTTTATAGAGGAAGAAACTGATGCCCAGAGAGATGAAATGATTTGCCTAACGTTACATAGATAAGGACCTAGGGTGTGAATTTTAAATGCAGAGCTTTTACTATTTTATTATTTTGTATATTATAATTAATATAATATGTAAGATTATAATTAATATATAATATATTGTAACATAATATATTATTTTTCTTTTTAAAAAAATTATTGAATCCTTCCAATATATTGATACTTTGGCAACATAAGAGATCTTTTAATAATTTGTTTACTTTAACCAGAGCTTAATTTAGACAGGTCTTTGGATCAACTTTAAGAAATAATAATTAAAGGCACAGAAAAATGGAGTTTCTGATCTGGGAGCTCAGAGGTCATTTAGTTGAATATAAACAATGATTTGATGGTCATTTAGTTGAATATAAACAATGATTTGATGGAGGTCACCTAAAAGCTACTTAAAGACCCTCCCCCCACAAGAGTTGAGGAACTCACTACTTGCTAGGCAGTTCATTCCCTTTTTCAGACAGCTCTAACTTAGGAAATCTTCCTTTTGAGTTGCAGTCTGCCTCTACATCCAAAGGCTTTTTGCAATTTCCACTCCTTGTGAGTTCAACTCTTCCGGCCAAAAAGCTAATATCTCTTCAATAGTACTTTAAAAATTTCAAGATGGTGGTCTTGTCCTCTCTCATCTTCCCTTTTCTAGGTTAACTGGGTCCATTTCTTCCAGCTTGTTGTGACTTAGTCTTCAGGCATCTCACCATTGTGGTTGCCCTCCTCTAAATGTGTCCTAGTTTATGAATGACCTTTCTATAAATATGGTGGGCAGAACTAAACAGTGTTGCAGATGTATTTTGGCCACCATAAAAGTCAGTAGGCATCTCACCTCCTTAGTCCTGGATGCTAAACCTCCATTATTGCATCCTAAGAGGGGAGTTGCCTTTTTTTGAGTTCATCTCATACATTATTGATTCCTTTTGAGTTTTCAGTTCATGAAAATGCCCATCTCTTTTTCACATGAACTGTTGCTCCCTGTGCCTCTTCATGTCATTTTTTTAAAACCGCCTCAACATGCTTAGTAGTAATAATAGCTGACATTTATGTCATGCTTTATGGTTTACAAAGACTGTCACACACAGCACTATATTTAATCTTCACATTTACAGCTGTAAGTACTTCAAATTTTATTATCCCTTGAGATATTATCTTATCTTACAGATAAGGAATTCATTTCTTTTTAATTTAATAAACATTTATTGGGCACTGTTGATATGCAAGGCATCATGCTAAGTGCTAGGGGTAGAGGAATAGGGTTTTTCTATGGTATCTGGATCTGTGATTTCATTAGGATGGGGAATTCTCCAGTGAGGAAAAAATCCTTTATCAATGCAAGTTGGCATCTTTTCTGCAATTTATCGCCTTGGAAACTTACCCAGAGCATGAGAGGTTTAATGACCTATCCAGGGTCATGGAGACAGTATATATAAGAGGTAGGAATTAAACCCAATTCTTTTTGGCTTAGAGACCAACTGTCTTAAAAAGAATACAGTCCCTGACATGAAGAAAGGTTAAGTGATTTGCCCATAGTCACTACTTAATGTCAGAGATCTCACCCAATTTGAAGTCCTACCCTCTCTCTCCTTATTCATTTTGCCTTTCATTTGTACATATAATATTCTTAAATCATAGAAATGTCATTTTAGCTTTGACAAAGTATATTACAGGTAATCAGATCAAATTCTTTCCATTTAGAAATGAGATAACAGTGTCCTAGAGAGGATGTCAGAAGGTTAATTGGTGGCAGAACCAAGATTGGATTCCAATTCTCTGGTGCCAAGTTCAACACTCTTTCCATGGTCACATATCATAGATCCAGTAGGGAAGGTTAAAGAGAACCATGTTGAGGATCTGGATACAAAAGTCATGTGTGGGAGACGTTAGTGGCTTAAGGAATAGCCAGAAAAGGAAATCAGAAAACAGGAAATTCAGAGGAAGGAGTTTCTTGGTACTATTTTGCCATTCCCTCCCATAGTTGTTGTGATATCTATGTAAGGGTGTAAGGGTGGGAAAGGGTGGTAGGCAGATGGGCTGGGGAGCTAAGATATAAGTGATTTGCTCAGCATATGTCAAAGATGGACTTTAAACCTAGGTCTTTCTGAAGCCAACTCTCTCTATATAGACCATATACTTCATACTATTTTGTTGTTACCTTTCTACTGTATTTATCATATAATGTTGTATACTTGGCTAAGTTTATTTCTTGAATTGTAGCTAGAGGTGATGTACTTTCTGGTTGTAAGTGGGAGTTTGTTTAAGATTCAGTTAGATCATAATACTGGGAAAATACCTGAAGGAAGTCAGACAGAAAGAGAGGTCCCATATACACCAAATTATTCACAACAGCACTTTTTTATGGTATAAGAAGAAACAAAGTGAGTGCCCATTGATCGGGGGAATGAATAGACAAATTGTGATATGTAGATGTAATGGAATGTTATTGCACTATAAGAAATTTTGACTATGAAGAATTCAGAGAAACTGGGGAACACTTGTGTAATGGGGGCAAATGAATAAGCCCACCCTGGGCAATATGTATTCTGGTGGGCTTGAAGATTCAGCATAATGCAGAAAATCCTGGAGGATTCCTTCCTCCCAACCTCCAGGGTGGTAGTACTGTCAATGAAAAAGGAAAGACAATTTGCTCTGTCTCTTTCTCTTTCTTTCTCTGTCTCTGTCTCTGTCTCTCCTACACCCTCTTATTAAGGAGGGACTAAGGGACCCCTCTCTCTTTTCCCTGAGGATCTATGGCCACAGTTTCCACACGTGCTGTTTAGGTGAGCCTAGGCCTTGAGCCCTTAGCTACCTTTTTTCTTTCATGTTTCTTTTTCCCAGCATAGGTGATCAAACAGTGATCGTGAGAGGTAGACTTTTTGGGAAGTAGCTGCCTTGGGAGTTCCTATGTCCCTTAGCTGGTGCTTCCTAACTTGAAGAGGAACCCCCTGAAGCTAATACAATGCTTCTTCTTGGAGAAAATAACCACTGGCAGGAAGAGGAACCCAGTCCTTGGTCTGGCCTGCCAGCTGACACAGACCTTGAGGGAACTGTGAGGACAGTACAATGCCAAGCTGAGGATGAAATGCTGAATCTCACAAAAGTCTCACAAAATATCTCATGTTTAAATATTTTAAGTATCAACCTCCTGAGAATGAATAATTGCAGTTATTTGTTCATGTTGTGTGTTTAATGCATGCTTGTGAGTCTTTTTGTGTTTTAAGCATTTCTTTTACGTAGAAAAAATCAATAGCTGTCCTGTGCATGTTCTAATCCATGATTTTTGTCTACACTGTACATTGAGTACCTCTCTACTCCCTTTTGGGCAGCTAAATGACTCAGTGGATGAAGCTTGGAGTCAGGAAGACTCATCTTCCTGAGTTCAAATCTGGCTTTAGACACCTACTACCTGTGTGACCCTGGGCAAGTCACTTAACGCTGTTTGCCTCAGTTCCTCATTTGCAAAATGAAATGGAGAAGGAAATGACAAACCACTCCAGTATCTTTGACAATAAAGTCCTAAATAGGGTCACAAAGAGTCAGACACCACTAGAAACAACTGCTCTTTTTTTGGGGAGACCTCAGATATGAGCCAAACTTAAGTTTTAAGTGATTCTTCTAGGGGCTCCAGAGAGTGTTAAAAAGAGCTACAGATTGGGGGTGGCTAGGTGGTACAGGGAATAGAGCACAGGCCCTGGAGTCAGGAGGACCTGAGTTCAAATGTGGCCTCAGACACTTGACACACTTACTAGCCATGTGACTTTGGGCAAGTCGCTTAACCCCAATTGCCCTCCAAAAAGCAAAAAAAAAAAAAAAGAGAGATATACAGATTTAAAGAAAAATAGCCTGGTCCCTCATTTTAGAGGTCAAGGTCTCTCAGGACTGAACCTGGTCTGTGTGAAAGCGTCCAGAGTTAAGTATTTCTTTAGTGGGACAGAGTAATTATCTCAGCCACCCTGGGCCCAACACCATGACTACAGTTACGCTTACTTCCCTCCTGACCTGAGAGCGGAAGCATTCCTCATTGGGAGAGAGAGAGGGTGAGTGTTATAGTCTCCTCACCTGCAGACACAGCGGTTATATGTTGTTTACACTTGCCTGAATTGGTGTGGAGCAAGGTAAGAAGAACCATGAAAACAATATACCTAAGAACTACAATGATATAAAAATACGACAAAACAAAGCCAAATGCTGAGTAATTGTAATGACAAGTCTTATCTTCAAAGAAGAGAGGAGGAGACCTATAAGGTGCAGAATGCTGTATATACTACAATAGTTGGTCAGTGTATTCATTGATTTTTGGTCAAAAAAATTTTTTTGGTTACAAATGAGGGCTTATTGAATAGGTGGAGGGGGTAGGGTACATCTGGAAATGACTGATGTAAAAGCAAAAGGCAGAAATAAAACTTTGTGTTAAAGATCCATTTTCTGAGTTTGCAGCACCATGGTTGTGAGGAACTGGGAGAACATCTGTCTGTAGTGCTAGGGTTGCATCTCATGCCTCCTCCAGGGCTGTTCATTCAGGACTTTCGGGGCTGGAAATAAAAACACAATATAAAAATTGACACCATCACCCCATGAAATGACTTGCTGCTCTGAGTTGCCCAGTGGCAAGACAGGACTAGAACTCAGATCTCTTGACTTCCAGTTTCAGTGTTCAACCAGTCACTAGTTTTTCTGCTGGTGCTCTGCCTTTTAGACCCTCTGTGTTCCATTTGGAAGTCAGATCATTGGGGAGTTTTCTTACCCTTCCTGTCTCTGATCTCCATCATGCCAAACCCCAGCTAATCAGCATGGCGCTTTTCTCTTGAATCCTTGACTTAACTACCTAAGTTACTCTCTCTCTGACCATAGCCTCCCGTTTTGTTTGCTCTGTCTCTTTCACCTTGGATCCTGTTCAGTGTTTTAATCGTCAGCCTGCAGCCCGAATCTGAACTGCTTAGTTGCCAGTTAAAACCTGGAAAGGATTGAACTCCTTCCTCCTGGCAGCTGGCTGTTAACTAACATAAGCATTATCTCTCAAAGGTGAGGGGTTTGGGGGAGGGTATCCTTCATTCTTATCTTAAAACACAAGAGAGAATTACAGAAACATCTGCAACTTTCTTTTCAGAGTTTCTCAATAGAAAGTTTTACAGCCAAGGCAATGCTATGTTGTTAATTATTCTTTAGCCATACCATTTACCATCTGGTACCTGAGGCTGTTACATTCGTGTACAAACAACCCTCCAGCAACCATGAATCAAGTCCTTGGAATACCATAATAAAGTCTTTGCTTTCTCCTGCTGAGCTTTTAAAGTCCATGAGTAACTCCTGCTTATGTCTTAGAAGTGAACTCTAGTTGTGTATATCTTAGGGGTGTATTTTTACTTAAAGGAAAAAGTAGACAATGTAGACAAACGTAGTAACTCCATAACGTATTTTTTAAACCTTCGGGTATGACACAAATTACGGCAATCAGCTTTCGGAAGGGAATAAGGATTTATTAAGTACCTACTATGTGATAAGCTCTTTACAAACGTTGTTTCATTTGATCCTCACAATGACATTTTATAGTTGAGAAAACTGAGGCAGACAGAGATTAAGTGATTTGATCAGGGTCATAGAGACAGTAAAAGTATTTGAAGCTAAATTCAAACTCAGGTCTTCTTGACTTCTGGCCCACTGTTTGAACCACTGGGCCCTCTGAGGAAAAGCAGTTTTTTGTAACCCTTTCCATAGACGCAGGATTAGGGTTATTCTATCTCTAGCCCAGTACTAGATGTATCCACTTAGGTAGATGGGTTTCATTTGGGTTGCCATTACGTTAAACTAATAGCAGTTTTCCAGGTTCCTACCTACCTACTTCTCTTTAGATAAAAACCTCACTATACACAGATTCAGTTGAAGAGGGGAGAGAAAAGTCATAAAAATGAAAAACAATAATAAATGTTCCAAGATCCTGTGTCTCAGATATCCCCAGAGTAAGTATGAAAACTAAGGAACACTTGCTAAATTATTTACACTAAAAATTTTAGCCCTCAGGAAATATTACACAGTTCATAAAAGTAGCCAAAAGCATCCCACTGGAATCATGAACCCTATTTTCCTGCCTCTGTCCTTGGCCTAGATTTGGGAAATAAATTTAAAATGAAAGGGTCAGAGCCCATGATTTGGAAGAGCCTGTCCTGTTTTAAATTCTACGATCTCAAAAATGTTTTAATAATCTAAAAGATGCCTCTGAGCTCTAAAATCCTATGATTATGTGATTCTCTTGTGGGTTTATGAGACCTATTGCTACCTATGTGAACTTGGGCAAATCTTCTTTTCTGTAGAAGAGGGAAGGGGGGCTGGACTAAATGACCTCCAAGGTCTCTCCTAGTTCTAAGTCTGTGATTCTATGAAACTGAACAAGTCATGCTAACAATGAGTTCATAGTGTGTTGGCACTTCACGATTCACAGAGTTCCCTCCTCACAACAACCCTACTATTTTAAGTGTTATTGTTCCCATTTCACTGGGGAGGAAACTGAGGCACAGAGATACACTGACTTGCCAGAGGTCCTATGATTAGTAATTAACAGAGCTAGTATTCATAGCTAGGGCTCTTGACTTTCCAAAGACCGATGGATTTCCTGTTCCAGCACATTTGCTATATCTCTTGAGTCACAAGGCTTTTTTTTAGAGAAGAAACTCTACTTATTTTCATGCTGTGTAGAAAAGTGCTCTCTTTAATTTTCCCTTACGTTAATAAAGTGCACAAAATTAACTCCTCTAAGCAATTTATAAAAACCAGCCTCCCCTTCTCCTGGGAAAACATAAAAGCATGAAAATGAATGAAATCAGCATTCTCTACTATTCCTTTGGCATAAATTGTTACTCACCTTGGATAAATGGTGATTTCCTAGGCTGATAGCTTCAAATAGGTGTCTCTCAGCAGTTCTGACTGTTATGATTATTTTCATTTCAAAAGGGGGAGTACTATCAGTTGCTGCTATAATGTAAGTGCTTTGCTTAAAAAGAAAGTAAAAAACTCAAACCCTTTGCTGAGAACTCTGAGAAGGCTTACCATTGTGCTAAATAAATAAAACTGAAATGTAAAGACTAGGTTACATTAAATGCAATACTCGAATGTTTTAAAATATGGAGATATGTATTGCTTGCCTTCTCAATGGGTGGGGGAAGGGCTGGAAGGAGGGAGAAAATTTGGAACTGAAAATTTTAAAAATGAATGTAAAAAATACATAAAATATGGGAATGTGATCTACCAAGGCAATCTGTCATGCCATTTCCCCTCACCTCTACAAGCAACCTATTTTATTTAGTGATGTAGGCTGATGTTTGATGTGAGTTATTAACTGGATCAGGACGGATCCATTCATCTGGAGATATTTACCTGGGTCAGGGATTTCTGAACTCTCCTTGGCCCATCGGATCTCAGAATTCAACGAAGTCATTTGACAATATTACTTTGTAATTTCAATTCTAGCATTAACAGATAATACTGTGGATTAATAAAACACATAAAAATGTCTTTAAAATATTTCAGATAAATATTCAATTAAAAAAAATTACCAGCTCAGGTAAGTAGTTGAAAAATAGGTACTGGAAACTACTGATCAACTGTAGTATAGCCTCATGGCTAAATTCATAATTAAATGTGCTTATAGATGAAAGCATATATTATTATCACTCTTAAGACAATTTGTTCCTATGTCACAGAGACATAAGAAGCAAGCTCACTCTAGCTAAAGCAAGACACATGAAGCAAGCTGGTAATGAAACTCATTTGCAAGGGAAATGTAGCATTTGCAAATGCTGAGCTGATTGCTTTCCTTAAATGGGAAAAATCTAGTTGTGTTTTAAATCTGATTGGAAATCTCTTTAGTCAGTGGAAGATTGTGCTTCTCTCTTTAACCATTTCTTCCTCCCCCCTCCATCAGGGTGAGAAGGATGCATGCAAGAGTGTTGACACTGTATGTAATCTGATAGCAATTAATTCACATATATGAAAAACTTGAGAAAAAAAACCAACAACCTGTTCAGGAGATGTTACAAACACAAATGGGGGGAAAAAAAGTATTTCTGTAAAAAAAAGTAATGTAAAATTTCAAGGTCCAAAGATTAACATTCTAAGTTCATGGTTTCTGAATTGTCTTTTTGTTAGGCCTTATAAGCAAAAGACTTGATTCTTGAGTTGGGCCACATACATGCTTGCTTCCCATGGAAAGATTCCATTTTGATTCCTCTGCAACTATAGAATTTTCCCCAAATTTTCTATATGTAGGGAAATAGTCTAGGGAAACAGGATCCTATTGGCCTATCCATTCTAAGGTCACTGAACTTGAATAAAAAATAATAAACGTCAATAATTATTTTTTGGGTCATTGGTTTGGAGCTAGAGTATGAGTATATTTTAACCTACTATACAAAATGGTGTAAAATCAGGTGAACCATCTACAACTTAATTTGTTGCACAGTTTAAATGTTAATTGCTGTATTCATAGCACCCAACATTGGATCAGGGTTAGTTAGTTAGTTGATGTTTCTTGCACCCACTGTTGTTGTTTGTCCTTCATTCCTGAAGAGGACAACATCTGGAAGGTGAGACCAAACTTGCAAATGACTTGGATTTAAGTGAGAGAAGGTTGTGCCACGTCACCAGCATCACTTTCTCCTCTGGAGTCATCAGGGTCCAGTGCCAAGATATAGATCAGTATGACTAGACCACAGGAGATGGCCCCCACCCATTGTCTAGGACACCAAGAAATTCTGACAAGGGAAGGAGGAATCAGGCAAGAAAAAAATTGTACCTTTCTGCTCTCTCCCTCTCTTTCTTTTTCCTTTGTCTCTCTCATTTTCTTTCTTTCTTTCTCTATTTAAAAAGTAATAATAATAATAATAATAATAATAATAATAGATAATCTGGATTCATTTGAAAGGCATAAATTCATAGATAAGTAAAAATTAATCGACTTTCACTATACTACACAAATGGGTCAATCAAACCTTTGAAAGTTCCCAATAGGTTTCCTAACATGGCCTCATTCTGACCATTTCTACCCCTACTCCAAACTAGGACTTTACTCCTCATTTTCCTAGTTCTGATAGTTGAATCTTTTTGCCTTATCTAGATGGGAATCAAGCCATTAAGACACTTTCTACAGTTGCCATAAAATACTTCCACAAGTACCTTCTTCTTCCCCCTTTCCAGTATCTCTTTACATATTGTTTTTCCACATTAGAATGTAAGCTCATACTAAGAACTTAAAATGTTTTATGTACCTATTTGAACCTCAAAATCCATGGAATCCCAAATCCTACCTCAACCTTCACATTTTCCTTTCTGAGTTAGTATATTATTTCTAATGGTGGTGCTTCCAAAGCTGAGTCCCTCTGGTTTCCAACAATCACTATCATTGTTGCTCTCACCATTATGACTGATGGTGTTGTCAATCACTGGGGAGACATAGTGGGTAGAGCAATAGATTTGGAGTTGGGAAGATCTGGTTTCAAGTCTTGGTTAAACAAATATTCACATTTGTTAATAATTATCAAGAATGTAATAAAAAAAGAATTTAAATTTAATAATATTGAATGCCCTCAAAGGAGGACAATGTGACTCCTTGAAACTCTTAGTTCAAAGAAGTTAGCAAATCATACTTATGTAAGCACGCCAGTTCAGATATCTCTGGATGAATAGCATAAGATGGAGCATTGTAATACTAGTACTGTACAACGAATACTTTTTTTAAACAAAAGCATACCTTTTTGATTATGAAATAAAGAATCCCATTCTATTGAACACTAGACTTGTTTTCTTGCTTTGAATGGTTGTAACATAAGCTACCAACAATATGCCTAATCTTTGATTTGAATAACATCCAGATAGAAAAAAAAAATGTTTATTTACACTATACACTGGGTACATGTGAAGTAGTTTCATTTTGCATGTTCACAAAAGGGATTTGTCAGTGTTCCAGAAAATGCCAACCTGTATCGCAGGTGTTTGTGAACTTTAGAAGAATCTATTAACCTCTCCTTGACCACATGAAGGAAGGAAACATGAGGACCAAGACTCAAATACCATTCCACCTTCTTGCTACCTGTGTGACCTGGAGCTGGTCTCTAGGTCTGAGTTTACTTATCTATAACATAAAAGGAATTGGACTAGATGGTTTCTGAGGTCCTTTGGAAAGCTTTGATCCTTTGTACTATCCCCAGATCCAGAGTTCAACTCAAGTAGACATGTGTTTCTATTTTGGGGCAGTTGGTTTAAGAATGGTGCCAAGGATGCCAAGGTAGTATACTCCCTATAAGTCAATGAAGCCAACTCTAACCAAATTATGAAGTGGGAAAAGTTTGTTTTTGTTGTCCCATATTTCCCTTTGTTTTGCCCTTTCCCCTTTTCCTGGCTTTCTTCCCTTTCTTCAGCAGTTCATTGCTTTCATTCTTGGACCTTGCCAAACAAAGCTGTCTGAAAATGGCATAGGGGATAGAGGGCTGAATTTGAACTTAGAGGATCTGGGTTTTAATTCTAGCTCTGCAGCTTACTACCCATATGATCTTGGGTTTGTTTCTGTTGGGCCTCTGAGGTTCCTTCCCAGCTCAAAATCTAGGATCCTATGGAAACCCTTTCACACTGTAAAACCTTAAGAAACTATTGGGTTTTTAAAAGTGGCCTCCTGAAGAGGACAGCACTTAACCAACAGGCAAGACACTCTATACTGGTAGAGTTTGGGGCCTTTGGCACATGTTGTGGAAGGGAAGGGGCTTTTCTGGTCTCTTTTAATCACATTACATAATGAGGTCTTACTCCACCTGTGTAGAAGGCAGGATGTTTAGGTCGATTCATTTCATATTTAGGGGGAAAAATCTTCTTTGGCAGCTTTTGATTATATTCCTAATTCTGGACAATTGTCTCTCACATGTTAACCATGGGTTTAAAAATAGAACTGAGGGGCGGCTAGGTGGTGCAGTGAATAGGCCCTGGAGTCAGGAGGACCTGAGTTCAAATCTGACCTCAGACACTTAACACAAAACTAGCCATGTGACCTTGGGCAAGTCATTTAACCCCAATTGCCCTACTTTCCCCCCTTCAAAAGGAAAAAAAAATTAATGAAAAATAGAACTGAGCTAATACATAGACTAAAACTAGAAACTAAAAATAAAATAAAAATAAATTAAAATAAAATGATAAAAGTCAAGTAAAAATAGAAACTAAAATGAAAAACTATAAACTAAAAAACAGAGTGTGAGTGACTCAGCGCAAAGCATCAACCCTACCAGCCGGCTCTTAAATACACGTCCAACTAATTTTAGTTCAAGCATCACCATCTTCCCTATGATTAACAAAACATTTAACAAATGGAGTAACTAGACCATCTAATTTTGTTTCTCTTTATATAACTTTACCTAGACCCTGACTACAACGTGGCAATCCTTTTTAAAAAAAATTATCGTCTCCCTATCGCATTTCCCAAAGGTTCTAAATACGTCCTAATTTTCTCAAGCCCTAGGCTCTACCTCTTCCTGACTCTCAGTTGACCTTGCCTACTACTTTATTCTCTCCTCCATCCCTCAAATCTCTCTTTTTTTTGCATGTGAAACCGCAAATCTATTGTGTACAACTTGCTATTTCTTTCAAATATTTACTAAAATTATCCTGTAAAATTCTTCTTTTTTCTTCCCTCCCTCCCCCCCATCAAAGTCTTCATGGATATTTTCCTCCCTCCCTTTTGTTTCAGAGAAAGAAGTGACTTTGTCAGAACTACTTATACCTTTGCTGTTGTCCTAGTCCTTTCTCCCCTTCACAGTCAAATTTACTGAAAGATTATTCTGCACTTACTTGGAACCTCTATTTCTTCACTCTCCACACCCCTCCTCAGTCCTTTGCTATATGATTTCCTTTCCCATTACTTTAATGACATGGCTGTCTTGCAAGGATCACCATTCCGCCTCGCCCCCCACCCCCCTGCCACATCTGGTTTCGTTGACTCCGATTAAGCTGAACTCTTTCTCTAACAAAATTGTAAGGAGTAAAACTGTGTCTTGTATGTCTTTACTTGTTCCATCAGTGACTAGAGCACAGTTTTAATATGGTAAATTCTGAATAAAAATTTGTTAAGCAGCTGACTTTTCACAGCCACCCCATTCATCCTTTCTCTTTTCGGTTCTCAGCGGAGATAGAGACTGATTAATGGCTATCTTTTATAGAAGCTTTTCATGAGTTGAAAGACCTGATATGAAATTGTTCTATAGCCTTCTTGTCACAAGGAAGCTAGAGTGTACAGTGGAGAGACTGGTGGGCCTTATGTCAGGAAGACCTGAGTTCAAATTCTGCCTCAGACACTTACAAGGTGTATGACCCTGGGCAAGTCATTTAACTTCTGTCTGCCTTAGTTTCCACACCTGTAGACTGAGGGCAATAATAGCACCTAATTATGAGGCCATATAATTCCAGTTCCTTTGATACATAGATGTCATTTTTATAATTCTTTTTTTTTCTTTTTGGAGAGGGGAAGGCAGGGCAATTGGGATTAAGTGACTTGCCCAAGGTCACATGGATAGGTTTTGTGTTAAGTGTCTGAGGCTGGATTTGAACTCAGGTCCTCCTGACTCCAGGGCCGGTGTTCTATTCACTGAGCCACCTAGCCACCCCCATTCTTAAAAAAAACAGAAAACAACCTCTCCAAAGCCAAAAAAAAAAAAGCCTCTTCAGGGTTTGAAAAGGTATCTTCTCTCATCCCAATGCAGTTTTATAACTTGGACCAATGTTTTAAAAACTTTTCAAGTATAACAACCCCATTTTAAATGCCAAAAACTTGTGCAGACCCATAAATCATGTAGTTTTATTACTTTCCATTTTTAAAAACATAAGACAAAAAAAATCTACTATGTATTTAGCGCCACTTCTAAGTGAATTTTTATTTTGCAAATCACAATGGTGCCTATGTATATGAAAAATAGTACTACGTATATGCGTAAGGTGTTCATAATGCTACAGAAAGTATGTTTACTTATTTCTCATCTTGTCATGTTATACATTTTGTTGATAAAGGACAATGGGGGGTACAGTGAATACAGCAACAGCCTGAAAGAAGGAAGACTCATTTTCCTGAGTTCAAATCTGGTTTCATACATTTACTGGCTGTGTGACCCTGGGCCTCAGTTTCCTCATCTGTCAAAGAAGCTGGAGAAGGAAATAGCAAACCACTCTAGTATCTTTGCTACGAAAACCCCAAATGGGGCCACAAAGAGTCAGACATGACTGAACACTCAGAAACAACACACATTTTGATAGAGCTGAATTAAGGTAGGGAGGCAGCACAGTAGAGTGAAAAGAGACAGAAGACCTGGTTCAAATCCTGACTCTGCCACTTATTAAATATATAACCTCTCTGGGCTTCATTTTCTCATCTTTAAAATGAGATAGTTGGGCTATGTTATTTCTTTGGACCCTTATACCTCTCAGTCTATACTCTATGATCAAAATAACAACTCTTAGTGAGCATTTGGAGTTGTGGATTTATGTAACCCTCAGGGATCCATAGCCCATAACTTGGAAACCACTGACTCAGATTAAAAGCAAAATAGAAGATCTATGAAAAGGAAATCAAGATAAAAAAACTATTCTAAAATAGAGACTAATCCATTTAATAATTAACTATTTTCATGTACCCACAAATAGAATCTCCTGAAATTCCATTAAGAATTAAGGCTTCTCTAGCTGTCAATCTGGAAAGTCCTCTTGGGCACAGAAACAAAGCTTTCCCTGGTTCCTTTGGACTCGTTGGGAAATGATATCCCTGATGGCTGCCAACAAAAGAGACTAGATCCTGGGTAAGATCCTTTTCAGCTTGAAATCTGGTGATCTTACCATCTCATTCCAGGATCCTAGCATGGTCAGATGCTATCCTTACAGAAGAGAAGTCACGAATGCTTGATCTGGTAATTATATTAGGGACCAGTCTGTCTGGTTTATTACTTGTTTGAAATATTTCCTGGCTTAGGAAGGTGTGTCTGCAGTATGAATGGGATCATGCAGATTTTAGGGTGAGGCTCAGGTATACACCTCCTGTTCATGAGCATGAAGAGAAAAGCATCTATCTTCTTTCATTTAATGTACAATATTAAAAAAAATAGATTAAGCACAGCATTGAAAGAGTGATGGCTTTGGGGAAGTTTTAGTACTTGCCTGTAAAGAAAATATTATGGATTGTAATAGGATAGTTAATGAAGCACTCACATATTTGATAAGATAACCTAAGAATATGAAGGTCTTTAAATGTGAGAAGTACATGGTCCATCGAGGAAAGGGGAGTGTGGCAATCTTCTTGATTAGTGACCTAAGACAATAATTAAAAAGCGGCAAAATATTGCCACCAGTGACTGTTTCAAGAATTATTATTAAACCTGTTGGAAGTCCCTAGTCCTCCACAAAAGTGGCTTTGGGGACCTAAAGATGTTGTCACAATAACAATAATTCTATATCTAGGCCCAAATTTGAGGGAGGCTGTGACTTTAGAATAGGGATTTTTAACCTGGGGTCCAGGAATTTGTTTATAAATATCTTAGCGGCTGTATTTCGATTGGTTTTCTTTGTAAGACTATGTATTTTATTTTATGCATTTAAAAATATTATTCTAAGAAGGAATCCATAGGTTTCACCAGACTGTGTGAAAGAGGTATAAGAATATAAAAGGAATCAAAAGTATGATGTCAAAGATTCTGGAGAGCATAAGCAAGTTGGTCCTATTCTCAGGTGGATTATGCTCCTGCTAATGAAAGTAAATGGGGAGGCCTTAACCCTTCCATAATCAGCCACCATTAGAAATCCTTTGGGTTAGAGCACTACAGGAAGCCCTATTTAAAATGCAAAATACTTTCAGGAAACTGAGAACATTAACTCACAGCACAAATCAGCTGGGTAGAAGGTAGAGTTTGGAAGAAATGAAGCCAATTTTGACTGGGAGAAGAATAGGAAAGGAGGAAGGAGGGGTGGTCTTCCGCAGAGCAGTCAGCCAGAGTGAGGTCATGAAGGCAGAGAAAGCATGGAGATGCAGGCAGGAGAAAATGTTTTTTGAAAGGGAAGAGGAAGAGGAAGAGGAAGAGTCTTTCTTGGGAAGGAAATTTTCGTGCATATACAGAAGTAGCTATATGCGGTGCTTTGAGAATGTCTTCAAAATAGGAAGATCAATTCAAGTTCTCTCTCCAACACATTTGGTTATCTGATCCTGAGCAACTCTCTAAACCTCTCGGTGCCTAGGGCAACTCTCTAAGATTGTAAGTTACATAGTGGGTGTAGATTTGCTTGGGTAGAGAGAGTTTCCCCAGTGGGAATTCCATATGCCAGTGAAATCACAGTTCTGCTCCACCATCCCTCCCCCTGTCCAAAAATAAAAATAAAAAGTTCAGTATAGAGAGAGCATGGGAACTAACTTCACTTTCTCCATAGTTCTGTGAACAATGAGATTACAAATTTAGAGCTGGAAGGGTCATCAAAGGCCTTCTAGTCCGCCTCTCACATTTTCCAGAAGAAGAAACTGGGGTCCCAAGTGGGAAAGTCATTTGCCTAAGGTCACACAGCTTGTAATTGTCATAGGTGGGACTTGAATTGAGATCCTCTGACTCCAGAGGCAGGACTTATTCTATGTACGATAGGAGGTGTGGGGAGGAGGAAAGCTTCTTCAAATCCCTCTTTTCTTTAAGGCCATAAGAGGCAGACAAACTAACTCTAATACCAAACAACAATAGATTTGTGGGTCAGTCAGGTCTTTTTTTTCTTACTGGTGTAGAAGATAAATAGGGATAAAAGTCATCTTATCTACTTTGCCTTTGTCTATTTAGGGTCTTTAGGGAAATACTCTGAAACATTATCCATAATATTGGCTGGAATGCAGTTAAGTAAACGGATTGCATGGATTTCTCCATTCCTGAATGCTCTATTCATCCCTGTCCCAACTTTTCCCATAGAAGTAGTCCATCTATACCATTGATCTGCAGGAAGTCTATCTAATATACTCATGATGGATTTCCCTTAATTTTCTTTGGGTCTAAGTATGGTCACATTTCTCTCCTCATCCCTGACTTGTTCTCATTAGAGATGTTCCAAATCATCTATTTCTCATGTCAAGTTTAGGTTGTCATCCACTAAATAATTTCAGTCTCCTTATCATCCTTTTTAAGATGCCTCTTTACAATTCCTCCCTTCCTACACTATCTATTTTTCACTAGCTCTCTCTCTCTGGCAGAACGATATGAGTGACAGCAGCTTCATAATGAAAACTCCTGCAAATCTTGCCTTTTAGGAAACATTTCGAGTGCTCCTTCCTGAAACCGCTGCTAGACAGCTCTATGTGGAATATTCATGGCATAGCCAATATGGCAAGAGTCTTGAATCTCTCAATTTGGGGAGTGATTTTTCTTTAAAACTGCATTCTTTGTTTCAGTGACTTCTGATCAGGAAGGCTTATTAGCATAATAAGGATGTCCCCCAAATCAGTCGTGTCTGACTCTTTATGACCCCACTTGGGATTTTCTTGGCAAAAATATTGGAATGCTTTGCCATTTTCTTTTCCAGCTCACTTACAGATAAGAAAATTGAGGCAAAAGTTAAGTTACTTGCCCAGGGTCACACAGCTAAGGCTGCATTTGAACTCTGATCTTCTTGACGATTGGCACTCAATCCACTGTGCTGCCTAGCTTCACTCCTAAAAGTCTTAGTACAGTTTTAGACTCTAATAGCTTATGACTTTTGGAATATGTGTAAAAGAGAGCCAATTTGTTATAGAGGAAGGAGCCATCAAGTTGGAATAAGAAGACCTTGGTTCAAAAGCCAACTCTGATACTTTACTACCTGTGTGACTGTGGAAGCTTAGTTTGCTAATCTGTGAAATGAGGTGAAATACGTTTATATTCCATACTTCACTGAATTGTTAGTGGTTTGTTTTTTTAAAATAAGTTTATTGATGCCTTTTACTTTTGTATTTTATTGATTTCAGGATATATGTGCTCTTTACCTCCACTCCTCAGCATTTAACCTTCCATTGTATTAGAGAAACTGCTGATAGACTGCCTCTGAAAATGCCTTTGACATTCTGTCCCTGTAGAATTCCCATTTCTCTGTCAAGAGGAGAGAGTTATGCTTGGGGCAGCTAGGTGGTGCAGTGGATAGAGCTCTGTTCCTTGAGTTAGAAAGACCTGAGCTCTAATAGCTGTATGACCCTGGGCAAGTCACTTAACCTTGGTTTGCCTCAGTTTCCTCATCTGTAAAGTGGTAATAATAATAGCACCTAGGGTTGTTGTGAGGATCAAATGAAATGATCATTGTAAAGTGCTTAGCACTGTCCCTGGCACATAGTAAATTGTGTCGTTGTTGTCATTGTCATCATCACCATCTGTTCTTTGAGACAAAGATGAGCCACTAAATTCCAACAGGTCTCAGCTTCCCTTCAGTGTTCAAGTCATTGTTCCTTGTTATATCATCATATATATTAAATAGATCTCCTGGTTCTCGTTTACTTTGTTGGATTCATGCAAGCCAGGAAAAGCGTTTATAAATTGTAAAGTGCTATGGAAGTATGAGTTATTATTTTAATAGCCTACCTAACTCCATATTTAACAAGAATTCCTGCAATTACCAGGCAGTCTTGGTGGACAATGAATAAATTACTATTATTAGCACTCTCCCTTAGGAGCACCAAAATTGTTTGGAGTAGCACACTATTCCTGGATTTTACATGATCACTCATCTCTCTCTGACCCCAAAGTACATTCCTCTAATTTTTTTTTCCAAATTCTCTCTGAATGTATCTTATTTAGGTTATGAATTTATTTATTCAATGTCTTTCCCCCAAGCATTTACTATATACAAGGCATTGTATTATGGGTTGTGGGAAATACAAAGAAAAAATAAAATATGGTTCTTGCCCCATGGAAGTTTGCATTCATGTCAAGGACTATGTTTAATTATCTGTTTTATATTTAACTTCATCATTAATTTTGAAAGATTCATACTTGATAGCATTAAAATCTGCATGTAGGATGAGGCATGGGTTATGTAATACACATCATGATTATCTATTGTCTCATGGAAAGATGAAGTGAGGGAAAAGAAAGAAGGAAAGGAATGAATTTTCTCCTTCTTGCTTTCTTTCCATCTTACCCAATTTCTCCACTTCTCTCATCTCACATCTTCAGTTTAAAAAAAAAGCGAAGGTCATTTCAGGATTTTTTTGCCCTTAATTTCTCTTTCATTCATTCATTCAATAAAAAAGCACTGGTTCTGGAACTGGATACGAGATCAAATATGGCCTGTGATACTTATCTTCTTCCCCAGGCCTCAGTGTATGTGTAAAATGAGGGGGTTGGACTAGGCAGCCTCTGCTCCAGATCTGTGGTCATCCTATGATCCCAAGTGCAAGGGGATCAGACTCTGAGAAATATTCAAAATAGTGTGAGATTGAGAATGAATATGTCCTTCTGAAGAAGGACAAGCATTTCATTCTCCCTTGTTCTACTCATCTCAAGTCATAAATTGTAACCAATAAATATTTCAAATCTATACAGTATCTTTGAGTTTTTAGGTTTGTATGCACGTGTACATAGATACATGCATGCACACACATATGTACTGCATATGCACACACAGGTGTTATATGTATATTCATGCATGCACACACATACACACATACATACACACACATACATGGCATGTCAGTTAGTCAGTAAATATTTATTATGTGATTGTGATCTGCCAGACACTGTGGATACAAAGAAAGATCAAAAAGAGCCCCTCCCCTCAAGGAGCTCATAGTCTAGTAGGCAACATGAAAACAATTATGTTTAAACTAGAAATAGTTAAGAGGGAAGGCACTAGAATTAAGGGGGTTCAGGAAAGGTTCCCTGTAGAAAGTGGGGTTTTAGCTAGAGTATGAAGGAAGTCACGGAAGCCAGGAAGCAGAGATGAGGAAAGAGCATTCTGGCCGTGGTGGACAGGTGGTGAAAAGATGGAATTTCGCGTTTGAAGAACAGCAAAGAGGTGCCTGTCATGGGATCACAGAGTGTACGGGGGTCGCGGGGGTGGCGTAAGATGAAAGAAGACGGGAAAGGTAGGGGTTGTGAAGGCCCCGTGATAAAGGTCTCTGAATGCCGAAGGAAGGGTTTCACGTTAGATTCACTTCTCGCCTCTTTTAGTGTCCGCAGCGCTCCGCACAGCGACTGCCGCGTAGGAGACACTTCATAAACATTTATTGTTTGATTGATTCCAGGGAAAGCCAGTGAGATTTATTGAATGGGGTGAGGGTAAGGTAATGACCGAGGCACACAGTCCTGTGATTTAAGGAAATTAGTTTGACAAATGAATAGAGGACGGATTAGAATTGGGGGAGACTTGTGGCAGACTCTGTATGCAACAGTCCAGGTGTGAGGTGATAAATACCCTCATTAGAGTAGGGCAATGTCAGAGGAGAGAAGGGGGCAAACATGAGAAAGTTTATGAAAGTAAAATCTAGAGCACTTAGGAACAAATTGGATATGGCCGGTGAGAGAGTAAGGATTCAAGGATGGCGCCTGGATTGTGATTTTGGGTGAATGAGAAGGTGGTGATTACCTTGACAGCAACAGCGAAGTTTGGAAGGGGCTTGAAGGGAAAGATAATGACTTCAGTTTTGGACATGTTTCATTTAAGTTGTCTTACAGGACAACCAGTTTGAGCTGTTCAATAGGTGTTTGGAGATGGGAGTCTAGAAGTCAACAAATAAGTCAGACTTGGATAAACAGATTTGAGAATCATCAGCCTGGGGATCATAATTGAATCTATGGGATCTGATGAGATCATCAAGTGAAATGGTATAGAAGTAGAAGAAAGGGCAGAGCCCAGTGGAACACCCGTAGTTATTGAGACTGACCTGGCTAAATATCCAGCAAAAGAGACTGAGGAGTGACCACATAAATAGGAGGAGAACCACAAGAGAGTAGTTTCATAAAAACCTAGACAGAAGAGAGTATCAAGGAGAAGTTATCAAAGTCTGCAGAGTTGAAGAAGGATGAAGATTAATTAAAAGGCCATTAGATTTGGAAATTAAAAAATCATTAGTAACTTTGTAGGGAGAAGTTTCAATTGAATAATGAGGTCAGAAGCCAGGATGTAAAGTAAGATACTGAGGAGAAAGGAAGTGGAGGTACCAAGTGTCAGAGTTTAGCCAAAAAAGAGAGAGTGATAGGAGGTGATAGTTGGTGGAAATGGATTGATCAATTCAGGGATTTTTGAAAATAGGGGCGATATGGACATGTTATAGCAAATAAGCAGTTCAGGGTAAAAGAGGCTCTATACTTGGTTATTCTTTGGGACTTTTTTTTTAAACTATTGACTTCCTTTTTAAACTTTAATTTAATTTTCAATTCCAAATTCTCTCACTCCTAGCCCCTTCTCCTTCACCCAATGAAATGGCAAGAAAAACCCATTACTAAAGTCAAGGAAAACAAATTTTTGCATTAGACATGCCCCTCCCTGCCCCCCCCCAAAGAAAGAAAGAAAATGGGGGCAGCTAGGTGGTGCAGTGAATAGAGCACTGACCATGGAATCAGGAGGACCTGAGTTCAAATCTGGACTCAGACACTTAACATTTACAAGCTGTGTGACCTTGGGCAAATCACTTAACCCCAATTGCCATCCTTCCCCCCCTGCAAAAAGACCAAAAAAAAGAAAATGAAGAGAAAACATTCTTAAAGCTGCACTCTGTGACCATCAGCTCTCTATCTGGTGATGGATAGCATGTTTAATCATGAATCTTTTGGGTCTGTGGTTGGTCACTGTGCTGATCAGAGTTCCTAAGGATTTCACAGTTGTTTATCTTTACAATTCATTGCTGTATAAATTGTTCTCCTGGATCTGCTCACTTCACGTTGCATTAGTTCATACAAGTCTTGCCAGGTTTTTTTTTTTGGAAACCATCCCTTTCACCATTTCTTATGGCACAATATTCCATCACGTTCATATACAATTGATTATTTATGCTTTCCCCAATTGCTTGGCACATCCTTCAGTTTCTAATTCTTCATGAAAATAGCTACCACAAATATTTTTGTACATACGGATCTTTTTCCTCTTTTGTTAATCTTTTTTTAGGTACAAACCTAGTAGTGGCATCACTATGTCAAAGATTATGCATAGTTTAATAGCTTTTTATTGCCCAGTCCCTGGAGAGAGATGCCTGGAGAGAGTAGCCCTTCAGTTAGACTTTTCAATTTAGCTCTTCCAATCAAATGTAAGTTGCAGAAAAGAACAAATTACAAATAACAAATGGCAAGTAAATCCATTTATATAAACAAATAACAAAGAGAAATGAGAGACGTTACACAGATTAGGACATACCAAAGAATACACAAAAAGGAATGAGCTCTTTGGCAGGGAGCAAGATAAATCCTCAGTTCAAATCTAGAGAGAGAGTCCAATCTTACCCAAAGGGAGACTTCTCTGTGTTTCAAACTTTGGAAGTCCAGAGATGGTAGGGTATTAACATCCCCTATATATGCATGGCTCTGAGGAGATCTTGGTACTTGCCTATTTCTCTCCAAAGAAGATCTAGCACTAATTTCATCAGGTGCTTATCCAGAGTCAGGTTCAACATTCTCTCTGCCAATTGGGAGTCATGTCTGCTGGTGTAGGAGCCAGGTTATAGTCAATAGTAATGATGATGATGATGATGATGATCTTAGTAGCTAGCAAATGTTACTTTAGGGTTTCAAGGTTTTCAAAGAGTTTTCTATATATTAGATCTTCACAAAAATTCTGTGAGCTATGTGCTATTGTTATCCCTACTTAGAGGCAGTCATGATACAGTGGGTAGAGAGCTGTACTTGGAGGAAGGTCTGAGTTCAAATCCAAGCCCCTAGAAGTGTGAACCTAAGCAAGTCACTTAACCTTTGTTTGCCTCAGTTACTTTTTTTATTCCCATAAAATGGGAATAATAATAGCACCTACCTTTCTGGGTTATTGTGAGAATCGAATGAGATAATATTTGTAAAAAGCACTTAGCACAGTACCTGGAACATAGTAAGAGTTATATAAAAGTATATTCCCTTCCTCTCACTTCACATTTTATGGATGAGTAAATTGAAACAGACAAAGGTTAAGTGACTCATCCAAGGTCACACAGCTAATACGTATCTGAGGTAACATTCCAATCTTTCTTTCTGACTTCAGATCCAAGGCTCTGTCTACTATGTTACCAAAAGAACCTTAAAATATACAAAGTACTTTGTTGAATGAATGAATGACACAAGGAAGGTAGTAAAAGTACAACTATTTCAATTTTACTGAAGGAAGAATATTGGACTTATTGAGGGAAAGAGGCTTCTCCTTGGTCACACAGCTGGTAAATATAGTGACCAGGATTCCAACCTGTTTCTCCTGATTCATGTAAGTCCAATGCTTTTTCCACTCAAACTACTTCCTCAGTCAGTTTAACACCACACTGGCCTTTCTGCTCATATTTTCCACCAGTGGAAAAAAAAATGATGCATTGCTTGAAACATGGGCTGGGACTCTAAAGTAAAAAGAATGATTTGCATTAAACCATTCTCATTATTTTATGGTCATATCAAATACATTTTCTTCTCCCCTCCCAATTGATTGTCATTCTTATTTGACTCACTATACAGGAAGTACATAGGTATCTAGTATCTTGAATTGCTAGGAGAATTTCTGGTATATTCAAGTTGCCTTCTTTGGTTTTCATGATACAAAGAGTTTGAGTCAGGAAACATGGGCTGTAGTTGTAGTTTTGCTACCAAATAACTGTGATTTTGGAGAAATTGGTAAAATAAGGAACTGGACTAAGTTATTTTGTTGGGTCTCTTAAAGTTCTCAAATGCTTTTTAATGCTCTGATTCTACAACTAGAACCTATCTCAGTGGCAATTTGTGGGAGAAAAACATTTGTTTGTCAGAGGGAACATGAGATCCAAAGCAGGGTCACAAACTAGGGACTCAATTATTGCATTAGCACCTTCCCAGGAAATGGCCCTAAATGTCCTCATGTATCAAAGAGACATTTACTGACAGTGGTAGAATTGTGGATCATGTGAACCAGAAGATCATTGTCACAAAGGCTCCAGTGTCCTAGTGATATCGCAATATCCTTCAAATGACCTGTCTCCTTTTTCTGCTTTGGTTTACCAGTCTTAACACTTAACAGATGGCAGATATCAGAGTAGTCAAAAAGTTCACAAAGGACCAGGGACAAATCTGAAATGTATTGCTATAGTGCCAATGCAATATTCATAGTGTTGATAGTCATTATAAATTTGCTGGCAGATGCTTGATCACAAAATACAACAGACTTTCCACAGGGAAGACAGAAATGAAACATTTATTCAGATACCAGTAGACTGAATCCCAAAACCAGTAAGCCAATTCCATCATAGTAGCAAACAAGTTAATAAGCCATAACAGCACAGAGAGCCACAGCATCCTTTAGCCTTCCCACAAACCAACATTTACTCACAAGCCTAACTGTCACCCTTTGACGCATCCTCTCCTCCCTCCAGTCTAGTCGCTCTGATTCCCAGCTTCCTGTGGGCTCTACTCCACCCTTCAGTAAACTCCTCCCACCACAGGTTCCATGTGATTACATTCAGCCTATTAGAAGGCAGGATATATCTTCAAAGCAGGGAAGGTCTTCAAGTTCCTGTTACCATACAATTACCCAAACTATAATGATCAGATTAGGGTCAATAAGTCCATGTCACAATCTGCCATGGGAAAAAAAAAAACCAACCACTTCTAGGAAATCCCCAGTGATTATGGTGTGTGTTTGTTTGGGGGTAGGGAGCTGAGGAAATTGAGCTCAGTTTTGAAGGGTGACTCTGAGGCAAAATCTGTGGGACCCATGACTTCTGTTCAGATCTCTTCTTGTCTTGGCTCCCAAGCCATATAGAACCCAAATGTAAACCACATAAGTCTCCCAGGGAAATTGGCCCCTGGAATTCTGACTGTACCTCTTAGAGGTACAGCAGCAATGGCCTTGCATCAATCTACCAGGAAAGACAGAAAGGAAAAACCTCAAATGGCCTTGGTTAAGCTGCTGCAAGCTTAATTGGAGCCTACTTGCTATAGCCACTCCAAGTTTCTCACATACCAACTGAAACTCTCACAAGGGTTAGACTGGTCTGACCAGGGTACACCAGCACAGAAGGTCATATATAGCTGACTTAAATACATGGTAGATCTGGGTGGAGTCTAATACTCATTTTCATGGCACAACCTTAGATGGGCTTCCTTATCCCATTTTTCCTTTTGGCTAATAGTCCTGCCTGGACTTTTTAGACATTTAGACTTTAAACATTTAAAATGGGATACACTTAATTTACTCTATGGGCCTAAATGAGGATGGTTGTGGGGTGAGTGAAAGAGAGGAAGAAAATGGATAGAATCGACAGAACTTGGAAATGGACATGTGGGGTAAGGTACCAAAACAAATAGAAGGTGACTCCAACATTATAAACCTGGGTAAGTGGAAGGGATAGTGGTGTGATGAAAAGAAACAGAAGAGTTAGGTGTAGAGGGCAGGTTTTTAAGGGAACATGATATGTTTCTAGAGATGGAATTCAAGGTACGTGACCAGGAAGAATTTGGAAAAATTAGACTAGAGCTATGTAAATAAGTTGGAAATTTAGAGATTTAGAGGTCGATGTCATCTGTAAAAAGATGATCATTGGAAGTAGGTGAGATTACCAAAAGAGAAGGCATAGAAAGAAAAGAGGTCTGAGTAGAGAACTGCTGGATGGAGAAACAGTATTTAGAGATAGTAGTACAGGAAACAGGAATAGTCAGAGAGGTTGTGGGAGAACCATAAGAATGTAGTACAATAGAAGTCAAGGAAAGTAGAAGGTCAGTAATAGTATCAATAGAACATGGAAGTCATGGGGAGAAAATGGTCATTGAATTTAACACTAGGAAGTCCGTTAGTGTTCTTAGAGAGAGATGTTTCAGTAAAGTAGTGGGGAAAAATCAGATCACAAAAAGCTAAGGAATGAAACAATCTAGACCAGGGGCAGGGAACCTGCAGCCTCAATGGACACATGTGGTCCTCTAGTCCAGTGGTTCTCAACCTGTGGCTTATGTTCAATTTGTAACAGTGAAAATACATCCTGCATATCAGATATTGACATTACGATTCATAACAGTAGCAAAATTACAGTTATGAAGTAGCAACGAAAATAATTTTATGGTTGGGGGTCACCACAACATGAGGAACTGTATTAAAGGAAGGTTGAGAACCACTGCTCTAGGTCCTCCCCTTTGACTGAATCCAAACTTCACAGAACAAATCCCCTTAATAAAAGGATTTGTTCTGTGAAACTTGGATTCAGTCAAAAGGCTGCACCCAAGGACCTATAAAGCCACATGTGACTTTAAGACTGCAGTTTCCCCTGCCCTGATCTAGAGTGCTCTTTCTTGTTTGGTAATGATACAAAGGAGATAGAAGAAATGGCTTGAAGGAATAATAAGCTCAAGGGAATTTTTTTTTAGGAAAAGGCATGCCTAAGAATATTTGTATGCCAAGGAAAAGAGACCAGTAGAGAGGGAGTGATTGAAGATGAATAAATAAAAGAAGCATTTATAAAGTACTCACTATATGTCAGGCACTGTGCTAAATATTGGGGATGCAGTTACAACAGTGAGACAATAGTTGCTCTCTAGAAGCTTACATACTAGTAAGAGGAGCCACCACACAAAACAGAATGGTGGTCAGGGCAAAGTGTTTTGGCCTGAGAAGCAAGGGGCATGATGTGATCGTGATTATGCCTTCCAGGGTAAGGTAGATGGCAAGACAATAGATCTAAGGCCAATCAGATTGAGTGGGCTGTCACCAATCAGAACTGAACATCAGAGCATGGCTCCAGGAAAGGAGTTCCAGAGCTGCATAGAAGAAGGAGGGTTGATTAAGGAATCAATATTTCAAAGGAGAAGGGAGATAATAGAATCCAGGGAAAAAATATAGGACTTGATTTTGGAAAGGAGGAAGGTTGCCTTGAGAACCAGAAGGAAGGAGAAGAGAGTGAGTGAAGTCATTAAGAAATTAGTTGGAATGAAAGTAGAAGGTGAGAGAGTTTGCATTAGGAGTTTATATTGGGAATTTGAGGGAGTTTACAAAAGGGATCAAATAGAAGTGGATAAGAGAAGGTTCAGACTATCATTGTGATGGCTGTGATGCACATGTAAGCAGAGATTAGTAAAAGGATTGCTGTGAAGTTAGTATAAATTTGTACTGGATTCACCCAACACAGTTTTCAGCACAATTTAGTAAGTTAAGTGTGTCTAGGTACAAAAGAGACAAGTGATAGGAGTTATTCAGGATCAAGAATCAGCAGGACAAAAACAGGGAAAGGTCAAAAGGAAAGAGATTCAAGGGTAGAGAAATGCATTTTAAAGTGACTGACCACAGGGTCAAGACTGGGGTGGGGGTGGGGTGAAGGTAAGTGCAGTTAAAGTGGAAATGATAACCTGGGACAACAGGGAGGAATTCATGGACTGGAACTCACAATGAAAGTGGAGAAAAGGTAGGAAGGAACAAGGGAGTGGGTGACGGGGACAATGGGACCATGAGCACATCACTCCACTAGCATAGCAGTAGTTATTCTCTTGCCCCACCAATATCTTCTCATTCTGTGCAGTTCTCCATATCTTTCCCAAAATCCCCCATAAAAAATCTATCGCTGTATTAGAGGCTAACCTGATAGACTAAGAAGCTAAGCTAGCCTAACCTGGGAGAGATTAAGAGAGGCTATTGGAATTCAGAGAAAAGCAAGATCATTGTGGGGTAGAAGACCAGGGAAAACATTAGGAAGGGGGTAGTATTGGAGCTAATACATGAGGGATATGTAGGATTTAGATGGGAATTCAGGAGGACATTGTAGGCAGAGAGAATAGTGTGAACAGAGAAGCAAAAGTTGAGAGAAAAGGGGAGCAGCCCAGTTTATCAAGAGTCTATGGTGCATGAAAGGGAACATGGGCTAGAAAGATGGGTTGAGTCAAATTAAGGAGGCCCCTAAAAGTTAGGCTGAGGCAATGGGGACCTTTGAAGGCTTTGATGGTTAGAATGTCATGGCTGACATGTCATTTCAGGAAGATTCATCTGGCCCTATGTTAGATGGATTGCACCTGGATAGGTCCATTGGGTGGATGAATGGATAGGCACTAGAGCCCAGAGACAGTAGGACAATTTAGAAAACTATTACAATAATGTTGGCATGAGTCAATGATGGCTTGAATTAGTGTGGTGGCAGTGTATCTTGGCTCCAACGACATTTCTTGTTGATTTAATAATGTATTGCATTTAGTTTTATTTACTCACTGATAATTAGTTTATCTTTTGTAATAAACTAGAAGTAATAAAATCCCTTATTTGTAATAACTCTATGTTCAGCTTGACTGTACCTGTAGTTGCCAGATCATAAGGCAAATAAATGACACCATCTCATGTGTAAGTTATCTGAGATTTCAGGTAAATCTCCTGATCGGTTATAGAAAGTTTAATTCAGAATGACCTTAAACCCTCAAATTTTATAAATAATGTGGAAGGCTACATAGTTCAATTGAATATTGGACTAGATCAGCGGTTCTCAACCTGTGGGTTATGTTCAATTTAGCTATATTTTGCATATCAGATATTTACATTACGATTCATAACAGTAGCAAAACTACAGTTATGAAGTAGCAACGAAAATATTTTTATGGTTGGGCGTCACCACAACATGAGGAACTGTATTAAAGGGTCACAGCATTAGGAAGGTTGAGAATCATTGGAGTAGATCGACTAGTATTCTGACTTAATGTATCATTTCTTTATTGTCTTTTTATGAACCTTTCAAATGTATAGAACTATACCCAATACTAAAATATGAGGAATAAAAAGCTCTTAAAATATAGAGACCTAGTGGACGAAATCAAAGTCAAGTGGGAGTGGTCATCCTGTCTGCTGCTGGAGATATCCTGAAAATGCTTTAAGTGTACACAGAGTTTCTTAAGTTCTTATTCCTCCCACCCCAAAATTCCAGCAGGTTAAATAGTTAAGAGTCCATGTTATACTCCATATTTCTCTAGAGAATAGATAAGTGAGATGAATGAAAAGCCTGAGAGATATAGTTTCTGGGTAACTAAAAATCAATTTGATTAGGCTCATAGATAATCAATAAATTGAGGTCAGTGGTTCTCTCGCTAAGGAAAGACCTTCTCCCTCCCCATGGAGGTCTCTAAATATTTAAACACCTTTGGAAAAATACCTGAGGGTGAAAATCAACTCTGATTGATTAACAATTAATGAGAGAATGAATATTATCACGACAGTTGGGCTTTTTCTAATGAAGGTCTGTGTCTGGGAGTTGTGATCCAGTCAGCATTTTCCCAGATCATTCAGCCTCCAGAAATTTATACAAAAGAATTTATTCTCCATCAAGTCCTACCTGAGTTGAACAATAGGCTGGAATTCACCTAGATTAAATTCTCTTAACCCTTTAATCAGAAATAAGCTCTCTCAGTTGGGTGTGGTCCTGCCCAAGATAGAAGAGAATGTCTCTTTGTCAGCTCTGGCCTTCACAAATACTAGGCTTTGAAGGAGGAAATAAAAATTGGGGGAAGCACTACTACTACCCAACCTACTTATAATTAGTTATTAATTTATTAAGAAAATAATCATTTCTTCTAATAGGAATATAGGATCATAGATCGAGAGCTGGGAGGAAGCTACAAGTACATCTAGTTCAACTCTCTCATTCTTCAGATGAGGAAAATAAAGTACGAGGAAGGTAAATGTTACAAAGGTCATGTAAGTAGTAAGCATCAGCTCTTGCCTGTGACTCCAAGAAGCTACAGCATGTGTAGCAGCCACACCCCAGTAAAATCATCTTGGCAGAAGGGCTAAACCAGGTTGAGGGTAATTGACAGTTCTCAGACTTGTTGGTGATTTTGGAGGGAGGTGTCTATCTCAAGCATGTGAAGACTTCCCCTGGTGGAATGGGAGATGAGAATAATTTGTCCCAAGATCCACAAAGGCAGCTGAAGCAGGCACTGTGGGTGCTTAAAACTGGGTCAGGCATTGAAGACACCAATGTCATTCATTGCATCCTGGGCCATAGCCAATCATCTTGACGTTTGTCTTGCCACTGGACTTTGATGACTCTGGAAAAGAGAGTGAGACTTAGGACTTTGAGGCAATTCTGCCTCACTTAAATCTAATTTACTCGCAAATCAAGACATCACTTCACGATGTCATTGGTCCAAGGACAAACAACAACAACAAGCATCACACGCAGGACTTTATTCCATATCTTCCAATTCTGGAGGTAGAGCTCTTCCCAATGCACCACAAGATATTAGTGAATTATCTGCTCCCCGCTCCTAGTCTTAGAGACATTATGCAGAATCTCTGAAATTTCCTCTCTTGTCTGCCTTTTGGGCATCTGGTTTCATGGGAATTGGCTCAGCTTGTAGAGAGGTGCTGATCAGAGCCAGATATCTTTCTCCCATTGTTTTGAATTAGGTTGAATAGGCAAGTAGAAGTCCTGATGGCAGAGAAGCAATCAATGGAACTAAAAATGTATTTTAAAAAGCTTGATGGGGAGTTTTGTTGCCATGGGAATCCTGACTTCTGTTGAAAGTTGGAAAAATTATTGAGAGGAATACTTTTTTATGTTGAAGGGAGCTATTAAAGCTCCGTAAGTCTCTCCCCAGTCTTCAGAGGCCTGAGGCTGGGTCAGAGGCAGGGCTCATCCCCGTGCAAATTCATGAAAGTTGGAAGCTCTAATAGCCTGTTGGGCCTGCCTTTACCACAACACGTGCTCTCAGAGATTACTTGATAGCTAAGTACCCAAGTATTAGACATTTATTTCAGATTCTAAATGTGCTATTGGTTTTATCATTGTAGTCATGACAATTTTGCGACATTCTACATTGCGTTATAAGGGAAAATATATGAAAATGCGCGCCATTGAACAGAAAGACTTTTTCTTTTCTTTTTAAAAGGTGGCTTTTATGTCTCTAACTCGAGAAACAACACCTAGATCAGAGATGACACACATTTGAGTAGCTCCCTTCTTCTTGAGTTTGGGATTTTATCCTTAAAGGAAAAAAAAGTTTTCCACAAATTTATTCATTTTCATCCTAATTAATTAATGGTTAGCAAGGTTTTTAAAATTTTTTACCACAAAGTTACGGACGTTTCCTTGCTTTTTTCATTACATCCCTGATGACAAAACTGTATTAGTGGGATTCATTTTTATAACATTTCTTCCTACAGTGTTAGAACCAATTAATTCCTTTGATGGTTGCAGACTTCTTGATGCATCGCCGTGCAGCTTCTTCTGACTCAATCATTAAATTTTCCTACAGTTTATTTCATTCTTTTGTTATTTTCATTTCTTCAGGTATTTTTCCCTCTTTGCTCATTGCATTTTTATCCTTATATTGCTTTTATTTCTAGCATTTTGGAGGGGGTGTGTGTATGCGTGTGTGTGTGTGCATGTGTGTGTAATTGGACCTTTGATTTCATTGGACCTCAGGGAGGAAACATTTTCTACTCATTCTGATTTCACAAAGTATAATTTTAGAGAGTTGCTGAGACACAGAGAGATGTCTTAGCCACTGTATCTAAGAGGAAACACTTTAACTCAAGTCTTCTTGTGTCTGAGTTCTGCTCTTTATTCCTTACAACAAACTGCCTCTCATGTCTAGTATTCTAATCATTCATTTCTCTGGTTCTCTCATTAGCAAAGACATACCATGTGATGAATGAAGATGAACAACTTGGTTTAAAGGCAATGATGATGCTGATCTTAGAGAGTTCATCTCTGGAACATCAGATCTCACTGTAGTGCACTTTGTTGCAAAAGTTTTCTTCAAATATAGAAATTGGAATGGAGAAGCAAGGATTGGGATCAGGGAGGAATTTGATAATTTAATCATAATCCAAAAAAGCCAATGTCACCAAGTCTACTACATTTTGGCTAAAATGTTTTGGCAAAAATTTGGAATGAAATTCTAGTCTAATGGTATCAACTAACTCATAGTTCAAAAATTCATTTCACTTGATGCTAGTTTCCTCTGTAAAATATGGAGAAAAACCTTTGCAAAAATGTGAAGGGAAAAGGAATAATTAGGAGCTATAAATCAGACTGAAAAGACTGCTTTGTAAATGCCAGATAAACAAATAAAATAAAATTAGCTTAATTCCCTCCACAATTAGAACAAAATGAATAACATTCTAAAGTTTGGGAGTGATGAAAGAGAGTTGTGAATGGAAAAAAAAACAATGCAACTTTGAACATCAATTTCTTTGCTTGCACCCCACCACCCTGAACATTTCCTGTGCTTTCAGCCTTTAAGACCTTTTGTCAGCTCAGCCTTTTTGCAATGAGTGAATTTACATGTGCAAAATCTTTTTTCATGAGGCCTCAGTCTTGTTTCCCTCGAATAAAAAAGTGGAGGTCATTTAGGTTAGGCCCTTGGATTGGCTGGCTCTCTCTCACAGATGAATGATGCGTTTCTGTGATGTTCAGTATAGAAACTGGTCAGAAGCATTCTCGGGAGACCGCATGAAGTTTTCTCCTTAGTCTGTGTTTGCCTACCCCCATGTTCACATACCTGAAAAACCTAAGTTATTTATGTTCAAACCAGGGTCTTCTCCTGGTAAGCAAGAGCTCCTCTCCTCTACCCAGTCTGACTTGTTTTATTACTTGCCTGTAATTATTTCTAAGCAGCTGTCATTGAGGACATTGACCTCCACGGTCTCCACTGTCTCTCTCTGTCCCTTCCTCATTTCAAGTGGCTTCCAGGCAAAAGAACTTTCTGATAAATCCTGACAAATGTTGCATTAGAAAATTAGCATGAGTAATTACATTTTACTTTTATTCATCATTTTGTGAAGCTAAGTTTCAGCTGCTTGTAAGTCAACTGATTTTAAATCACAAAATTGTTCCCCCCTCTCAAAAGTCACAGGACTTAAGTCACACAACTAATCTCTCTCCCTCTTGCCTCAGTGTCTCCCAACACCCTCCGATCAATGAGAAATCAGATGTCTCAATCCCTACATCTTTGTTTTTTTTTCCTGTTTTCCCCTCCCTCCAAATTATTAACCATGTAGAAACCAAGCTTTGGGGTCCTTGGCTAGTGAAAGCCTTGGACCTAGTTTGTTTTACAACTGCATGCATTACCAAATAAATCATTGCCTGGATGTAATTACTTGGTTTCTTTATTCTACTGTAATTCCAAAAAGCAAACAGTTCTGGACACATGGGCCATTGTAATCAGTTTCCAGCAATACACTGTATTCCAGAGATATGCAGAGCCCATTACATAAGTCTAGGACTTTTCTTTTTGTATGAAATGTCCTAATGCCCTGGAGAATGGAAATGTTCCTTATGTAAGAGGAACTACCCATTTTCCATACTAATAGTAAGCATGGGTCAACTGGATCCCAGGTAATAGTAATGATAGCTAGCATTTGCATATTGCTTTAAGGTTTATAAAGTACTTTACATATGTCAACCTCATTTGATCCTCTCAAGCAGTTGCTATTATTGTACTCACTTTATAGAGGAGGGGAAGGAACTGATGCTAAGAAGTTCAGTGAATAGTTTGTGGCTAGTTTGTGTCTGAGGCCCTATTTGAATTCACTTCTTTCTGACTCCAGGTCCAGCATTCTATCCACTAAGTTACTTAGCTCCCTACAAGATTCCCAACTCACAGAAGGTCCTCCTCAAATGCCTTTCAAGTTTTAATATCAATTATCCAGCCTGTCCAGAGGGGAAAACCAAAAGACCTTGAAACAAAGTTGAGATGTGGGCAACGTGACAGACCAGTAATCGTGACAGCTGGTCACACAGAGGGAAAGGAAAGCTGTACGACTAATTTCAGTCCCGGGCACAACGTAAGAGCTCTCTTCAAGCCAGAATTGTATAATAAATAAAAACTATGAAGAAAATTAAAGGGGTGGTGGTGAGAGTGAGCTTTCCCAGAGGCTGGGGTCAAAAGTCAAGTGATCTGCCAGCCAGAAATATTCATTTATACACAAATGTTTTATGCATGTATTTATCCATTCATCTCTTTGTTTTTTCATTCATTCATTCATCTGTTTATCCATGTTTACATGCATTTATAATACATCCACACCACTGTCCTCCCTCCCCTAAATTTGAATGATAGCAACATAAACACATTTAGTCTAGCAAAATAAATTTCCATGTGGGATATGCCCCCCAAATGTATGTCTCTACATCTTAAATTCATTGGTTCTCCAGCAGGAAGGGAGTGGCATGTTCATCTTCAATTTTCTTGACTCGTAGTTAATCATTGATTTGATCTGAGTTTTAAAGGCTTCCAAAGTTGTTGGGTTTTTTTTTCCATAATGCTCACACAAAAATTCAACTGCTGTTACTTCCGCTATCACCCCCCCCTCCCCAGACTGTAGTTTCCCTCCTTTGATCTTGACTTTGGGAGTTACGAAGCCTGTGATTTTATTGATATGATGAACTCACAGTGAAGAAACTCCTTCTATACATGAAGACTGGCATCTCCTCAGTCTGTCAATAGTCAATAGTCTTGGGGGGGCGGAGCCAAGATGGCGGCATAGCAGCAGCAACATATCGCAGCTCTCACTTAGCCACCCCAAAATACCCATAAAATAGGACTCTAAACCAATCCTGGAACTCCAAAACGCACACAAAGATACTTCCCACTAAAGTCAGCTCGGCTATGAGGAACCATGTCAGCACTGCGAACCAAAACCAGCCTGGCCTAAAGCTGCGGCTGTGCCCCAGGGGCAGCTGGACAGGAGGAGCTGAGGAGCCTCTCAGGTGAGCGGATTAGCAGCAGCTGCAAGTGGGATTTGTAAAAGGGGGAGATAAGCAGTCCGGCCTGAAGGCCTCCAGAGCAGAAAAGCGAAAGGCAGAGGTTTTGCACCCACCTCGGCGTTGCAGCTTCCCGCCCACGGCCTGCAGGCAGCAGGGGGACTGAGCGATTGTTCTCAGGCCAGGGCTTTCACGTTGAGCAGCCTGGATCCAGATTGCCATCTTGGGCCTCGGTCTTGGAGTCCTCGCTATCCAGTCAGCCGGAAGTAAATAGGAGGAGTTCCCAACCTCTCCCTAAGAGCTACGGCAGCCGGGAG
>CM053580.1:140141653-140173290 GCA_028627135.1 Pseudochirops cupreus | reverse complement strand
TTCTCTTACTTGATTTTTAAAATCTTTCTTGAGCTCCCCCATGGCCTGTAGCCAATTTACATTTTTCTTGGATGCTTTTGGTGAAGGAGTTCTCACTGTGTTGTCTTCCTCTCTTTCCATGCTTTGATCCTTTTTGTCCCCGAAAAAGGAATCTAAAATTAGATAGCTATGCTGGCTTTGCTTCCTTTGCTTGCTCATGTTGCCAGTCAATTACTTGATTTTGAGCTCTTTGCCACAGTAGAACTCTGCTTCCAGAGGGGAGAGCTTTGTCACAAATTGCTGGGGTTTTTTCAGCTGCCAGAGCTATTAGGAGGGCGCCATCTCTACAGCCCCCACCAGCTTTGCCTCACTGGTCACACACCTCAGGACAACCACCCAAGACCATGATCCAGATCCAGGCAGGTTAATGCAAGAGTGCTTAGGCTCTGAATGGTCATTTGGCCCCCCTACAATCTGCAGGCCTGGAGCTCTGAAGCAGCCATGTGGAGGTGGTTACAGGGCCTGGCCACTTCTTCCATCACTTCTCACTCTGGGGATAGAGGCCGGACTGCCCTCCATCCCCCCCAGATCCAGGAGAGTTCCACTGACCTTTTGCTTTATCTTTGGCATTTATGGGTTGATAATTCTGGAAACCGCCATAGCTGCTGCTGATCTACTACCCCGAATGCTCCAGGCGGGGCTGGTCTGGGCTGCCCTGGGGCTAAAACCGGGGGCTAACTTGGGGCTGGGCTGTGCTCCCAGCACGCTGCAATGAACCCTTCCTGTTCACCTGGTTGGCTGCCTTCAGTGGGAGATTTGTTTCTCTCTGTCTCTTTATGAGTCTGGAGCTCTAAAATTTGTTTAGAGTCATATTTTATAGGTATTTGAGGTGGTTATGGGGGGAGCCATGGAGATTTTTTTTTCTGCTTCTGTGCTGCCATCTTGACTCTACCCCTTAAATCAGGAATTCTTTTTTGTGTTGTGGACTCCTCTGGAATTTTTTTGAGGGGGGAAGTTAAGGCAATTTGGGGCTAAATGACTTGCCCAAGGTCACACAGCTAGTAAGTGTGTCAAGTGTCTGAGGTCGGATTTGAACTCAGGTCCTCCTGACTCCAGGGCCGGTGCTCTCTCTACTCACTCTTCCACCTAGTTGCCCTTGGAATTCTTTTAAAGCTGATAGAGTCCTTCTTAGAATTATATTTTAAAATATATAAAAATAAAATGCACAGTAGTACAAAGGAAGCTACATTGAAATAGTTTTCAAAGTATTTTTTGTTTAAACTAATCTCAGGTTAAGAACCCCTGTTAAATAAAGCTTAGGTTTAACTAATAAATATCTGGCATTTCCACAAAAGGGATTAACAGAGTTGTTTTTTTTTACTTCAAAAGTTATTTAATGTACAAAGTGGAAGATATCAGGTATAAGACAGCCATTTATCATCTCTACTACAAAAAAAGAAATACTTAAAATACAAAAGACTCATAAGTGTGCAGTGAAAAATATTTAAAACATGAAGCTTCTATCAAGATTGGAGAGGGAAGAGAATGGGAATAAGCCTTAATTATGGCACAGGAAATAGAGCTCTGGGCCTAGAGTCAGGAAGATTATCGAAATCTAAGTCCTCAGACAATGACTGTGTTACCCTGGGCAAGTCACTTAACCTCTATTTACTTCAGTTTCCTCAACTGTAAAATGGGGATGATCTCCAGAGTTGTTGTGAGGATCAAATGAGATACTATTTGTAAACACTTAGCACAGTGCCCAGTACATGGTAGGCTCTTAATAAATGCTTGCTTGTTTCCTCTCTTCCTTCCCTTTATTCTTTTCTTCCTCCTTTCTTTTCATCTTTTCTTCCTTCTTCTCATACTCTTCCTGGATATAGGAAACATTGGGACTCAAGGATACAAAGGAATTGCAAGACCTTATAAACAAACAAAGAAAACACAGGAGACATGAAAGGACTCACAGAAGTTCATAAATAGATACCTATCATCCATATTATATTCTCCCTGGAGTCGAAAATTCCCAGGACCCTAATGGGACTGCTAAACAGATTTCACTTTTGCCTCAGTCTTCAGGAAGGAAGGAAGGAAAGAAGGAAGGAAAGAAAGAAGGAAAGAAGGAAGGAAGGAAAGAAGGAAAGAAGGAAAGAAAGAAGGGAGGAAGGAAGGAAAGAAGAAAGGAAAGAAGGAAGGAAGGAAAGAAGGAAAGAAAGAAGGAAGGAAGGAAGAAAGGAAGCAATTCAAGGGCAAGGTCTTCGGGCCAGCCAGGTCACAGTTTTAAGTTTTCAGCTTCCCAGATGATCCCATAGGTGGTCATCCTTCATCAAAGAAGCAGATCACTTACAAGAAGGAACTCCCATTGCCAGTTACTACATATATTTCTAAACTCCAGTATTCTCATGTCACAAGGTGGCCACCAGGGCTAGAAACATGAATCACAGTTTGGTTTCCTGTGCTTAGAGAAAGAAACATAGAGTAGAAGAGGCAGCTAAGGACTTTGAAATTCAACGTGTCTGGCTCATCTAGGCAAGCCACATGAGAATTTTTTAAGCATCAAGTGAATTTTTCATGAATAATACTTTATTTTTCCCAAATTACATGTACAGTTATCCTTTCCACATCACTAAGGCTAGGGGTATGGTGCCCCACGATCTGGAAAATTTGTGTAAAATTTTTTGGCTCTCCATTCTTACCAGAGAAAGTCTGAATTTTTTCTTTTTTCTTTTATGGAGTGTTTACAGTATCTTATTGTAAAATCTGGGTGAAGTATTTAGTCAAAGCTCTGTGTCATCTACTGGTCTTTGCATGTAGTCTGAGGTTTCCACAAAACTCCCCCAAATTTCCATTTAATTTCTTATGCTGACCCACAATGTATCTTGATGGGGAAAGTCATGATGGGAAAGGATAACTGCAAAAAACAATTTTTAACATTTGTTTTTTTTTAAATTTTCAGTTCCAAATTCTCTTCCTCCTTCCCTTCCTTATCCCTTTGTTGAGGCAGTAAAAAATATGATACATTGTATAAAATGCATACGCAATCATGCAAAATGTATTTCCATATTAGCTTTGTTGTGAAAGAAAATACAGACCAAAAAAACCCCCACAAAAATAAGGTGAAAAATAGACTCCATTAAGGTCATGAATATTTTTTATAACTATCATAGCTTTTGGGAAGAGGAAAGGGAAAAAGAAGAATGGGGGAGAAAAATCTTTTCCTCCTGATGGGGAAATCCAAGAGATTCCAGGAGGTATCCCAAGCCACATATTTGAAGGAGGAGAAGAGAGATAGAAAATGAAAATGGTTGCACTTTTTAAAATCTGTTGAGTGGAAGGCTCTTATTGATCAGTCACCAACCATCTTCAATTCTACCCCACCCCCCCATCCAGTACTGGGGCTGATGGAAAACAACCAGGAATCTCACATTCTTGTATGTGCTCTAGCAAGGAGTCCAAGTCTTTGGCCCACCAGAAGGAGCCAAGGCTTAAGCTCAACTCCATAGAACATGCCTCAATTCAACAGATCTGGGACATCTCCTGATTATTGCATACTAATCTAAGAAAAGAAAGCTGTAACTTTTAGGCTGGAAGGCATAAAAATGAATTTCACCAAGGCCTCATGTTAACTAGGGTTAGCAAAAAAAAAAACCCTTGTAATATTATTTTATCTATAACATGTTTCTGAAGATTGATTCCTGAGGGCAAGTCTATGGTGAAAGTTCCATGCACATGTTCTTTAATGCAGAGAATGGGTGCCAGTCCTTGGCATATTTTTTTATCCTTGGCAAGTTGTAATCTGTATACAGATTAGCCTTTCTAACTGTTAAGTGAATATCTTATCACTAATATTCACAAATTTGAGTGTTTTTTAAAAATACAGTAAATCTAAAAACATAGACCCATGAGGGAAGTTCGATGCCCTATTTTTACAGTAAAGGAAACTGAGAGCCACAGAGGTTAAATGGCTTGGCCAAGGGCATTCAGGAAGCAATAAGACTCTATCAACTAAAAGCATTCTTAACATCTGTAAGGAGAGAGCATACTTGCACATCCCACAGTCTTTAAGAAAATCTTACAAAAGATTTCTCAGTTATTAAGGTTGAGGAAAGTGCCAAGGCAGCGCTAACATTTTTTAAAGAGAAAGTGAAAGAGGGCTGAAATTGCTAACATGAAAGCTTGACTTCCATACTTTGAAGACCTTGGGAACATATGATTCCCAAAGCAATTTGCAAATGCCTGAGAGAGAACAAAGTTCTGGATAATCATCAATTGGTTTCACTTAGAACAAGTCCAGGTCAACTAATGTTCTTATGGGGTATGACAGTTTTGCAGATGAGAAGAAATGACACAAGTAATTGATCTTGACTGGTTCTGTAGTTTTTGGTATGTTGTCACACTGGCAAAATATAGTTTAAATTTCACAGCTATGAGTTGAGTATGCAAATGGCTGGATCCTAATACCACTTCCCCAGACCCCATCCCACCTTTCATGATTGTCTGAGCCTTTTTGTCAACCTGCAGGAAAAGAAAAAGTTAGTATGGAAGAAGAATAACCAGCATCTATATAGTGCCATAAAATTTAGCTTCAACAAAATTCTACTCTGATGCCAAAATATTCTCCCTAAAACATAGGTCTGTGTTATCTACTCGCTCAAAAATCTGCAGTGTTTCCACTTGTATTTTTATCCTAGAAACTTCTGAGGTGGATATTTAAAGTTCTTTATAATCTGGCTCCAACCTACCTTTAAGGCTTATCTTATATGACACCCTTTCACTTTTTTGGGGGGGGGGAGTGCAATTGGGGTTAAGCGACTTGCCCAAGGTCACATGGCTAGTAAGCGTTAAGTGTCTGAGGCCAGATTTGAACTCAGGCCCTCCTGACTCCAGGGCCGGTGCTCTATTCACTGAGTCACCTAGCCACCCCTATAACTCCCTTTCCCATACTCTGTGGTACAGACAGACTGGACTCTGTTGTTCTCTGAACTCTGCAGTTCGTTTCTCACCTTCGTAGCTTTTACAGACAATCTCCTGTTCCAGGCATGCACTCATTCTTTACCTCTTAGAGTCCTTGGCTTTCTTCAAGGATTAGTCCAGGAATCCTCCCCAATTGCGAAGCTTTTCCTGATACCTTTTGTTAGGAGCGCTGTTTCTTTTCTCAAAATATTGTGTGTTCACTTATTTCTTTACGTGAATCAATAAAACCAATCAACAAATAGTTATTAAGCCCCTAATATGAGTCAAACACTGTGCCTGTGCCTGAAACAGAAAGATGTCCCAGACAGCACTGCGGATCACTTAGTCAGTGTTTGTTTCATTGAACTTGAAGGCCTCATCGTGGCGGGAGAAGTGACCATATATTCTCGAATATTATGTCAGTAGAACATAAGCTTAGACAGGTTCTAACATGCTTGGAACACTTTGAGTACAGTCACAGCAGCAGACAGTTCTCCTGATTCTGTTCATTTCATTTTATGTCATTTCATAAAATCTTCCCAAGTTTCTCTGCATCTTTTGTACTCGTCAATTCTTTTTTTGAAGGGAGTTTGCTTCCGTTTATTGCTTTTTGTATGCTGAATCTGTCAGTGCAACCCTCATTTTAAAAAGTATTTATTTATACATTTTTAGCATTCAGTTTTTAAAATTTTGAGTTCCAAATTCCTTCCCTCCCTCCAGACTCTCCTCCAACCACTGAGAAGGCAAATGATATATCAATGATATGTGTGAAGTCACATAAAATATATTTCCATATTAGCCATGTGGCAAAAAAGTCAAGAAAAACAAAATGAAAAAATTATGTTTCTCTTTGTACTCAGAGTTCATCAGTTCCTTCTCTGGAGATGGGTAGCATTTTTTGTCATGAGTCCTTTGGAGTTGCCGTACATCATTATATTGATCAGAGTAGCTAAATCTTTCCCAGTTGGTCACCTAATAGTATTGCTGTTACTATGTACAACGCTCTTCTGACTCTTATCACTTTACTTTGCTTCAATTCATGTAAGTCCAGGTGTTTCTGAAACTTTCCTGTTCATCATTTCTTATAGAACACCAGTATTCCATCACAATCATATGCCTTAACGTGTTCAACCATTCCCCAGGTGATAACTGTCCCCTCAGTTTCCAACTTTTTGCCACCACAAAAAGAGCTGCTATAAATATTTTTTCTTTGCCTTATTTTTTTCAATCTTTTTGGGATACAGACTTAGTAGTGGTATTGCTGGGTCAAAAGTCAATCATGGTTTTATAGCCCTTTGAGTATAGTTCCTAATTGTTCCTAGTTGTTCCATAACTGTTCCATAATTGACTCCAATTGTTCTCCAGAATGGTTGGACTCTACCAACAGTACATTAATGTCTCAATTTTTCCACATCCCCTCCAACATTTGTCATTTTCCTTTTCTGTCATGTTAGCCAATCTGGGAGGTGTGAGGTGCTACTTTAGGACTGTTTAAATTTGCATTTCTCGAATCAATAGTGATTTAGAGAATTTTTATATGATCATTGATAACTTTGATTTGTTCTTCTGAAAATGGCTTGTTCATGTCCTTTGACCATTTATCAACTGGGGAATGGCTCCTATTTTTAGAAATTTGATTTAGTTCCACATATCAGAGAAATGGGACCTTTAACAGAGAAATTTCCTATAAAAATTTTCCCCAGTTTCCTGTTTTCTTGCATCAGTTTTGTTTGTGCAAAACCTTTTTAATTTCATGTATTCAAAATTATCCATTATGCTTCCTGTGATCCCTTCTATTTCTTGTTTGATCACAACTCTTCCCTTGCCAATAGATTTGATGGGTAAAAATTTCCATGCTCCCCTAATTTGCTTATGATACTACCCTTTATGTCTAAGTTATGTGCCCATTTTGACCTTATCTTGGTATATGGTGTGAAACGCTGACTTATGCCTAGTTTCTACCAAACTGTTTTACAAGTACATTTCTTATTTCTAATGGCACAATAATGTTCCATAAATTTTCTGCTCTCTTTCTCAGTAATCTCATCAGTTTCCATGGGCTCAGATATCACCTTTATGCAGATGATTCTCAAATCTAGATACCTTGCTATAAACTTGCTTCTGAGCTCTAGTAATACATCATTGAATGAATTCTGGACCTCTCTTTCTGGGTGTCTCATTGACATCTCAAATTCAGTGTTTCTGAAATAGAACTCATTACCATCTCCCTTATATGTATCTATCCTTCAAACTTTCCTGTTTCTGTTGAGGGCACTACTATCCTCTCAATCACTCAGGTTTAGAATATGTAGTCATTCGGATTCTTCCCTCTCCTTCTCCCTCCATGTCCACTCAGTTTCCAAGTCTTGTCAATTCTACCTACGTGATATCTCCTGGAATGATCTCCTCTCCACATACATAAACATTGCTTTTATTCAGGTCCTTCTCACCTGTTGCCTGTATAACCCCATTAGCTCCCTACTTACTGTCTTGGCTTCCAGTATCTCTCTTCTCTAATCCTTCTTCCACATACCTCCAAAACCTTTAATAACTTCCCACTCTTTATAGGACAGAAATAAAACCTCTTTAGTCTGGCATTTAAGATCTTCCACATCTGGCTTTTTTAACCCTTATTTAATTTGACTATTTTCCTACCCTTATTTCATTTGACTCCACATTCATAAACTATGTATTTTAGCTAAACTGTATGACTAGCTGTTCTTAGAATTTATCAGGCATTTTCTGATTCTACGTATTTGTATAAGGCATCCCTAATGCCTAGAATGCACTCCATTCTCATATGCTCTCTTGATAATCTTTGTCTTCCTTGAAAGCTGGGCTCAGATATCACTTCCTTCATGAAGATTTCCGGATTACCCAATTGGAAGTGCAGGGCTTGTTTGCAACTTATTTGTACTAAACTTGTTTGTATACATGTTGTTTCCACACAATATGAAGGAATTGCTCTTTGACCTGGATTCTATGCTTAGGCATATGGAGATCACTAACAAAAAAGAAAGGTTCCATAGATACCAACATATTTGGAAGCGCGTGTGCATGTGTGTGTATATTAGCAAAGGACTAGACAGAAAATAAATGCCTTTTGACTGGAGAATGACTAATAAATTCTAGTGTATGAAGCTTAATTTGGAACAGAATTTTACAGTGTTGTAAAAAATGACAAGCATGATGAATCCAGAAAAGGAAAGAAAGACATATATGAAATGACACAAAGTTAAGGAAGTGATACAGGAAAACAATATAATGTATGACTACAACCATATAAAGGAAGAACACCCATGACAAAACAATTGCAACTAATCATTGTTAAATTTGACCCCAAAGAAGAGATAAGAGAAGACACTTTTCCTCACTCCTTTGCAGAAGTCAGGCCATGAGTAACACTACATAAAATGTTAGATTTTTTTTTGATGTGTTGATCAATTTTGCTGAATTTTTTTTCTCTTCTTTTCCTTTCTTTTTAAAAATATATTTCAAAAATATATACAGTATATATTGGGGCTAGGGGAAATGAGAGGAGAAGAGAAATCCAGGGAATAAAAAATAAAAGATATCAATGAAAATTATTTTTAAAAGAGAGCAGAAAATGTTTCATTTTGTCTCTTTATCCCCAGTGCCTGACATCACATCTTTCACATAGCAGGTACCTATTATACGATTGTTGGATTGAATCAAAGTGAAAAAACAAACATTTGCCTTTGCAGTCCAAAGTACATCCTAAAATGCTCTTCTCAAAAAAAAGGTGTCTCCCATGAATACTCTGACAGATACAACAACAGAGACAACTTTGTTCCAATGCCTTAAAATCAAGTGAGGCGTGAAATCAGGAGATACAGGCTGGCCAAAAATGCTTGACACTGTCATGGAGGAAGTCTGGCACAGAATTCAAATAGAAAGGAGACTTTCTATAGATGGTAAATAACTCCAGATGCTGCTTTTGTGGATGACATTGTGTTGATTCCATTGCCTGAGAACATTATGGATCTTCCCAAATGAGATTTCTAACAACTCAAATGTGTCTGGCTAACTACCCACATAGGAAAAAACAAATGGATGAAAAATGCCTGTTGTCAAGACTATGAGATACAATGGATAGATAGCCCATAGAGCTGATCCATCAGAATATATGTCTGTATGGACACCATGACTGCATGATAAGTTAGGTTCAGAATTCCACAGGAGGAAGACAAGAAGCTAGGCTGCATTTGTCCAATTGCCCTGTAATTTCAATGACACCAAGTTTCTCTTTGAAAGAAAAACCAGTATCTTTTATTGTCAGTATGCTTCTAATGAGGCCATATTTTTATTAATCCATCATTAAACATGCATTAAATATCTACCATGTTCTAGGTATTATGTAGGGAAAGAAAACAAAAAGACAAAGAATGGAAAGTCTCTATTCTTAAGGAATTTAAATTCTATTGGGGGAGAAGACCTACTCATGTATAAGAGGATACAGATAATATAGATTGAATAGAAATAGACCGAATGGGTTGAATAGGAATAAATATTGAGAAGTTAACTTCAAGGTAGCAAGTAAATAGCAATTGTTTCTATTTTGACCAGAAACCCTAAGGACCTTCACCTCCCAGATAGATTTTTTTTTCTTTGACTAGGTAAAAGAAGTCATTTCTTCCCTAATTTCTCACCTAGCCTTAATCAGTGAATGGCCTTTGCCTCAGTCAAATGGAGACCTGGGAAAGACCTTAACTTAAAAAGGCCAAGGTCTCCCACCAAATCTTGGGTCATTTCCGGTTCTCCTGACCTGTATCTTGCCACTGAACCCGGAAGGCTCTGGAGGAGAGAGTGAGGCTGGTGACATTGGATGGCCGTCCCTCACTTAAATCCAATTCACTTGCAAGTTATGGCTTCATCTTCCTGATGCCATGGTCCTCTTCAAGAATGAAGGACAAACAACAGCAATGAAACAAGGTCTATATTCCTTTCAGTAGTATCTAGTTATGGAAAAGATTGTTTTTGGGTCTGAGCTCCATTGTCCCCAGTTTTTTTCCTAATGTTATTTCTTCAGAGAGTGAAATATTCCTTCCTTCCTATTAGGTAAAAGGAAGAGGAGAAAGGACCTAGAATTCACCATCTGTTGGCCAAGAGGTCAGAGTTCCTCCAGAGATCAGATGAGAGTAGACTTGTAGACTCAGATGTGTACCAACCCAGAGACCAAAGTCTGGGTCCTGCTTGGGCAAGAATGGGGTTCATTGGAACCAGGCCAAAACCAAGAAGACTAACAATAAGCAAAGGAACTAGGGAAGGAGGGGTTTGGGAGAAATCAGAAAAAGACTATGTGGAAGGTGGTACTTCAGCTTGAAGGAAGAAAGGGATTCTATGAGGTATAGATGAGGAAGAAGGGCATTTTCAGGCATGAGGTATGGTTGGTGCAAAGGCACAGAGATGGGAGGTTGGGTGTTGTTTGAGGAACAGATGGAAGACCAGTTTGATTAGATTACAGAATTCCAGACAGCAAGTAATCTATAACAAAACTGGAAAGACAAGGTGGGGCCAGGTTGTGAGGAGTTAACAGTTTAATGATTGAGAGAACATGAAAACAATTAAGCACAAACTAGAGAGATGCAGGATAAATTGGAGATAATCAACAGAGGGAAGATACTAGCCTTAAGGGGGCTCAGGAAAGACTTCTTTTAGGGAAAATTTCAGCCATAATCCTGTGGTGCAATGGTCAGATTTGTGCTTTAGGAAGATTAATTTAACAGTTTGAGTGGAAGATGGATTGGAATAGGGAGAAACCTGAAGCAAGGAGACCAACCAAGGGGTCATTTAGAATATTCCCAGAATGAGGTGATGAAGGCCTACATCAGGGTAGTGTTGATATTAGAAGAAAGAAGAAAGTGTATAGAAGAGATATTACAAAGGTTAAATCGACTGTACTTGGCAATAGATTGGATATAAGGGGTGAGAGAGAGTGAAGAATCTAGGAGGATGCAAGAGAATAATTACTGTCCTGTTAAGAAATGGCAAACACTGGGGAAGTGGGGAGGAAGCAGGGAAAAAGGACAAAGGAAAAAGTGTACAGCAGAGAACAAAAGAAAATCTACAAGGAAGCAAAGAAAAGATGGACAGCTTTTAACACAACGTGCAATGTGTAATATATAGGCTTTATTGAAATGGAAAGGGATTTCTACATGTTCTCAGTCCTCTCCTACTTTCTGCTGTGCACATGACATGTTTCTTTTTCTTTTCTTACTCTGTATTTAAGTTTATAATAGGTTTCTTTTTATTATATATTTAAGTTGTAGTATTTGTCTAGAATTAAAAGGTGAAAAAATGGCAAACATGACAGATCAGGAAAAGGAAAAAAATATTTACATGAACTGATACAAAGTCTGAATGTTAGAAGAGAGGATGGGGCTAGATTGGTTTTAGGATTTTTCTCCAGCTTCATTCAGCAGCATGTGAATAGGAGCAAAGACAGCAAATGGTAGAAGTAATCCCAGAAAGCAATGGATGGGAAAGGGATGCAGGGGTGGGGAACCTGCAGCCTTGGGGCCACATGTGGCCCTCTAGGTCCTCAAGTGCAGACCTTTGACTGAATCCAAACTTCACAAAACAAATCTCCTTGAGGAATTTAAGGCCCCATGTGGCCTCGAAGACACAGGCTCCCCACCTCTGGCACTAAAAATTGCAAGTGAGCCTTGTAATTTTAATATTTTGTGAAGAAAATCCTCATTATGTTGGGTGGACTTCTTGAAGTGGATGTATGGGAAGAGTCTCTCAGGATAAGAAGGCATGAATGGGTTTCAATCTGTACTTTTGGAGGGAGTACCCATAACATTGAGGAGTGTATATGAAAATACTGAAGAAATAATTAAGGTTTACCAAACACATTCTTCATTGCAATTCTGTGATGTGGGTAATGACGGTATTCTTAAAGCCCTTTTCTTCCAGATGAGGACATTGAAGCTCAGAGATGTTCGGAGAATTGCCCAAGTTGCATAGTTCAAAAACATTGGAGACAGGATTTGAAACACAATGATCTGTCTCCAAATTCTGAGCTCTCTGTCTGCTAATGACTCTGGAATCATTAAGTAGCATTCTACCAGAGTCACTCCTACATTCTGTGTTCTTTAAATATTTTCCGCAGCAGCCTGCATATGGTGTGGAATGGGAATGCTTACAAAGTTGGCAGCTGAGATAACAGGGTCCTGGGGAGGATATGACTAGGAGTCAGAAAAGGCCAAGTGCAGGCTAGGACATGTGGGATGTGGAAAAACAAATATAAGCTGCGAAATGACAAGCTATGCATCAGTGTGGCAGGAAGAGATAGAGAGGCCATATCGAACCACAAGCAGAACGTGAGCCAGCAATGTGGTGTTCTTTGAAAACAACAATGGTACGACACAGGAATGTATGAATAGAACTAAGTTCAAGGGAACTGGGAGGTTATTTTTCATCTGTTGGTTAAGTCTTGTTAGAAGGTGCTGGGGGCTCACAGTGGAAGCAAGATATTTAAAACCTGGGGTAAAATAAGTCAATTAATATGCATTTATTAAACACCTATTATGTCCCAGGTTTTATACTAGGTGCTAGGAACATGAGGACAATGAAAGAGTCCAAGCTGTCTAGGAGCTTAACTCTTTGGGGGGCAACATCATTATCATCTTTGACACATATATTACTTTAAGGTTTGCAAAGCATCAAACACATTATGTCACTTGAGTCTCACAACAAATCCTGTGAGATGAGTTCTATTGCTATCCCCATTTTACAGATGGACAAATTGAAGATGAGAGAGGTTAAGTTACTTGCCCAGGGTCACATAGCTATTACATGTTACAAGAAAGGTTTGAACTCAGGTCTTCTTAACTCCTAATCCAGACAGCATTCTTTCCCCTGTGCCATCGAACTGACTAAATTAAATAATTTATTTACTAATAAAGCTAATATTTATGTAGTACGTTAGGGTTTATAAAGCTTTTCACATATATTAACACATTTGATTCTCGCAACATCTGGGAGTGGGGAGGGGTAAGGAGATAACAGGTAAGCTGGACCTTGAAGAAAGCTAGAGATCCTAACCAGTGAAAGCAAGGAGCTGATGTCGTTCTCATGGGGTGTATACCCAGCTTTTCCTGATTTCAAGGGCCATTATACCAAGCCGCTTCTCATTTCCTATTTACTTAACATATGTGTAATATTTACTTTATTTACTTCCTATTTACTTTTTTATTTGTCTGTTTTTGTTTTTGGAGGGGGGAAGGCAAAGTAATTGGGGTTATGTGACTTGCCCAAGGTCATACAGCTAGTTAAGTGTCAAGTGTCTGAGACGGGATTTGAACTCAGGTCCTCCTGACTTCAATGCTGGGGTTCTACTCACTGTACCGCCTAGCTGCCCCCCTATTTAGTTTACATATGTGTACATACTTTATATTTATGTGCCCCAGTAGAATGTAAACCCCTTAAAGGGAGGGAATGTTTTATTTTTGTTTTAATATTCCCAATGCCCAGCACATGGTAAATATTTAATAAATGATTATTGATTGAGTCAATGAATGGATGAATGATACCTAGTTTCTTTGATCCTGAAGCAAAAAGGAACTGTAATTTTCTTTATTCAACCAGGACTTTTTTTAAGCACTCACACTGAACCATGAAGACAATCTTTTTCTGGGAATTAAACACAAGGAGGAGTTTATCTTGTGTATCCATGTGTAAAGGACACTGGACAACAGTGGACACTGTCTATGATTTTGCAAAAGACACATGACCTCAGAAAATACAAATACATACACACATACATATATATATGTATATATATATATATATATATATATATATATATATATGCACACATACAGGTACATATGATCTCATTTCATCAAGAAAGTAATAACAGACAATCGGCAGCACACAGAAGCATAGGAGTGTACAAGTCTATGTGTACATAAATATCTATGCATGTGTGTGTACATACACATTTATAACATGTTTCTTATATGGATCTTCTATAGCAATGAAGGGCATGCCATTTAATTGAAACTCAGATAATCTATTTATACTGGGGAGAGAAGAAAAGGGAGATCTGGGATAACTTGGTACATGTGTTTTCTGATGATCTAATGTCGTAGGGGGAAAAAGCTTAAAAAAAATGAGAATGGATATAGATAACATATCCATTACTCTATTGCCTATCAGCTATCTTCACTGAGCCTTCGGCAAGGACTGGATCACAGGCAGCTCACAATGGAATTCTTCAAGTGTCTTCCCTGTGTTACTGTTGAAAGTAAGAGTCATGTGCTTTGGATACCATACATGAAGGAGGCAATGCCATAATTCTCTTATGAGAATTTGAAAGGCACATTTATCCTTGCCCAGATGAAGGGCCAACCTTAGCATGGGGTATCCAGCAGCATCCCAAAGTTGGAGAATGCCTACCAAATAATGATTTTCATCTGGGTGTGATTGATGCTGAGCTATTTCTTCTGGCAAAAACCAACTTGCTGGCTCAGCTGTTCCTTAAGAATGCTCCTAGTCACAGACAATAAAGGTATGTCTTCTATATGGAGGAAGCTGCTTGACTTCCTGTTTGCTACAGCATGAGAGCATACATCCATGTTACCTAATAGAACATAGGAATTCAGATAGAATAACAAAGCTGGAAGATAAGGACACAAGTAGGTTGGACACCCTTTAGAGATGGGGCTATGTCTGTCTTGAGCTTATTCCAGCCACCTTTGATTTCAGCACTACTGTTATACTTAAAGGCTCTGAGAAAGCATTACTAGCCTAGGATCTATATTAAGGTTTTGTGGTTTGGTCTTCATAGACAGCTTCTCTCTGTGAAATCACAGGCTGATCAATGAAGGCTGCAAATAGCATTTATAAAATGAGGGGTTTTGACTTGATTTCTGAGGTCTCTCCCAGCTCTAATTCCTATGCTTCTGTGTACCCCAGGTTATCCTTAATTATTTTCTTGATGAGATAAGAGCATAGCAATGATCAGTAGTGTGATAATTTTACCTGAAACCATTCATTTGCTCTTTATGAAAGGTAGTAAGTTTATCAAGTCAACCCAAACATAATTCAGTTTTTTGAAAAGAAAGCTGATATGGAGATTTGAAGAGACATCCTCTGGATATTGTGGAAGATAAATGATTTTTCTTTTTCTTTTTTAAAATCAGGTCTGGCCCACACTTTGCTTGTTTCATTATGGATGTTTACTAGTAGATTTGGGGGAAAGGGAGAGATCCAGAGGTGTAATTTCATTTGAATATAGTAGTGGTCTTCAAAGTTTCTTTTTTTTTACTAATGTACACATATTAGTAAATAATTTTTGAGTATGCACCCCCAATATGTGTATATTTAAGTATTTGTAAATATTATATATTACCTACTGTACTAATAATTATGGACATTATAAAAACTTTTATGAACATAGACTTTTTTCTTCTTTTTTTCTTTGCTTTTTTTGGAGGGGGGGAAGGTTGGGCCATTGGGGTTAAGTGACTTGCCCAAGATCACAGGGCTAGTTTTTTGTGTTGTGTCTGAGGCCAAATTTGAACTCAGATCCTTTTGAGTCCAGCACTGGTGCTCTATTCACTGAGCGACCTAGATGTCCCTAATATAGACATCTTTAAAAGATGAGACAAAGAAGAAATGATATTTGATACCAGAGTCAATAAGAAGTCATTGGAGTTTATAGAACAGAGAAGTTATGTAGTCAGACATGCAGGTTAGGAAATTCACTTTGGCAGCAGTGTGGAAGATGAATTGGAGAGGAGAAGCCTGAGGAAAAGACCAATTAAGAAGGTATTTCAACAGTCCAGATGAAAGAGGATGAGGGCCTGAACTAGGGTGGTTGCTGTGTGAGTAAAGAGAGATGCTGAGAGATTTAAGAGGTAGAAAGTATAAGATTTGGCAACTGATTTGATATGTGGGGCAACAGTGAGGACTTGATGGGAACACTGAATTTGATGATGAACCTAGGTGATCTGAAGGATAGTGGTGCCCTCTACAGAACGAGGAAGTTTAGAAGAGGTACTACAAGAACTGATACAAAGTGAAATAAGCAGAACTAGGAAAAAAATTATATACAGTAATAGCAATATTGTATGATGATTAGCTATGAATGACTGATGCATACCTTTAAACTGTCATAATACAAATTCCACCTATGGGCTGTATGGGCCAGACAAGACAATGTTAGACTGAGTTGTTAGGGAATGTAATGACTGGAGATTTGAGGAGTTTGCCAACAGTGTGATTTTTACAAGCATTATAGAATGGATGATTCTGCACTGATCATCAAATGAGTTACTTCACTGAACTAGTCAGCAATACTATGATCCAAGACAATGCCAAAAAACTCATGATAAAAATGCCATCCATCTCCAGAGAAAGAACTATTGGAGTCCGAAAGCAGATTGAAGCATACTTTTTCTTTTCTTTATTTTTTCTTGGGCTTTTTTGGTCTATGTTTTCTTTCACAACATGACTAATATGGAAATAGGTTTTGCATCCTATACATCTATAGCCTATAACAAAGAGCTTGCTTTCTCAATGGGTGAAGGGGAGGAGTGGGGGAAGGGAGGGAGAGAATTTGGAGCTCTAAAATTAAAAAAAACAAACATTAGAAATTGTTTTTACATGTAATTGGGGAAAATAAAATATTCAATTTAAGAAGGGGGTGGGTTTGGGGATGAAAGAAAATATAGTGAGATCTGCTATGATCATCACAACACATATGTACCTTTTCATCCTATACAACTCACTCTATCCCACCCAAAATGAAAAAGGGGAAGTGGGACTCTTATTCATTGGTCATTACCCTAGAACCCACTCTCTACAGGGAATCTGCTGAAATTGCCAGGGAATCTCAGGGATAGGAGAAGGATATGCTGGTGGGTAGAGCAGGAATTTTTCTCAATTTTAGTAGCATAGCTGCTGTTATGAGCGCCTGGGAAATAGGTTATAATTTTCTTAAAGGGCATAACAAGGATCAAAAAGTGGAAAGGTTGGGAGCTTGCCAAATGGAGGAAGGAGGGGAATTAGAAAAGCAGGGAAATAAAAGTATGGTTGATCAGATGAGACCTATAACTGGCTATCACAGAGAGGGTGGGATATTACCCATCCTCACACCCTTTGATTGGTGGATCTCATATCCTTCTGGTTAAGCCATAGCCTCAGTCTCCATTGTGGAATCCACAGGTATAGACACCTCCCAGTGAGGATGCTCTTTCTGCCAATTTTCCATGGTCAAGGGTTCCATGACTTATGGTTTTAGAGAGTAGCCTAGGATCCCTGAGAGACTAAGACACTTCCCTGGAATCACCCAACCAGTGGTACATGTCAGATTGAGGGACTGAGCCTGTCTCCCTGCTTCTAAAGTCAGCTCTCCATGTACCACCTGATGCTTTCTCCTACTAGTAGAAATACTGAGTGTGAATAGTTTGGCAAGGACTGGGGCTCTCCATTCCAGACAGATTTTAATTCTGAAGTCTCTTTCAGTTTTTAATGGCCAGATGTTTTATATTGGGTGGAGTTATTGACTTACACACGTAGAGGCTCCCAGAACTTACAAAGACTGTTCTCAGACTAGTTCAGTAAAGTAACTTGTTTGACTATCAATGGAGAACCATCAATTCTATAATGCTTGTAAAAACCACATTGTGGGCAAACTCCTCAAATCTCCTTTCATTACATTCCCTAACAACTCAGTCTAACATTGTTTTGTCTAGCCCATACAGCCCATAGGTGGAATTTGCATTATGGCAGTTTAAAGGTATGATTAATTATTTCATAATAAATTCCTCAGTGATAATCCTTATTCTTGACTGTGTTGAAAGCAAACTTTTGCCATTTAAACTTGGTCTGGCCTCAATGTTGTTGTCCTTCAGCCTAACCACATGCATAACTTCTGTGAGATTATGAGGATGAGGAAATTAAGTGGTATAGGGATCTTCTCAGTTTCTGAAAAATTTCTTGAAATTTAAGTGTTGATAAAGTTCCACTCTTGTTGTCTATTGGTTTGAGATGTATGATGTCCCCTCTAGACTTATCTAAGTGACTATCACTTAATACTAAACTTCAGGGTTAAGAGAGGTCAGTTGTCATAGTGGAGTCAAGAACACCCAGGTTCAAGTCTTGCTATTGACTCATTCTGACTATGTGATCCTAGACAAGTCACTTAAGCTGTCACTGTCCATAGGAAACTCACTTAAATGCTAAGTTGTAAAGCAGATGCCAGTGTGCTTTAGTAGTTTCCTTACCAAGTATTTCCTAAACTAGTGAAATCACAGGTCCATTATTTTTAAGAAGAAAAAAAAATCAACCCACCCCACTTTGGACAAAATGGAACTTGTTTTCTAAAACTCAGGTTAACATGCCTTCATTAAGCTTCTAGTATGTCTCAGGCATTGTTCTATGTGCTGGGAATACAAAGAAACAAGAAAAAACAAAGCCCCAAAACAAAACAAAAAACAAACCAGTATATAACACAATATAATATCATGTGATATCATATAATATGATATGATATAACATAACATAACATAACATAATGTAATGCAACATAATGTAACATAGAGTAACAACGTAACATAACATCTTATAATACATAGAAAACATGTAAACAACTTTATACAAATAAGATATATACAGGTAGACTGGATAAGGCTCCTTGAAGAAAGTGAGACTTTAGTAGAGACTTGAAAGAAGTCAGGAGGTGGAGTTGAAGAGGGAGAGAGTTTGAGGCAGGGGGTAATCAGTAAAAATGGGAAATCAGGAGATGAAATGTCTTGTTTGAGTAATAACTAGGAAGTCAGTGTCACTAGACTAAAGGTTTCTTGCAGACAGTTGATATGAAAGCTAGGCAAGAAGGCAAGAGGATTTTTTAAAAAATTATATTTTAATCCTTTTTATTTGATCTTCTAGGAAAGGTGATTTATTGTATTTCACCGCATAATCATTGCACCCTATTTTTTCCCAGTCTAAAAACTGGTTTCTAGCCTTTCATCGAGTAATTGTCGAGTGATATAATTCTGTTCATCTTGCCACTTTAAAGGTAAATAGAGCAACAATGTGTTCACCAGTGGTTTATGGATACACATTTATTCCTTGTGCCTTGTGAACTTCAAGCCTAGAATTCTCAGTGCCTGCACATTGTCAGTATATTTCCAAAGGACAACTTGCCTGGTTTGCTTAGAGTGCTGCAGTACTAACATTATTGTCACTCAACCCAGTGAAGAGCCATAGCACAAGGGCAACAGGCGGGCAGGGGAAACTGCCATGAGTAAGTCATGTGATATGGTTAGAATTGCTCCCTCCTAATTTTAACATATTTTCCCCCAAATATTCCATGCATCCTAATCTTCACCAAAGACAGCTTAGTAATAATTTATTTTTACATCATACTGGCAGAATTTTTTTTTAAAGACATCACATAACAGTCACACCCCGCTTTTTTGCAAAAACAAATTTTTTTTGGCATAAAATCTGTGATGATTATGCGGTAAAATATGGTAATCATTGTAAAAGACCACCAAGAATACCTTCAGAATCAGAGAAGATATCTAGGTCATTTGCGTTTGGGGATTTGGATTACCTGAGTTCACAATTACCTTGTCTCTAAATCTGCCTAGACTGGTTGGAGCAAACTCACTAGAGCTAAGAGGAAGTCTTGCAATTTACCTCTGTCTAGTGGAGGAATTTATGGGTTTCAGAATTCATTTTTCTAAAGAGGAGAATGGAAGGAAAGAAGGAAGTGAACATTTATTAAGCACCTATTATAAGTTAAATACCATGCTAAGCATTTTACAAATATTATCTCATGGGGAAAAAAAATAAAAGCAAGAGGTGTAAAAGAGTTCTGTGCATGACTGGAGAGTCAAACGGAGACTAGCCTAAGGAGCAGAACTGTGAAATGAGAAGCTTGAAGGAAAACGACTCCTAGAGAGAGGATGATGGATGTTTTGAATGACGTGAATTAAGTCAGGCTCCAGAGGAGGAATCCCAATCAGCCGTGTACTCAGGGAAGACTTGGGCCGAGGCAGATTGATTGGGGATGTTGAGTGGGAAAAAAAACAACAACACATCAAGGGAAGTTCCATGTGGGGATAATGGCTGTTAATGACTGAGTTGAGCAAGGAGGCCCAACTGAGCACAGCTTGCTAGGCTGAATGACTTTTGCTAGCATAGAAAATTCTAGTATGGAAGATTCTAGATAAGAGGACATCCAGAAAAGGAGTAGAGCAGGGGTATAGGCAGCAGAAGGAGAAAATGAATTTAAAACAGAGGGGGCTTTCTGCATGTGAACCTTATTGTTCCCAAAGACCCTCCTAAAATCAGAAGTTACACAACCAGATGGTTTTTGGACTTCTTTTTCTCACGAAGCTTGCATTCAATTCAATTTTACAGTCTTTATTTAAAAGAAAAAAATATATATACATATATTTTTAAAATTCATTAAAAAAACAATTTTGAGTTGAAAATTCTCTCTTCTTATCTCTCCCCCACTTCTTAAGAAGGCAAGAAATAGGATATTAATTATGCCTGTGAAGTCACCAAACACGTTTCATATCAGACGTTGTCAAAAGTGACAATAAAAAGCAAGATGCATGAAGAAAGTGAGAAAAAAGTTTGCTGGGATCAACACTCACAGTTCACCAGTGTTCTCTCTGGGCATAGACAGCATCTTCCATCATGGGTCCTCTGGAAATATCTTGCATAATTGTCTTGATCAGAATAGCTTAAGCTTTCACATTTGACTGTCACTACAATATTGTCCTGATACACTATTTTCCCTTCACTCTGTATCAGTTCATATAAACATTCCCAGGTTTTTCTGAAACTTTCATCCTGTTCATCATTTGTTCTAGCATAATTGTATCCCATCACAATCATATACCACAACTTGTTCAGTCTTTCCCCCAATGATTGACATCTCCTCAATTTCTAACTCTTTGCCACCACAAAAAGAATGACTATAAATAATTTTTGAACAAATGGGTTCTTTTCCCTTTTCTTTGATCTCTTTGGGCTATAGACCTAGTAGTGGTATTGTTGGGTCAAAGGGTATGCACAGTTTTATGATCCTTTGGACATAGTTCTGAGCCCCACTCACTGGTGAATCTCCTCCTGAATCATGTTGTCTCAGGTCATGTTAATCTTGTGGTCTTGGAATAATTGGGCTGGTTTTCCTTGGAAGTAGACAAATTTGCCAGACTGCTGTATGCAGCATTTTAATGACATAAATTAATTAGTAAATAGGCAATTATTGATAAATATGGAACACAAAGATAAGTATAAACATCTACCAAGTGAGCTCTTTTCTCTCTTAGATGCAGGAAGTATCCCCCAGACATTGGTACAATGGAGGATAGAGGCCATTGAAGGGCGTGCTTGGATTTGTGTTGCATAGATCCTATAAAGATAATCTCTTCTTGTTCTCAGTTCAACAAGTGGAGCTTTGGAAGCCTGTTTCCATTCCTAGGTGAGTGAAGGGCTAGTCTGGTGTAATAATGGAAAGTCTTCTAATTGACTTCAGTGCTGGAAGGATAGATGAATTAGAAAGGGCTGAGCCAGATCAGAGTATTCATATAAAAGAAATGCTATTCCAATCTCTTCTTACTTGACTGCTTAAGGACTATTTTGCAAGGCCAGGTGAAGGGAAAGGCAGCTGCCTCGTATCTGACCTGGTTGCCATGCGTCAAAGTGCCCATGAAACCTCTGTTTCTTTTGTCTTTGCTCTTTCTTGACACTAGGCAAAAGAGCATTCTGAGCTGGGAGTGCCCATTTGTTCCAATTTGAGATCCAGTTCTATCAGATATCCCATCAACAACTTGAGTTGGTAATAGACTCCAATGAAAGTGGTAGCAGTCATGGTTACCAACAACAAAGGAAGTGCCTGCATATGGATGTAGTAGAACAGTCACTGGAGATAGATGGTGGTTGAATATGGCCCTTGTGATGGAGAGAAATGCTGGTTAAGGATTCTAGGATCCATATCCATCTCATCCTTGAATTCCAACAAAGAGCTCCCCTTCATGAAGGAGAACTTCATGAAGGAATAAAAGGACTTCCACATATATTCTCAATACATATGCCTCACCATCTTTTTCCAAGGACTCCCCGAGGACCTTCCATGTGCAAGGGGAGAGCAAAGTACAAGTTTGGGGGAAACTGTGTGATGCCAGCTATACTTGCTCTGTCTTCTCAGTAAATCTGTTTTTTTGGAGGGGGGAGGGCAAGGCATTTGGGGTTAAGTGACTTGCCCAAGGTCACATAGCTAGTAAGTATGTCAAGTGTCTGAGGCTAGATTTGAACTCAGGTCCCCCTGACTCCAGGGCTGGTGCTCTATTCATTGTGCCACCTAGGTGCCCCAGTAAATCCTTTTTTTAAAAGCCAAGGCAGTTCAGCTGATTGATTGCTAATAAATAGGAAACATACCACATAGCTACGGTACTAGAAACCCCAGCTCTTCAGGGTTGCCACCAGAACCCTGAAAGGAATAGTAGCCAACTGTTCTTTGGCGATGTGGTTTTCTGTTATGAGTGGCAATAAGATAAGTGATGATGAGGATGAGGATGATAATGATGATGATAGCTAACATTTTACAGTGTTTACTATGTGCCAAGTAAGCTTTACAATTGTGCTCAGTGCTTCATGATTATTACCTTGTTTGACCCTCACAATAACTCTGGGAGGTAGATACTATTGTTACCCTCATTTTACAGTTGAAGAAACTGAGGCAAACAGAAGTTAAGTGACTTGTCCAGGGTGACACAGTCAGTAAGTATCTAGGGTCGGATTGGAATTCAAGTCTTTCTGATTCCAGGCCCAGCTCTATATCCACTATATCCACTAACTCCTCTAGCTCCAAGGGGGGTGTTACATAGTATTGGTTAAGACCCAGGACGTGCGCGCGCGCACACACACACACACACACACACACACATATATATATATATGTATATACATATACATATACACACAGACATAATCTGAACCTTCCCTTGTATAATCACAATACTCTTTAGAGGCTTGATGTTCATCTCCCATGGAATTAGTCAAAAGGCACAGAAACAGGAGTCAGGGACTCAGCTCACTCTTTCCATGAAAGCTGGAACATCGAATCCAGAGTGAACTGGAGCTCAGGAGGGATCGTAGTTTGTCTGGTCACTGGAGCAGGACCTCTGATCTTCTCTGGCCATAGGTAGTTTATTTTAATAGTTTAGTTTAGATCGTGGTTAATGCAATTAGTAACCAGGTTGAGCAAGAAGCTAGTGCTGCCATTATCCCTGTATATATTTTACATTTCCTCATGTTCCTTTCCCTGGGAGCTTGGCATCCCCTTTTGTTCTTAACACCTGACAACTCTGCTGCTTTTTGTAGCAGAAGTGAGACTGCAGGGTATAATGTCAGTCAAGAACCCCTACTGTGCCAAGAGGCATCACAGAAAGATTCAGGACCACCTGTGTCTTCTTTCTTTCTCTCTTTCTTTCTTTCTTTCTTTCTTTCTTTCTTTCTTTCTTTCCTTCTTTCTTTCTTTCTTTCCTTGTTTTTCTTCCTTCCTTCCTTCCTCCCTCCCTCTCTCCCTTCTTTCTTCCTTCCTTCCTTCCTTCCTTCTTCTCTCTCTATTTCTTTCTGTCTTAAAATTAGACTCATGGAAGGATTGCAATGGTTTGACAATGGTTTCCCACTTACTTCATTTTCAGACATGGCATTGGGCTGGTTTGAGGGTTTGGATGCAAAAGAATGATATAGCCTATATTGTTTATGTATGTGTCATCATATGGGGACTGAATCATTCTGGATGTGAGTAAACAACACTATTTCAAAAGCTCCTTTGACTTGTCATTAGGGCTGGGCTTGGTACTTTCTTATCTGAAGCTGCTGGATTCCCAAAGGCTGTTGTGAAGTGTTTGGGGCAATTTTTCCTAGGGGTAAATCTTTTAGATCAGAAAATATGGAGTGTGAGATACATTTGCAGGAGTGACAGTGAATGGGATGTAGGGAATGTATATGACCTCCTTTGCTGGGGCCTGGACTGCCTTACTTACTGGGATCTGGGCCAGAGGGTTAGAATTCTTCAGGAATGGAATTTCAAAATGACTGATCACAGGCTGACCACCCCAGGCAGAGAGACAAAGGCAGAAATCTATGGGCTTCTATCTGTCTTGGCTCCTACTTTAGACTTTGAGGTTTTGTGTGTTGTACCTGAAGAAGAAGAGCCAAGACATAGTCAGTCAAAGCAAAAGGTCCAGCGGGGAGCCCTGAACAAACAATAAAAAAACCTGCCGTTCAGTCATGTCCCTCTCTTCATGACCCCATTTGGGGTTTTCTTGACAAAGACACTGGAGTGGTTTGCCATTTCCTTCTCCAGCTCATTTTACAGATGAAGAACTGAGGCAAATAGGATTAAGTGAGTTATCCAAGGTCACACAGTTAGTAAATGTTTAAGGTCAGATTTGAACTCGGAAAGATGAGTCTTCCTGATTGCAGGCTTGGCAATTTATCCACTGTGCTACTTAAAAACTACCCAAAAACAAAAAACAAAAAAACCAAACCCTGGTATTCTCCCTTTACCCACTGACAACAATTTCTGGTATCATAAAGTACAAGTTTGAATTGTATAGTATATAAGGTATTGTAAAGTATATAAGAATAAAGTAAATTGTAAAGTATATAATTGTGAAGTATATAAGGTTTGTCTTCTCTTCCCTTCGCTCCTCACTTTTGGTACCTACTTCTATGAGGTATCAAGTATCTTCATGCCCAGTCTTCAATGGCCCACTGTTAATCATTGAATTTTTCTTCTTCCTGAACTATAGGTTGAAAGAGCTTTGGAGGAAGGCCTCCAGCATATTAGGTATGAATGAATGAAAAAATGTTTATTAAGAGCTTGCTACATACCAAGTGCTGTGCTAAGCACTGGGAATACCAGTAGGAAAGCCAGGCCTCCTCTCAAGCAGCTCACACTGTCATTGAAGGAAGCAACAGGAAGAAAAATCCAGAAATTCATAGGATTCAGTTGCTTGACTGATTCCAAAGCTCAGAGTTCATTAGGATACACTAACAGGGATGAGGAGCCTGAGGCCTTGAGGCCGCAGGTGGCCTTCTAGGTCCTTGAGTGCGACCTTTCAGCTGAGTCCAAGTTTTACAGTTTTAGTATTAAATAAAATATAATATATTAATATGATTTATTATATTAACTACCAGTTTATTAATAATTTAGTCATTAACTTTTCCCAAGTTTTATTAAGGATAATATACACAGGTATCTAATCCTTTTTCTAGAAAAATTGGAAGTGTGGGATGGTGGTGGGGACAGGACCAACAATGGCTATCTGGAGCAGGTGGTCTTAGCAGCAGCTTAAGCAGCCCCAGCTCCTGGAGCTGCTATCACTGGCCGCTGACTGAAAAAGGCCTGGGGAGTTCAAGAACGCAGTGATAGTGACAGTAAGAGACAACACCTTCTGCATTCCAGGCCTGGAAAGCAGCCTTATCAGACGTGGAACGGAGGGCTCAAAGCCTGAAGTCCGCGTGGGGTTAGTATAAGCTGGATGATACACAGAGGAATGTTTGCAGGCCAGTACATGATTGTTGCTTCACTCCTCTGAAAGTCAGCAGTGCTACAGGTTGGGAGAGGAGGCTGTCCTGTTTGGTCTAGCACTGTAACAAACCAATGAAGTCAAAGGATAGGCTTTCTTGTGGGACATCCAGGAAAAATAATCATGAACCCTCATTTCGGAGGCTGCCAAGATAAAGGCTGAGGCATCTAGGATCAACTTTGAGGAGTGTTTGCAAATGAATGGTAATTAAATGTGGGTAACTCCCTCACCACATACAGTTTTTCTCTTTCCTGTGATAACTCTAGATGCAATGCAAACAATTCATTTTGTAATTTTCCTAATACTAGTGAATCCTGGGAAGTTTTGTCTGCCATCTGCTAGGAACTTCAAAAGTTTCTTTCACATAAACAGAAGCTGTCTGTGCGAAGTCCTAAACACTGGGCAGAAAAGTTACCCATATGGTCCTTATAAAAAGGAATCACTATATAATCAATGGCTTCCCTTTATGTGGGTAAGTATCAGTGAGGTCAACCACAGCTAAGTTTGAACACAAGACCTTCCCCCTCTCCCACCAGGACATTCAATCGAATCAATTGAACCATCTATTCATCTCTCTGCCATATGTAAAAGGGCAGCTCAGTGGTGCAGTGGAAAGAATGCTGGCTCTGGTGTCAAGAGCACCTGAATTCAAATGCAGCCTTAGATGCTTGCTAGTTGTATGACCCTGGGCAAGTCACTTAACCCAGTCTGCCTCAGTTTCCTCATCTGTAAAATGAGCTGGAGGAGGAAATGGCAAATTAATCCAGTATCTTCTTCAAGAAAACACCAAATAGGGGCATGAAGAATCAGATGGAACAAATCACTAAACAACATCAGGTGTACATGAGGTGAATGGCAGGATAACAGCCACCCTGTCACACAGAACACCATAAGGAAAAGCCCTCCGAGGACATCAAATCCAAGCTTCTATCTATCAGTCCTGGGTCTGCCCTCTGGAGCCAAGTAATAAAGTCCTGGATGGGGGGGGCGGACAGGGACCTGGGGCCTCAAGGGCACACGAGGCCTTCTAGGTCCTCAAGTACAGCCCTCGGAGTGAACCCAAACTTCAGAGAACAAATCACCGTAATAAAAGGATTTGTTCTGTAAAACTTGGGCTCACTCTGTGACTTCAAGGCCACAGGTTCCCCACCCCTGAATCTCTCATCCACACAACAACCCATCAAATACTTGAAGGTAGCTATCATGGCACTCTTAAATTTTCTCTGGACTAAGTAGGACTAGTTCCTTTAACTCAGTGGTTCTAACCCTTCCTAATGCCATGACCCTTTAATACAGTTCCTCATGTTGTGGTGACCCCCAACCATAAAATCATTTTCGTTGCTACTTCATAACTGTAATTTTGCTACTGTTATGAATCGTAATGTAAATATCTGATATGCAGGATGTATTTAAATTGAACATAACCCACAGGTTGAGAACTGCTGCTTTCACTGATGCTTCCATGGTATGTTCTCAAGTCCCCTCAATATTTCAGTAATCTTTTTCTGGAAACATTCCACTTTGCCAATGGTCTTCATCAAAAGAACAGAGCGCGGGGCAGCTAGATGGCACAGTGAATAGAACACTGGCCCTGGAATCAAGAGAACCTGAGTTCAAATCCAGCCTCAGACACTTGACACATTTGTTAGCTGTGTGACCTTGGGCAAGTCACTTAGCCCCAATTGCCTTGTCTTCACCCCTCCAGAAAAAAATAAAACAAACTAGGAATGGAGCATGAGACTTCAGATGTGATCTGATGAAGGGAGGGTACAGTGGGATTATCACCTCTCTTTTTCTGAAAGTTTTGCCTCTTTTAAGGCATCCTAGAATATGATTAATTTTTTGACTGCTGTATTATTAAAATGTTCAGAGGGGAAAACCATCTTAGAATAGGTTCCTAAGTAGTGGCCATGTCTCAAGCCTCTCCCCACTCCACTCCATGCCCCACTTAGCCGCCAGGGTGATTTTTCTAAAGCGTGGTTCTGACTTGTCAGCCCTCTGCCCAGTCATTTCCAGTGGCTCCCCAGTACCTTCAGGCACAGGTGTAAAATCTTCGGTTTGGCATGCTCTGGCTCCTCATCTCCACTTTCTAGTTTCTCTGGCTTCTTTCCGTACTTGGCTCAGATCCCGCTTTATCTCCTCAGCTGCAGATGCCTCCCCCTCTCAGATTCACCTGTTCTGCATAGAGCTTCTTGTTATTGGTCAGTCGTTCAACCGTGTCTGACTCTGTTGTGATCCCATGGACTTTTGCCATGGGGTTTTCTTGGCAAAGATACTGGCATGGTTTGCCATTTCCTTCTCTAGTGTGTCCCCATTTATAGATGAGAAACTGAGGCAAATAGGGGTTAAGTGACCTGTCCAGGGTCACACAGCTGGTGAGTGTCTGAGGTCACAATTGAACTCAGATCTTCCTGACTCCAAGCCCAGTGCTGTTATCTACTGCATCGCCTAGTTGCCCTTATATATAGCTTGCATGTCCTTAATTATTTACATACTGTATCCCCTAGTAGAATGCATGATTTTTGACAAGCAAGACTGTTCTGTTTTTGTTTTTTGATTTTCTTTGTATTCCCAGCATTTAGCACAATTCGTGATCCATAGTAAGTGCTTAATAAATGCTTGTTGACTGACTGATAACTATAGTCACATAGTCACACTCAACTGGCTTGAAAAAGGATCTCTGCATCAAGATTTTTTTTCATTCACTTGCATTCTTCTCACCTACAGTAAGAATTTTCCCCAGATTAACATAATATTTAGATTGAGGTGAGAAAACTCCTTTCATCTCCCATCATTCTCCAGGTAGCTAGGGCCAGAGCCATGCAAATTGTTTTAGGCCTTACCCAGCCCTCAAGAGGCACTTAGCAACACTGGAGGGGTTGGAGTGGAGCTGGAGACCTTCGCTCTGTGCTTCTGGTATTATGTCCAGCTATCTCGCTTATATGTTTATTTTTTTCATTTATTTTCTTGGAGTTGCAACTCTCTCTCTCTCTCTCTCTCTCTCTCTCTCTCTCTCTCTCTCTCTCTCTCTTTTCTTCCCCCCTCCACACCTGAATAGCATTCACCTTGGCAGAGAGAAGAGAAGCAAAATAAAAGTTGCAAATTTCTGCCTTCTATCCAACACCTGTTGCATCATTTCATTCATTTTGATCTCTTTTCTATCCCTTCTTTGATCTCCACCTTGCCCCTGAATGTTGCTAAAAATTAAAAGCAAAACTTAAAGAAAATTTTCATCATCTTTTAACTTCATCTCAATCTCAGCTTTCATATATGTAACACAATTCTTAGGATCATGCCATTCTTGAATTAATCCTCTTTTGTTTCATCTTTAGAAACAAAGCTAGTCAGGGTGGCTAGGTGGCACAGTGAATAGAGCACCAGCCCTGGAGTCAGGAGGACCTGAGTTCAAATCCAGCTTCAGACACTTAACAAAAAAAACCCAAACTAGCTGTATGACCTTGGGCAAGTCACTTAACTCCAACTTCCCTCCCAAAAAAAGGCAAAAAAAAATTTTTTTTTAAAGAAACAAAGCTGGTCAATGAGCTCTTAGTACATTCATAGTAGTCTCCTTAGACTGATCCTCTTTTTTTTCTTCCTCAGTGGAATTGTTTCTGTTTATTTCTTTAGGATCAGATTATTGAGAGTTTCCTATTGCACTTTGGTCTTAAAATAGACAATATTCTTAGAATTTTAGCATTTTAGCCATGAGATCTTACTTATTCTTTCCCCTAGGTCTTTGGTCCCCAAAAGCCTGGGTGCATGTCAGACTTTCTTCTTGAAACACCTTCTCTGGGATACCTCTTCACTCTCAAATATGCTTTCTCACCAGAGAGCTGTGTCTGCATGGGGTAAACTTCAACATGTTCTGGGATATCCTATAGGTCCACCATTCTAAAACTGTAGCTCATGAACCCACACCAGTATGCTTCTTATTAATAGACAGCCAGTAGACATAATTAATGCACAGCAAAGGCATTTATTACTATGACTTGGAAAAAATAGTAGCTACAGAAAAGTCCTTCCAGAACCCTGGCATACACTTTCCAATTAGTATACACAGAGTCCAAAAGAAGAGTAGGTACAAACTTAGAAACATTTAATTTGGGATAAAACAATTAGTAAAGGAATAGGAAATTTTTCTCAGCACACACATTCTGAGAATTAGATTTTCTTTTTCAGTGGACAGTGGGAAAAATATCCTTTTCCAAGATTCATATTCTAGTGTGTTTATACATGTGCATGTGTGTGTGTGTGTTGTGTGTGTGTGTGTGTGTGCATGAAATGTTTATAACAAGACAAGACTGAAAGTTAGAAAGATCTGCTCCCTCTTAATTAAAATCATAATCTCTGCTTTCAGATTCTCCCAGAGTTGGTTGTTTCAGTTAAAGCAGAAAGCTCCCTGAATTCTCCTCACATCTTACTTTCACTTCTCCTTTACCAGCTCTCATCTTATTTTTGGTGGCTGATAAGCATATTGTGATAATTTTTTTTCTTTTCTTTTCTTTCTTTCTTTCTTTCTTTTTTTTTTAACCAGATGCTACCATGACCGCCATATTGTTCTCTTCCTTCCTAGAATTCTCATTGTTCTTTTCATGAAATTACTCTAATTCACAGGCATAGAGGTTCAAAGAAATTGAAGTCCCAAGAACTTCGGTCTGATGCGTTCTTGAGGTCTGGAACCTCATGGCAAATATAATATTTTCCCCCAGGCATGATATATCAAAAATGTGGATATTTTAGCTGTAATAAAACAGTTCCATCAACTTCATTAATATAAAAGCATGTTGCTATAGGCCTACTACTTAATTACAGATTAATTTTGATCTAATCAATAAGAATCTGAATGTAGCAGGAGCCCCCCGGTGGAACATGCTCTCTGTTATGCACATGAACCTCTTATAAAGAGATAGATAGCTTCACTTTGCTGAACTGACACAGAAATTCTTCATTGTTCTTCATTGTGTCAAAGATGTTTGACCACTGAACATCACGAGTAACTGACCCTTAGGAAGGAGAATCCTTTCTCAGTAAGGGTTAAGAATTGTGTAACAGTTATACATTACTCTCTCTTCTGGGCCTCTCTGTCTTAGGACAGTTCTAACACTTTTCTTTAGACTTCCAGTGAAGTGGTGAGGAGATCCATTCCACGCCCCCCTATCTCCACTCCTCATAACTCCAGCAATGGTGGTGTTCACATTAATGGCAGCATGAACATGTATTTGCCTAAGCGTATCTGACACTAGACTTTAAGTCCCTGGCTTGCTCTTCTGCTTTATGTTTCTCTATGTAAGCACAAGTCTGTTATGAGCAACAGAGAATCCTGAGAGGCAGACATTTCTAGCATTGGAAACTACATTGTGAGTCCAAGAGTTCCTGGCCTCTGAGCTGATGTTGGTCTAGTAAGAGTTACTTCTCACAACTCTACTGCTTGTTAGAAAAGAAGGTGACCGATGACAGGATCATCCTGAAACTAAATGCTCTACTGGCTGGCTAACAGATCTGTAAATCTCTCAGATATTAGAGGCTTGATGAAATGCATGTTTAACAGTTCCACAAAATTTGCCCCATATCACTAATAAAGAAAAATGCAAATTAAAGCAACTCTAAAGCCTCACTTCACACCCAGACTTGCAAAGAGGACCAAAAAGAAAACAACAATCGTCAATGCTGGAAGGGCTGTGGCAAGACAGGCACTGTGACATGTTGTTGGGTTGAGAATTGGTTCGATGATTCTAGAAATCAGTTTAGAATCACTCACGAGAAGTGACTGAACTGTTCATGCCCTTTGATCCACTTTTCTTCTTTTTAAAATATACTTTAAGAGGATCAAAGACAGAAACAAGGGTCCAATCTACACCCAAATGTCACGGCAACATTTTTTTGAGGTTTCAAAGAACTAGAAATAAAATGTGTGCCTATAAATTGGTAAATGGCTAAGCAAACCGCTGTGTGAATATAATGGGATATTAGTGTGCAATAAGAGATTACATACAGGAAGAATTCAGGAAACAAGGAAAGATTTGTATGAACTGATACAAAATGAAGTAAATAAAATCATAATAAATATGTGTCTATATTATTGCTACAATTTTAATAATAATAATA
>CM053580.1:140116977-140141153 GCA_028627135.1 Pseudochirops cupreus | reverse complement strand
AGGGAGGGAGGGAGGGAGGAAGGGCTCAGGTGGTGATCAAGGAATTATGATATAAAAACAAAAGTTATCAATAAAATGCATTACTATTATTTTTAAAGAAATACCTATAGACAACATAGGATAAATGATAGGGTATTAGATCTGGAGTCATATACAGGGGCAGCCAAGTGGCACAGTGGATTGAGTGCTGTGCTCAGAGTCAGGAAGACTTGTCTTCCTGAGTTCAAATCTAGACTCAGACACTTTCTATCTGTGCGACCCTGGGAAGTCACTTATCCTCTGTTTACCTCAGTCTCCTCATCTGTAAAATGAGCTAGAGAAAGAAATGGCAAACAACTCCAGTATCTTTACCAAGAAAACTCCAAATGGTGTCACGAAGAGATGGACATGACTGAACAACAAGGTGACAACAACCTATTTCAGATACTTACTGGCTTGTAACTCAATACAATTCATTCAATACATTCATACAATCCTATTTATGACTTAATTTTTTCATTTGTAAAATGAGAATATTCAACTTGATGGTCTCTAAGGGCCCTTTGCATGTAATAAAATACTGTGATTCCTTCATGTTGTGTTGTTGTTGCTCAGTAGGTGTATCTGACTCTTTGTGACCCCATTTGGGGTTTCTTGGCAGAAATACTGGAGTGGTTTGTCATTTCCTTCTCCAGCTCATTTTACAGAAAACACAGGTTAAGTGACTTGTCTAGAGTCACACAGCTAGAAAGTGTCTAAGTCTAGATTTGAACTCAGGATGATGAGTCTTCTTGACTCCAGACCTGGAACCTCTATCCACTGCACCACATAGCTGCCCCCATGCCACACTGCAAAATTGGAATAGAACTCTGATGCAGGGCTAGCTAATTAGGTAAGACATTTCTTAAAAACCCACCCAATCTTTGGCAGGTCACACCCTGAGGTCAGCAAAGTTGCATGTAACCCACGGGTTTCATGTTGGATGATCAGAGTTCTATACCATTCACATGACATGGAGCATTTGTCACTATTCTTATATATCTTATGGTCTCAAATGAACTCTTGATGAATAGAGACTAGACCCATTCTAGTTTTCAATCTAGCATCCTATAATCCAACGGTTTCCCATACCTCTTTAGAGCCCTTGGCTCTTACCCAGCACTGCGGTTTATACATTGTGGGTGCTGACAAACAACTGAAAAATTAATCAATTAATAATATGTCTTTCTTTAGTTACACTCATTTTTGAAATGGGATTAAGGATGAAGGAAAACTAGGAAAAAGTAATTCTATAGATAAGGGGTTGTAGGTAACAATAGGGTATTAGATGTAGAGTCAGGAATAATTAGTTCAAATCCAGTCTCTGATATTTGCTATTGCATCATGACTACGGGCAGGTCATTAACCACTCTGCCTCAGTTTCTTCATTTGTAAGATGGAGATGATAACAATAGCATCTATGTTACAGGATTGTTGTAAGGATCAAATGAGATAACATCAAAAAGCCTTTTATAAACCTTAAATTGCTATGTAAATATTATAATTATTATATATGTAACTATTATAATCACTAAATGGAGAGCAAAGTATTGTTGCTATTGTTGCTGTTTAGTCATTCAGTCAAGTCTAACTCTTTGTGACCATAGCATGCCTCCACTGTCTCCCAAAGTCTGTCCAAACTCACATTTGCTGCTTTCATGAAACTATTTACTTCATCCTCTGCTGTCCACTTTATCTCTTGTCTTCAATCTTTCCCAGCATCAGTCTTTTCCAATGAGTTCTGTCTTTTCATTAAGTGACCAAAATCTCTAAGCTTAGCTTCAATGTCTGACCTTCTAGTGAATAGTCTGAATTAATTTCTTTAAGTATTGACTGATCTGATCAACAAAGTAATTATAGGGAGATTTGGCCAAACAGATGTGTTCATGGGGGATAAAAGGAATGGAGTGGAAAGAGCCAAAGAAAGGAAGGGACAGACCCTGATAGCATTGATACAGTAACAAGGAGGAGGAAGGATTAAGCAACTATACCTAGCTAAAGTCTGTGCTAGTCTTGGCAACGCTTAATTTAACAATCTCTGGGCTAAACTCTTCCCTCTCCAAAGGTACCATAATGAGACATAGTAACTAACGATTTTTTTTTAAAGATCACCATCCACCCCCTCCACGCACCAAAAGACAACACCTCAGACACAACCCATTAGAAGAATTCCACCCAACCCCACTCCACACACCCTCCAACCAATTGCTTACTTTACCCAAAAGGTTTATTACTTACACATGTTAGCCCCCAATTCAAATGGTTGATGTGTCGTGATCAGCTTGTGTTATATTGACCACTATAGAGCCCACTTCTTCTCTAATGTTCCGCCCCTGAGTCTGGGAGCTGTCATAAAGATAGCTTGTTCAGCTTGATACACATTTCATTCAGACAATTTCTATCAGATCCTATTGATTTTTTTCCCCCTTGCTTATCTTTTCCAAAATGCATTAGACTCTTCTGGGTAGTGATTGACATTTCCACACGCCCCCTCCCCCCTTTTTATCTTTATTTATTTATTGATTTATTTTTGGTTACATGCTTTATACACAGACATAAACACAAATTGGAAGTAGTCTACACTAAGTTTAAGAGTTGGATGTTTCAGCATGGCAGCTGGCACAGAATTGTTGTTTAACACACTCATCATTAGGTCTGATGTTTTTCTCTCTCCTCACTATCAGCAGTCGATTTTCCCCCCATAGTGCTTTTTTCTTATTGTGACAGGAAATGATTTTTCTAGGCACTCAAAATTATAGTTAGCTACTATAAAGTGTTAACCCTAAGTGTAGACAGATTAGATGTTTCCCTACATGGTATGATAGTAATAGCTTATATTCACATACAGCTTTACAGGTTATAAAGCACTTGTGCATAAATTATTTCATTTGATCTCCATAACAATCCTGTGATATCATACAATGGTTTTTTTTTTAATAAATGTTGTTGACATCTTTTGTTTGTACATCATCTATATTTCCTGACATAGGACAGGTAAGTGGCTCAGTGGCTAGAGTGCTGGGTTTGGAGTCAGGAAGACTTATCTTCCTGAGGTCAAATCTGGCTTTAGACACTTAGTAGCTGTGTGACCCTGGGCAAGTCACTTAACCAAGTTTGCCTCCATTTCCTCATCTATAAAGTGAGCTGGAGGAGGAAATGGCAAACTTCTCCAGTATCTTCACCAAGAAAACTCTGAAACGGTGTCCTGAAGAGTCAGATGCAACTGGAAATGATTGAACAACAAATATCTCCTAATCTGGTCTCCTACAGTACCTCTCAGAAAGCCATACTTTATTTTAAATTTTTTTTCAATGAACAACAGTTTATTTTTTCTCCTCCAACATCCTCTTTTCTTATTGAAAAAGGAAAAAGAAATCCTTCTAACAAATATGCATAATCAAACAAAACAAATTCTGGCATTGGTCATATTAAAAAATGTATGTAATCATTCTATACTTTGAGCACATAATTTTTCTACCAGGAGATGGATAGAATAGTTCATTTCCAGTCCTCTGGAGTTGTGGTAGGTCATTGCACTTACCGGATTACTCGAGTCTTTCAAAGTTATTGGTATTTAAAATATTGTATTAATGAAATTTCTCTGTTTCTGTTGACTTCACTATGCATCAGTTTGGACAGTTCTTTCCAGATTTTTCTGAAACTGTCCCTTTTGTAACTTTTTTTTGTTTTTTGTTTTTGCTTTTTTTTGGAGGGCAATTGGGATTAAGTGACTTGCCCAAGGTCACACAGCTAGTAAGTGTTAATTGTCTGAGGCCAGATTTGAACTCAGGTCCCCCTGACTCCAGGGTTGGTGCTCTATTCACTGTGCCACCTAGCCGCCCCCCTTTTTGTCATTTTTAATGACACAGTAATATTCCATTATATTTAGATAGTTTAATTTGTTCAGCCATTCAATAGATAGGCACCACCTTAGTTTCCAGTTCCTTGCCATGGCAAAAAGAGCTATAAATTTTATGTGTATAAGTAATTTTCCTCTTTCTTTGAACTTTTGTTATTATGTGCCTGGTAGTGCTGTTGCTGGATCAAAGTATATACCTTTTCGTAAATTCTGGGGCAGAGTTGCTAATATGCTTTTCAGAATGATTGTACCAGTTCAGAGCTCCACCAATGTGCCTCTTTTCTTGTAGTTCCTTGGACACTCATCATTTCCTTTTTTGTGGTCCACTTTCCCGATCTGATGAGTGTGAGGTAGAACCTCGGACTTGCCTTGATTTGTATTTCTTTAATTCTTAATGATTTGGAACATTTTTTCATATGGCTACTTATTGCTTTTATTTCTTCCTTTGAAAACTGCCTATTCTCAGGGGCAGCTAGTTGGCTCAGTGAATAGAGTACCAGCCCTGGAGTCAGGAGGATCTGAGTTCAAATGTGACCTCAGACAATTAACACTTACTAGCTGTGTGACCTTGGGCAAGTCACTTAACCCCAATTGCCCTGCCTTACCCCCACCAAAAAGCGCAAAAAAAGAAAAAGAAAACTGCCTATTCTCTATTAAATGACTAGGAAGCTATGACCTGGTGGTTAGAATCAGAGACTATTTGTCATGGATTGACAGATGACAAACTTCATACTACAAATATAGACTTCAAAAGATTCTGGAGAATTCAACCAATCAACTATGTTGGAACTTGATTCATCATCACAGACTTGTGGAACAATTATCCAAAATCACTAAGACATAGCATCAATCTGTAAGTATTTTAAAATGTTTTTAATAGTTGCTACCTTCTCAAATACCTGTACTCTCCAAGATACATAGAACGAAAAATTTCAAAAGACATCAAAATCCTGTGGATCTGGATGATTTTGGCGAGACTACAGAGGATAAGCTCACATTTGAACACATTTATTCCAATACAGAAAACCAGTCATTTTATCTACACATACAATAATCTGTAAGACATTAAATATAAAAGAATTATGAAATAAAAAACCTTGCCTGTTCGTATCCTTTGATTATTTGTCAATTGGAATGTGGAGATTCATACTTTTATAACAAAGAATAAACAAGAAGGGGAAAAAAAACAAGTCAGCAAAACTAACCAACACACTGAAAAATTCTGACATTATCTACAACATTCCTTACAAGTAGCCTTCCATTTATGCAAAGAAGGAGGCAGGTTCTTTTTCATGTGTCTTCTTGGGACCATGCTTGGTTATTAGAACTTTATAGCATCCCCTTTTAATGATTATATTGTACTTTCCATTTTTAGTGTTGTAGTCATTGTGTATGTATATATATATATATACATACATATATATAGTCTCACTGATTATATTAATTTCACTTTGCTCTAATTCATATGCCCTCATTTGTTCCCTTGTATTCATCACATTCCTAATTTCTTACAGCACAGAACTACTCTGTTGTATTCATGTACCATCAGTTTTTAGTCATTCCCGATTGTGGTCACACATTTTGTTTCCAGTTCTTTGCTACCATAAAAAAAATAATAAATGTAGTATTACTAAGCATACTTTACAGAGAAGGAAACTGAGATCCAGAGAAGTTAAGTAACTTGCCCAAGACCACACAGCTATTCAAGGGAAAATCAAGGTGGTATGATCTGAAAGGCACCCAAAGACTTTGCATGTGTCTAATCAATAATGATTTAGACCATTTTTTCATATAACTGTAAATTCTTTTGATTTTCTTCATCAAAAACTGCCTGTTTATGTCCTTTGATCATTTATCACTAGGAGAATGACTTGTATTCTTACAGACTTGATATATTTTACATATGAGACCTTTATCTGATAAACTCTATAAAAATTTTCCCCAATTTTCTGCTTTTCTTCTGATATTGACTACATTTGTTTTATTTATACAAAACCCTTTTAATTTAATGTAATTGAAATGATTCCTTTTATACCTAACTTTGCTCTCTCTTGTTTATTCATAAATTGATCATCTATCCATAAGTCTGATAAGTAATATGTTCTGTGTTCTTCTAATTTTCTTGTAAAATCTCTCTTTATATCTAGGTCATATATCCATTTTGACCTTATCTTGGTAAATGGTGTAAAATATTGGTCTATACCCAGTTTCTGCCATATTGCTTTCAAGTTTTCCCAACAATTATTGCTAAATAATGAATTCTCATCCCAAAATCTTAAGTATTCACACTTGTCCAATACAAGGTTATTATCTTTATTGACTGCTGTAAATTGTGTATCTATTCTATTCCATTGATCTACCTCTTTGTTTCTTAGCCAGTACCAGATAGTTTTGATAATCACTGCTGTATAATGCAGTTTAATATCTGGTACTCCTAAATCTCCAAGGACCTGACTTACCAAAGTACCTGAAATTTCCACCACTACTTTGGGTTTAGGCAACGTCTCTAGAGGACCCCTGTCAAAATGCCTATTTGTTACTTAAGAAAGTACAACATTAGCACGCACTCTACTTATTAACAGAGATAAGTTTGTCAGTTCCCTATCAGAGAACAAGTTTCTAATAGAATAAAACCCATGATAGATAGGTTTTGATTGAGGAGGCAAAAAGGGGAAACAAATTTCTTCATCTTAGTGTGAATTAGTGGGGTGTATAGGATGTTCAGGGAGGACTAGTACTTCTGGTATGAGAACTTGCCAAGCCCTTTTTAGGGTTGTTCATCCACTTGTCCACCTGTCACCCAACTCTCACCTATGTTTCCAAGAAGCCATAGCATGAAAGATTGTCCAAAATTTAAAAAAAATACATATTCTATTACCTTTGGTTTGTCCCTTTAGCATTCACCCTTCACGGTATCATTTGGTTTGAAGAAAGGAATTTCAGATGTCCCTGTCACCAGACACTCCAGTAGTCTGAGGTTCCATGTGTGACAGTGGAAGAAGACGCTGCCATCACATCCATTTACTCTTCTGTGCCTTCTTTCTTCTCTTTCTCCAAATATCCTTCTGCTGATGGAGGGAAATCCTATTCTGTAGCATTGGTCTGTCAAGTTCCGTCTCTTCTCATATTGGGAGAAAATCCAACTCCCAGAGTTTTTGTGGCCAGGTCTTATCAGAGTGCTGTTGCATTTCCACAATTCCGTTGTTCTAAGTCCAAGCTATTGTTCAGGAAATGCCATAGTAGGTGTGTATCTGTGACTCAAAAGATACCATCATGAGAACAATAAAGCCCAGGGGAGGAAGTAATAGGGAATTGGGGAGAAGAGGTCATTGAAAACAAATTTCACTGAAGGTGAAACCTGGTCATCCTGATTAATAGAATCTATTTCCTGTCTGAATGGATGGTATGGTATGATAGACAGCCAGCCTCAGAGCCAAGAAGACCTGGGTTTCAGTCCAGCCTATTACACATATTGAATGTCTGACCTTGGATTACATGTTCAGGGACCTAGACAACTCTCTAAGACTCTAGGTTGCAGAGAAGGTACTGAGATGCATTAGTATAAGAAGCTTCCTCATCTGTGATTTCTCTATGCCAAGGAAATCACAGGTTCGCTTCCTTTTATTCCTCCCAAGTTTCTTGCCTTTGTCCTTGAATAAACTCTGAGTAGCTCTTTCCTATGTTTAGAGACAGGAGGACATTGTCTACAACACATAACATGGGAAGAGGCAAATGTATGGCCACACCAGTTCAAACTGGTTTACTCTATGAGAAGAATTGCAAAACTGTATCACTCTTCATCCACGGATCATTCTTTCAGATGTTTATTTGGCACACTGGTCTTGGAGCCAATTTTTTGGGGAAAAAATATTCCTATAGATTTATAGAGCAAAAGTTCAAGAGCTTAGTGTGTTGACTTGGCAAAGCTCTGGGAATTCCCAATTTATTCAAGTTATGCAAATGCCTTTTTAACATAAAAATGTTTGATGGACTCCTACATTTTTGTAGTTGTACTATGAGTTTCTTTTGCTAATTAAAAAAAATCTTGTTACCCTTTCCCCTTTCCAACTCCCACATTTCCCTCTTAGAATATAAGCTTCTTGAAGGCAAAGACTGTTGCTTTTCTGTATTTGTGTCTTCAATGCTTAACACGGTACTTGTCACATAATGAATACTTAATAAATTTTTTCATTCATTCATTCACATGCTAGAAAGTCAAAGACCTGGTTACAGATCATTGAACCTTTTCCCCCTCTCTCCTGCCCTCAATCCACCTTCATTCTCCTAGCCCGGGGGTGAGGAACCTGCAGCTTGCAAGTCACATGTGGCCCTCTAGGTCCTCAAGGAGGGCTTTTTGAATCAAACTTCATGCAACAAATTCTTTTATTGAGGGGATTCGTGTGGGCCTCTAGGTCCTCAAGTGTGGCCTTTTGACTGAATCCAAACTTCACAGAACTGTCAGAGTCTATCCTTGCTGCTTATTTTCTCTTTTTCTAGATGGCATTCATGTTCTGTATGACTAGAACCATTCTACCCCATCCCCAAAAGAAAGGAAAAAAAAAAACAGAACTGTCTATTTTAAACAAAGTGAAATTAAGCATGCCATCACTTGGTATAAGTGTTGAAAGAAAACTACTACGAATTCAGTAACACATTTAAATCAATCTAATATTTTATTCATCACAATCAGCATCTACATATATTTAAAAAATAAAATGCATACATGTGCAAGACACATTACTTATTCAGTCTCCAGAAGGTATGTCTGCTTATTTCTGGATTTGCTTGTGGATTCATGTATTTTATTTATTACTATAATATTAATGATATATTTTTATTACTATATTATGTATTGATTTTTATTAATGTTAGTATATTGTTGATATATTATTAATATTGTATTATTTATTCATTTATAATAACACCTATGATATTTACCTCAATCTCTAAGATCTCAAAAAGAGAGGTATCAGTTATTAGGGATGTGTAGGGATTGAATTTTAAGGAAATAAAGTAGAGTACATTGAAGGCTTTCTCTTTTTTTAATTTTTAATTTGTTTAATTTTTAAAATTTATTTATTTATTTTTAGTTTTCAACATTCACTTTTATAAGATTTTGAATCCTAATTTTCCCCTCTCTCTCCTCTCTTCCTTCCCCAAGGCAATCTGATATAGGCTATACATGTAAAACCATATTAAACTTATTTCCACATTAGTCATGTTGTGAAAGAAGAATCAGAATCAGAGTGGCTAGGTGGTGCAGTGAATACAGTACCAGCCCTGGAGTCAGGAAGACCTGAGTTTAAATCCGGCCTCAGAATCTCAACACTTACTAGCCATGTGACCTTGGGCAAGTCACTTAACCTCAATTGCCCTGCCCTCCTCCCTCTAAAAAGAAAAAAAGGATCAGAACAAAAGGGGAAAACTGTGAGAAAGAAAAATAAGAGGGAGAAAATAGTATGCTTCAATCTACATTCAGACTCCATAGTTCTTTCTCTGGATAGGGCTAGCATTTTCCATCATGAGACTTTTGGAATTCTGACTTAGATCATTGGGTTGCTGAGAAAAACTAAGGTTATCAAAGCTTATCACGGCATAGCATTGCTGTTACTGTATACAATGCTATCCTGGTTCTACTCATTTTACTCAGCATCAGTTCATGTAAATCTTTCCAGGTTTTTCTGAAATTCACCCATTCATCATTTCTTATGGAACAATAGTATTCCATTACATTCATATACCACAACTTGTCCAGCCATTCCCCAATTGGTAAGGCATCCCCTCAATTTCCAATTCTTGGCCACCACAAAAAAGAGCTACTATAAATATTTTTGCATATGTGGGTCCTTTTCCCTTTTTATGATCTCTTTGGGATACAGATCTAGTAGTGGTATGCTGGATCAAAGGGTAATACACAGTTTTATATTCCTTTGGACGTAGTTCTAAATTGCTCTCCAGAATGGTTGGATCAGTTCACAACTCCACCAAAAATGCATTAGTGTTCAATTTTCCCACATCTTCTCCAATATTTATCATTTTCCTGTTTTGTCATGTTAGCCAATCTGATAGGTGTGATGTGATACCTCAGAGTTGTTTTAATTTGAATTTCTCTAATCAATAGTGATTTAGAGCATTTATCACATGAGTATAGAAATTCCTTCATCTGAACACTACCTGTTTATATCTTTTGACTATTTATCAATTGGGGAAATGGCTCTCATTCTGTACTTAAGCATTTCCTTTATGCCAGACATTGATCAACTATAAACAGCTCTGATATAGGAGTGAGACCTCTTCTCTTTCTTATTTGACTTTCAGAAATGAGTTAGCCAGATTTCACCTTTTATCTAATTCTTTACAGTTGAATGCCACATAGTCAAGAATATTAGACACACTTGTTTAAAAAAAGATCAAAATACTTTATGCTTTAAAAAAATTAAAATAGCAAAAAGAGAGGGACTTCCTTTCTGTCTATGATGGCAGTATAAATTTTAACTTGGAGCCCATTTCTATAGCAAAGCTCTTATGTCAGCAAGGTGGCATAGAGGATAAAAGCAATGAATGTGGAGTCGGCAAGACCCAAGTTCTAATCCTGCCTCAGATACTTGGTTGGCTATGTGACGCTTTGCAAGTCACCGCTCCCTTAAATTCTCTCAGCTTCAATTTTTTCATCTGTAAGATGAGAATCTACCTCACAGGGTTTTGTGAGGATAAAATAGCACATACAGAATGTTGCCAACACTTAATGTGTTATAGAAATATTAACTATTATTATTGATGTCATTATAATTAGTAAAAAAGAGTTTGTAATCTAAGTGTTCACAAAACTTTAACTTAATCAATGTGATGGATGCTTCTGTAATAACAAAGCAATTGAATTTAACAAGTCATGGAAGTACAAGGGGGAATAAAATGAAAATGGTGTCAAGTACAAAAAGAATATGTCTATTTTTAGGGCTAGCAACACATTTCCTCTAAGGGTCTCATAATGGTTGATAAACATTTATCCATTATCTACATATCACCGTGAAATAGCTGTCAGCATTATTACTCCCATTTCACAGGTGAGGCACACTGAAGTTAATGATGCTTCTATCTTTAGGGATTTGCTGTTCAAAGAAGTCAACCAAAATGAATAACTTAGATGTGCTTGGAATAAGCAATTCTGTCATGTGTATGTGTGAGCTGTCAGAGTCTATCCTGTTACTTATTTCTCTTTTTTTAGATGGTTTTTGTATTCTATATGGCTGTAACCATTCTACCTCATCCCCAAAAGAAAGAAAAAAAAAACCATGTTCTCTCATACCTTTTATCCATTGGCATTTGATGGTGTAGTAGTCAGGGGTAGGGAACCTACAGCCTTGAGGCCACATGTGTTTTTCTAAGTCCTTGGGTGCAGCCTTTTTGACTGAGTTCAAGTTTTACAGAACAAATCCTTGTATTAAGGGGATTCATTCTGTGAAGTTTGGATTCAGTCAAAGGGCTGCACTTGAGGACCTAGAGGGCCACATGTGGCCTCGAGGCCACAGTTTCCCCACCCATGATAACTCATGAAGAAGAAGAGTTTATGGAACTAGCTACTGTGGGGACCTGACAGCAGCAACTTAGTGATAGTAACTCAAAATTGGTGGTGAAAGTTTTCTGTCCCAACCTGTAAAAAGGTATATGTACTACATCTTGCTGAATCACCAACCAGTGTAAGCATTTCAATACACATAAATTCCCATAGAGGCTTCTTCAGGACAGAAATAAGTACAATTCCCTCTCCTTGCTCTTAAACATAATACATAACCCAAGATATTTCTTTGAAATGAAAGGCCTAAGTGGAGGTTCCCAGATGATATACTCAGAAAGCAGACAAAATTGTGCTGTGGTACTTATCTCTGAATATATATGGACCAGGTTCAGACTTGAAAACTTCTTAATAATTAATAATCTTTTGACATGATTTTCCTGCCCAGATCTCATAGCTAGGGAACATATTGGTCTCATTGAATCCCCAGCGTCTTTCAAAGCATGGCTCAAGAGCCTCTTCCTATATGAGGTCTTTCTTAACTCCTCCAGTTGTTAGTACACTGTTTCAAAATGACTTCGTGTAATTTGGTATGTATATATATGCATATATACATATATATATCTGTGTACATGTTTTCTGCCTTCCCTAGTAGACCAAGTATCAGTGATCTCTTAATTATCTAATCTAATAACCTTGTTTCAATATTCTTCCTTATTAACCACTCTGTAGCACTAGACACTGTTAATCTACCCCACCTCCCCTTTCTGGATACTCTCCTATCTGGGTATTCATGACATTGCTTTCTCCTGAATCTTCTCCCACCTGTTGGACCACTCTTTCTCAATCTTCTTTGTAGATTCATCATACATGCCGTGCCCATTAACTGTGGGTATAACCACAAGGCTTTGTCATAGATTGTCTTCTCTTTTTTCCTTATATTTTCTTGGTGATTTCATCAGCTTCCATGGGTTCCATCACATGCAAATGCCTAGCAGATTCTATATATTCAACTTATTTTCTCTCAAGCTACAGGCCCACATCACAAACTGTTTATTGAACATTTCCAAAGGGATATCTCCTAAGCACTTCAAATTCAACACGATCCAAACAGAACTCATCTTCTTTATCTCCAAAACCAACCCTCTTCCAAACTTCCCTTTTACTCTCCAGGGCACCACCATCCTTCTAATGACCTAGGCTCATAACCTCAAGGGTCCTTTTCATTTCCTAACTTTCATTTAAATCCAATTAGTTGCTAAACCTTGTTATTTTTATCTCTATTATATCTCTCAAATATATCCTCTCCTCTCCACTCACACAGCTACTACCATTGTAATTCAGACCCTAATTACTCCTTGCCTGGACTTTTATAATACCCTCTCCCTACTCTAATACAACTTCCTGAATTCTTTGGTCTATCTGAACTGGATTTCCTTCTGTTTAGCACAAATAATACACTATCTCTTTTCTCTGCACTGATTGTCCCACATGCCTATAACGCACTCCTCCTTCCCCCTGCCTCATGGAATCTCTAATTTAATTTAAGACTCAGTTCAAGTGCCACTCTCTATATGAAACCTTTGCTGATTCTCCTAGCACGCTCTTTCTCAAAACTATCTTGTATTTATTTTGTATGTATGTATATGTGTATACATAACATCTATCCAAATGTCCATCTGTCTACCTACTATCAACCTATCTATCTGTATACATGTCTCCTGCATTAGAATATAAACTCGTTGAGGGCAGAGAGTGTTTCATTTTTGTATTTGTTTCCCAACACTTAGTAGAGCAAATGGCATGTAGCAGGTATATAATGGATGCTTGTTAATTTATTGATTGTGGTCGCCTTAAAGTTAATGATAAATAAGAAGGGAAACATGATAAACAATTATGGGCATCACCCTAAAAAGAACCTAGCACTTGGGGGAGTGGATTTTTAAAAATTTAAAAAAGGAATAAACATGATCTCAGGGCTTAAAAGTTTATAAGGAAACTGATTCAAGGGGGATAGTTATTCTCAACAACAGAATTCAGACAACAAAAGGCACAGGTTATTCTGATGAGGAGATAAAGGGAATCTGACTAAAAAAATAAATGTGGATACACAACTAACTCAGATCAACATATATATATATATATATATATATATATATATATATACACACATATATATGTATATATACACACATATGTGTGTGTATATCTGTATATGAGAGGGAGACAGAGATGTGCAAAAGATGGAGGTAAAGGAAGAAAATTGAAGAAGAAAGCAAAAAATTGGTAGAATGCTGTAAGAGTCATGGCATAAACAAGAAAGCCCAAAATGAACTATAGCTCACATGAATGCTAAGGAAAACTCGAAAGGGCTTTAAAAAAACACAACAATATTGTGGGAGAGATTAAGATCAAAGAAAGGAAAGTAACATTATATTGGGTAGATGATGTAATCTTAACAAATAACAGAGAAGGCATAATTACTCAACTGATATTTTGGTTTGTTTTCCCAACAAGAATGATCATGAGACTGGAAAGAATAGAAAAAAATGATTAGAATGGACAAGATTTAAGAGGATAGTTGTCTTCAATAAATTCAAATCATTAGGTCTAGATAAACTCTATCCTTGGGTATTCAAGTAATCTGAGAATATGATGGTTGAACCATTGTCACTGATGTGTGAAAAACTATGAAGAATGGGAGTGATGCTATAGATCTTTCTAGGTTAAATGTCTAAATATGTAGACACACATATACATTGTGTGTGTATATATATATATATAGAAGTACCTTCTTCTGTACCTTTGAACTATAGACCAATGAGATTGACTTTAATCCCTGCCTATTTTGCTGAAGCAGTATGTAATATTCCTCTTTCACAAAGAAGGGAGTGACAACTTTCAGTTGGCAGGCAGGTGCCCAAAGAGAACAAAAGCATCATTATCAGGAGAAATATTACATCATAGCTGGAAGTCTCTAATGAGACCACACCTGTAGCACTTTGGTCTGTTTGGAGGGGAGCTTAGTTACAGACAGATTTAAGTCATTTGGGTGGATGCCAAAAGGGAAAGGAAATGAACATAATAAATCATGAGAAAAGATGTTAGTACTCAAACCAGACACCTCTTGTATACATGACTGGGGAAGCAATATTATGTGAATAATCTAAATATTTCTTGATTTATGCCTACCATGTGGAAGAGGGATGCTTTTTTTTATAAATATTTATCAATTTGCCCCCTGTGCTCTCTGACCTTGAAATCTTAAATGATTTTAAGATTGTGATTTTACTAGATTGTATGCTCTTTAAGGGTAAGGACCTGTGCATTACCTGAATTCTATAAAACTTCATTGACACTTATTGTGTGATTACTGCTTTTTTGTTGCTATAAATAAAAATGAAAGGGGAAAGTAAATAGGGATACACAAATCTGACCGATATTTATGATATATAGATTTCAAAGGATTCACAAAGGTGAATGGAAAAAAATACATCTTTATTTTCATCAACCTCTAACTGAAATTTAGCATTTCATTTAATGATATAAAAATATTTTTTGTTAGAAAAGACTCATATGCTCAATCATACTGTCAAAGGCATCCATTACACACACACACACACACACACACACACACACACACACACACGAAGGACCTCTGATCTTGTCCAATTGATCTCTGACATATCCAACAAGTGATCGTCCAGACTTTGCTTGTACCTCCAACGAGAGGGACCCCATTATTTCCCAATTCAGTCTATTTCATTTGGGGACAGCTCTTATTTTTAGGAAGTTTTTCCCTATATCAAGTCTAATTTGGCCTCTGCAGTTTCTGCCTATTACTCCTAGTTCCATTTGTCCTTATGGACAACCAAACAACCCTCTGTGGACAAGCAGAAAAAGTCTGATCCCTCTTCCATTTTAATACAACAATGTATTTGCCTTGAGTCCTCCCTTCTTCCTAGCTAAACTTTCACAACTCTTTCAACTAATCGTCATATGGCAGGCACTTTAAGCCTTTCACTACCTTGGCTACCCTTCTCTGGATTTTCTCCAGCTTATCCCAGTTTACCGCGGTATGAACACAATATCTTAGGTGTGTCCTGACCAGTGCAGAGTACAGAGGAACTATTGCCTTATTATGAAATTTAAAAATATTGTTATGTCATCTTGAAAAGTTTCAAAAATATTACATGAGATATTTAAAATCGGGGTACTCTAGGTACTTAACCTTTTCTGTGTCATGGACCCCTTTGGCAGTCTGGTGAAACCGATGGAGTCCTTCTCAGAATGTTTTTAAATTAATAGAATAACATGCATCAAATTAAAAAGGAATCCAATAATATCAAATTCAAAATTTCAAAATATTAAAAAATTGCATTAAATTAAATTTTTATTTTAAATCAAATTTTCTATTTTCAAAATATTAAACATGAATAAATCAATAAGCACTTTATTAATTCCAGGTGCTGTGCTGCGTTGGAAATGCAAATAAAAGCAGAAAGGCAGCCCTTCTTAAATGACATAATGGATTTAAAGAAGTTAGCAAACCTAAAAGAATTATATAAATGCCTATTATTAGTGTCAGTATTAGTCTACAATCACCAGACCTCTAGGTTGATAATGACTTCATTTTCTGAGCCTTCTACTGAATTCCAGCTAAGCTCATGCAATGGTAGAGGAATACAGGAGTGTATTGGTGGCAACTGGGTTCTCCAGGAGGGAGCCAGAGAACAGACATACACACAAGTTAAAGTTTAATCTTCATTATTAAGACTGTATTAAGTCTAGATGATAAAATTTAATTTAAAAAAGAAAGAAAAATAGTCCTTGCCCTCAATGAGTTTGTGTTTGGGAGCTGAAATGGGTTGGGGAAGAGAAAGTGTGCCAGAGAGCCATGATGGGGAAGCCTGGAGAGTCAGGAGCTGAGCAAAACATAACTGGTCTGAACACTGCCTCAAAATGAAGGCTCTAGGAAGAACTCACAGACAGGAAGGAGGGCAGGGAGTCATTGATCTTCTGAGCTTAGAGTGCAACTCAGGCATGGTGTAGAAGTATGGAGACTCAGAAGTGGAGCCAAGAGAGGAGTAAGGCATTCACAGACTCCATGTTAAGAACTCCTGTTACTAGGTGAAGCATCATTGAAATTCCACATGTTTCCTCACTTAGGCCAGGTAGGGATCTAAGATGGAATGGAGTAAAGGGATGAGCAGTAGCTGGGGAGAGGGAAAAAACAGAACAGTTTACTGTTATACATTAAAAGAGCCTAGTGGTCTGGACTTACAGGCATTTGCCCAGCTTGGTATGTGGAGCAAGCCACTTTGGTGGTAAAAGGTGTAAAAGGCTCATGTTATTACATTTCCTGGGAGTGGGGGATGGGTAAAGCTGGGGTGGTACATTGCAAAGATAAGTGTGCCTCTCCTGCCACAGTGAATGTGATAGTTTGTGTACATATAAAGCAGCAGTATGTAGATGTAACCTGAGAACAAATTCTGAATTAATCCTCTGAAGACTCCAAGGAATGCCAGAAGAGACCCAATAAATGCATTTGACAGTGCATCTGAGGAAAGGGCTAGTAGGACTGCCAAGTGACTTACAAAGTATTTCTTTCTTTTCTCATGTGAATATTACCTTGGAAAATCATCTTCAGAACCATTGCCTTGGAATCAAATGAAGTGAGAACAATTTCCTTACTGTATGAAATATGAAATGACAACTTGGAGGAAAAAACCATCCTGACTGAGTAGGTTTTGACTTTTGGGGGCATGCAGTTTTCTATTTCCAAAAGATTGCAGCATAAAGAAAATGATATTCACCGCATGACTTTAGAGAAAAAAGCTTCAAAATGGACTAGTTAATAAAGTGTGGAATGCAGCAACAGAGGGAACTTTGATACCAAAACTAATTTATCCACATCCTTTTGTTAAATTATAATAAAGGATTTATGATTATCAGATCTTTTTCTGAATGGGCCTACCATCCCCAAGGGAAGAACACAAATCTCAGTAAATGGTACTATTCAGTTTCTTTGTCTGGCTCCAAACTACTTTCCTTTTCCCTCCCTCTCCAACCTCCATGTATTCTAGGTCCTATGGGACCAAGATATTAAACCCACTAGTACGTTAGGCTTCCTGTATTCAACCACAGAGCACCTGATGATGCCCAGTGGATGGAAAATCAGTTTAATATGTCTCATAGAGTATTTATAGAACATTACATTAAGTTTACTACCAATGGACTAGACAATGCTTCTGGCGCATCTAAGAACTTTGTTCCAATTTAATTCTCTTGACTAGACTTTAGGCATCCTCTACACCATGCTTTCCACAAGCCTCTGGATCTGTGATCTTAAAGGTCATCTAAATTCCTTGCACATAGTAAGTACTGAATAAATACTTTTTTTATTCATTCATGTATCTCTTCATTCATCTTATCCAACACCTCCATTTTACAGATGAGTAAACTGAATCACAGAGAGGTGATATGATTTAAACAAGGACACACAGACGAGTCTCATGCCAAAAGCATAACTTGGGCCTTTTCCAGGATACTTTTATATAACTTGCACTGAAGAAACTAAGGAAAACATAAAAAATGTTTATTCTCTGCTCACTATGGAAGGTCACATTTAGGTCATCTTTGTGATTTCTAAGGATCATTTTAGTTGAGTTGATCATGAAACCATTCTCTCTGAAGGTAAGAGATCTGAAAAAGTAAGAAGAAGAAGAACAAGAAGCAGAAGAAGAAGCAGAAGCAGAAGAAGAAGAAGAAGAAGAAGAAGGACAGTGTTGAAGACTAGTAATTTTAGTTTTTAAACTGAATGTTGCATAAATCTGTTTACATAGCAGTGGTAAATTAGTCAAGGGGAAATGTCCTAGAAAGAACATTAGAAAGCTGTAATAGATGCTATCCAGGTAAATTCTAGAAAAGACCAGGACAGATGTTCAATTGAATGGCAGAAATGCAGCTCTTTAAGGAAGGCAGGCAGACATTATCTCAGATGTCAGGGTGAGGTGTTTGGTTCAGTGCCAGAGGGCTGTACCTGCCACTGAGAAGGAAAATAGCTTCTTGAAAGGAAAGAAAAAAGAATAAATTGAGGATCAGTTAACCAATCATTCAACTAACTTGCATTTTTAAAAAGAACTCACTGGGTTAAAAAAAAAATCCCCATCCTTAAGGAGCGTACATTTTATTGGGGGAACAGCACATACATATATACATATGTACATATGTATGTATATATATGTTTATACTGAAACCCTGGGACTTCTACCTGGTGTAACAGTAATGTAAATGGGAAGATCTTTCCCATCCATTAGTAGGCCCATGTGACCTGCTTAAGTCACACGAAGCCTGTGGTGGGAGGAGCTTGCTGAACAGGTAGAGCAGGAAGGGTGGAGTGGAGTCCAGAACTTGGTAAGGCCAGTTAGAGCTGAGGAAGAGAGAGGAAGCAGGCAGTGAGCTGTGAGTGTTCATTTGTGGGAAGGCCCTAGCAGGGGGAAGGCTTGGGGATGGCGGTTCCCTCTACATTGTTATTATGTATAGATTTCTTTGTCGCTATGATGGATTTGGCTTTGTGGTGTTGGGATTTGGCTTTCAGGTGTTTGAATAAATGCTTTGGTTCTGTCTTCCATGTGGAAAGTCTGTTATATTTTGAAATTCAGAATTATGCCAGCATATTCATAGCCACTGTAAACGCTGTGAATATCAGCACTATACCTGGATGAAAGAGGTGGGTTCTGATGTCCTTACCAAAGGCCAAGAAATTGGTTGGAACAAAATTAGACAGTCTGTAAAACTTAAAAACTTCTTTGAACCTACTATCTCCTTTACTTCTTAACTAAATGTCAACCCCTTTTACTTTCGGCACCTTCCTCTGTAGGTACTGAAGGGCAGAATGTTCTATATGCAGGTGCAGCCTCTTAAGGTCTGTTTTGGTGCTGTAGTTTTTCCAGGTTCCCACTTGATGGGAGGAGTAACAGAATGGTTTTCCTGGAGGTCGAGAAAACTGTGTTTTCATGCTGAGTCTGCCATTAACTAAATGTATAAGCTTAGGCAAGGCATTTCATCTGTTTGGCCTCATTTTACTCATCTATATGAATATGTGGGGACGTACCTATAGGGGCCATCCCATGAAGCATATACAGATCCTTACTTCCATCTCTTTCCTTCCCAGATTCAGGTTGTGTCAGGATTGGTTGAGTCTAGCTCTGGAGGGTTGAGGTTGGTAGCCTTCTCCTCATCCTGGCAGCATGATGACCTCCCAAGGCAGTGAATCAGGGAGCCTTGACTAGATAAGCTTCTGGTGGTCTCTTCTGCTCTGTGTTTCTTTGCCTGATTGTAGGTTATCAAACTGTGATCCTGAAACATGTCTCCAATTGTAGGGGAAAATTAAAGAACTGGACAGCTTGGAGATCTTGAGTCCATCAAACTCAGACTCTGACCTGGCTGTCTAGAAAGCATGAAACTATAGAGAATTGTTGGACAGTGCAGTACTGAGATAGAATTTAAAATATCTGCCGAGCAGTCCTGCCAAATGTCCTACATTTTGATGATGTTCTACTGGATGAGTTACAAGTTATTGAATCTTGTTTTCAATCTTTCTTGCTAGCATATATTTTTGAAACCCATTTATAATAAGCATTTCTTTTTTGTAGATGAAAAAAACAACTGTGCCATGCCTGATTCATATCTTACATTGAACACATTTTTTTTTATTCCCTATCTTTGGGGAGACCTTAGCCATGAATCACACCTAATCCATATATAGATTTTCCCTGAGGTGCTAGAATTGGGGTTTAATGAGCCAAAGAGTATTAGAAAAATGATCAAGACCTTTTTTATAGGTGGTCAGGATCCTCCTGGACTGAACCCATTTACTATTTATGTGAGTACTTAGAAGAAAGCAAAAGCGTACAGCATCCCATCCCCTTGGTCTAACAGTGAATATTTATTCTTGGGCATAAAAGAGGAGGAGAGAAGAATATGACTATGGAGTCTCTAAGGTTTCTTCCTTCCCTAAAATTCTAAGGCTTACCTGTGTTATTTCACCTCAGTTGTGTCCGTTGAAGTCTTTCCTTCTCTCATAAGTCAGACATTACAGCTGAAAATCACTACAAAAATTATTTAGCCTGACTCTCTCACTTACAAAAAAAGTTTTGTTGATGGCCTTTCTCTTCTCTTCCCAATCATTTCCTGACATGCTTCCACTCCTCCAACCCTCTCTAATATCAAAGGAAAACAGTCAAATAAAAACAGTTGACACAGTGACCAGTTCTGCTAATGTATGTGATGTTCTGCCCCATGGTTCCTTACTTCTCTGCCAACAGGAAAGAGAAAAGTTTCATTTTCTGCACTTCACAATAATTATTTGTTTTTCAGTTGCTCAGAGTTCAACTCCTTTTCCCGTAATCATGTCATAGTTGTAGACCTCTTTACTTTACCTATGAGGAAAGGTTAAGTTAAGAGGTTAAGCTAAAAGTCAACCAACTAGTTAGTAGCAGAGCTGGAACTAGACCCCCAGGCCTACTACTTGGTGTTATAATGTTATTTTCATTACACCACATTGTCTCTCCCATTAAAAGTTACCTGTCCAATATTCCATCTCCTCATTCCTTTTGTGTCTTCTGAAGTGTCCAAGGTGACAAGAACCTAATCTGATAAACTAACCCGTGTTACTGTACTAACAGTAGACTTTTAGAAGGGGACATTTTCTCACCCTTCAAGGACCCTCTCTCCCTTTCCAGAAAATATACTTGCATTTTAAGAGTGGTGTTTTAAAGACTGGTCTTTAAAAGGATTAAATTCTGGGGGATTATTTTGGGTCAGATTGGAGGAGAATATGGAGAATATTTTCAAAGAGGAGAGTACACATCTGGTTGTCCCTATCTTTATCTTTTTAAGAAAAACTTTTGTATTTATTTTATATGCCCTGCATAATAGTCCCCTCTACTTAGGTCCTGTCTGCATGATTCATAGCAGCCCCATGGTGACTTTGGTTGCTGAAGGCTATGCCAGAGGAATGTAATCTCTAGTTAGTCTTTCCAAGCTGGAAAGGCTTCTCATATGAGCTGAATGATGTACAATGTGTGTCTTTGGACAATTAGTCTGACTAAATTCAAAGCAGCCTCTAAGTGACATTTCTGTTTGGCCTGAGCTGCTCACAAAGCTATTCAGGAAGTCAGGAAAGAGCTTCAACCTGTCTTGGTGCAAGAAGAGGCCACGAGGATTAAATCACCCAATGGGTTGGAGGAAATCATTTCCCACAACCTTTCAGCTGTAAGAACCTTGATTCTTAATTCTTTGTGCCCTCCAGTGGTAGAACAGTGGTTCTGCAGCTGGTTTTGTTAAGTTTCTTTCTGCTTTCTACTACTAGCACCCTTCTATAGAGGTTTGTGGTTTGGAACAGATCTTTTTTTTAAAGAAGCGCCTTGTATATGTGTCTCTCTCTCTTTGTATGTCTATACATATAAACATAAATATAGCCATACACACACAAACACACACACATATCCATTACTGCTAGTGGTGGTCAGTATATAACAGCCAATAGTCATTTGTGAAGTGCCTACTATGTTCCAGGATTGTGCTTAGCAGTAGATAGAGTCATTTAATTTCTCAGCTCTAGAAAAGCATGATAGCATAATTTTGTCAGTGTAAGGAACTCCCAGTGAGGAAACTCTCTCTCAATGCAGATGGGCAACAGCTCCACCACTTAAAAGTATTAGAAAGTTACCTCCAAAGTGAAAGTTACTGGGTTTTTTTGTCTTTTTGGAGGGGGGTAGGCAAGGAATTGGGGTTAAGTGACTTGCCCAAGGTCACACAGCTAGTAAGTGTCAGGTGTCTGAGGTCGGATTTGAACTCAGGTCCTCCTGACTCCAGGGCCGGTTCTCTATTCATTTAACCACCTGGCCACCCTGAAAGTTATTTTCTTTAAATTGAATTTGTCCTTTGTCACAAGAAACCCAGGAGTTGTTACATGTATCAGAATCCCTATTCCAGTATACAACAAATCACATGATGATAAACTTCATGGAGTTTATTTGTGTAGGTAAAAAATCAATTATATCACTCATACCTCAGTGCAGTGACTTTAACTGTATATTGGACACAGACGAACCAGCATTTCCCAAAGCCAATTTGTTCACACAACAATTTTGGACTTGAAATATACTGACAAAGTCTACAAATGCTGATGACCCATAGGCAGAGCATCCTTTAGAATAAAGGAAAGTTGAGGAAATTCTGGAACAAAACTGAAGGGGTGAAAATCCATCCTTCCTCCCATTGAACAGCGTGGTGTAGTAGAAAGAAAGGAAGAGAAAGGGAAAGAAACAAACATTTATTAAGTGCCTGTTATGTGCCGTATTGAATGATTTATAAATTTTTATCTCATTTGATTTTCACAAAAGTCCTGGAAGTACTATTAATATCTCCATTTTACATTTGAGGAAACTGAGGCAGACACAGATTAAGTGACTTTCCCAAGGTCACCAAGGTAGTAAGTATCTGAGACTGGATTTAAATTCAGGTCGCCTTGACTTTGGACCCAACACTCCACCACTGTAACTGTTTCTGTAAGAACCAGGGACCTGACTTGAGCCTAGACTGTAACTGGGAAAGTCACCTTCCTTTTCTGGGACTGATCTGTAAAATAGGGTCAATAACACTTTCACTACCTACCTCATAGGGCTGTTGTGAGGAAAATGCTACATACTTACATAAATAATATATTTTATTATATATATTTCCATTTTTATAGAAAAATGATCATATATAATAAGTATTTTTCACATGTACATAGCAAGAATTTCAGTGTAACTTTTGTGGCTCTTTAAGTATAGATGTTGAGGTAGACTCTCCCTTCTGACTTCCACTTGTGGAATGTGGGTGTTATTGGCCAGTCTGGTGATACCTTTTCTTCTCCCACTAGACAATTCCTACTCCTTTATTACCTCCTTTCAACTCTGCAGAGAGATTTCCTCTGCACACATCTGGAAAGAGGAGAAACGGAGTGGATGCAGAGTTGTTGCCCAACAACCCAGTATTGTCCTACTCTGCAAAATGGTGCTCTGACTTGCTTTTAGATTGGATAATTCCTCCTCAGTCTTAACCCTGGGAGGTCCCTCTTCTCTGTAACCCTGTCCTCTGACTGCTGAGTTCTTCCCAGCTCCTCCATTTTGAGAAAGTACCCAGATCCTCCTCATGTTGACTCTTTTAGTCCTTCATGAATATGAAGAACTTAAATGTTTAATACGTGTTTGTTGACTTGGCAAAGAAAAGCCCAAGATCCAGTTTAATTCTGCCTTTTGGGAAGTTTATAAGGAATATCAATTATCAAAACCATAAGATTCTCTCTCAATTTAGAAAAAGCCTGATACTTTGGAACTAGTTTTCAAACTCTGGTCCTTTCTGTTTCTTTATACCAATTCCAAACACAGCTCCTCTTTGTTTCTGTCTTACTGATCACAAATAAGCAAACAAGCTGCTCAGAAGCAATTAGGATTAATGCTTTATGTCAAATGGGCCCACTTTGACACTGATTAAAACAGCGAGTAAACAACTTTAAAGAAAAATCCCAGCTGCTGAATTCTTGGCTGTAGGAAATTTCAACCACAATTAGACACTCCCAAGTCTCTGGCCACAGCTGGCCCATCTGCCCCAGTAGAAGACGGACTCAGCTGGTCTAATGGAACTTGGGCTCATCCACCGTCTCTCAGTGCACAGTCTGTTTCCCAGAAGTTCCCCCACCCCTCTCCCTCTCTGTCTCTCTGTCTCTCTGTCTCT
>CM053580.1:140089585-140116877 GCA_028627135.1 Pseudochirops cupreus | reverse complement strand
CCCTTCTAGGTCAAGACAAAGACAACGCTGTCTGCTTCAAACTACAGATCTCCCAAGGCTTTGAGCACTTTCCAGCAAAGGTCTATCTGAAATCCTATTACATCAGTATTTTAGAAGGAAAAGCATTGCCAATATTGGTCATTTCCTCTGGGGACTCTTCTTCATATTGTATGGAACATTACTGTTCTCTGAAACACAGTTGGGGAAATTCTGGATCAGCCACATTGGAATAAAAAACACAGAGACTCTACAGAAACTCCAATCTTTGATTAAATATATTGATAGCCCCCTCTTTATATGCCCTATCTACCTCCCCCCATTCTTCCAAGTTTACTTTTAAGAAGAATTTGAGGATTAAATACCCACAAGACCATTTGTTCCATCCTTGCTCCAAAACTAATTACTTCTCCAGGGAGTGAGGCCTGGAAAGCATGATACATACTCAGTGAGGGCTGTTCAGCACACCTACTTCTGCCATTCCCTGGACTGACCTTCGGCTGCCCTTCCATGGGAGGCAGACATGATGCAAATTGAACGTGGGTAAGAATCCCTCTGGGGCCACGTCTCTAATCTCCGAACAAAGTAGCCAATTTAAAAACATGAAGCTTTATTGTAAAAGTATCCACTGTTACAGGCCCCTGCCCCTCAAGCCTTTCCTTCTCTGGCTAGTCATGGAGCATTGATTGAGTGTGCCCCAAGTGAACAGCAGGTCCAGACAACCTGTCTCCAAACCCACTTCCCCCAGTCCTAGAAACCATGTGAAAAAAAATAAACTTTTGCAAGAGCTTGACATTGTTTAACATTTTGGCAGCTTTCTTGAAAACTGGTTTTTGACAAGGGGGGACGGAGGAGAGGACAGTGAAGGCTCCTCAGACTCCGTGCTGGTCTCTGCCAGATGATCTCCATGATAAATTCCTATGTGCTCTCTCTTCCAGTTGTCTACCACTGCCCACAACAACAGTAGCTCAGCTCTAGGATTGGGATAGAAGACGAGATGCATGGTGGGAGCAGATATGGTCTTCAGGTAATGACTTAAAGATAGTAGCCAAGCATCAGCTGTAGCTCATGGATCAGAATAGGTGGACAGGTTGTGAAAAGGGGGAGGAGGGGCAGATAATTGTAGGAGGATAATTAAGTGAAGAGTAACTCCAGCGACCCTGGTAGAGATAGCCACTCAATAAGAGCTGGCCTTTGACCCTGGGCCAGGCTTATCTAACAATATAATATCAACATATACATAGATACAAGCAATATACCTATATATAGACTATATATTCTTAGATTGCTAATCTTTTATCTGACACCTTCTTTATTTGACCTTCTTTGGACTTGGTTACTGTCTTGACTAACGGACAATATACTACTCTCTTGTGTGTCTGATCAATCTCTGGCTGATAACCTCTGGCTTAAGTGCACTGATCAGCTTTTTGCCTCTGTTCCTTTAGTATTGTTGAGACTGCCAACTCTTTCTCTGCTCTCCCCACCTCTTTCCTTACATACTATGGTGAAGTTAACCCTCCTTAGAGAGTTCCCTGGAAGGCAGACCCCACCCATCAGGCTGGGGAGCCGACAGCATCACGCCCTGGAGGATCTTGAGGGAAAAGAACCCATTCAATGGCATTTGGAACAAGGAAAGCACCTTAGTGCTGGGTTGGACCAGTACACCTGTCCTGTCCTTGAACTGGGTGCCTGTCAGCAGTTAGACAACCTGGGAGGAAGCCCTTCCTTCAGACCAAGATGATGGCCAACACCAAGATGGAGAAATTCTCAGCAAACTTGATGTCCTTCCTCACATTCTCATTGATCTAAGTTTAAAGTAGGCTGAGGTCAACCACATCTCTTTTGCTTTGTAGTAGAATGTTTTCCTTTTCTTTTAAATCTTGCTTTATCCAGTATTCTTCTATGACAATTCAAAAAAGAAGAGACTGGACCTGCAATTTTGTGATAGAAGGAATTCCTAATTGAAGTAACTCCTTCTACCAATGTAAGTTTGCACCTTCTCTGCAATTCATAGTCTTAGAGGTTGGTAGTGAGAGGTTAAGTGACTTGTCTAGGATCACAGCCCAAATGTCTCAGAGATGGTACTTGAACTCAGCCTATATCCTATGCCATTCTGCCTCTTATAATTAGAGAGAACAGTTAATTACATTTTATTAAAGTTGCATATTTTAATTTTTTAAGGCACCAGTGAATATATTGATTGGTATTTCTCTGCTTCGCAGGTGTCCAAGCATGAAGAGAGTTAACCACTAGCCAGTGTTACCATTATCAGGTGCCACATGCATTCATCTTTCTCAGTGTCTGGAAATAAAGGCAAAACAAGTAGTAAATTTCTATGGAATCCTCCCTGAATTTTTTTAAAATTTATTTTATTCTGAATTTAAGATATAAAACAAGCATTTCTGTAACATAATAGAATAGGAGAAAAAAGATGATTGTACATGAAACTACCCATCCATTATGTACAATGTGCTATTCCTTTTAAATATATAATAAAGTCATCTTATAACTTTCTTTTTTTTTTTGTCCTTTTGTCCTTTTTCAAGGTAGCCCTAGAGATGGCTACTATTAGACACAAATACATACATACGTATACATACATACATACATATATATGTATTTATTTATACATATATACACATATATGTAAAACCATTCTATACATACTACTATTTATCAGTTCTTTCTCTAGATGCAGAAAGTGTCTTCCTTCATAGGTCTTTTGTGGTTAATTTGAGTATTTGTAATAGTCAAAGTGATTTAGTCACTCAAAGTTGTTCTTAAAATAATATTGTTGTTACCATATCCAGTGTTCTCTTGGTTTTCTTCATTTTCCTCGTCATTAGTTCATGCAAGTCTATCCATATTTTTCTAAGATCATTGAGCTCATCATTTCTTACAGCACAGCAGTATTCCATCACGATACCCTCTTAGAAATAGGAACAAATCATCGTACTATCCTTCAAGGCCTCGCCTAAATCCCCATTCCTCCAAGAAAGGCTTCCCTACCTACTCCAGCAGTTACTGATTCCTCTTCTCTGAACTTCTATTGGATCTGCACCATGCAATTAGCACTGGTTACCTCTTGTCCTGTATTGTATTTAATTTCATGAAAGTGAATGTCATCTATTGAACTAAATTGCAAGTTCCTTGAATGCAGGAATGATGGTTTTTACTTCTTAAAATCTGAAGTTATTCCATAAACACCTATACCTATACATATACACTGCTGGGGGTCCTTCTATGTGTAACTATTCCTTACCTTTGCTTTCAAGACTCCCTAGGTTTCTATTAAGTGATGTCCTTGTTAAGTAACATTTGGAAGCTAGGTGTAACATTCATTCATTCGCTCATTCATTTAAGAAAACATTTCTTAAGAGTCTCCCATGTGATAGGTGCTATGCTAAGCTGTGGGTGTACGTAGATAAAATTAATTAAAAATCAATTTTTACCCACATATAACTTGCATTCTACTGGGATAGGGTAAGTGGGAATATAACATTTACACAGATAAACAAGACAATTTGGCAAGGGATAGAACAAGTAGATAACTAATGAGATAAGTAAAGACTTCTCATGGAGCGTGGCACCAAGGGGTGACACAGTGAATAGAGCACTGGTTCTGGAGTCAGGAGGACTTGAATTCAAATCCGGCCTCAGACACTTAACACTTACTAGCCATGTGACCTTGGGCAAGTCACTTAACCCCAATTGCCCTGACTTCCCCCCTCCAAAAAGAAAAAGAAAAAAAAGAATGTGATACCTGAAGAAAACTAGGGTTTTGGAAGCAAAGGTGAGTAGTAGGACTACTTATATACAGATGGACCCCAACAGTGTACACACATACACACACCTACAAAAAAAATACATATATATATATATGTACAATATGTTTATATGTACATACACACATATACATGTATATATACATTATTATGTTTATATATTATATATGTATAAATACATATATTATACACACATACACTCATAAATGCACACATGTATAGAGAAAGCTGAGTTGGATTTCCTGTGAGGATAATACCATAAAGGGAGGGGGAAAAATTGCTGCAGATCCATCACAGGGAAAAAACGATTTTTTAAAAAATGTGTAGCTGGGGGAGGAGGAGCACTTTGGTGAGATTGTGTTGAATGTGGAAAAGTAGGTCAGGAACAGGCAGCAGGCAGGATACTCTAAGGGGAGGGAATCCATTTCATCAAAGTCACAGGTGGCAGTTAGGAATTGAAGACCTCAGACATGTCTCAGAAGATGATTTTTTTCTTTTTGTTTTTTTATATATATATTTTTAGATTCCCTGCCCTTCCCCGCCTTCTGGCAAAATAGTAAAACCTCTTTGTAAGTGTTAGTGTTTTCTTGTATCCACCTCAGAGTCTAATGCCACCTACCCAGACAATACTGCATCCATATTAATAAGATTATTTTTTTACCCATTTGCTGTTCTATACGTAGTTTCAGGACATATTCCACAGGGAATGTCATTTATTCTAAGGTTAGAGAATTAATATTCATGACAGCACCTCATCAAAAAAGCATAACGAGGTGCTCTCCTGCTCCTTATTCCAACTTCATAATAGTATTTAACACTAAGTGTTTTGGGACACTTTTAAAAAAAAATTCCATATTATCTCTCATCGTGTCACTTGAGTCCCGAGATCATAATCACAGCCTGGGTCGCTTTTGTCTGCTGGTCTTGAACTCTCCGGGGCTGGCCTTCCTGTAATGGTGAATGAAGAGCAGCAGGGCCAGGAGACCGGGGAGAGGGAGGAGAGGCAGGAGGCGCAGCTCTTCCACATTTAATTACCTTTCATAAACATGCAGCGAGTTTCCCACAGACCCTGTGTAGGGATTTTAGGCCAGCTCGAGATTTTTAGAACTTCTTATTCCTTCTGCAGACATCTTTGACCTACCTTGGCACTGCAGGCTTGAAAAAGACGTAACACCTTCTCTTTTATATCTCCTTTCACTGAGAGGGTAGACGAATAATACTAAATGTATTTTAATAAAAATATGACTACAATTACTATGCTATAATATTACTATTACTACTGACAATAATCATAGTAAAAGCGAGCATTTATTAGTGCTTTAAGGTTTGCAAAGTGACTTACATGCGGCATCTCATTTGATCCTCACGACAACACTGGGAAGTAGATGCTATCTCATACCCCTTGCTCAGATGAAGAAACTGAGGTAGACGGAGGGTAAGTGACTTGATTAGGTTCATGCAGCTAGTAAGTATCTGAGGCAGGATTTGAACTGAGGTCTGTCCTGCCTCCAAGTCCTGTACTCGAACTACTGGATAGTAACCTAGCTGTCCCATGAATGCCTTCCTTCTTCCAAGAGCTGAAGAGCAGTTCCAGGCAGGGTGATTATCAAGCAAGCCTGTGCTGGGAGAGATGCTCTATTTTCTCGCCTTCTAAGCCCGCTGAGCATTTGTCATTCTCTCTAAAGGAGATCAAGAATTCTGAGCCTTTGTTGTGTCACAGATCCTTTGGTAGTCTGATAAAGCCTATAGATCTCTTCTCACCACCAAGCTTTTAAACACATAAAATAAAATGCGTGGGATTAAAAGGGGGAGACAATTATATTGAAAAACAATTATCAAAATATTTCTTAAAAACAAATTCATAGACTCCAAGTTACAAATCCCTGTTGATGGATCTCTCTCAGTAGGAGGTGATAAAAATGTCAGTTCTGACCCCCCTCCCAGACACATCAACGAGGTGAGGCAAATGAAGCAGTCTATATATAAGCCTTTGGAAATGTTATATTGCTTTAAAATGTTAGCTATTGTTATCACTAATGAGAACAGACTCGATAAGGAGAGTTTAGTTTCAATAGCCCTGTTAGTGTGAAGCGTATAGGGTTTAACTAGAATTTCTCAGACCAAGTAGCAATTTGCCTCAAAACATCTAAAGGTTCTAGGTGACAAGAATGATGTACAACTCTGTCTGTAAATCAGTCTCTCAGAATCACCTAATTCTTAAGGCAGAGATACATGAGAAATTATTCGAAGATGTGATGGGAGGATCCCTGGATTTGTAGTCAGATGACCTGGGTTCAATCAATTAATCAATAAACATTTATTAAGCACCTACTATGTGCCAGGCCGTGTGCTAAGTTCTGGGGATACAAAAAGAGGCAAAAGACAGTCCTTGCCTTCAAGGAGCTTGCAACCTGATGGAGACAACATGCAAACAAATATATGCAAAGTAAGCTATATACAGGATAAATAGAAAATAATTAATGAAAGGGAGACATTAGAATTAAGAAGGGTTGGGGAAGGATTCCTTTAGAAAGTGAAATTTTAATTAGGAAGGAAGCCAGTGAGGTTAGCAGTCAGAAAGCGTGAAGAAGAGCATTCCAGGCAATGGGAATTTGAAGATCTTTCCTGCCCCTTAATAAGCTTAAGGGAATTTGAAGATCTTCCCTGCTTTGAAAATATACTCTGCTCTCTAATAGGCTGAATGTAATCACATGGAGCCTGTGGTGGGAGGAGTTTGCTGAAGGGTGGAGCAAAGCACACAGGAAGCTGGAAGTCAGAGCAGTTTGAAACTGGATGAGGGAGGAGAGGAAGCTTCTGAGGGAGACAGTTAGGCTTGTGAGTAAATGTGTTGGTTTGTGGGAAGACCAAAGGATGCTGTGGCTCTCCGTGTTGTTATAGCTTATTAACTTCTTTGCTACTCTGATGGAACTGGTTTTGGGAATTCGGTTTTCTGGTGTCTTGCTTCTCTCTTCTATATGGAGAGTCTGCACTATACTGGTATATTTACAGTGGCTGTTGGGGCTGTGAGTATTGCATTGGCACTATAGGGGAGTAGCTAGAGAATATGCCCAAAGCCAAGAAATATAGTATCTTGTCATGAAACAGCCAAAAGGCCAGTGTTGCTGGATTGAAAAGTAAATGTTGAAGAGTAATGTATAAGAAGACTGGAAAGGTAAAAGGGGACTAAGTTTTGAAGGGTTTTGGATATCAAATTTTGTATTTGCTCCTGAAGGAAACAGGGAGTCAATGGAATTTATTGAGTAGGAGGGGGTGACCTGATTGAACCTGCATTTTAGGAAAATCACTTTAGTGACTGATTGGAAGATGGGTTAGAGTGGGGAGAGACTTTAGATAGGCTGACCCACTAGTTATTGCGATATCCAGGCTATTACATTAATACAGGCATGAAGTGACAAAGGTCTGCATCAGAGTGGTGGCTGTTTCAAAAAGAAGGGGGTGTATTAGAGGTGTATTGTAAAGGTGAAATCAACAAGCCTTGACAACTGATTGGATTTGGGAGGTTAGAGATACTGAGGCATCAGGGGCAGCAACTAGGTGGCACAATGAATAGAGCACTGGCCCTGGAGTCAGGAGGACCTGAGTTCAAATCTGGCCTTAGACACTTAACACTTACTAGCTGTGTGACCTTGGGCAAGTCACTTAACCCCAATTGCCCTGCCTTTCCCCCTCCAAAAAGACAAAAAAAAAAGAGATACTGAGGCATCTAGGAAAACTCCTAGGTTTCCAGCCTAAGGGATTGGGAAGATGGTGTTGCCCTTTTTAATAAAAGGGAAGGAAGGAGGTGGAGGGGAAGGTTTAAGGGAAAGATAATGAATTCTGTTTCAGACATATTTAATTTAAGAAGTCTACTGGACATCCCATTCAAGATGTCTGAAAGGCAGTTTGAGATGTGAGATCAGAGTTCAGCAGAGAGGTTGGGGCAGGAAAGGGAGATTTTAGAATCATTAGCATAGAGAGAGTAATTAAATCCACTAGAGCTGATGAAATCACTAAGTTGAAGCAGCATAGAGGGAAAAGGGAAGAAGGCCTAGGACAGAATCCTAAGGGACACCTATGTTAGAAGGCATGATCTGGAGAAGGAGCCAGAAAAAGAGACAGGTTGAAATGCTGACCCTGCTACTTAGCACCTCTGTGACCTTGGACAAGTCTCCTTACTTCTCTGGGTCTCATATGTAAAATTAAGGAGTTGGAGTACATTACCTAATAGACCCTTCCAGCTCTAAATCTGTGCTACAAAATTGCAGAGTTAGAAGAGACCTCAGAAATCATCTAGTCAGAAAGAGTTCCCACTATAATATGCACAGCAAGAATTCATTCAAGCTTCAACAACCTATAGTTAGGGGAAACCAGTGGTTTCCTGGAACTAGTTCATACTGGCTTGAGAGAGTCAGGTGTTAAATTTTCAGTGTGAGCATTCACACCTTGGAAATCAGCAAATGCTATAAATCAGATCTGGCTTGAACTCCCAAGAGCTATGCACCTTCTAACATAGCCCAAGATAATAAAAGCTAACGCTTTTTTGACTGCCACATCAAATTGTGGACCCACATTGACCTTTCATCCTACATAAAATCCCAGATCCTTTTCAGACAAACTGCCATCTATTCATACCTCTCTTATCTTGTACTTATTAAGCTGATTTTTTGAAATCAAGTGTATTTATCCCTAATGAATTTCATCTTATTATAGTCAGATCCTATGAAATGATTTGTGTTCTATGAAGTGAGAACACCCAACTTCTGTAGAAGCCAGAAGAAAGACAATCACAACATGTTTAGGGTCTTTCAAAAAATTTCTGCCAACCACAACCAGACTTAAGGGTGAGTGAACGAGTATACTGTTTTTCACTGCTCAAAACAGTGGCAACTACTTATGTTGAATTGTTACCTTTACCCAGGGCACCTGGCATTATTGCTGAGAACACATGGGCGCTCCTTAAATATTGGTTAAAGATGAATTTCACAACACAGGGAGTAGCAGGTTAGATGAAGAGTAAATAACTCTTGCATCAGCTTGGGTGTAGCTTTAATTACCCATGACTGTGAACTCATGCCATTATTTTTGCTCAGTCCTGATTTGTGAATGCTGGTGGAACCACCCATTGGAGTCTGAATGGTTCATTGTCATCAAAACATGAACTTGGCTATTGATAAGAGTTACTTAGGGGAGATACTGAGGAGAAGTCTTAACGCTTCTTTATGCAAGCTTACCATGAGGGTGATGCCTGCTTGTTGCTTGAGGGGGCACCTCTATCCACAGTTGCTCACAGCTGTTGGGTGGCAGTGGCCTTGGCCAGAAACATAACTCAAGAAATTTCTAAGCACAGATGTGCTGGCGATCGCTTGAGTATCTTCCAATTTTATTAGATCAGTTTAGCAGCAGAGAACATGCTTCTGACAATGTAGCTGTCACAATAGGGGGTTTATATGGCAGGCAGTCTAAAGAACAAAGACAATAGAACTGATGAGAGAAGAGCTTAGAGGGAGAAGAGAATGAAAAGAAATGATAAGATAATTCTTAGCCCCTAAATTATTGGAGTCATTTCCTACTAAGAACATTTTAGTATGACATAGTCATTAGAATGGGCTTCCTGAATATCATCTTACTTCTAGAAATCTTTTCCAAGCTAACTACTCTTGGACAGCCGCTTTTCTCTCCTCTTGTCTTGTTTTCTCTCAATTTAGTGCAGTTTACATTAAAACACTCATTAAAAACAAAGGGACAGCTGCCTGAGAGAAAATTAGATCAATTCCAAAGCAAAGATTTTGGTCTAGATGTTGGAAGGCAGAAACGAGATGTGTGTGTGTGTGCGTGCGTGCGTGTGTGTGTGTGTGTGTGTGTGTGTGTGTGTGTGTGTGTAAGAGAAAGAGACAGAGAATATGAAGACTTCCTAGTTCATAACCTTTTAAAAAATGAAAAGAGGTACAGGTAAGGTTCAACATTGTCTTAATCACATTTTTCAGTTGAACTGCCTGGAACCTATGTTTAACAACTAAAATATATTGTGTCAACTATGTATGAAGGAAGAGAGACCAGATGTCATAGGATCATAAAATGAGACTGGAGAGGTAGGAGAGGACTAACTTATAAAAAGCTTTGAATGCCAAACAGAGCATTTTGTATTTGATCCTGGAAGCAACAGGAAATCAATGGAGTTTGTTGAGGGGTGTGTGTGTGTGTGTGTGTGTGTGTGTGTGTGTGTGTGTGTGTGTGTGTGTGAAAGAAAGAGTGAGAGAGAGAGAGAGAGAGAGAGAGAGAGAGAGAGAGAGAGAGAACTGATTGGGCCTGAATTTTAGGAAAATCACTTTAGTGACTGAATGGAAGATGGATTAGAGTGGAGACAGGCTCTTGAGACTGTTGCAATGACCATAATCCAGACCTGAGTTGATGAGGGCCCGCACTAGAATGGTGGTAGTGTCAGAAGACAGACTGAGGTGTTTGGAGATATCAATCAATAGGCCTTGTCAAAACATTTGATATGGAGGCAGTGGTAGAGATAGTGAGAAATCCAGGAAGCGTCCTAGATTGCAATATACCATAATTTCTAAGAACTGAACTTTTAGTTCTTCTAAGATTTTAATTCTGTACCATGACTTCTAAGAACTTTATTGTTATTAGGACAGTTAGAAGGATTCTACATAGATAAAGGACATGGGAATAAGTTGATTATGTTGGGATGATGCAAAAAAAATGGATGGACAAGACAGAAGGATGCTCTGGGAGAAATGGGAAGGAATAAGAAGAACGGGGAAAATTATCTCACATCAAAGAAGTGGCAAAGAAGAGCTTTCACAGTGGAGGGGGAAATGGTGGTGGTGTTAGGGCCATGCTTAAACCTCATTCTGATCTAAATTGGGTCAAAGAAGGAAGTGTGTGTGTGTGTGTGTGTGTGTGTGTGTGTGTGTGTGTGTGTGCATGCTCAATTGGGTAGAGAAATCTATGTAACCCAATGGGCAAGTAGGAAGACAGGGGGATAAGAGAAAGGAGAAGCAATAAAAAAGATGGTAGATAAAGGGAAAGCAATAGTTAGAAGCAAAACAGATTTTAAAGTAGAGAGAGGATTAAAAAAAGAGAGAGAAAGAAGGATAAACAGAAGAAAATGGGATAAAGGGAGTTTGTAATCATGAACTCATCCATAAAAATGGAGGCAGATAATAAAATGGATTAGAAAAACAGAATCCACCAATATGCTGTCTACAAGAAACACACTTGAAACAGAGAGACACACACAGTTAAAATAAGGGGCCAAAATAGAATCCACTGTGCTTCAGCTGAAGTAAAAAAGACAGGGGCACCAATCATGAACTCAGACTAAGCAAAAGCAAAAATAGACCTACTTGAAAGAGATAAGCAGGGAAATATGTCTTGCTAAAAGGCACCATAGACAATAAAGTAATGTCAATACTAAATAAACATGTACCAAATGGCATAGCATTTGAATTCTTCAAGAAAAAGTTAAATGATTTACAGGAGTCAATAGATAAAGTATAATAGTGGGGGACCTCAACATTTTCCTCTCAGAGCTAGGCAAATCTAACCAAAAAATAATAAGAAAGAAATTAAGAAGATGAATAAATTTTTAGAAAAGTTAGATTTGATATACTTCTGGAGAAAACTGAATGGAAATAGAAAGGAATATACATCTTCCTAAGCTGTACATGGCACCTTCACAAAAACTGATCATGGTTAGGGTATAAAAACCTCATCATCAAATGTAGAAAAGCAGAAATAATAAATTTACCTTTTTCAGATTATAATGCAATAAAAATTACATTCAATAAAGGGCCAGGGAAGCATAGGTTAAAAGTTAATCAGAAACTTAATAATCTAGTTGTAAAGAATGTCAAAGATCAAATCATAGAAATATTCAATGATTGCATTAAAGAGAATGACAATGAGAGAACATAACAAAATTTGTGGGATGTAGCCAAACCAATACATTGAGAAAAATTTATGTCTTTAAACACATATATCAATAAAAGAAAGAAAGAACAGATCAATGAATTGGGCATGCAATTTAAAAAACTAGAAAAAGAACAAATTAAATGTCCTCAATTAAACACCAAAATGGAAATCCTAAAAATCAAAGCAGAGAGTAACAAAATTAAAAGTAAAAAACTGAGACAAAGATTAAAAAAGAAAGAAGAAAATAAGATTACCACTATCAAAAATTAAAAGGTTGAATGTACCACCAATGAAGATGAAATTAAAGCAATTATTAGGAGTTATTTTGCCCAATTATATGCAAGTAAAACTAATAATCTAAGTGAAATGGGTGAATGTTTGCAAAAATATAAATGGCCATGTTGGGTGTGCTAGAGTGCTTTGTTGATACAGGTGGGTGGGAAAGCAAGTTTCTCAGATAAAAGCTTTGTTTTTCAAATATATAGGGGAGTGAGCCAAATTAATAAAAAAAAAATGAGTCATGTTCCAATTGATAGATGTCAAAAGATATGAACAGGCAATTTTCAGAAGAAAAAATATGAAAAAATTCTATAAGTCATTATTGATTAAAGAAATGCAAATTCAAACAACTCTCAGGTACTACCTCATACATCTCAGAGTGGCTGACATGATAGAAAAGGAAAATGACAAATACTAAAGGGGATGTGGAAAAATTGGGACACTAATGCACTATTGGTGTAACTGTGAACTAATCCAACCATTCTGGATAGCAATTTGGAACTATGCCCAAAAGGCTATAAAATTGTTCAGACCTTTTGATCCAATAATACCACTACTAGGTCTGTATCCTAAAGAAATCAAAGAAAAACAAAAAGGATATATTTGTGTAAAATAATTATAGCAATTCTTTTTTGTTGTGGCAATGTATTGGAAATTGAGAAAATGTCCATCAGGTGGGGAATGGCTGAACAAGCTGTGGTATATGATTATGATAGAATACTAGAGTGCTAAGAAGACTTATATTAACTGATGCAAAGTGAAGTGAGCAAAACCAAAAGAACATTGTAGATAGTAACAACATATTGTAATGACAGTCAATAATGAAAGACTTAGGTGTTCTGATAAGACAATGATCTCAGTAAGACCATAGGACTCATGATTTAAAAAAATGCTATCCGCCTGAAAAGAGAAAACTGATGAACTCTGAATATAGATTGAAGCATACTTTAAAAACTTTCTTTGTTTCTTGCTCTTTATTATTTTTATAACCTGCATAATATTGAAACATGTTTTCAATTATTTAATATGTACAAATGATATCATATTGTTTGCCTTCTCAAGGACCAGAAGAGGGACAGGAGGGAGGCAGAAAATTTGGAACTCAAAATTTTAAATTATTAATTTTAAATTTTAAAAATGTAATTCAGAAATATTTTGTGAAATAAATAAAATATATTTGAAAAAGAAAATTCAAAGATTTTTAAAATTACACCATCATTGCCCTTATGGATCTTGCATAACTAAAAAACTCTGTTTTTCAGTCTAATGTAATTTTAGGGTCTACATATTTTTCAATAGCACCAAGTATGTAAGGAAAAGTATAAGACATTGAGAGAATAACACTACCAAATATTCAACTGAGAGCACTAATTAGAAAGCTATCTTGCATCTCCAGTTGCCATATCCCCAGGGTGTGAGTCAAGGCTAGAATGGACTCCATAGAGGATTCCCAAGAGGCAATGCAAATTATAGTCTTTCATCTGCTGTAGGACAGAGGCCCAAACCCTTGAGTTCACTCCAACATAGATCTAAATCCTCCAAGGTATGCCAGAACTACCTTTGAAAATTACCAGTATTTATGCTGTTGATGACCTGGTTTTGGTCCCTTCCTACTGGGTTTATTTATTATGAAGGTAAGGTACCTGTCAAGTCACCTAACTCCTGACCTACAACCAAAGTATTCTTTTGATCACATCTCTTCCCTTTTCAGAAGTCTGTAATTTCTCCTAAAGTCCCAAATAAAATGCCAGTTCATTTCTTTTGGTAGTTGAGAGGTAGGGTAAATAAGGATTCTACTAGCTATCTCTTAGCCTTTCCTAATTGTTCTCATCTGGTACAGCTCTCCGAGTTTTTTCCTAGCTTTAAGTTATGGTTTTCATCATGGCCATCCTCATTGGTGGTCTTCTCCTTCTCCTTCTCCCTCCAAATCACTTCTGCCCTCCAAATTCTAGTTAAGTCTCACTTTGTCCACCCTTCCTGAGCTAGTCTCATCACTACAATCCCTTTAGTGAGCCTCTCATTTGGTAATACCCATATACCTACAATCACAATGCTTTGCACATTGTGGATGCCTAACATATGTCTCTGTTCAGAATTAAATCCTATACACATTTTCACATATCAATTACTTGTGTTTATGTTTGCTTTTCTGTGCTTTTTAGAATGGAAACTCTTTGAAGGAAAACTTTATTCTTCAGTAACAGTACACAGTGGATGCTGAGACGATGTTGTTGACAACTAACCAGCTGGCTTCAAGGGTGAGACTTCTGCCAATTTTATTTTATGAGGGAAATGACTGCTTCCACTTATTATGCACAAACAGAACCTTAAAAATGAGTTTTCATTTCAAGTCTTCAGCCCTACATTTGAGTTTAAGCTTTTGAGTTGGGTCACTTAGATTTAAAATGACTTTGTCAGGAAAAATACTTGTCATTTCGTAGCATATTTCTGTCAAGTAAGTTTCATTCTTCAATTTTCAATTCTCTAAGGAGATTTAAAGACATAAAAGGTTTGAGCGCTGCCCTCAGAAATGCACACGTGACTCCTATTCTATGAGCATTGTGTGCTCATCAAAGAGTTTAATTTGACTTTACCTTTGATGGTTATCATGACCTTGGAAGAAAAATCTGAAGACTTCATTAGCTATTCCTTATAAAATAACTAACACTGCAGAATGAGGATTTGTGGCTCCATTTAATATATAGTATAAAGACTTAAGATTAAACCACTTAAATTCAACATTGAAAATTTGCTTGAGATGGTTACTTTACAACAACTATTTCTAGTGATTTATCATAATGCTAGATTGAGAGTGCAGGGATGTAAATCAGATGAAAGTTCCAGTAAACAATTTCAGAAAAGAAAAGAGAGTTGAATCTAGAAGCTAGTAAGTTTGAGTTGATAGCAAAATTGTAATACATATTATTAAAGTGATGGATGATGAACCTCTAGAAAAAGAAGCATCACATAAAGCATAATGACTTCATCATAAAAGCTTATTCCAGACTTACCTCTTTTCATTTTTGACCAGGCTACTAGACTGTTAAATTCCTTGAGGGTAGGGACAAATCTCACCTTCCCTTTGGGTCTTCCCTATAACACTTAACGATGCTTTTCACCAAAATAAAATTTAGAAAAAAATTATTCATTGAGTTAAATTCTTAACTGTTAGTCTGATATGAAGCTTTCTTTCACTCTTTTTTCTTTCATTTTTTGTTTTCTTGTCATTTTATTTTTATATAGTATTCACTTCTGAAAATATTCCTCCCTTTCTCTTACTCTGTAAGGCTTCCCTTATAACAAACATAAGAAAAAGGTTGGGTTTTTTTTTTGTTTTGTTTTTTTTTAGCAAAACCATCTAACACTGTATGCAACAGTTTTTATTCACTATCCCTCACCTTTTCAATGAAAGAAAGGAAGTACATTTTCTCAATGCTTCTCTAAGGCTACACTTGGTCATAATTTCATTGCTTTCAGTTTCATTTCATTGTACTTTCCCATTATGCCATTGTAATTGAAGTGCATATCAGTTTCTTGGTTTCACATACTTTATTTTGCATTAGCTCATACAGCAAGTTTTCCTAAATTTCTTGCAACTTTTCATATTCATTATTTCTTATGGAACAGTAACCTACCATTATAAAAATCTGCCATAATTTGTTTAATAATTCCCTAATTGACAAACATCTACTTTGTTTTCTGCTTTTTGCTACCGCAAAAAGGTTGTTAGGAACGTTTTGTTATAGATGGAATCTATCTTTTTGTCTTTGACTTCTTTGTCTAGCAATAGGATTATTGGATCCAAGGGCATGAACCTTTTATTACTTTTTTGACCATAATTCCATATTACTTTCCAGAATGGTTGGGCCAAATCAAAGTTCCACTAAGAGCATAGTAGTAGATACATCTTTCTGGAGTCCCAACATTTACTCTTTCCATTTTTTGCTTTATTCATGAATTTGCAAAGTATTGAGGGAAACTTACAAATTTTAAAAATTCACCAAATTATTCAATGGTAGCTTCAGTGGTTTGCAGTGGTGTATATGTGAAGTTTAGTATAAAAGGACATCAGATTGAGAGAAAAGTTTAAATTTCTCAGTTGTATTAGACTACATAGATTACTTGGAAAAAACATATTTTTTTTGCTTTTTTTTGGAGGGGGGAAGGCTGGGCAATTGGGGCTAAGTGACCTGCCCAAGGTCACACAGCTGGTAAATGTTAAGTGTCTGAGGCCATATTTGAACTCAGGTCCTCCTGACTCCAGGGCTGGTCCTCTTCACTGTGCCACCTAGCTGCCCCCATTCTATTTATTCTTTTTATCTAGGCCATTTATATTTTTGCACACATTCACCCATTTCACATAGATTGTTAGTTTTACTTGCATATAATTGGACAAAATAACTCCTAATAATTGTTTTAATTTCATCCTGGGAAATATAGGAGTATTTCTTCTAGCATATCCCCAATGCATGTGGTGCTTGCTTTTGGTTTTTGACAGATACTTTTTATAATGCTAAAAATGGTACCTCTACACTTATACTTTGTTTCTGGAATAAATTAATATTGAACTTCGTCGAAGACTTTTTCTGCATCTATTAAGATAACCACATGATTTGAATGTTTTTGTTTTAAATATGATTAATTATGTCCATTGTTTTTCTAATGTTGAATCATCCTTGCAGACTTGGTAGATATCCAACTTGATCATAATGAATGATATCTTAAATGAATTGCTATAATCTGACAGAATTTTATCTACATTTTTTGAATCTATATTCATTAATGATATTGGTCTATAGTTCTGCTGAGCATTCTCCTTCCCGGTTTAGATATTAGGACTATATTTGCCTCACAAAAGGAGTATGGTAAATTTTTTTTTCTTTCAGTTTTGGAGAATAAATAGTGTAGTATTGGTACTAATTATCTTTCAAAGTTAGAATTCCTAACCCCTGAGGACTAAAGATTCCTTCTCTCTCTCCCTTTGGTAGTTCCTTTACATCTATCTATTTCTTTTTCTGAGGTTGGATTAAAATATCTATCTGGACTTCTGTTCATTTGGATATTTTTTTTTTGAAAGTTTTCCTGTATTCCTTTTTAGTTCTCAGTTTTGTTGGCATAGAAGGTTATAATAATTACTTTTATTTCTTGTAGTTTTGTTGTAATTTTACCTTATTTCATATTTTGTTCATTTGATTTTATGGCCTCTTTTTAATGAGGTTAGTAAATGGTTTATTAACTTTATCAGTCATTTTAAAGAACCAACTTTTAGTTGTATTTATCATTTCTATAATATGTTTTTATTTCCAAATTTTTCCTTTAGTTTTTAATATTTCCTTTTTTGGTTCATTTTATGTTTGCTTATTTGTTGCCTTTCTATTTTTAAGTGCTTTTTCAGCCCATCAATCCTCTCATTTTTTATTTTGTTAATTAGTAAGTATTTATGGGGGGATTCAAATCCAGGACTTTTGATTCTGAGTCCCAAGCCCAGAGGAAGGCCTTCTTTATGTCTTTTAGAGACAGATAATAAGACAGCCTTAGAAGATAGTCTCATTATACTTCACCTGTTATTTCTTTTTTTTGCTTTTTTGAAGGCAATTGGGGTTAAGTGACTTGCCCAAAGTCACATGGCTAGTAAGTATGTCAAGTGTCTGAGGCTGGATTTGAACTCAGATCCTCCTGACTCCAGGGCTGGTGCTCTATTCACTGCGCCACCTAGCTGCCCCATCACCTGTTATTTCTAGGCATAGTGTGATCTCCTATAAGTCACATGACACAACAGAATGGAAATAGCAGCTTATGAAATAATGATTTCATCTCATTGCTTTATGTTACCTTTTGACAGTACATAAACTAAAGGATGCTGCTACCACTTAGACGGGTGGAAAGTTCAATTCTGAGCTATACATTTTGAGGATCACAGATTTAGAGTTGGAAGAGTCCTTAGTGATCATCCACTAGACCAATCCTTTTATTTTAGACACATGGGAATTGAGATTAGATACATGGAAATTAATTCAGATACATGGAAATTAAGACTCAGTGACTTGCCCAGTCTCATACTTTGGTTCACATAAGAGTCAGGCTTTGGACCCAGGTTCAGTGATCTTTCTAGTCCACTGCCTCTCAGCAGATCAAATTTTTTGAAGAGAAATTAATTTAATATTTCTAGGCCAACAGAGTATGTTCAACTGTTACGACAGTGTTGTTCATTTGTTTCAGTTGTATCCAACTTTTCATGAGCCCATTTGGGATTTTCTTGGCAAAGATTCTGGAGTAGTTTGCCATTTCCTCCTGCAGCTCATTTTACAGATGAAGAAAACTAAAGCAAACAGGGTTAAGCGACTTGCCCAGAGTCTTACCAGCTAGTATCTGAGATCAGATTTGAACTTGAGAAGATGAATCTTCCTGAATCCAGGCCTAGTATTCTATCCACTGTGCTACCTAGCTGCCTGTTAAGATAGTGATGCAAGGTCAAATTATCATCCCCTAGGAAATATTTGTTTTTGACTCAGGTTGCTGTCAGCCATTAGTTGATGGATCACTTTATATGCGAGACATTATCTTAGAGGAATCTTAGAGATGACCAAGTCTAACATTCCCATTTTGCAGATGAGGAAACTAAGGTCCATAGAGGTTAAATAACTGGCTCAAAGAGCTAGATGCCTGATTCCCACATTTTACAGGTAGTATGTGGCAGAGCTGGGATTTGAACTCAGGTCTTTTGACGCCAATTCTATCCCTGTCTCCACTGTACTGCATTGTCTTCCACTTCCTTGTCTGTCATTAAAACTCTGCTAACATTTATTGGGGGGGAGGAGAGTGGATTTTCCCATTTTTACAAGTGCTACTTATTAGCAAAGGAACTTTTTTTCTGTGTTACCATGGTTTATTTTCCTTTGTGAAGAATCATTTTTACTGTACCAACGATAGCTAGCTAATGTATACAGCTTCCCTTTTATGCCATTAGTACTGTGCCAGTGAAGGAATTGAAACCTTTTTATTATCAGTGGATAAAAGCTAAATTATTTTCTTTGTTTGAGAATTCTATGCCAGAGAATTTTTTAAAAATCAGACCAAAGAATAATTTTATTTGCATGTGTCTAAAAAGCTATCATCAAGTCCAAATTTAAGATAATGAAAAGACTGAAATCATTCAAGGAGATAAATAATAGGATTATACTTACATATACAACATGGGGATTATTAATGTTGATTTATTTCTGAAAAAAACGTTTTGAGTAAACTTTATGTCAGCAAAAAGATTGGTAAACCATTCATGTGACAGGTTTTTACTCACTTTGACATTTATGACCAACATTGTTTTCATTAAAAGTGTTAGCATTTTGAAGATAAGGAATTATTAATTTTGATCAAATTTGCTGGCAAGACTTCAGCCCACACATTACCATTTTGCCTTCTTTGCAGAAACTGTGTGACTGATTCTCAGTACCAGAGTGTTGAAATGATTTCACTGATATATCTCAGATGCATAGTCTAGCAGATCATTAGTTAATATGGATAGATAAATCACAGAATTCTGAGCTAAAAGGAACCTTGGAGATTGAGTATAACCTTCTCATTTGAAAGAAAGGGAAACAGATGCCCAAAGAAATAGAATCCCTTACCCAGGTCACACAGGTGACCCAGGTTCTCTGATTTCATTTCTGTTGCCTTTTCCACATCATGGTGGCCACAGAAGTGGATAGAACGTCAAGAAATCAGTTAGTTATTCCCCTAAAACTTGAATTTGCTGAGCATGTGAATGATATGATAGAGAAGGGGGAAGAAGTATTTCTTTAGGAATATGTGACCTAGATTCTAGTTCCCCCTCTAGTGCTGTTGAAATCTGATCTCAGGTAAGTCTAAACTTTTTTTGGACCTCTTTTGCTTCATTTATAAAATGCAAGGAGACATAGTTGGCTCTTTCCATGTCTCTGAGATCTGAGAATCTCCAATGATTTAATGTCCATTCCACATAACACATAAATAAATACATAGGAATGGGACCTGGATCTGTAATTTCACTTTTATTTCACAGGCTAGCAGCTTAGAGTCTTGGACAGTTACCTAAAGAACTTGCCTAGGACCACAGAGCAAAGATGTGTCCCAGAGCAGGACTTGAACACAGTTCTTTTTTGGCTCTTGGGTAAGTGCTGAATCCATTATACCAAACTGTAGTGGATGTATGTATACACACATATATACATATATGATTTACATATATTGACATCTATACATGTATATACATATTTATCTGAAAATTTTCCCCCCCCATAAAGATCATAGATGATGTTGCATCCACTAGTTTAAAAAAAGTGAGTTAACCTAGTAGTTAATAAAGATGTTAGTAGGTGTTGAGGAACAGGGCCATGAGGAGAATTATGTAAAATAAATATAACAAGACAGGTAAGCTCAAGGTGATACTTCAGATTTATTTTAAGTGACATAGCAAAAAAGTTATTAGATGAATATCCTGAAGTGTAGAAGGATAAAAAAAATAATCAGTGGTCACTAAAATTTAGCCTTGGAGCAGACAATCAATCAAATTATTTTTATTTCAGTTGTACATGTCACTTGAAGCTTTGATTTATTAAAGAGCCAAAGTTCTTAGGGACATCTTTTTTTTGTCTTTATTAATTTGTTTGTTTACTTTTAGTTTACAAGATTCAGTTCCATAATCCCTTGAGTTTCAAATTTTCTCCCCCTCCCTCCATGGCAGTATGCAATCAAGTGTAGGATTTGCAAATACTTTCACATTAGACATTAGTCAGATTATAAAGAAGGATTGTAACAGATGGAATGAACAACGGGAAATAGGAAACAAAACTAAACAAGAAAAAGAATGAAAGCAGATAGTTTGCTTCAATCTGCATTCAAACTCTGTTCTTTCTAGTTCTCTCTCTGAATGTAGACACCTCTCTCCATCATGAGTCTTTTGGAGTTGTCTTATAACCCTGCATTGCCGAGAAGAGTCCAGGCCATCAACGTTGGTCATTACAGAGATGTTGTGTCTGTAATTGTGTACAAATTTCTTCTGGTTCTGCTCTTCTCACTCAGCATCATCTCCAGGTAAATATGAAGTCCATCTGCTCCTTATTTCTTATAGCACAATAGTATTCCATTACATTCATATACCACAACTTGTTCAGCCATTCCCCAATTGATGGGCATCACCCTAATTTCCAAATCTTTGCCACCACAAAAAGAGCTGCTATAAATATTTTTGCACATATGGGTCTTCCTCCCACTTCTATGATCTCTTTGGGATAAAACCCTAGAAGTGGTATTTCTGGGTGAAAGGGTATGCAATTATTTATAGCCCTTTGGGTATAGTTCCATATTGCTCTCCAGAATGGTTGAATCAGTTCACAACTCCACCAACAATGCATTAGTGTTGCAATTTTTCCATATCCTCTCCAGCATTTATCATTTTCCTGTTTTGTCATCTTAGCCAATCTGACTGTTGAGATGTGGTACCTCAAAGTTGCTTTGAATTGCATCTCTCCAATCAATAGTGATTTAGAGCATTTTTTCATATGCTTATAGATATCTTTAATTTCTTCCTCTGAAAACTGCCTGTTTTTTTGACCATTTATCATTTGGGGAATGATTTGTATTCTTATAGATTTGACTCAATTCTCTGTATGTTTTAGAAATGAGGCCTTTATCAGAGATACTGGTTGTAAAAATTCTTTCGCAATTTCCCACTTCCCTCTTAATCTTGGTTACATTGGCTTTGTTTGTATAGAGACTTTTCAATTTAATGCAATAAAAATGATCAATTTTGCATTTTATAATGCTGTCTAATTCTTGTTTGGTCATAAAGTTTTCCCTTCTCCATAAATCTGACAGGTAAACTATTCCTTGGTTTCCCAGATTGCTTACAGTATCAGCCTTTATACCTAGATCATATACCCATTTAGACTTGATTTTGATATACAGTGTTAGATGATGGTCTATGTCCAGTTTCTGCCATACTATATTTCAGTTTTCCCAGCAGTTTTTGTCAAACAGTGGGTTCTTATCCCAAAAACTGGGGTCTTTGGGTTTATCAAACAGTAGATTACTATAGTCATTGACTACTGAGTTTCGTGTACCCATTCTATTCCACTGACCCACTACTGTATTGCTCAGCCAGTACCAAGTAGTTTTGATGACTGCTGCTTTATAATACAGATTAAAATCTGCAATGGCTAGGCCACCTTTCCTAGCATTTCTTTCCATTAACTCCCTTGATATTCTAGACCTTTTGTTCTTCCAAAATGAATTTTGTTGCTATTTTTTCTAGCTCTATAAAGTAATTTTTTGGTAGATTGATTGGTATCTTAGGGACATCTTGAACTGAATATCCCGTAGACATCTTAAAGTCAACATGTCCAGAACTGAACTTATTACCCACCCCTATCCCCAACCTCTTCTTCTTCCTAACTTCTCTATTAATGTGGAGGGTACCAATATTTTCCCAGTCATATGGGCTGGCCACTTAGCATTTCATTTTCAGCTCCTCATTCTCCTCTGTTCTGTCATTTCTATCTTCTCCTCATGTCATCTATATGCCCACTTTTCTCTTCTCACATTGCCAATATCCTGGGTCAAGCCCTCATCACTTCACACCTGCACCGTTGCAAGCGTTTGCTGGTTAGTCTCTTTGCCCCACGTCTCTCCCCACCCCAATCCATTCTCCACTCAGCTGTTGAATCCATCTTCCTTTTTGAAAAATTTTTTTAATTGTGAACTAATATTCATGAACAATATACAAAGAACAAGGAAGAGGATTGTATGAGAAACTGTGAACTTCTGTCACATGTAGTTTTTTTAAACTTTCGTTTATTTTTAGTTTACATCACTCATTTCCATGAGATTTTGGGTCACAAATTTTCTCCCATCTTTCCCCTACCCACCACCCCAAAACAGCGATCCCACTGTATACCCCCTCCCCCAACCTGCTCTCTCCTATATCCTCCCCATAACTCCTCTGACTTTCTGGTGGGCAAGATGGATCTCCCTATCCCAGTACCTGTATATCTTATTTCCCAGTTGCGTGTAAGTAATAATAATGATAATAATTATAATATATATATATACATATATTTTTTTAACAGTTGATTTTAGAACTTTAAATTCTAGATTCTTTCTCTTCCTCCCTCGTCACCCACCCCCACTGGAAAGACAAGCAATTCAATACAGGCCGTATATGTGTAGTTACACAGAACATCTCCACAATGGACATATTGTGAAAGAAAGAAAAATCTCCTTATTCCGCCCCCCACTTGTTCTATTCTCTACTTCTCCCCTGTCCCTTTACAGAAGTATGTGCTTCTAACAGCCCTCCCCCCCAAACTGCCCTTCCCTCCATCATCCCCCCTCTCATCCCCTTACCCCCTACTCTCCTGTAGGCCAAGATACCCAATTTAGTGTGTATGTCATTCCTTCCCTAAGCCAAATTCAATGAGAGTAAGGTTAACTCATTCCCTTTTGCCTTCCTGTTCTTCCCCTCCATTGTAACAGTTATCCCTGAATCCATCTTCCTAAAGCACAGACCTGACCATGTCACTCCCCTCCTACTTCCCCTAGTCTATAAACTTCACTGGCTCCCTATCACCTCTGGGATAAAAATATAAAATCTTTTGTTTGATTTTTAGAGTCACTTCATTACCTGGTTCCTTTCTACCTTTACCAGTATATACTGTCCCCCCTCTTGGTTTCTCTGGCATCCCTGACTTCCTTCTAGTCTCAGCTAGTCCATGCTTCTACAAGAAACCTTTTCCTGGTCTCCTTAATCTTAGAGATTATGCTCTGAGATTATCTCCCATTTTATCCTGTAAAAATCTTGTTTGTATATAATTATTTGTATGTTGTTTCCATGTTTGATTGTGAGCTCCTTGAAAACAGAGATTGTTTTCTGCCTTTGTTTTTATCCCCAGTGTTTAGTACAATTCCTGGCACAAAGTAGGTGATTAATAAAGGCCAGTTGACTGACTGACTGATTGTAAATTTTTTTCATTTTTCCTTTCCTCCTCCAAAGATTGCTATTTTTGCTTAGGATTCTTGATTTTCATTTTGCTTTTGTTATGCATTCTTAGTTCCCATTTTCTATCATGATCTACTCTATTGTTTAGGCTTTGACATGCAAGTCTTGGTCATGGGTATTCCTATTATAAAAAGAGAAACTTTGACATAGTTGCATTTTCTTAAATATAGGCAATGCTTCTGCTTCTCAGGGTTGACTGTGCTGGCCTCACATGTTGTTGTACAGTCATCTCAGTCGTGTCCAACTCTTTGTAACCCCATTTGGCAAAGATACTGGAATAGTTTGCTGTTTCCTTTTCCAACTCATTTTACAGATGAAGAAACTGAGGCAAACAGGGTTAAGTGACTTGCCTATGGCCACACAGCTAGTAAGTATCTGAGGCCAGATTTGAATTTAGATCTTCCTGACTCCAGGCCTAGTGTTCTATCTACTGTGTCACCTAGCTGCTCCATACAAGAGTATAAAGTTTTTGATAGTTCTTTCCTAATTGTTCCCCACAATATTTTGAATGAATTCTGTAGACAACTCAGTTGCTCTGTAGAAGGCAGGTACTTTGTGGATGTGAACTACCAGTCAATTAGCATGCATTTATGAAATGCTTACTATATGCAGGCAGCGTGCCAGGTGCTTACATAGTAAATGGGATACAAAGACAGAAATGAACCAGTCTTTGCCATCATGGAACTTGCATTCTATCAAAGGAGATTGCACACATGCACATACATGTACACACATTTATATTTATACACACAAACATGTATGTCCACATACTAATATGTACATATAGTATAACTAGTCACATGTATTATTTACATCTGATAGTTGACAACATTTATTATGGATGACATTTGTTGAGCACAGGTTTGACCTTGCAACTCCCTTATTTTAAAAACTCCAGCGGCTTCCAATTGGTTTCAGAATAAAATATAAACCTCTTAATTTGACTTTTAAAGCTTTTCACCACATGGTCACAACTTATCTTTCCAGCTTCACTATACATTATCCTACTTTCCATAATCTATGGACAAGGAGAACTGGCCTCTCTGTTTATTGGACATGGCATTCCTTCCATCTCTTAACTTCATGTGATTGACTTGCTGTCCCCCCATGCTTAGAATGCACTCCCTCTTAAACTCAACTCAAATGCCATCTTCTACAGGAGGCCATTCCTGATTAGGGGGAAAGTGTATATCATCATCTTGGCTCTGCTCACTCTGCATGAGCCACACAGATCTTTCCATGCTTCTTTGTATTCATCACACACATCATTTCTTACAGCACAGTATCATCCCATTACATTCACATACCATAATTTGTTTAGCTATCTCCTAATTAATGGGCATTTACTTTGTTTCCAATTCTTAACTGTCACAAAAAGTACTACTATAAATATTTTTGAGTATATGAGGACTTTTTTCTTATCAATGGCTTCCTTGGGGTATAAGCCCAGTAATAGAAGCTCTGGTTCAAAGGTTTTGGACATTTTGGTCACTTTGTTTTGCATAATTCTAAACTAATGTATCAACAATGCAGCATTCACAATGCCTACAGTAACTATAAGTATGCTGATATGGTTATTAATCACAAAATGTAGCAGGCTCTCTACATAAGAAATATAGCTAGAGCATTCATTTAAATACCAGAAAACTGAGTCCCAAAACCAGAAAGTCAAAGCCAACACAGTAGTTATGAAGTTGGAACATGTAGTTAAAGTAGTAAACACCCACTTTCTCAAGCCTTCAAAACAGGACAGGCTACCGCAAAGATCCTCCTCTCCTCACTGAGGACAACAGCTCAGCGTCCAGGCAGCTTGCTCCCAGCAGCTCCAGCCCCCCGCAGTTCCCATCCCTGGCAGTCCTCAGCAGGAGTCCTTAGCAGAGATCCTGGCCAACTCAAAGCAAAAGAAGTTTGCACTGCAACTGCAGCCCCTGCCTCTGCCACTGCTTCCAGTCAGCACCGTGGAGACTAGCTTGGTTCCGGTGTTCTCTTGCTCCACCCCTTCCTGCTACATCAGCAAGTTCAAGGGGCATGGAAGATCTTCAAATCCCAGTATCATTACAACTGTTTTCCAAAATTGTTATACCATTTCACAGATCCACCAACAAGGTATCAGTGCACCTATCTTCCAACAACACCTCCAACACTGACTGTTGCCATTTGGGGGGGTAATTTTTGTCAAGTCTCAGGATGTGAGATGAAACTTCAGAGTTGTTTTGATTTGTCTTTCCTTCGTTGTTGGTGATTTGGAGCATTTTTTCATGCTGTCGTGAACACTTTGCAGTTGGGCTTTTGAGAACTGTTTTACCTATTCTTTGACCATTTTTCTATTGGGGAATGACTATTACTCATATATAAATAGACAGATGTGTTTATTTATTTATTTATTATTTATAGATATCAGATACCAAACTCTTATGGGAGAAATGTGATATGAAGATTTTTTCCCCCATTCAACCATTTACCTTTTTGTCCTAGATGTACTAATGTTTTCTGTGCAAAAGCTTTTCAGTTTCAAGTAATCAAAGTGTCCTATCTTTTATTTTTTGCAATTGCCTTTATCTCTTGTTTGGTTAAGGATACATCTCTTACCCATACCTGTGAGAGGTAAATGATCTGTTTCTCCTCCAATTTTTTTAAATATGATCTTTAATATTAAGGTCATGTATCCATTTAGAATGTATTATAGAGTATGATGTAAGTTACTGGTCTAAGCCTAATTTCTGACAGACTGCTTTCCAGTTTTCCCAATAGTTTGTATCAAATAGAGAGTTTTTTTCTCGAAGTAACTTATGTTTTCTACTTTATCAAACACTGTGTTAATGAGGTCTATTGTTTCTGAATCTCCTTTGTCCAATGTTTTCCATTAATCTTTATTTTTTAATCAATGCCATACGGTTTTGATGAATGCTGCTTTATAATAAAATTTGAGGTCTGGAATTACTATTCTCCCTTTATCCTTCCCTCTTTTCATTACTTCCCTTGCTATTCTAAAACTTTTGTTTTTCCAAATGAGTTTTGTTTTTATTTTTTCAAGCTCTGGAAAGTATCTTCTTGGTGTTTTGATTAGTGTAAATTTTAAAAGTTCAAATTAATTTTGGTAGTATTGTCATTTTTAGTATGTTAGCACAGCCTATTCATAAGTGCTGAATACTCCCCCAGCTATTTATGTGCTTTAATTTTTGATTCTTGCTTCACTTTACGTTCTTGCTTCACTCTTGTTTCCCTTCCCAATTTTTCCTTTGCTTCTCTTACTTGATTTTCTTTTTTTTTT
>CM053580.1:140067708-140089085 GCA_028627135.1 Pseudochirops cupreus | reverse complement strand
CACTGACAAACAGTAGGTGGTAAATAAATTCTTATTAATGAGTTGACCAGCTAGGATCATAACCATGCTGGACCATTTGGGGGTCATTTGGTGGTGCTTGGGCTCTAAATATGATACCATTGCAGAATAATGCTAGTGATTTTTCAGAAACATCACAAATAGATTTTAGTAACAATTTTTTTAAACATTTCTTTTCTCAAGTCTCTTTTTTTTTCCTTCTGGAGGGGAATAAAAAAGGGGAGCATCAAAGTTAGTCATAGATGTATAGCAGGTGAAGTGTCAAGTCAAACAGCAAACTAACTATCATAGTTTTCCAACAGCTACTTACCCAGATTTAAGCCAGTGATATTTTTTTCCTCTAGAAATACTATTAACTGGATCAAAATTAACCTTGATGTAGTTTCTATTTTCCGTAAGTGATACATTTCTTTGATTCTCTCTCTGAACAGTTTAAAGATACAAGCATCCTACATTTTCAAGATAATACTCATTTTTTGAACTTAATTTTCTGAGCGTAACCTTTTGTAAGTTGTATTTTTTTTCTGCTCTTACAACTGAAGTTGAAGGATTGCAATTTCATAATGGTATTATAAAAAGTGAATTCAAATTTACTTTTGATTCTGATTGTTTTAAGTATGTGACATTCTAAAATAAAAATGACATATTTTGCTTGTTATGTAGTTTTAAAAGGGAACAATATGAAGGGTGGTTTTTTTTTTTGTAATTTCCTGATTTCAAATGAAGTATTATGTTCATTGATTTTTTTTTTTGCTCCCTCCCACTCACATTTTTACTCTTTCTTTTGATATACCAAGATGCTGAACCAAAGTTTCATGGTCCTTGTCTTGATCATTTTTATAATGGTAAAATCTGTATTTTTGTATGTAGGGGGAGATAATTTTCTCAACACTAATCTCTGACAAATATTATATGAAATTGTTGTGAAGGATTTCTTGTTGAATAAATGGATATGGCTGAACAAACAAATAAATAAATATAAGATACCACCGCTCCACCATTTTATTAATATTTAATGTGCCCTGTAACTATTTCTAGGAGGCAGTTAGGTGACTCAGTGGATAGAGCACTGGATCTGGAATCAGGAAGATCTGAATTCAAATGTAGCTTCAGACACTAGCTGTGTGGCCCTGCTCAAGTCATTTAATCTCTGTCTGCCTTAGTCCACTGGGGAGGAAATGGCAAACCACTCCAGTATCTGCCAAGAAAACCCAATGCACAGTATGAATCATGGGGTTATAAAGAGGCAGGCTCTACTGAACAATTGAACAATGACAATAATAAATAACTATTTCTAGAGCTCTACCAGTATAAAATTCTGGAATAGGATCTAAGGCTGGAGGGACACTCAGAAATAGCTATTTTACAGTTTTACTGACTCAGTGAAGACTATTTATGACATTACTTTGGTGTCTATTGTAATGGATCAACAGCTCATTTCATCATTGGAAAGACATAGGTTCAAGCCCCACCTCCGACACTGCCTAGCTATGTAATCCTGGGTAGGTCACTTAACCTTTCAGTGAATTGGGCAACTCTGTAAAGCTCTGAGAAAGTGTTTACCTCTATTGATAAAGAGAATTTCCCTGCCTGTTATTCCTTATTCTAATGAAATCACAGGTCCAGTTTATTCTCCTCCCTCCCCAAATTACAGATATCTTAAAGCCTCTGTCCACACTGAATTTAGATATGAGGTCACCCTGTAGCTAAACTCTCTAAACTTTCAGGAAATTATTATTTGCTGAAGATGAATTCTGTTCCATGACATGTTTCCCCCAGAGCACTGGAACCATTAAAAAAATCCTCTTAATTTGAAATATTTGGCAATCGTTCCCTATTGAATAATCAGCTCATAAGGATTTTTTTTCCCTATTTTAAACTATGCCAACATATTTCCATAAACATCAAATATCTCTGCGTGCATATAAAGCATATTGATTAAATCATACCAGGTAAAATTAAATGTCTCAAACTTCATGATTTTTGAAGTATTTAGCCATTGAATAAGGGCTCTGGCAATTTCTGTGTGGAGCGTGGTGGACCTTTGATTATAGCCTTAAATTCACTGTTAGTATTATACAACAATTGCTAGTTTTAACACACCCAGATTGATGTGTAATCCATTATAAGAAGGCCTAATGCTTTCTACATTATGTGATTTATGAGATGTCTTTTTTAGAGTTGAGGCCTATGAGAGATAAGCAGTTTTATATCTTACTGTTCAACAATGTGATATAGTAGAAAGAATCCTGGATTCAGAAGAGGGCTTGGGTTGGAATCCCAGAGATATCACTTACTACCGGTAAAACTTTGGGCAAGTCACTTTGGCACTCTGTTCTTCTCTTTCCCTCATCTGTAATGAAAGGTTTAAGCTTAATTATCTTTGAGGCTTCTTCTAGTTCTAAGTTATATGATCCTATGATGTATGTAGAATAAAACATGTTAAAGCAGGTAGAAAGCAGATCTATCACCAAACATATTTGCCCTAATCTGACTCATTTTCATTGTAATGAAAACATTTTCAATCTGCCTTGAGTTTTTAAATTTCTTTGAAATGTCGTTTCATTCATTCATTTACTCATTCATTCATTCAACAAATATAATGAAATGAACACCAGAGGCCCCCAGCTCTCATCTACATGACTCTGGGCCACTTCCAATGGACCTCTCATGCTCTGACTCAACTCAGATGGGCTTGATGCTTCAAGATGACAAAACAACCTCCTTATTAATCAATAAATCAAGAAGAGCCATTCACTGACTTGTCTTTAAAAGGAGAGACAAATTTTTCTCTCTCCTTTTTTCTTCCTCTCTCTTTAACGTATGGCTTCAAACACTTTCTTCAGTGGCAGGGTGGTGGTGGTGAAGAGAGAAACATTCTCCTCTTCACCCTTGATAGTCATGAAGTGTTAAACAGGGAAAATCCCCATAGTGTAGGACCCCGGATCAGTTCTGGTAGGTCATGTATATGAGTAGCAACCATGACTATCAAGGTTGAAGAAGAGGTTTCTCTCCCTTCACCCCACAGATCCAAAGAAGGTACTCCAAGCCATACACTGAAAAGCGTGAATTAGAAGCCAGAACAAGGAGCAATGAGGGGAAATTTCAAAGAGGCAACTTTAGGTTCAAAGTAAGGAAAAATTTACGAATGATAATTATCCCAAAGTGGAATAGTTTGCCTCAGAATGCTATGGGTTTCTTCTTTCTAGAAATCTGTAAGTACAAACTAGAGTGCTGCTTGGCAACATTGTCGGGGGAATTCTTATTCAGGAATGGATTTGGCTACATTACCCTCTGGAGTTCCTTCCAACTTTGAGGTTCTGTGATTTTAGAAAGAATGGATACTTGTATTTTCTAATTGACATACTGAGTTCATGGGGCTTCTTGATGAAGCATTCAGATCGATCAACAAGAATTTTTTAAAGGAACTACTAAATGCCAGGCACCATGCTGAGCTCTGGGGGATACAAAGTCAAAGATAAAACAATCTCTGTCCCCAAGGACTTTATAGTGTAAAAGGGAGAGATTTGTTCCTATAGGATCAGGAATGGCTTAATGCAGAAGATGGTGCTTGAGCAGAGTCTTGAAGGAAATGGAAGATTCTGAGGGATGAAGGAAATACATTATAGGCATGTGAGACATGCCAGTCAGTTCAAAGGCATAGAGATGGGAGATGGAGTATTATGTATGAGGAATAATAAGAAAGTCAATATGGTTGGATTGTAGAGTATGTAGAGGAGGGTAATGTGTTCTAAGTTTGTAAAAATAGAATAGGGTCAAGTGGTGAAGAGCTTTAAATGTCAAACAGAAGAGTTTATAACTGAATCTAGAGGTGATAGAGATCCATTAGAGTTTATGTAGCAGGAGAGTTACATGGATGGAACTGCCCCTTAGGAAAATAATTTTGGCAGCTGAGTTTAACATTAAGTGGAATGAGTAAGACTTGAGCAAGGGAGAATAATTAGGAAGCTTTTCAACAGTTGAGGAAAGAGATAATGAGGGCCTGAACTAAGATGGTGGCTGTGCGACCAAAAAAAGAGAGACATATATGGGAGATTTTGTGGAGATAGAAATGATAAGATATGGCTACTAATTTGGAAAGTAGATGAATGGATTGAGGAGTAGAAGTGAACCTTGGAAACTGAAAGAATGGCTGTGCTCCTGGTAGTAACAGGGAAGTCTAGAAGATGGCTTTCAAAGGAAAGAGAGTAAGTTCTGTTCTGGACATATTAAGTTTGAGATGACTATAAGACATCCAATTTGAAATATTCAATAGGTAGTTTGTGATACAAGACTGATACTCAGGAGAGGGAGTGAAGCTGGATATGTAGATAGGGTATTCATCTACATGGAGACAGTACTTAAGCCTATGGGAGCTGATAAGGTAGCCAAGTGATAAAGTTGATTTTTGTCCTTTGTTTTTGAAGAGAACCAATGACATCATGGGGTGATGACTTGCACTAAACTGAATTTAAGTGAGGTAGAGTTGCATAATCATCAGCCTCACTCTCTTCCAGAGTCTTCAAAGTTCAGTGGCTGGACAAAAGTCAAGATGTTGATGTCTGATCAAGCTCTAAGTGCTCTACAATGCTCGCTGGCACCCTTCTTCAAGGCTATTGTAACAAATTGTTCTGATCCACCCGTTCCACTGGGAGCAAGTCTTCACACACTTGGGGTAGAAATCCCCCTAACTCACCACTGGGTTTAGGGTCTGTCAGTTACCCTTAACCTAGTTTAACCCAACTGCTGAGACAGTTTTACCAAGGTGAGGTCACTGTATATGCTATAGCTTCTTGGAGCCACAGATGAGTTGAATGATTTGTTGGACACTAAACATGAATGAGCATCCCTGAAATGGGATTAAAAAGCCCTTATATCAGAGTGCTAGTCCTGCCTTCACACTATACATACATACATACACACACACACACACACACACACACACACACACACACACACACGGAGAGACAGACAGAGAGACAGAGAGAGAGAACAAGAACACAAGAGAACCTTAGTATAAATAATGGTGATGATGTGGATAATGATGGAGCAAAGGACTGAGAAGGAACAGTAAGACAGGTAGGACAGAAAGTGTGACAATAATCTTTGCTTCTGCTATGTGTAGGAAAGATAGGAATCAATCTGAGAGAACAGTATTAGATAGCAAATGGAACTTTTCCCTCTGCCACCTGCTGTGTAGATTTTTCTCAGCATTTTGAGAGAGAGCAAAGTAAGATGGCAATAAATAGAGCTAAAAGAGGAGTCATAGGGACTTTGCTCTGCAAGAAAACCAAAAAATTCCAAGAGTTAGGCCCGGGCATTTTGTCACTGAATCAAATAGGTTGGGGGGGGGAAAGAATCTGAGGCATCCATCATTGAATCTTTAAGGAAAAGACTAGAAATCAGATGGATTTTCTCCAGCAAGGTAACTCATTGTATCTTGGGTTATTTTGTTTCTTTCTTTAACTCATTATCTGTACATAACTTAAATATTTGTTGTTTAGTCATTTTCAGTTGTGTCTGACTCTTCGTCACTCCATTTGCCATTTCCTTTGCCAGCTCATTTGACAGACAAAGAAACTGAGGCAAACAGGGTTAAGTGACTTGCCCGGGATCACACAGCTAGAAAGTGTTTGAGGTCGAATTTGAACTCAGGAAGAATTTTCCTGACTTTTCCAGGCCTGGCACTCTATTCACTGTGCCACTTAGCTACTGAACTTAAATATAATTTAGTGATAATATTGAAGATTAGCTATTTGAAGAGTTCTCTTTTGTATCAAATAAAACATACTCATATTTCAGATAAACTACGTCTTCAACATCAATCAATCGAGAAGCATTTATTAAGTGCTTACTGTGTTCCAGTGCTGGGAATAAATAGATAAAATTAAAATATGCCTTGTCCTCAAGGAATTTATGATCTGTTAGAGCAAGTCATGAAACCAGTAGCGTGAGAGCAGCAGCTTATAGGTTCAGCTTTTCAGAGTTAGAATCATAGCACATAGAGTTGGAAGGATCCTTTGAAATCCTCTAGTCCAACCCCCTCCTTTTTCAGACAAGAAAACTAGGACCCCATGGGAAGGGGGTGAGGAGAGAGAGAGTAAGTTTATCTAAAGTCACATAGGTAATAGGTTGTAGAGCTGGAGTTTTGTATCTAGGCCCTCTGAACTCTCATTGAATGTTCTTTGCATGTTGAGATGGTGTCTTACATTGTGATCTTGGGGTCATAGGTTCATAGACAGACCTAGAGCTGAAAGGGGCCTCAGAAGCCATCTTCATTTTGTAGATGAGGAAATGGATACTTTGTGAATGAGCAAAGGGATTTAAAGTGACTTACCTGAGGTTACATAGGTAATAAACAGTAGAGGCAGGCTTTGAACCAGGCCCACTGAGTCCAGAGCCACGGCTTTTTCTACAGTACTATGATTATATGGTGACCCTACAAAAATCTAAACCTAAAAGGTAATGGCTGGTTGTAGAGTCAGCTGATTCTAGAGGTTTCATTTTATAAAACTGTGCGTGCATGATAGAAATAAATGTGGAAAAAGCTAAATAGAAAAAAAAGGGTGGAGAAAAAGAGTGAATCTGTAGATACGATAGGCTACAATCACACACACAAGTATGAGCATAAGCAGGGTACCTAGATGGTGCTGTGAATAGAGCACCTGGCATTAGGGAGATCTGAGTTCAAATCCAGCCTCAGACATTTACCATCTGTATAACCTAGGACAAGTCACTTAACTTGGTTTGCCTCAGTTTCCTCATCTGTAAAATGAGCTGAAGAAAGAAATGGCAAATCATTCTAGTAGCTCTGTCAAGAAAACTCCAGCAGTGTGACAGTCAGAAACAACTGAACGACAAAAATATCATATAAGTATTCCCTGCCAAAATATTGTTTTACTGCAAAAAACCTGAAGTCTTAACTACTGACTCAACAGCTCTATTAAAGTCAGTCAGTTAGTTAACATATATTAAGCCATCTGCAACTTGTGGAACACTGTGCTAAGTGCCAAGGATACAAAAAAAGGGCAGCAGTGGGTGGGGGGAATAGTCCCTGCCCTCAAGGTGGGGGAGACAACAAGAAGACAATGATGCAAAAACAAGATGAACGCAGGATAAATCAGGAGTAGTTGCATAAGGAGGTTACTAAGACTAACACAGATTGGAAAAGGCTTTTTGCAGAAGGTGGGACCTTAGCTGAGACTTGAATGAAGCCAGAAGGTAGAAATGAGGAAGAAGAGTTCCAGGCTTGGGGGATAGCCAGTTAAAAAAAAAAAAGCTTGGAGTCAGGAGATGGAGGGTCTTGTGTAAGGAACAGCAAGGTGGCCAGTGTCATTGGGTCTCAGAGTGTGTGGAAGAGGGGTAAGAAGACTGGAAAGGTATGAAGGAGTCAAGTCATAAATGACTTTAAAAATCCAAAAAAGAGGATTTTATATTGGATCCCAGAGTTAATAGGGAGCCACCAGTGTTTACTGAATGGGGGACGGGATGGGATGGGATGCGGTAAGACTTTCCTTTTACAAAGATCAGTTTGACAGATTGTGGAAGATGAGTAGTAAGAAACTTGAAGCTTCAGCAATAGTCTATGCATGAAATGAGGAGGGCCTGAACCAGGGTAGTTTCAAAGTCAAAGAAGAGAAAATCCTAGAGATGTTACTAAGGTTAAAAAAAAAAACAACCCCAAAACACCAGGACTTGACAACTGATTGAATATTGGGATAAGTGGGAAAGAATATTTGTTTCTTTATTTAATATTCATTTCCTTATGGGTTCTTTGGTTTATCTTTTTTTTTTTTGCTTTAATTGCTATTTCTAAAAACATCTCAAGTTAATATTAACTTTAATTTCATGAGAAAATTGGCAAAGTTCCTGGAAGACTTGCTTTCCTCATTCAATTGAGAGGAAGTAATTTCATAGTACCTCTTTTCAGATTTTTCTAAAAGTAAATTCTTTCTGTTTCTAACAAATAATAGTGATTAGTACACTCTGAAAACAGAGTTCTTTGAAAACAAACAATGAACCAGAGTTGGGAACATCTTATATTTGCATAGAGCTTTACAATTTACAGCGTTGCCTCTGGCGATCAGTCTATAATGACCACTTTATAATTTATTCTAAAATAAAGCTTAGAGCTTGGTCAGACATCAAAGAAGCCAAAGTGATCCACTGTATCCTGGAACACTGGACTTGGATGATGCTGGAAGAGAGAGTAAGACTGATGAACAGCTCTGCCTTCCTTAATTCTAATTCAAGCCCAAGTCAAGACACCATCTGTGGTGTCATTGAAAAGGAAGGATGAACAAAAAGAATAACTTTATTCTTACTGTCCACACTAAAGTAGTAATAAAAAAGCAGAGGGTATGGGGAAAGGTCACTAGAGCTAGTCAGATGATCTGGATTCAAGTCAAAATTAGACCATATAACTGTATGTTTGGGAAAAGAGAAAATTTTGTGTTCTGGGGTCAAAGAATTTGTATTCAAGTCCCATTTCTGATGTTAATAATAACAGTAACAGTAGTAATAATAGTTGGCATTTATTTAGCACTTTAAGATTTACAAAGCACCTTACAAATATTAACTCAATTTATCCTCAAAACAGCTCTGGGAGGTAAGTGCTATTATTAGTCTTAGTTTATAGATATCCTTGTCTTACATTTATAGGAAACTGAGGCACAGACAGGGTCACACAGCTACTAAGTATCTGAAGCCAAATTTGAACTCAGGTCTTCCTGACTTAGGATCCAGTGCTCTACTCACTATTCCATCTAACCACTTACTACCTGGCTGATCCTGGGCAAGTCAATTAACCTTCCTACAGCATAGTTTCCACATTTAGAACATGAGGTGGGGGGCTTCTAAAATATCTTCCAACTTTGCATCTATAATCCTATAATCTCAGTTGACCTTACTAACCACCCTGTGAGATAGATTATACAGGGATTATTCTCATTTTACAGAAAAGAAACGAGCTCAGAGAGATCAAAGCTTTGCCCAATGTTAGGGTATTAAATAATGCTGACTATAAGACTTCACAAAAATCTCAAAATTGGAAAAGACCCCAGAAGCTGCCTAGTCCAGCCCATCTGTATACAAGAATCCTCTCTTCAATAACCTCCACAGAGTGATTCTTCAGTTATCACATTAAGATTTCTAAGGAGGAGGAACAACTAATTCTTTCTGCTGCTACAACTCCCACCCATTGTCCCTATTACTGCTCTTTTGGACCAAACAAATTGTCAACAAGAATTCATTAAGCACTTGTTTTGTATCTTGGTGTGTCTACCTTTTTACAACCCCTCCAATGTTGAAGGTTGTCATTTTGGGTAATTTTGCCAACTTTCAGAGTATAAGGTGAAACTTTGGGGTTGTTTTGATTTGCATTTCTCTTATTCTTAGTGATTTGGCGCATTCTTTCATGTAGTTGTGAATACTTTGAGGTTCTTTCTTTGAGAAGTGTTTGTTCATATCCTCTGACCATTTATCTGTTAGAGATCTTATAGTGTTCTTAAGAAAATATCTCTACCGGCTCATCTTTTGTAAGAGATTGTGTTATATGAGCTACAATTATTTTCCTCATGGTCTTTCTGCAAATACTTACCATGAGCATTATAATAGGAAACGACCAAATTTCCCATCGGGGTCATGCCATAGATCCATAGAATTATGGAATTATTATTCACTTCTTCCGTTACTCATGTCCACTATTCAAGGTGTAGGTAAATCACCATAAATTCATGGTTTCTTCCAAGAGACTTGGTAGCATGATATTACGAGTGGAGGATGATGATTGCCATTACCTGAGTTGGACAGCAAGAAAGAGAAGAAGATAAAGGACATGAGGGATTCAAGAAGGGTTAAAGATGGGACATTATTGAACTGACAGATCTTAGAGTCAAGATCAGTAGGAATAATAATGAGTTTAACAGACTTGGAGAATAAGGAGAAATCAAGAGAGGAGAATAAGGAGAAATCAAAAGACCAATTATATCAATGAAGACAAAGAAAATATATATATATACACACATATCATAAAAATAGGAGATAATCCCGAGACAAACTTCCAAGGTTAAGGAAGATTAAGAAAGGCTTCTTGTAGAAGATGAGACTTTAACTGAGACTTAGGGAGGCAGAATGTCTGGCAGGGAGAGAGTCCCAGGCATGGAAGACAGCCAAGGAAAGTGCCCTCACATCATCTAGTCCAACTACTTCATTTATAGTTTAGGAAAATGAAGGATTGGAGACTGTGGTTTGTCAAAGGTTTTTATGTGTAGTAGTAAATAGCAGAGCCAAGATTCTTGCCTAGACCTCCTGAATAAAAATCCAGAGCTCTTTTCACTCTTTTTCAAAGCTATACTTGGGAGTAAGGATGCCTTAGATCCTGAAATAAAAATGACTAGAGTCTAAGGGAAAGTTAATACTCTACCATAAATTCATGATAGTGAAGGAGAGTAAAATTGACCATCATCTGAAAAACGTCATAGATTTGGAGAGAATAGATTTCACGGAGTTGAGAGAATGATTGAAAAGCTAGGACACCAAGGTTATCCCAAGAGAGATGGAAATCTCCCAGTAAGGAAATTCTGAAGACAAAAGCAGAAATGATGCTAATATGGGAGCTACCTAAAGAGTACAATGGGAAAGAATAGAAAACTCTTTGATTAATTCATATTTTTAAAAAGATACACATACAAGGTGGGAGCAAGAGCGAGTAACTTGTAGCCAGTGCTATCCCCCACATGCAGCAATGTGTCTATCAGATTATTTAAATGCTGCAGAAAAGTTTGCCTACTGAACTGCTTTAGGAGAAAAGAGTAGAACTCTCAGTGCCTCTATCGTACTTTCTCCCCCCTCCCTTCTACCTTAGAATGTAGGCATTGCCAGTCTTTTTCTAGGCATTCTCCTTCCAATTCCTGGAACACTTCTCCTATATCCCTGTTCCCCTTCCCTTTGACCCTGTGTATTTCGAGAGTGGGGAATCTGCAGCCTCAAGGCCACATATGGCCCTCTAGGTCCTCAAGTGCGGCCCTTTGATGGAATCTAAACTTCACAGAACAGATTTGTTTGGATTCCGTCAAAGGACTGCACTTGAGGACCTAGAGGACCACATGTGGCCTTGAGGCTGCAGGTTCCCCACCCCTGCTTCTAGCCAATGCCCGTGGCTCCATCCTAGAGAAGAATTTCTCAGAGGATTCCTGGAGTAGAAAAGTAGAGAAGGTAAAGGAGATATGATTTGGAAATTCAGGCTCCACTAAAAAGCCAGAGCTACTTTGAGCTCCCATTTTTGGTCTAGAAAAAAATCGAAACCAAATTCATGCTCTTTTGTTTATCCCTTCGGGAAATATTTATAATTTTTTTTTTTGCAGGGGGGAAGGCAGGGCAATTGGAGTTAAGTGACTTGCCCAAGGTCACACAGGTAGTAAGTGTTAAATGTCTGAAGTCACATTTGAACTCAGGTCCCCCTGACTCCAGGGCCAGTGCTTTATTCACTGAGCTACCTAGCCACCCCTATAAAATATTTTTAAAATCAGTAATATTCTCTTTCATATTGCCAGCTCTTAGCATTTCAGAGAGAGAGAATCTGTGTAACATACTTCGCTGCCCTCTTCCCTAGGACTTCCCATTCAAAATAATGGAGTTCCCAAACTGGAAGCAAAGCAGCTATGACCAATCATTTTAATATAAATTGGTATTCAGTACTAATTGAACTAAATCATAAACAAACCTTAAAGAACAGCTATGTGTAACACGCTCTCTCCTGGGAGAAAGCAAAAGAGTGCCATATAAAACAGCATCAACTGCATTAGTCATTTTTTAGGGTAAAGTTAAGCAAAAAACTAAATATGCCTTTCACCTGGGTCTCTGGTACTTTCATTGGGCTCTGGTGGGGAAAGGGAGGTGACTGCAATGGAGGCCTGGTCTCTGCTCAAACACTAGTTCCACCTGCTGTCTCCTGTCCTCTCACACTCTCTCCTACTCCTCTCCCCACCAACCCTGCTCAAATAACCCACCAAGCATCTTGTATCACCCCTGTCTCTTTAGGCACATTTCATCTGTCAGGAAAGCCTCTCCACCAGGCCAAAGAGAAAGCAGTGCAATTCAAGACACAATTCCCTACAGGTCATTATAGAGTGATAAATTTCTAGTCTAACAAGCAGAATTTAACTCCTTGTATATATACAAAGACACACAGACCACACACTCTTAGTAGAGGGAGATCCTTCTATCTATCTATCTATCTATCTATCTATCTATCTATCTATCTATCTACCTACCTACCTATCTATCTATCTATCTATCTATCTATCTATCTATCTATCTAATAAATAAACACACCAACCATACCATTTCTTAGGTAGGAAACAAGAAGGTTTCTAGCACCTCAGTCTGGTCGGACAAGGAAGACAGCTTTGGAGAGGTTAAATAATAAGTTTTACTTTATTCTAGTTTAGTGTTCTCAAATGGAGTTCCTGATAATAGGAACACCAACTTCTACAGCATTCCCTAACAACCATTCTCATGTGAAGGGGGAGCAACTGAATCAGTGAGGTCAACTGAGACAGGCACAGCTTGTGCACTCCCCTAAATCCCCTCAAGCCTCAATGGGGACCTATTGAGGTAAACACAAATCCCCACCCCCCCCAAGCCTTGACTGGGGCTGATTAAGGCAGGCACAGCATTTCAGCTTGTGCATTCACCCCTAAGGGCTCTCTGCTCATTAATTAGTGCCCACCTGCATTATAGGGCAACAGACAAAGAAGGTATATTGCCAACAATAGCCTCACAATTTTCCATTACCTCGTCCCTATGTCTCACTGTGCAGTTACCGTGGACGTATACAATTTAAGCACAAATGTTTATATTATTTATTATTATATAATGCTATGCAAGTGTGGTTGAGATGTTTTGAACCATGATTGTGAGAACTCTAACACCTGCAAACAAGAGATTGTTATGGCTATGGATCCTGGGAACTAAACTATAAGAAAGAATAACAAAAATCCACCTTACACACACTACAATCCACCTTACTTACATTATCAGTCTGTCTGTCTATCACCTTAGCAGAAGGGGATAGCAAGGATTACAAACTAAAGATGAATACAGAAGAGTAGTAGGCAGCTAAGTGGCACAGTAGATAGAGTACCTCCCTGGAATCAGGAAGTCTTATCTTCCTGAGTTCAAACCTGATCTCAGACACTTACTAGCCGTGTGACACTGGGCAAATCACTTAGTCCCGTTTGCCTCAGTTTCCTCATCTGTAAAATGAACTGGGGAAGAAAATGGCAAACCTCTCCAGTATCTTTGTCAAGAACACCCCAAATGGGGTCATGAAGAGAGGGACGCAACTGAACAACAGATATATGTATGGCTAAGTAGCAATGGTAACGGTAAGCCTCTGAGAATACTCTCAAGAGCGTGGAATCCCAGAACGTGTTTGGACTACCCAGGAATGCTAAGGACAACAGAACGGTCATTTTAAAAGCTATGTTAGGAGCAAGAGGATATTCAAAGAAGGGGCAGAACCTCTGTCAAGGGAGGATAGAATGATGATAATAGACCAGAGTAGAAAAGTGAAATTATTCATTTTATTTTGCTTAGTTTTCTCTTTAGAGAATGATCTTTAGAATGGGAAGGATGGAACATAAATGGTGGGCAGTGGTAGAAACCTAAGACAAATGAGGGGATAATCATGCAACAGTAACCTGAACTCAACGAGTTTAAGTCTTCAAGTCCAAAAAAATTACATTGTGGGGGGCTGAAAAAACTGTCAGACATTGTTGAGCTATGTTGATTGTGGAGAAGAGAAGTTTTGCTAGACTGGATATATGAATACTATTAAAAAAAATTTTTGTGACATGGATCAAGACATAGATAGCATGCTTGTTGAGATTAGAGATAGCATGAAATTTGGAAAAGTCTGGATCCAAAAATTTATCAGTAGCCTAGTACAATTGACTGAATTGAATAAGAAAAAAATTTCATATGAATAATTGTAAAGTCTTAGACTTGTGTTATAAAAAATCTTCATAAGTATGGGATGAAGGAGGGTAAACAACAATTCTTACAAAAAAGATTAGGTGAGGGGATCTTAGTGGACTAAATTCAATGAGATTCAGTAGTATGACATGGCAGACAGAAAAGTTTATACTATTTTAGGTTGTATTGAGGAAGAAATAGTGTCCCAAACAAGCAAATTAATAGTTTTGCTATACTTTCCTTGGTCAGGCAACATCAGGAATACAATGTTCTGTTTAGGTGCCACAATCTTGGAAAGGTATTAATAAGGTGGAGTGTCCGAAGAGCACAACTAGGGCAGAGAAAGGATTAGAGAACCTTCTTTAGAAAGATTCACTGAAGGAACTTTCTCTGTCTCTGTCTGTCTCTCTCTGCCTCTCTCTCTGTCTCTGTCTGTCTGTCTGTCTCTCTCTGTCTCTCTGTCTCTCTCTCCATACAGGTGTGGACAGCAGTTTTGCTGATTCTAACTTGGAACTGATATGACCCTTTTATCTTGCTTCTGTAGACGTATAATATCTTGTGGTCCATAAACAACCACCATTTGCTTTTTTTTCCTGGTGGGCAAGAGTAAATGACACAGGATGAGCAGGCTTGGATATGTGATTATCTTTCCTCTTCCAAAACTTCCTGTTTTGGCTGAAGGCACCACCATCCACAGGCTTACAATCTCTCTCTGTCTCTCTGTCTCTGTCTCTCTCTGTCTCTCTCTCTCTGTCTCTCTCCTTTTTTTACTGCCAGAAACAGACCTGCTGAGAAGGGATAGCTGATAGCAACAACAAGAGAAAAGTAGAAAAAGATCTGGCTAAAGAAAAAATGAAGGTTCCTAGAATCCTGGAAATAAAAGGGACTTTGGAAATCATTTTCTCTAACTCCCTTATTTAAATGCAGAGAAAATGAGATGCAGAGAGTTTAGTCAGTCACTTAACAAGCATTTATTAAGCCGTTACTATGGGCCAGGAACTGTGCTAAGTACTGAAGATTCAAAGGGCCAAAACCAAACCAAAAAAAGAAGTTCCTGCTCTCAAGGAGCTCACAGTCTAATGGGCAAGATGACATACAAACAACCATACACAAACAAAATATTTACAGGACAAGCTAGTGCTAATCATGGATGAAAGGCACTAGCATTAAGTGGGACTGGGAAAGGTTACTTTTAAAAGGTGAGAATTTTAGCAGGGATTTAAGGGAATTCAGGGAAGCCAGGAGACAGATATGAGGAGGGAGAAAATTCCAGATATGGGGACAGCCAGTGAAAATGCCAGGGGCCAAGAAGTGGAGTATCTTTTGCAAGGAATGAGTATTACTGCATTGCACAGTATGTGGAAGGGAGTGAAGTAGAAGATTAGAAATGTGAGAAGGGGCCAGGTTATGCAGCACTTTAAAAACCAGTGAGAGTATTTAATATTTGATCTTGGAGGTAATAGAGATCCAGAATGATGAATAATGTGAATAATAAGTTATAATAGAGGTACACATCATTTTATTACACCTCACAGATATTCAGGGGGTGTGGAAGTTGGGGAGGGTAAGTGTGTGTGTGTGTGTGTGTGTGTGTGTGTGTGTGTGTGTGTGTGTGTGTTATTTAGGTTTTGTTTGGTGGTTGGTTTTGTTTTTGCTTCGGTTTGTTTGTTTATTTGTTTGAACAAATTGAAGATTTGTGGTAACCCTATGTCAAACAAGTCCATTGGCATCATTTTTCCAACAGCATGGGCTCACATCATATCTCTGTGTCACGTTTTGGCAATTCTCACAATATTACAAACTTTTTCATTATTATTGTATCTGTTATGATGATCTGTGATCAGTGATCTTTGATGTTACTATTGCAATTGTTTTGGGATGCCACAAACCACACCCACATAAGATGGCAAACTTAGTTGATAAATGTTGTATGTGTTCTGACTGCACTCACCCTTCCTGTCTCTCTGCCTTTTCTTGGGCTTCCCTGTTTCTTGAGACATAACAATATTGAAATTAGGCCAACTAGTAACCGTATAATGGCCTCTAAGTATTCAAATGAAAGGATGAGTCAACTGATGTGGCAAACTTCATTGTTGTCCTAATTTAATACACATCCATTCCAGTTTTCAACTATCACCACCTTGATCAGTCAACACCCATCAACATTGAGGCAAGATCCTCTACCATGTAAAAGATTATGACTCACTGAAGGCTCAGGTGATGGTTAACATTGTTTTTTTACAATTGAGTATTTTTAAATTAAGGTATGTTCATTTTTTTAAAAGATATAGACTATAATATATTGTAAACATAACTTTTATTTGCACTGGGAAACCAAAAAAGTTGTGTGACTCAATTTATTGCACTATTTGCTTTATTGCAATGGTCTGGAACCAAACCACAATATCTCTGAGGTATGCCTGTAATGAACTCACCCAAGATGATAAAACAAGTTCGTGGCAGAATTAGAACCAGAGCCCAGGTCTTTTGGCTCCTAATCTTTTTCAGTATTTCATGCTTCTTTTTCTACCAGGCTACTCCCTTTTGAGTCAGAACAAATAACCTGATACACATCATTAGTCCTAAGGACCATTACTGTCTAGTACAATTATTGACATCTATAATGATAATTCCAAGTCATTAAGTAGTATGTCCCATATACTCTATTTAGTAAGGCAAAGGATTATAAAGTATAATTAATAAACATTCTTCTCTCAAAATTATAGGTTTTTTTTTTAACTTTCAGCAGTTTAAACGGTATGCTTTTGGAAAATTTACTCATCCAGACCTACTCATATTCTATGATACTGGATAAAAGTGTAATTATAGTATTGGAGCCTTTAAAAATACAAATTAAAAATTGCAATAGCCTGCTTTTACACAAGGTGGCAGATGTGTTTTTTCTTTGGCCTTTCACTACAAAGAGTCTATATCGGCCCTTTACATATTCCAAATTGAACTGTGATCTAGTGTCTCTTTTCCCTTTGACAAGGTTTTACAAGTTACAGGTACCTTTGCAAAGGCTACAGTGAGATCATATGACTAAAGTTTATTCAATAGTTATTTTCTATAGAAGTCACAGCAGACTCAATTCATTTAAATCTATTTCTTATCTCTATTGTTTCCCTAAGTTTCCTTCTAGCTCCAAACTTTAGTATTCTAAGTAAAAACCACAGTAGCCTATAGAAATTTGGGTTGACTGACACATACTTGTTCTTCTAATCAGAGAATTTCTGACTAAAAGAACAAATAACATGATTTAATGGTAATTCCAGTTAGCTTCAAAATCATAATGGTGCATTTTCATAGTAAAGAAAGAGGGAGAATTTTACTTTACATATAAAAATTTTAACAGCCCACTCATTCTTTTTATCAGTCTGCCAGGACTGTCTGCTTTAAAAGTCTAAATGATACATTCCCAGGACTATTTTTAGTTGAAGTAAAAGTACTCTTTTTAATGTTAAGGAACTAATTTATTTTCATTCTCCTTCTTTTGTATTCCACTAGCCTACAATTTATATCTTTCCTGATCAGTCATATTTTTGGCAAATAACCTCCTAAGTACTTTTCTTTTCACCAACTCTAAAGACTAAGAAATACTAGGTTTCCTCTAGGTCTCCAAAGGACTATGTTAAGTTCCGTGCAGGTTACACTGCCATGTAAACTAGGGTCAGAAATTAACTATAGATATTGAAACGACCCAATTTTACTAACCAATTTCATTCTGGGATGACTTATCAAGGGATCTGGATTTCCAGTCATAGAACCCTGGTTCAAATCCCAGACCTCGTTCAAATCTTAGCCCAGTCACTTTCTTATATGGATTATGTTGGGCAAATCACTTGGCCTCTCTGAGCCTCAGTTTCCTGACCTGTAAAACTTCCTTCCTGTTCTAAGTCTATGATCCTAAAGTCTTACGCTATAATTATACATAGTACAAATAATTATCTTTATCTCCCCTCCTAGAGAAAGGTGCCTGAGGTTAGGAATTGTGTCTCATTCAATAATGTGCACTTTATACATAAATGATTGTAAAGGCTATTTATTGTATTAATTAACCAATTAATAAGATGTGTGCAATTGAATAAATCACTGAATTAGCAAGATATATAGATTTATGAGTTACTTAACTTCATCACACATTTTACTAACATTAAAATAAATTACATATTTTTCCTTAGGAGGGGAAAAAAACTGTATCTTGTTTCTAACCTCATTTGTAATTAATTCCTCAAAGATATTTCATCCAAGTGGCTTTAAAATAATGTTTTGCTGCATTAATTTTAAAATTAGGAAAATTCCTAAACAATTCAAATTAATTGGCTCAAATCCAGTCAAAGTATACTTATGACATTTATGATTTGAGGCTTTAGACTGGTTTCATACTTGACAGGTGCACTTGAAACTCTTTACCATCATCCAGCTGTGGCCTGATTTTATGTTAGTGGAAACTAAGCTGTAGCAGAGACTGAGGTGAGTAAGGTCTAAACAAAGGGTTACAATGCATCCCAGCATTCTTAGTGTCTGCTATAATATTTAAACCTTCAGAAATTCAACTCACAGAATCACAAGATCTCAGACTTAGAAGATAAAACAGGCCACTTTAGTACAACCGTATCTGAACAAGAATTTCCTCTATAACATAATTAGTAAGTGGTCATCCATCCTTTGTTTGAATACCTCCAGTGAAAACTCCAGTTTGAATACCTCTACCTCACAAAGCAGTTCATTCTACTTCAGCATAACTCTAATTGTTTGGAAGTTTTTTCTTTACATCAAGCTTAAATCTTACTCTTTGTAATTTCCATCCACTATTAGTTTTGTCCTCTGGAGCCAAGAAAAACAAATGCAACCCCTTGACACCCACCACTTGAAAATATCATGCCCTTACTAATAGATCATGTCTTTGCTTCTCTTCTCCAGGACATTCCCTAGTCCTTCAAACTACCTTCATATGGTATGATTTCAAGAACCATTCCTACTCTAGTAGCTCTCCTCTGGTCACTAATTAGTTCCACAACCATAGGTGAGTAACTAACCATTCTAAATCCTCTGTTTTCTTAAATCACAGGGTTGTTGTGAGAATAAACATAAATCAGTTGTTTTTGGGAATCTCCTTGTTAGATGAGATGTATTCCTTATCCCCAACTCACTTGCTGAGCTCAGTCTAAGACTTGTGGCTGTTAGGTAAAAATGTGACAGGGTTTTGTTCTTTGAGTTTTTCCATATTCCTTACTAAAGACTTCTTCCTCATACTTCTGACATTTGTCTGTCCTCTGCCTTCATGCACATCTGGGAACAGGAGATCTATGTACAAGACTGACTTTACTAACTGTAGTGTCTGGTTTCAGTCTGAGTGAGTTGTGCTGATGAGAAGCTGGAACGAGTGACTGCTGCAACCTTGGGCCTGTGTAAACTTTTGGAAGCAAGTTCCTAATTAAAGAGTCTCCAAGGACACACTCCAAGTCCACACAGCATTCCTCAGAGGGCAGAAGGTCAATTTAGATGGCAGCATGGCTGTGAGCCAGAAAGCTCGTTGATGGCTCCAGGGCACACATAATGCATGCTCCTGGGACTCCTCTGGTTTTAGTCATAGGGCATTACAGTAGCAATAAGAATCAACCCAAGCTTTACTACAACAAAGTTGTGCTTTAAGCTTTTGGAGGAAAACATATATCAATCAACGTAGAATATGACTTTAGATAGACACTATAGATAGAAATCTACATTTAAAATTACATTATTACTTAGACATCAAAATTGGCAAGCAAAATTTTTTAAATCAAGGAGTTGGTAATATGTGGTGAATAAGAGCCAATAGTCATGCCAGCCAATAAGCATTTTTTAGATGCTCACTGTGCCAGGGACTGTGCTAAACACTTGTGATACAAAGTCCCTGTCTCCCCCCCCAACAAAAAAACCAACCCCAAAACAAACAAAACAAACCACCATGTCTCCCTGCCATCAAGAAGCTTCCATTCCAATGGGGGAACAACTATTTTTCCCATTCATCTAACAAACATTTATTGGGTATCTGTTATGCATTGGACTAGGGGCCCATGGGGATTCTAAAAATGAAAACAGTCCTTTCCCACTTCAGAATTTTCTTTGTAACACTAAGTTACAGACATGCATATGTTTTGGGCAGAACTGGCTTTATACCAAGAACCCTTTAAGACTAGAGCAAAAGGAGAGGTTTATTGCAATTAAAGTTTCAGGTAAACAAGAGTCCAAGCCTTATATTCCTCTACTTTCAAGGACGAACTATGGTTTGGGTCAAGTTCATTATCAAAATCCTTACATCCTCTTTATGATGTTGCCATCATCTCTAATTCCAGTCATGGTTATTCTGTGTTGTCCTACTTTTCATGGACTTCCTGGGGCATTTTTCATCATAAATCCTTCTGAATTGTCTTAGATCATTGTATTGCTAAGAATGGCTAAGTCTTTCACAGATGATAAATATGGCTGTTACTGTGTACAGCGTTCTCCTGGTTCTGCTTACTTAACTTTGTATCAGTTCATATAAGTCTTCCCAGGTTTTTCTGAAACCATTTCCTTTCTTACTTTTTATAGGACAATAGTATTCCGTCACAATCACATACCACAATTTGTTCAGCCATTCCCTAATTGATGGGTATCCCCTCAGTTTCTAATTCTTTGCTATCACAAAAAGAGCAGCCACGAATCTTGTTGTACATACAAGTCCTTTTCCTCTATCTTTGATCTCTTTAGGATATAAGTGGTATTTCTAGGTCAAAAGGTATGTACAGTTTTATAGCTCTGTGGGCATAGTTCCAAATTGCTCTCCAGAATGATCGGATCAGTTTACAACTTCACCAACAGCACATTAGTCACCTGATTTTTCCACATCACTTCCAACATTTGTCATTTTCCTTTTTTTGTCATATTAGCCAATCTGAGCAGTGTAACGTGGTACCTCAGAGTTGTTTTAATTTGCTTTCTTGAATCAACATGACTTAGAGCATTTTTTAAATATAACTTTGACCTCGGAAAATTGCTTTCTTATGTCTTTTGAATTTGTCAATTGGAGAATGACATTTATTCTTATAAATTTGACTCAGTTCTCTATATATTGAGAAATTATGTCTTTATCAGACAAACTTGCCATACATTTTCCTCCAGTTTACTTCTTTTCTTCTAAACTTGAGTACATTGGTTTTGTTTGTGCAAAATCTTTTTAATTTCGTGTCATCAAAACTATCCATTTTGGGGGTGGAGCCAAAATGGTGGCATAGCAGCAGCAACATATCGCAGCTTTCACATAGCCACCCCAAAATACCCATGAAATAGGACTCTAAACCAATCCTAGAACTCCAAAATGAACACAAAGATACTTCCCACTAAAGTCAGCTCAGCTA
>CM053580.1:140025158-140067208 GCA_028627135.1 Pseudochirops cupreus | reverse complement strand
GGCTGAGAATCTGTCACTCTCTGTCTCCCAATGGGTTCTGTCACTCTTAAATCCGCTCAGATTTACTTTTGAGTTCCCAAGGACGAAATTCTTGGGGAGCTTGGAGAAGTCACTGCTTACTCTCTGCCATCTTAGCTCCGCCCCCAATGGTTTACTTTTAAAAAAGGGTTAGCTTCAATAACATTTTTGATGTTATTACTCTAATATAATATAAACTAAAACATCAATTTATTTAGCATGCTAGTGTCTTTTCCATAGGATCTTCTGTGGACCCAAGCAGAACTTTAATTTTTTGACATCATATAAGGGACTATATTTGGAAAGACACTGAAAGTCAGGATTCTTGGGTTCAGGTTTTGGTTCTTCTGTGAATTGGTTGATGGGTCAACATGGATGCAATATGCACGGCTGGAGGTAATATGGCTACATATTGACTTAGTTTTAAATGTAATATAATCTATATTTTATTGTATTTTCATTTATTTTATTACCCAAATACATTTTAATCTGCTTCAGGTAGCATTCAGGAATGTTGTGATTCACATTCAGCCAAAAGGCCACATATATAGACACCTCTTCCTGAGAGTGTTGGAGTACTGAGAGCAACTTTAAGTAAGTCATTTGTATGAAAGTACTCCTGTTGTTAAGGACTGGAGAAGTGCAAATGTTCTCTCAATTAAAACAAAAAGAAAAGAGCAAAGTCTGCTAACTACAAATCAATAAGCTTGATTTCAATGTCTGTCAAAATTCCATACTGTTTTATTAAAGAAATGGAAGAATGTTTAGTGAACATCTAGAAAACAAAGCAGTAATTACACAAAGAACCAACGTGGCTTCAGGCAGAAAAGCAGATTAAACTAATTTCTTTTATATATGTGTGTATACACGCACACATCCATTCACATGTATGTGTGTGTGTGTGTGTGTGTGTGTGTGTGTGTGTGTGTGTGTGTGTGTAAGAAACCACAAAAAAGAAAAGTTCTAATAGATTGGGAAAGTTGTGAAATTTTAGTTTACCTGAATTTCAGAAAAGTGTTTAACAAAATCTTTCACACCATCCCTGAGGACAAAGATGGAGAAACATTGGCTAGATGACACCACAGTTGGATGCTTCAGAATGTGTTCAATGATTGAAACCAAAAGTAAGTCATTAGTGGGCTAGTATCATCTTGAAGAAAGAGTTCTAGTGAAAGTGCCTGAGGTATCAGCGTTTAGTCCTGTGCTATTTAACATTTTATCAATGACTTGGATTAATGTATTAATTATATGCTTATCAAAATTTCAGATTACGTGGAGCTAGGACGGAAAGCTAATAACTTGGATAACAGATTCAGGATCCAAAAAGATCTTAACAGACTAGAAACCTGGATAAAATTATATATGCAATTTAATGGGTAGAAATGTGAAGTCTTGATCTGGGTTCAGAAAATCAAGGAGATGTAGTCAGACAGCAGTTTATCTGAAAGTGATCAGCTAGGTGGTACAGTGGATAGAGAACTTGACCTGGAATCAGGAAGACTCATCTTACTGAGTTCAAATCTGATCTCAGACACTTGCTAGCTGTGTGACTTAACTCCATTTGCCTCAGTTTCTTCAACTGTAAAAATGAACTGGAGAAGGAAACGGGAAACCACTTCATTATCTTTGCCAAGAAAATCCCAAATGGGGTCACAAAGAGTTGGACATGATGGAAATGACTGAATACCACCACCAACAAAACACAACAAAAGTCAATAGAGTGACAGGGAAGCCACAAAAGTTTATGAGAATTTAACTTCCATTGAAAGAGGTAGAATACTCAGAGCAAGGGAGGTAATAATCTCACTGTGTTTTTTCCTTATCAGTCACATCTGGAATATTGTGTTCAATTTTGGTTGCTATATTCTAGGAAGTACTTTGATAGATTGAATAGTGTCCAGATTTGTACCAGAATGGTGAAAAATCTCAAGATCATCCCATGTGAATATTGATTGAAGGAGCTGGTGATGTTGAGCTTGGTGAAGAGAAAACTTACAGGGCATGTGATAGACATCTTCAGATAGTCAAAGAAATATTATGGGAAATGGGGATTAGACTTTCTCAGTTTGCTTCCACTGGGCAGAGGAAGGAACAATGGGTAGAAGTTGCAAAAAACTCAGTTTTGGTTCTATATAAAAAGAAACACTGGCATTCACAGCCAGTCTCCTCCTACCTATCTAATCTTCTTACACCTTACTTTCCCCCATCCTCCCATATACTCTATGATCCAATCCAGTGACATTGGCCTCCTTGCTGATCCTCACATGAGACACCCTTTCTCCAGACTCTGAGCATTTTCACTGGCTGTTCTCCATATCTGAAACTTTTCCCCTCCTTTTAGCTGCCTCCTGATTTCTCTGGCTTCCTTCAAGGTGTAGCTGAAATACTAATTTCTTTTGCCTTTTCAGTCTTTTTCTCATCTTCTCTAATACCAATGCCTTCCCTCTGTTGCTTATTTTTGCTTAATTCTAATTTCTTCTGTACATAACTCATTTGTACATGGTTGTTTTCACCCATCAGACTGTGAGCTCCTTGGCACCAGTGACTGTCTTTTGACTTTCTTTGTATCCCTTTGCTTAGCACAGTGGTGGACATGTAGTAGGCACTTAGTAAATGCTTATTACCTGACTATAACGCCATGCACCAGCAGATTCCCAAAAGAATGCTACTGTGAACAGCTTTTAGAGTTCATATTAAAAAATATAGTGAATACTCTGTTTATTCCATTACAAATCAAGACAAACATTCAAAACATTACATCTTATCACAGAAAATGGCCACACAGTTTTCATTACAGAGGCCACAATATTTAGAACAAGGCTTATCACAGAAAATGGCCACACAGTTTTCACTACAGTGGCCACAACATTTAGAACAAGGAACAATAGAATAATCAAACTTCCACTCATGGGGCAACTCAATACTTAATCATTAACAAGAAACAATAGAATATTCAAACCTCCACTCATGGGGCAACCATTAACTTACTCAGTTACCAATCTAGACTCATAATTACTAAATATCATTAATCACAAATACAATCATTTGAAAACCAAACAAACCCTCCACCCCTCGGTGTCCAGCAAACCTCAATTTCATTCAAGGGGAGGCCTTTTCTTCATCTTGACTCTGGGTGGTCTCTCTGATTCCCTGGATCCCCTTCCGACATCCCAGCTCCCTCCTGAATCCACCAAACAGTCAGCTGGATTCAGAAGCAGACAGCTCTAAGGTCCTTGTCCAATCCTCAGAGGTAGACAGCTCCCAGGTCCTTGTCCAGTCCTCAGGGCAGTCCCTGGCACACACTGAAGTTCACAGGGTCCAGCACGTCTCAAACTCTTCACCACTTCTCTTGTCTGGAACTCAAGGATCAGCCAGGCCACAAACAAAGTCTTATCCTGGTCATGCTTCTTCAGTCCTCCAGCACTTCAGCTGGCTCTAGGACCCGGAAGGAATATCGGCCTTCCAGGCAGCCTTCCAGGCAATCCCTCTCAGCCTTCCAGGCAGCCTTCTAGGCAAGTCCTCTCAGCCTTCCAGGTGGCCTTTACCAGATTCTGGTCTCAGGAAAATTCCATCTCAGTTCTCAGTCAGTTCTCAGCTTCCAGATGCTGGGAGAGAAACTCTCTCTCTCTTAGCCAGCTTCAGTCTCCACAATTCTTCCTTCAGCAGGAACAGCATTCCAATTCTGTCTCTCTGTCTCTGGAATTCTTGCTTATATACACACCTCAGCCAATCTCCTTCTTCCACATCAACAGGGGCTCAGCCAATCCCCTTCTTCCACATTGACAGGGGCTCAGCCAATTCCCTTCTTTCACATCAACAGGGGAGTTCATGCCTTCTCAACAGTGGGACAGAGTTTGTACCTTCCACACTTAGCCCTAAGGTACTAAGTGCTAAGTATCTTGCTAAACTGATTACTATTACACTGACAATAAGAATCATAAAAAAGGAGGAATATACAATGTCCTGACTCAGGAGGAGGTGGTTTTGCTCTAAGTAGAGGTCACCATTCAAAGGCTAGATCATACAGGATGGCATAGTATAGAGAAGATTCTTATTCACTTGGGCCTGGACTTGATAGCCTCTGATGTCACTTCAGCCTCTGAGATTCCATAATTCCTAATCTCATAACAATTCATTGACACCTTGCTATGATCTAACTATTCGTATTGCTGACATAATAATCAGATCTTTCTCTCTCCACAGATCCTACCATAGTAATGGATCTTAGAAAAGGGAGCAGTTGTAAGAAATGATGAAAGGGAAGATTTCAGAGAAACCTGGAAAACACATATGAATGGATGCAGAGGGAAGGGAGTAGCACCAGAACAATTTATATGATGACTATAACATTATAAAGGAAGGTCATTTTGAAATATTTAAGAATTCTGATCAGTGTCATGACTAATCACGACTCCAGAAGGTTAGTGATGAAGCATATTTCCTACCTTTTGATGTGGTGAACTGACTGTAGGCCCCAAATGAGATATTCATTTCCAGACACAACTAATACATAACATACATATATACACACACACATATATTTTGCTCAACTATAATTATTTGTTGTAAGGAGGTAGATTTGGTACAATTCATGATAGTGATTCAGAAAAAAAGAATGAAAAGAATGTCAATGAAATATTTTTTAAAAATACACAGAAGATATGTGAATGATTTAGCTATTCTCAGCAATAAAATGATCCAAGACAATCCCAAAGGACTCATGATGAGAAATGCTGTCCACCTCCAGAGAAAGAACTGATGTTCTCCTAATGCAGACTGAAGCATACTATTTTCCTCTCCTCTCCTCTCCTGTCCTGTCCTTTCCTAACCTCTCTTCTTCTGTCCTTCCTTCCTTCCTTCCTTCCTTCCTTTGTTTCTTTCTCACGTCTTCTTGCACAAAATGACTTATGTGGAAATGGCAAGATCGCACACAAACAACCTATATCAAATTGTTTACCATCTCAGGGAGTGGGGAGGGGAGAAGGGATAGAATTTGCAACTTAAAACTAAAAAAACCCAAAACAACAAATATTAAAAATTGTTTTTACATGTAATTAGGGAAAATATTATTTAAAAATATATACACAGAAGAGAGCAGAAGGAAGTTTCATAGGGGAAACAGACAAGCAGGTAAATGTTGATACTACAATATTAAATTTAATATGTATTTTTAGTTTTTAAATTTATTTTAAACTTATGTACAAAAAAAGAAAAAAATTGCTATGCACACAGCAGAACATGAAAGGATTCAATATAAAGCAATAAATTTCCATTTCAAGTAAACCTATATAATAAATACTATACATAGTTTTTAAAGCTGTTCAGCTTTTCTTTGTTTCCTTATCAGTTTTCTTTTGTTCTTTGCTGTGCATTTTTTTACTTTATTTTTCCCCTTCCCACACCAAGAAGGCTACAATTAAGTATGTGTGTACATGCACACATATATGTATGCATACTTGTGTATATACATATATACACATATATACATATAAACATGAGTGCATACACATTTGTCATGCATACATACACATAAATACATATATATACTCATACACATATATGCAAGAACGTACTATGCTTGTTTCTACTTGTCATCTGTGTCTCTGAAGGTAATTAGCATCTTCTTTCACAAGACCAAGTCTTTCTATGCTTTTCTAAATCAACTAACTCATCATTTGCTACACCACAGCAATATTCCAACCTAATCCATTCTATTTGAGAGATTGTCTGTGAAAAATTTCCCCCAATTTTCTGTATTCCTTCTGTTCTTGGCTGCATAGGTTTTATTTATACAAGAAAATTTTAATTTAAAATAAACAAAATTATCCATTTTACATGTCAACAATGCTCTCACCTTATAATATGGCACCTGCCCTGCCCCCTGCTAGCTTCTTCTGTATCAATTTTCTTTTTTGCCTCATTTGTATGAGATAATTGCTCCTTTTTTTATCGCCCTAGATAGTTTTATATTTTTTAGAATCACCCCATCATTCTCAACTCAGTCCAAGCCTTTCTTTCGAAGTGCCCAAATAAAAATGATAGTCATAATATAACTGATAATATTTTCATATGGAAGTAAACAATTTGACCTTATTGAGTCCCTCATAATCGGTCCTCAATGTTTACTTTATATTTCTCCTGGATGCTATATGTCAACTTTCCCTTAAGTTCTGCCGCTTTTGCCACAAATACCTGAAAGTCTTTCAGTTCATTAAATATTCACTTTTTTTCCATTCAGGATTATACTTAACTTTGCTCAGCAAGGTACCCTTGGTCATAAACCATGCTCTTTTGCTCTGTGAAATATAGTATTCCAGTACCTACAGTCCTTCAATGTAGTAGATGCTAGGTCTTGTGTAATTCTAATGGTAGCTTCATAATATTTAAATTATTCTTTTTTTCTTGTTGCTTCCAACATTTTCTCCTCAACTTGGGAGTTTTAAAATTTGGCTACAATATTCCTATAAGTTTTTCTCTTGGGATTTCTTTCAGGTAGTGATTGGTGGATTTTTTTTTTCCCATTTCTGTTTTGCCTTGTTGTTCTAGAACTTCAGGGCAATTTTCCTTGTTGTTTTCTTGCAATTTTGTATCAAGATTCTTTTTTTTTTAAAAAGAACCCAGTTGTTTTCTGGCAAGGTATTTCACTTTCTCTTCTATTTTTTCATTCTTTTGATTTTGTTTTATTATTTCTTTGTGTCTTAGAATGTCATTAGCTTCCCTTTGCCCAAGGAATTATTTTTTCCTTAAGTTTTTGGTTCTCTATTTCAAGTTGGTTGGCTTTCTTTTCATAATTGTCTTTATTTTCTTGAATTTCACTTATTTTTTTTCTAATTTTTCCTTGATCTCTCTGATTTTTACAATCTTTTTAAAGTTCTTCTAATAAATCTTTTTGTGCCTGGGACCATTTGATGCTTCTCATTGAAAAAAAAAAGTGGCTTTTTTAAAAGCTCCTTCATCTTCCTCTGAATATGAACCCAGAGCTACCATAGTAGCTCTCTATGGTTGGGTTCTTTCTCCTTTACTTGCTCATTTTTATATTTATTTTTGCTTTATTTATTTATTTATTTTTGTAGCTGTTAGCGTGATCAAGTTCTAGTCCTGAAGTATGGGGAGTAATGCCCAAGCCTCAGGTCCTTCTTATTGTTATTTTCTAGTGTCTTTCCTGGGGTTCAATCTAGAGCTCTCCTCTTCACTCCTAAACCAATAGTACCTGTATCATGCTATCCTGCAAATGATCTTACTCCCTGTAGTCCCTCCAGTGGCTGCAAACTACAGCTATCTTGTGTGCTTTGGAACTGAAACCAGGGACTCTGCTCTCCTGCAAGTGCCTTCAGTCAGCAGGGTCCCCTCCCCCCCATTGCAGTCACCAGATGTGTGCTAGCTCCTTCTCCCCACCGCCACAGCCTAGGAAGCGACTGATCAGCATAGTTGGGCTTGGCATCCCTTGACAGCGGAAGGTCCTTCAATGTTCTCCTGCTCACAGACCCTCACGCTGTTCATGAAAGCTTCTAAGGCTGAAGCTGCCTCTCAACCCAGCTGCTCCCAGAGCTTTTTGTTTGTTGGTTCCTCAGAGTTGACCGGAAGGTGTTTTGCACTTTACTCAGGCAGAATATCCACCCCTGGAGGTCAGATCTTTCCTGGGGTCTTCTCAAGTTGTCTTGGGAGAACAACTGCTTTACCCAGACATTTGTTTATTTCCACTGCTCTACATTCCCTCTGAGGCAATGTTCTGTCTTTTTCTGCAGAGGAAATTTGGAGAGCTAAAAGTTTTCTGACCTACTCTGCTATCTTCTCAGAATCCTCTTTTAATACATATTTTAAAAGACATATTTTAAATTTAATACATATTTTAAAAGTTGTATGTTACAGACTCTTGATTTCATATACAATCCTCTTTTTTTCCTGGCAACTTTATATTTGGAAATGTTTATTTTTTGATGAATTTCTAATTCATAATTTTAAAAATTTAGAAAAATGAGGCAGCCAAATGACTGGATTGAAAAAGTAAATTTCTGTTGTTACAGGGAAAGATCTTCTTCATTTGAAACCTTTTTTTAAAAGGGCAGCACCATCAAAAACAGACTTAATAGCCATCACATATGAAATAGAGATTAAAACATAGAAGGTGTGATATCATCTGTAACAGATAAGGGGACCCAAGCAGCAAGACAGAGAGACATTAGCAAGACAGAATTCTTACATGTGACTCAATTAAAGCACAAGTAGAGAGACTATAGGAAAAACGTACTCCATTCTTTCTCTGGCTTTTCTCAGGACCTTCAGATGCATCTCTCTTGGCATTTTGGATCAACTCTGTACCAGGTCAAAGGCCTCATCTTAGTCTATTTCATTGTATTAGGCCAGTGGTTTTTAGCTACATCTTTCTCTAGCTCACTGTCAAGTAAGTTGCTTGTCCATATTTTCATATTTTTTCTCATTATTTTTCCCTCTCTACCTTTTGTTTTCATCTTTGTGTCTGAGGCTTGGAACAGGCAGATAAAATCATCTTGTGCCAAGCAAGCACAGCAAGACCTTAGAAGTATTAATTTGTAATATAAATCTAGAATCATGGAGGATGTATATCCTCATCCTACACATGCACCATTGATTAAAAAAACAACTAATTTCAGAACTTATTATTTATCCCTTAATAGTCTATCTTGTTAGATTTGACTCACCATTCTATCCTGTCAAGATCTTTCTGGGTCTATATTTTGTCATGCAATATATTAAGTATTCCTCTCATCTTTATGTCATTGACGGATTCGACAAAAGTGTCATCTATATTTTCACTCAGGGCCTTGATCAAAATGTTACAAAGAAAAGGCAAAGGATTGTAAAGGTAATGGGAATTTGAAGATTATCCTTGCCCCTTAATAAGTCTAGGGGAATTTGAAGACCTTCCCTGCTTTGAAGATATACCTTGCTCCCTAATAGACTGAGTGTAGTCACATGGAGCCTGTGGTGGGAGGAGTTTGCTGAAGGGTGGAGCAGAGCCCACAGGAAGCTGGAAGTCAGAGCAGCTAGACTGGAGGGAGGAGAGGATGTATCCAAGGGAGACAGTTAGGTTTGTGAGTAAATGTTGATTTGTGGGAAGACTAAAGGATGCGTGGCTCTCTGCTGTTATGCTTAACTTCTCTGCTACTATGATGGAATTGGCTTACTGGTTTTGGGATTTGGGTGTCTGGAGTCTGAATAAATGTTTTTCTTCTGCCTTCTATATGGAGAATCTGTTATATTTTGTGATCGAGCCCTGTGCCAGCATATTTATAGTCACTATCAATGCTGTAAATAGTGCTTTGGCACTACAAGGACATATCCCTTAGGATAGTTTCTATTAAAAGGAACAGGAAGTTGTGGGGGAGGAGGGAATGGTATAGAGATAGTCAATAACTGGGATGGGGCTTAGTCCTGGGGAAGATAATATGAAAATTCACCTATCAGAGCAAGATAGTCCAGGGACAGGTGAAGATGACCAGAAAGTAGATGAGTGATTAGGAATAGAATGAGTGACCTGCCTATTACTATCCTGCTCATCTATTTCCATTTCTTGCCAATATCATTGCTATTTGGTTGCCAATCATGAAGCAACAAAATCATAAAGGAATCATGGTTTCAAGTGACCAATGGCGAAATGTATGGTGGGCAAAAATAGATTACTTCTAATAATGACTTGCTAGCAAGAAATGATATAAAAGATATTATCCAGGAAATTAACGATCACAAAAGGAGGTGAGCTAGATTTTGCACTCTTCTATAGTGACTCTCCCTCTCTGGCCCCAGGGATGATAACAAATCAATAGGTTATGTCTTGAGTTTATGATAGAACCAGAGTCCTGGGCTATGTCTTGTGGAACTGAGTTTCTTCAAAGGCTCCAGTAAGGAGAACATCAATAAGTAATTGCTGAGAGATAACCTGCTGCCTCAGAATAAGCTTGCTTCCTACCCAAGACAACACTTCTGAAAGCATTCCCTTTCCCTCAATCCATCCAAGTGACAGGCCAGGGAATTCTGTCAACAGGACACAAATTGTTTACTTAATCAACAGTGAGCAAAGCAAACTGGCTGGAATGAAAAAAAAAAGTTTTGTGTAGGACAATAGTGCTTCTAGCCTTCCTCTTCCAGGTAGCTTTGCTTATTAACTGCCACCTGCAATTTAAAGAGTGAGTCTATATACTCTTGTAAAGATTCTACATATATGTGTAAACGTATGCTAGGTAGATATTTATGTATAAATACATACACATGCATGTATTTTATGTATGTAACTTTTATACATATCATGTCATATATAATATGCATTTTATATGTAAATATTTATATACATATGTCAACTGAATATTTGTAACTAATCATTCCTGAAAAATTATAATTTTGATAACAGCAAAAATTGTGTTTATAAGTATCCCCAAATTCCTGTTATAGTGCTATATACTTTGTGATAGTTCAAGTACTTAATGATTTATATATGTATCTAGCCCAGACCTGTAATTTCCATCAGTGTGGAGACCTCCTAGTGTGGAAAATGCCTTTATTAATGAAAACCAGCAACTTCTCTATAACTTATAGTTTAGAAATTTTCCTGGGGACATACAGGAGCTAAGGAACTTGTCCACAGTCAAAGAGCACAGTGTGTTTAACAGAGGCATAGTTTGAACATAGTTATTCCTCATTCCAAGGATGCCAGTCTACTATGTCATGCTCGCCCTTAACAACAACAACAACAGCCAAAAACAACAATAATGAATAACAACAATGAACAAACTGACAGATGAAGGATCCTCACATTACAAATACCCCAAAATAACTTTGAGAACTCAACCAATAAACTACACTGGGACCAGACTATGATCTCAGAGCAGACTATTGCCCATAATTCCATGTACATAACTTTTTCTTTTGGGATTTTGAAAAAGCATTTTTTTTTCCAATTATATGTAAAGAAAATTTTTTAACATTCATTTTTTAAGTAAAATTTTGAGTTCCAAATTTTCTCCTTTCTTCCCTCCCCTGTCCCCTCCTTAAGATGTAAGTAATTTGATATGTTATGTATGTGCAATCATGTAAAATATATCCCCATATTAGTCATATTGTGAAAGAAGAAAGAGAGCAAAAGGGAAAAAAACATGAAAAAAATACAAAGTGAAAATAATATGCTGTATTATTATCTGTATTCAGACTCCATCAGTTCTTTCTCTAGATGTAGATAGTGTTTTCCATTATGAGTCTTTTGGAATTGTCTTGGATCATTGTATTGCTGAGAAGAGCTAAGTCATTCATAGTAGATCATAACACAATGTTACTGTTACTGTGTACAATGTTCTCCTGGTTCTGCTCACTTCACTTTGCATCACTTTATGTAAATCTTTCCAAGTTTTTCTGAAATCTACCTGCTTGCTATTTCTCCCCCCTCCCAACTTAATAGTATTTTATTTTTTCTAATTATATGTAAACATAACTTTTAACATTCACTTTTATAAGATTTTAAGTTCCAAATTTTTTTCTCCCTCCGTCTCTCCTCTCCTTCCTCCCCCAAGACAGCAAGCAATATAGGCTATGCATGTACAATTGTATTAAACTTATTTCCACAATAGTCATGTTGTGAAAGAAGAATCAGAACAAAAGAGAAAAACCACAAGAAAGAAAAAAAAACTGTACCAAAAAGAGAAAATAGTATGTTTTGATCTGCATTCAGACTCCATAGCTCTTTCTCTGAATGTGGATAGCATTTTCCATCATGAATTGTCTTAGATCATTATATCGCTGAGAAGAGCTAAGTCCATAAAAGTTGGTCATTGCACAATGTTGATGTTACTGTGTAGAGTATTCTGCTCACTTCACTCAGCATCAGTTCTTGTAAGTCTTTCTAGGTTTTTTCTGAAATCTGCAGTACTATAGTATTCTTACAGTACTATAGTATTCTATTACATTCATATACCACAAGTTGTTCAGCCATTCCCTAACTGATGGACATCCCCTCAGTTTCTAATTCTTTGCCACCACAAAAAGAACTGTTCTAATATATTTTAATATGTGTTCTAATGTATTTACATAAACTGTTCTAAATATTTCATACATGTAGGTCCTTTTCCCTTTTTTTACGATCTCTTTGGGAGACAGGTCTCATACCAATACTGCTGGGTCAAAGGGTATGAACAGTTTGATTGCCCTTTGGGCATAGTTCCATGGACATAACAGTGATCCACTAAAAATTCAAGAACTGTGCTTTTCATAGATATCACCATACTAGATGGTCCATATCGTACCATATAATATATTAAAAATGATCCCCAGGCTATCTGGGATATGAAAAAAAACTTTCAAAATATAGAGACCTAGAAGAAGAGATGAAACAGGATGAAGTACATTTCATTCCCATTATCATGTCAGTTCCTGCTTTTAGTGAGCTTGCAGGAAATAAATTTACATCTCAATGATTCTATACAATCACAAAGAACAACTATTTTATTCATCTGTGTACTAGTCTTTAAAACATTAAATATAAAAGAATAAGAGCAAGAGAGGAACTTGTCCCTGGTCTGTTTTTATTTGAATCCCATCAAAAACAATGAAAACAAGATTATTATAATGGTAATCACAGTGTTTTAAGGTTTGCAGGGGCTTTATATGTATCCCTTTTCACAATCCTGTGGCATTAATGCCTGATATGGGAGACACTGACAAAGGACTGGCCAGAATGGTGTGCCCACATCAAAGAAGGTGCTGTACTCTATGAGAGAAGCAGAATTGTGATAGCTAAAAAGAAAGTTAGATTCAGAAATTTAGAGACACCTCCTTGACAAATGTACATTTGGACTATTTGTGCCCAACCTGTGGTAGAGCCGTCAGAGCTCATATTGATCTGATCAGTTACAATCGGAAGCACAGTACCTTGAGGCCAACATAGTGATGTTATTTTGGCCTTCTTCAAGAATGAAGGACAACAACCAACCAAGCATCCCATTTTATAGATGAGGAAATGAAAACTCAGAGATGTCAAATATTTTATCCATGGTTGCAAAGAACTTATTTTAAAGGTGGGATTCTCTTTCTCTCTCTCTTTTTTTTTTTAGTAATAATTTATTTTTTGGTGGGGGGAAGCCAGGGCAGTTGGGGTTAAGTAGCTTGCCCAAGGTCACACAGCTAGTAACTGTTAAGTGTCTGAGGCTGGATTTGAACTCAGGTCCTTTTGACTCCAGGGCAAATGTTCTATTCACTATGCCACCTACCTGTCCCATAAAGGTGGGATTCTTACTGAGTGATTGACCCCAAACTAGATCTTGTTAGGAAGAGCAGTACAGTTTTCTAGTTTCATGGATTTAGAGCTGGTAGAGACCTCAGAGGTTATCTAGTCCAGTGGTTCCCATTTAGTTGTTCAAGGACCTGTTGGGGGTTCATGATGATGCTCTAAGGTACGTATGCTAAAAATCCCTTTAATGGCACCTTGAGCAGTAAATGATTGCACAATTAAGTTACATATTTTTCCCTCTGTGACAACAAACACATGCATGTTTGAAGCAGTATAGGTTTGTCTCTGCAGTGACTTGGAAGTTTTTTGAATAAAATAAATCTGAAAGAATATTAGTAGTAGTATTAAATTACCCTGGGAGTTCTTCACAATTCATTTTTTCTTCTTGAAAAGGGTTCATGGAACAAAAACCATTGGGGATTAATGAGCTAGTTGAATTCTCTCATTTTATAGATGAGAAAACTGAGGTGTATGAGGTAAAGCACATGCCTAAGGTTATAAGGTAAAGCCAAGATTTGAACCCAGGTTCCCTGACTCCGAATCCAATGCCCTTTCTGCTTGCTGTCTCATACTGATTCTATACTTAGTGGTGGATGTTTTCCACACATTTCATTTGTCTTGCTCAACTGTGATTGTTTTTAAAGTATATCCTCTCTCTCCAGCAAAAAGGGGAAGATGGTCTCTAATCACTATCCTCAAAACGAGTTCCAAAACAACAGATGAACATAGGAATGGCAATTGGGTGCACTGATGGAATGTGTAGTAATCTCCACTCTTCCAGTAATCTACTGCATTCTTCTATCCTTCAGTCTTTTAAACACATTGACCAAATGATCCTGAAATTATTTTTCTAACCACAACTGTCCCTGTCACTGATTTCTTTTCTTCTTTCTTTCCAAGTGCTCAATTTGACTCATTTAGGGATTGTAGTAGGGCAAAAATGCCTTTCTGGGTCATAACTATTTTCTTTCTGCTGTGGTTTTGTTTGAAGCTAGGACATCCATGGCTACAGCATTCAGAAACTACAGGGCTACCTGCCAGGAACACATTAACATCAGCTCCTACCTCAAAAGATCAGCCTGGGGAAGAGGAGGCAAGTGGAATGTCACGAAGAGAATGGCCTAGAGGTTCCACCCCACAAGAGTTAATTTCTACTGACAGCTCTCTAGGTGAACTTGCCCCATGACTCTGCCTTTTTGATGAATGGATCTCTCAACAGAACCTCAGCACTCATGGTACAAAAGAAATCACTGTTATCTTCAAGTGGGAGGTGGGCCAGGAGATCTAAAATAAGGACCTGTCATAAAGAGTGCTGAGTAGTACCCCTCTACCTCACTTGCACTATCACATGGCCTTCATTTCTCATTTTTGTTTAGATAAGAAGGAACATAAACTGTTTCCAAGACCAGAATGACCACGCGAGCTCAGCTTTATTATAAGTTACTTATGAAGAGCGGAGACCTCCAGTTTCTATTTCTTCCTGGAGAAGGGCTCTATGTCTTTTGAATTTATTCAATAATGCAAACTTGATCTCCGAAATATTTTTCAAATATTTTATTCCTACCTGAAATCCCTTCATATCAGAACTGTCAGAAAGGAAAATCAGGGAATAAAAGCAAACTTATCCAAAGCATAATACTTGTGTAGAAAGAGAGGTTTGGGTTAGTGTGAACTCAACGTGAAACTTATTTGTGTTGGCAGATATATAATAGAGGAAGGAATGTGGTTCAAGAGGGAAGGGGGGAAGCAGGGCATGAATGTTGTAACTAGCCTTTTCTTCTTGTCCTAGCTTTATCTCTATTCCATAGAGAACTTCCCAAGCCCTCGGGGATTGGTTAGAGTCTTGGTTCTCAACCTTCCTAATGCCCTGACCCTTTAATACTCATATGTGGGCATATCTGCATGTGGATGGACCCACCTGGAGACAGATAGAGGAGCAGTGTCTTGGTTCCTAAGACCATTAGAAATATGTGTTTTCCAATGGTCTCAGGTAACCCCTGTGACCCCTGTGAAAGGGTTGTTTGACCCCCAAAGGGGTCAACGACCCATAGGTTGAGAATCGCTGGGTTAGATGGACTCTTCAAAATGAGTTATAATCAAGGATTTAACAAGAGTAAAAAGAAATTTTTGGCAGTAGCTGGTGGATAGAGTATTGAACCTGAAGTCAGTAGGACCTGAGTTTAAATTTGGCCTCAGACACTAACTATGTAACTCTGAGCAAGTCTGTTTGCCTCAATTTCCTTATCTGAAAAATGAACTGGAGAAGGAAATGGCAAACCACTTCAGTATCTTTGCCAATAAAACTTCAATGGACCACAGAGAGCCAGATATGACAGAAATGATTCAACAACAAAATAAATGTTCTTAGAATATCTATGGTCACCTTTTCTCTATTGTTACCATCTCTTTCCTCAGTAGAAACGCCCTACAAATCTTTTCCCTTTCATCCTGTTCTGAGGCTTGTTGGTAGCTTGACTAACAGATTGAAGACTAAGAAAACTTTGGGTTTCCATATTCATTAATGAAATTAGTCTATAATTTTCTTTCTCTGTTTTTATTCTTCCTGGTTTAGGTATCAGTATCATATTTGTTTCATAAAAGGAATTTGGTAGGATCCCTTCTTTGCCTATTATTCTAAGTAATTTATTTAATATTGGTCAATCCTTAAATGTTTGGTAAAATCCACATGGTCCTGGTGCTCTTTTCTTAGGAAGCTCATTTATGGCCTGTTCAATTAATTTTTCTAAAACTGGTCTATTTAGACATTTTATTTCCTCTTCTGCTAATCTAGCTAACTTATAATTTTATAAATATTCTTCTATTTCACTTAAATTGTTAAATTTATTGGCATATAATTGGGCAAAATAATTTCTTATAATTGCTTTAATTTAATCTTTGTTAGTGGTCTGTTCACCCCTTTCCCTTTTAAAACTAACGATTTAATTTTTAAATCAAATTAACCAACAGTTTGTCTTGTTTTTTTCATAAAACTAACTCCTAGTTTTATTTATTAGTTCAATGACTTTTTTACCTTCAATTTTATTAATCTCACCTTTATGTATACTATTTCAGTGCATAGTAAGAGCATGGAATAAATAAAACATTGCAATTGAAGACATAGGCTGGGTTCAGCTATACAACTGATTGACCCATCATAAAAGCAAAATCTGTTTTGGAAAAGTCAGCCAGCAGTAAGTGGGCACATACAGCATTCACTCAAGTTTGGAGACAACTTCCTTTGGCAATTTTAATTCTAACCCTTTACCCAGAACAGATAAGCAGGGAACTTCCAACTTTTTCCTTCCACCTTCCCTTTTTTTGGTCTCATCTCTAACTCTTTCCTTTCCCCATCCATGTCTTGCAGAGATGGGAGTGATTGGAGACTGGAAGACCAATTAGGAGTGAGTCTATTGAGATACTAAGAGACATTAAGAAAGGCAGTATTGAAAGAACTTTGTGAATGACTGAATATGATGAAGAGGAATGAGTTCAGGATGGCTCTGAGACTACAAGAATATTGATGTCATTTAAACAAGTAGGGAGGTCAGGAATGGGGAGAAAGGTTGTGAGTTTCACATTAGACATTTCAAATTTGAGATGATGTTGGGACAATGAGAGGCAGTTTGTTCCACTTAATTGACTAGGAGCCAGCAAGACTTGGATTCGAATGTGGCATTTACTAGTTATGTGGCCTCTCTAAATCTTAGTTTTCTTTTTTTTTTTTTTTTTGGAGAGGGGAAGGCAAGGCGATTGGGGTTAAGTGACTTGCCCAAGGTCACACAGCTAGTAAGTATGTCAAGTGTCTGAGGTCGGATTTGAACTCAGGTCCTCCCGACTCCAGGGCTGGAGTCAGGCTCTATTCACTGCACCACCTAGCTGCCCCTACCTTACTGGGGATAGCAGTACTCATAATATCTGTTTCACAGGGTTGTTCTGAGAATCAAATATAATGTTTATAAAATATTTTGCAAACCTCAAAGTTTTTATAAACCCTATTGTTATTGTTATTCAGGTAGAGATATCTTAAAATATATTTAGAGTTTTAGCATCATCCAATGGAGAAATACTGATGGGTGTCAACCTGTAAAATTCTTCCTATCATGCTTATTGCTTGTGTGATCTTGGGCAAGTTACTTAACTTGGATTGAACTTGCTGACCTCTGAGGTTCATTCCAGCTCTAAATCTGTGATCCTCTTATCCAAGGGCTGAAATGCAGGGCTGAAATCTCAGCTCATTTTGGGATTTAGAATTTCTGGCACTGTCCATATAGGTTCCTTTAGATTTGGCCTTGGCTTTGGAGGCAGCTCTTTTTTTCACTTTTTGAACAAGTCCGTTTAAAAGATGAGTTTATCAGAGTTCTTCGTGTTACTCCATTAGTTTTTTTTAATTGCCTCTTTTTTTTCTTATCAAAATTGCAGTGGATTAGTCAAAAATTTCATTTCTGCTCTTCTGCATTCCCACTGAGAGTCCCTAATCACCAGACTTAGAATCATTTTGAACTCTTTGAAATTCTTTTAAAGTTCTCACTTTTAGGAAATTCAACAATAGACAGGTACTTTCTCCCAAATTTACTGTCATTTATGCATCACAAACAGATTCTTCTTTGCTCAGTAGAATTAAGCTCAGAATAGCGGTTGTTTCCTTTAACCTTCTAAGTCAGGGGTTGTTGACACGTGTGTGTGTGTGTGTGTGTGTGTGTGTGTGTGTGTGTGTGTGAATTCATTTATTGGTGTGGTGATGCCTATTGGTCCTTCTCAAAATAATGCTTTTAAATTTATAAAATTATATGCATAGTATTTCAAGGAAACCATTTACATTGAAGAACAGTTATAAAAGTATTTTTAAAATAGAAGTTCATAGACTCTGTACTAAGAACTCCAGTTCTAAGTTGATGAAACTGTCTGCAAGATAAGTCAATTGAAAATTTATTAAATCTCATTTTGAACAGAATTAGACTTCTAGAAGTCAACCACCACAGCTCACAGCCCTGACCTTAATTGTAACAGAATCGTTAAAAATTATAACAGAAACCAACTAAAAAATTGTTTTTCATTCTCTTCCAAGATTCATAGATTTCCATACTACTAGATACATTTCTGACATATGATGTTAATTCTCTTTCCCTATGTTAGTTCTGCTTCTTAAAGACAATTTAATTGCTGCATTCAAGTTATGAATTAATCAACTCTCATTGATAGCTCTGATATTGAGTTTACTTTCCTGTGTTAAATTTCAAATTTACTTTCCCACCCATTCTCTTTGTTTTGGTATAAAGACATTTGAGGACAAAAGTGTTATTCTCACTCAACTACCTTGTTATTTTCTACTGAGAATTACTGGAAACTACCTCCACTGTGCTTGGGCCACACAATTATTCTCCATGCTATCCTATTTTCCAATTTTGTTTGAGCCTTTTCCTCTTTCAAAAAATCATGTTAAAGTCTTAGGATCATAGACTTAGAACAGAGAAGGACTATTTGAGGCCTCATTTTTTAAATAAGGAAACCAAGACCTACACATTAAATGATTTGCCTAGAGTCAAATGATTACTAAGGGATAGAACTGAGATTTGAACCTAGATCCTCCATAGTTAGTTCTTTTTTTGACTATATTACTTGATTGGGATAATTTCTGTTCTGCTAAATATTTTTCCCAGACATTTTTTTAATGACTTTTTAAAAGTGGGTCAATAATAGAATCTATTCTTAACAGACAGTATTTTAATAGGGACTTCAGCCTCAAGAACAAAGAGACTCAGGATCAGCAACATGCATGTATTTTCTCCACAGCTTTAATCTATACTTCTCTCTCTACCAGCCCTTTTTGCTTCTTTTGCACATGTCCAGTCCTCGCTTGACCTTTCATCCAGAATGCCAGATAGTTATTCCTCTGATCTCCAGGGGGTTCAGATTTACTTGACATCTGTTGTTATCAATTACCACCCCCATATGGAACAAAATTTCTAGCCTGAGAACCAGGCTGACATTTTCTTTATCCCTTTAGTAAGCCCATTCCATCCTGAACAGTATAAATGTCTACTGCTATTTTTAAAGAAACCCAAGTGGTCTTTAGAACATAAAGTAAAATACCATTTTTTAAATCAATGATTTCATTTTAATTGAGTATTTCATGCTAATGTTGCTCTCCCTTAAAAATAGTAATATGAATTATTGTGGATGCCTCTTTCCCCCCTCCAACCTAAAGAGTCAGTTTCTATAATGAGACTTCATAGCCTTAAAAATTTATCTCTGGTTGCAATTTATGGAGGTATACCGAATCTTCTGTCAGTTATCATCTTGTAAGAAAAGCATAAAACTGTTTATCATGGTGGTAGTAGCCAAAATAAGATCCTGGCATGAACAAGTGAGTGTGTGGGGTTTGGGTGGGAAGGAGATGAGTGTATGTATTAAGAAGTCTGGGGATCTAACCCAAGGACCAAGTCATTCAGAGTTATATGTCAATTATAAGAGACTCCTCAGCATGTCCTAGAAAGGGAAAGATTATAAAGGCAATCAGTGACTCTCCTTAGGATAGCAAAATGGACTCCCACACTGGTGAACTCTGAGAGGAGATCTATAAGGAAAACCCTGATATTTTTTTAAAACACATTTCTCTCCATCTCTGTGAAACATTTCTTGCCCTTTCAATTTTTGGTCCTCTGGGCTCAGCAAGGGATTGACGTTTTGCTTTAGAGAGGAACTTTGACCTGCCCTCATCTTCTCTTTTCTAAAGGCAGGGTCTTAACTATGATTATGTTTGAGCTTTCATCTAAGGCAGGCAGCAGCTTTATCGTAGCTCCCCTGATCAAGAGTACGGCTTTCACAAATGCACACTCTGCAGTCTTTTCCCTGGGAATGGGGTTCTGGGAATTCTCAGCAGGTTGCTTCACTGATTGTTCTTCGGAGACGATGATCCCCTTCAGAAAGTCCTGTGAGGACATTCTGGACATGAACATAGGTTGGGGCAGGTGGGTGCTTAAAAGCCAGTCAGCTTTCTGTCTCCAATATTTAAAAGTTTGCTAAGAAATAGATATTTTAAAAACCATTTAAAATGAAATGTTGACTCTGGTAGCAATGGAAGAACAAGAAAAGCCTAGAGCAACCTACGGTTGCTGCATAATGTTTAAATATTTGGCTGTCACATAATAATATATTTTTCAGGATTCATTTTCTTACCTATTTAGCCTTGATCATTATTCATAAAGACTGAGCCTTCCTGGAAACACTTTGATTCAATTCAGTGAACACTTATTAAGCATCTGTCACATGCCAGACACGGTGCTAAGAGTTGGAGATATGAATAAGAAAATAGAAAGATAGTCCCTGCCCTCAATGAGCTTACATTCTTTTTTTTATAAAATTTTTTTATTTTAGTTTTGTTTACTTCCTTCATTTCCACGAGATTTTGAGTTACAAATTTTCTCCCCATCTTTCCCCTACCCACCGCCCCAAAACAGCCATCCCAGTGTATCCCCTCTCCCCCATTCTATTCTCTCCTATGTCTTCCCCCCCTCACCCCTCTGACTTTTCAGTAGGACAGGATGGATCTCCCAACCACAGTGCCTGTGTATCAATGAGCTTACATTCTAATGAGGAAAGAAAACACACAAAAGGAAGTTGAAAAGGGAGAATTCAGGAAGCTATCAAGGGGTACCCTGAGCAGAGAACATGATGTTCTGTGGAGTCAAAACCAAGCAGAGCTGCAGATGGAGAATGGAGATTTATCAAGAAACATTATAGTGCAATGATACAAACTCAACAGATTTGGAACCATTAAACCATACATAAAGATCCCCACAGGTCACATATTGACTTAGTATTAAAATGAAATGTTACCTATGTTTTATTGTATTTTTGTTTATTTTGTTAAATATTTCCCAATTCTGGTTCCAGTGACACTATGGAGTATTGGGGGTAGCAATGTGCAGCTAGTCTACATATTTGACACCTCTGGTGCAATGGAACTCATATTGTATTTAGAATTAGAAGTCCTGGGTGTGAATCCTACTTCTGACATTTATGTTTAGTCAAGTTACTCAGTTTCCTCATTTGTAAAAATGAAAGAACTGGACTAAATCAAGGGGTTCATAACTTTTTTTATGTCATAGACCCTTCTGGCAATTTGATGAAATCTATGGACTTCATCTCAGATTAATGTTTTTAAATGCATAGAATTTCAAAGGATACCAATTATATTAAAATACAAGTGTTGTTTACAAAAAAATGCATGGATCCCAGGTTAAGAATCTCTGGACTAGATTATCTCTAAGATCTATCCCATCTCTAAATCTATACTTATACAATCTATGGACTTTTTTGTTCTCCTAATAACCAAATGATGATTGATGAGATTAATACCAAGATTTTAAAGATCCTATTGAGTTATGTTTTAGTCACATCTCACTCTTCATAATCCCATTTGAGGTTTTCTTGGCAAGAATACTGGAGAGGTTTGCCATTTCCTTGTCCAATTCATTTTATAGATGAGAAACTAAAGCAAACAGGGTTAAGTGACTTGCCCAGGGTCACACAACTAGTAAGTATCTGTCCCTGGATTTGAATTCACAAAAAGTAGTCTTCCTGATTCCGCTGTACCACCTAGCTGCCCTAGAACTTAAATAGCAACAAATGACAGCATTTACATAGTGATCAGCCTGAAATGAGGCACATGTTCCCCTTTCCTTTCACGAAACGTAGACCTCTTTCCTTTCCTTTCTGAAATGTCCCAAATATTTCACTGAAAGTTTACTTTGAACACTTGTTAAATTCTTATCCATGTTCCTTATTTATTGTCCTTCCGTTTGCTTTCAGTATCTGTGGTTAGCAAACTCTACAGAGTCAGAGCCTTGGGCATAGTAAGTGCTGAATGTCTTTCTGAATCAAACTTAATAGCCCCTGCCTAGGTTAAAGAACTCTAGGAAGTATGCCTTTAGCTTGTATAAGATAAACCCATGCGCCTCTTGAGTTTATCAAACTTAGTTCTTTTCTGGAAATCTAATCTTTGTTCAATAAAATATGAACAATCAAGGCCACATGCCAGGGAAATCTGATTGTGGGTATGACTTCGTTGTTCTGTTCTTTGTATGAAGCAAAGCATTGGGGAGCAGGTTAGTATGTTCTGGTTATATAGCAAGTCCAAGGCATAAAAAGTTGGGAGGAGGAATGGGGGTGGGGGCAATAAATTGTGGTTTTAGAGATTCCTTTTCTACCCCCGCGGAAACATCTGCCAATATCTTGGATTATCTATTGACTGAGTTCTTTGGATGGCTGAGTTTCCTGTCATTAAAAAAAATAAATAAACACTGCTTCTTATTCCCTTTGGACATATAATGAAGCTATCTTCTCCAATTCCTTCACTTATCTCTCCAGGACAAACCCATGAACTATCCCATTATTCAATAATTTCTTTACTTTGTCTTGTTTGGAGTATAGGGTGTGTTCAGGGAAGACTAGTACCTCTAGAGGGAGGGCTGCTGAGTCCTTTTCAGGGCTAATGTCTACCTTTGCTGTCCACCGGATTCACTTCTCACCTGTGGCTCCAAGAAGTTGTAGCATGCACAGGAGTCACACCCTAAATCATTTTGGCAGATGGGTTAAACCATCTTGAAGGAAACTAAAAGGTTTCAAGCTCATCAGTGAGTTAGGGGTTGTTTATCCCAAGCATGTGAAGACTTCCCCTGAAGGAATGGATGGATGAAAACAATTTGTTCCAAAGGCCATGAAGGCAGCTGAATCAGGCACTGTAGAAAGCTTTAGAGCTTGGTTAGACATTAAAGACGCCAAGGTCATCCATTGCATCTTGAGCCATCATCAGTCATCTTGATTCTGTCCTGCCACAGGACTGGGATAACTCTCGAAGAGAGAGTGAAGCCTACCTAGAGTGTGCAACTCTACCTCACTTAAATCCAATTTATACATGAATCAAAAGATGTCACTCATGCCATTTTTACCGTTTTTACCCATCTCAAAGTCCTGTGGCAACAGACAAATGATGAAACAGCATGGGCGGATACACTGGGAGCTGTAGTTACAACCCTGTATACAGGTAGCCCAGGCTATTGGGTCATCTTCTCACTGGAAGCAGCAGTGGGATTCAGCAGCCTCCTGGGTGTCTGGACAGCCATTTAAGGATTGCACTGCTCACCTCCTGGTATGAGGAAGGGACTAGAAAAGGTGCACTAAAAATTGTCTGCTTATCCAACCCTGGCCTGATTATCACAGCCGGCAGGAATCCTACCCTGTGATCAAAACATACAAAGATGTACAAAAACCCCTGCCAAGATGATTCCTCTCAACATTGGTACATGGAATGTGTGCACACTTATACACAACACAACATCTAGTACACCTGAAAGACCAACAGCTCTTGTTGTGAGAGAACTCAGCAGTTATCACACCCAAATAGCAGCCCTGAATGAAACAAGGCTAGCAAATGAAAGTCAGCTTACTGAAAATGGAGCTGCACACACATTTTTCTGGAGTGGCCACAGTTATGGGAATGCTGTGAAGCTGATGTAGGTTTTACAATCAAAACTAATCTAGCCAACAAGGCTGTAATGCCTACCAAAAAAAGTGAATAATAGACTCATGACAACACAATTACTACTTATAGGAAAACACCATGCCACTATCATCAGTGTCTATGCTCCTATCATGATGAACCCTGATGAAGTCAAAGAAAAATTTTATTCATCAATGTGCCAAAAGAGGACAAGTTAATAATTCTGGGAGACTTTAATGTTAGAGTAGGCTCAGACCACCAGACCTGGCAGGGAGTCCTTGGGAAGAATGGAGTTGAAACGACAACAGCAATGGTCACTTACTACTGAAGACTGGAGCATGTCATGACCTTCTCATCACCAACACTGTCTTCCATAATCAAATAAAACTTCAAGGCTATACCCTTGCAGCAAACATTGGCATTTCGTCGACTATGTGATTGTAAAGAGACAGGATGTGGGAGTAATCAAGGCAATGTGTGGCACAGAGTACTGGACTGATTATAGATTTATCCTCTCCAAACTAAATATTTTCATTCAACAAAAGTGGTGCCTTCAAGGCAAAATGGCTACCAGAAGAATTAATGTCAATAGATTAGAGTACTTCTCTGCCTGGGAACAGTTTGTTGATAGCTTGGAGGGGTAATAGGGTGGTGATGGTATGGGGGATAATGGCTGTTGTTTTTGTTTTGAAGATATCACAGGGTGATGTCTTGACTTGTGCATTTGGATTTAAGTGAGGTAGATTTGTACAAAATTATCAGCTTCACTCTCTCTTCTAGGCACTGAAGCCTGCTAGCAAGAGAAAAGTCAAGATGACTCTTGATGACCCAGGATGCAGTGGATGACTTTGATAGTAGTAAAGATCAAGAATACAGCCAGGAAAGGAATGAAATGTAGGGGTCCTCCTTAAAATAAAGGTTCAGAGAGGAACCAACTAATCAGAGGGAAAAGCCCCAAGGGTGGAGGGTACTTTCAATGTGAGATGTCCATGGGCGAAGAGAACTTCTAGGGTGAAAAAGGTTTCAGAGACATGGTAGAGAAAGTTCAGAGAATTAGAAATGTGTCCTGGAGAAGAATGATTCTTGTCCACATTCTTCCAAAAGTTTACCCAGGGAGTAAGGAGAGGGAGCATTCCCACAATCTACTCGAGGCATTCCTCACTTACTCCTGATATCACATAGGTATCAGCCAAATACTCTGACTCTCCACTTACAATTCATTGCTCTTGCCATGTAATGAGTCAATCTTCTCTTCCCATCATACAATTCCTTGATAATGTCCTCTATTCCTGTTCTTATCTGTTTTCCTACTTCTATGCACTTCACTCTGAATCAGTTCATACAAATCTTCCCAGGTATCTCTGAATTGCTCACCTATATAATTAGTGGGTTATAAGATGATCACTATAGTGGAGAAAGCTGAAACACTAAAGAAAGTTATTGTAAGAAATCCTCAGGCAATTTGAATGTCTGCTTAGTACCTGTTTTATGATGTCAGTGCCAATGAGCAGCAACTGTGAGCAAGAAGAAGGGAATGGCCTGGAGCAACCAGCAGCTGGATAATTGGCACTTGTAAAAATCAAGAGTTGATCTGCATTGGTGAATTTTAGGCTTATGGTTAAATGCTACATCTTAAGTTTAATTCCAGTTCCAGGCTAAAATTTGGTAGATTTCTATTGTAAATAGCTATAGCACTATCTATGCATGAAGTATCAGGCTATTAGACAAGGTAGAATATGGGACAGAGATGGTCTCCTTGTTTGGGTTCTCCCACTTCTCTGGGATAAAGTTGCAAATTGCCACCAAGCCAGGGAATAGGGAAAAGACTCCCTCCACATTCCACAGCCCTAAAGAAAAGCTTGTTTTTTCTCTTTTCATTTCTCTTAGTTTATCTACCATCATCCAGGCATTTCAAAATGCATCACTATTTTTATTAAGTGACAAGGAATCTTGGAATACAGGCATTATATTTTCCTAATCCAGATAGTATATTGTGACACACTATTTATTTAGTTGGGGGGAGCTAAGTGGCACAATGGATAGTGCATTGGACTTTGAGTCAGGAGAGATCTGAATGCAAATCTGACGTCAGATACTAGCTGTTTAAATGGGCAAGCCATTTAAACTCTGTTTACCTCAGTTTCCTCAACTGTAAAATGGGATAATAATAACACCTATTTCCCAAGGTTGTTGTAAAGATCAAATGAGGTAATATTTGTAAAGCATTTAGTATGACATATAGTAGGCACTTAATAAATACTAATTATTATTATACTTATTATTATTTGACTCCACACTGAAAGAATTTTATAATCTCACTTAACTATTCCCTTTTAATCCCCATGATATCCTATTCTCTGGCCCTAACTTTGGGTTGCTGTCCTTTCTTATTGCAACACTCTTCTTGTGTTCATACAAGGTCTAGGTAAAGATAATCCTCTCCCCTATCTGAGTCCCTAGACAATCAAGGTTCATTGCATTCTAGGGCCCAGGTCCACCCCCATGAATTCTATATTCTTCTCTTTACAGGTCCCTGAATGCTGACTTAAGTTCCTTCTGTTCTATGAGTTCAATTAGATTGTAAGCTCCTTGAGGGCAAGTACTGCATCTAATTCATCCTTTATTTCCCTTGGCTTCTAGAATAGTGCCTAGAATGTAGCAAGAACTAAATAAATTTTTATTGAATTAAATGGAACTGGACTCTACTTCAAGAAATTCTCTAAACTAACATTTTCTCCATTCTAAGAACAGAGCATACTGCCTAGCTCTTTTAAGCCAATCCAGTGGACTTGATACTCCTTTATTTCTCTTCCTTCTGTAGTGATATTACAGGGTCAAAGGATATGCATAATTTTGTAGCCCTTTAAGCATAATCCCAAATTTTTCACCAGAATAGTTGGACCAGTTCACAACTCTATCAACAATGTATCAGTGTCTCAATTTTTCCTCATTCTCTCCAGCATCTATCATTTTCTTTTTCTGTCATGTTACCCAATATGAGAGGTGTGAGGTGGTACCTCAGAGTTGTTTTAATTTGCATTTTTTGTAATTAATAGTGATTTAGAGTATTTTTAATACAAAGATAGAGTATGTATTGATTTCTTCTGAAAATCATCTTTTCACATCCTTTGACCATTTTTCAGTTGGGGAATGACTTGTATTTTACAAGTTTGACCCAGTTCACTATATATTTGAGAAATGAAGCCTTTATCAGAATAACTTGCTGTAAAAATTCTTTCCCATTTTCCTGCTTTCCTTGACTACATTGGCTTGGTTTCTGCAAAACCTTTTAAATTTCATGTAATCACAATTATCTATTATATTTCTCATGATCCTCTCTATCTCTTGTTTGGCTATAAACTCTTCCTTTAACTATATATCTGACAGGTAAAATTTCCCATGCTCCTCTAATTTGTTTATGGTATAACCCTTTATGTCTAATTTTGTTGTTGTTGTTCAATTATTTCAGCAGTGTCCACCTCTTCATGACTCCATTTGGGATTTTCTTGGCAAAGGCCCCAGAATGATTTATTATTTCCTTCTCCAACTCATTTTACATATGAGGAAACTGAGGCAAATAGAGTGAAATGACTTGCCCAGGTCACACACTTAGTGTCTGACTTGTCCAGGGTCATACAGCTAGTAAATTTCTGAGGTCAGACATGCTCTCAGGAAGAGAAGTCTCCCTGATTCCAAACCCAGCACTGTATCCATTTTGTACTACCTAGCTGCCCTTCATTTCCCCTTGTCCCAACCAAATCATACGTGCTCCCAAATCTACAATAATTTGGCCAAAAAGGTATTATGGTTCTGCTATCAGAGAAACACCTAAACTTAGAAAGAACTGGAATCACTTATCTATTCAGAGAAGATCCTGATGTGCTGTTGGAGCAAAGCAAACATAGGTATAATACAAGGTCAGTCAGCAGATAGTTTTTTTTTTAAAGCCACCATGACATAAAGTCCAAAAGTGTTTTGGATAAAAATTGATCATTCAGAAAAACAAGATAAGATAGGTTTTACATAGCATGTAAAACGTGCAGCTGATAACTGATTCAAAGGGCGTACGCCAAGAAATGCCAAGGGAAGAGCCAATACATACTGGCCTTGCTTACTTTATTCGGACAGGAATAAGTGCATGTGCAAACTGGCCCCCTTCCTCTTTGCTATTAAGGGAGTACTGAGAATAGCTAGCGTGTCCTATTCTGGGGAGTCACTCTTCTTGATAGTGCTATGTTTTGAAGTGCCCTGTCATGGAAATGAAGGCAGGGACGTGATGAAGGGAACTTTATGAACTGACCTGAAAGGCTCTCATGATGCCAGCCTTCCAAAACAGCAGAAACACTGAGGTGAGAAAAGCTATTTCCAAGAGTCTAGATTGTCCAGAAATGTGGCACACTTTTTCAATAAGAGTTAATTGTTGCTTTTATAGCCAACTTCCAGAGACATTGTTTCACAAATTCATTACCTTGGATCCCTACAGTTGCAGCAAATTGGAAGGGATGTGTGTAGGGAATACATATATAGGCTATTTTCATAGATTCTAAATTGATGAAATTGTACTGTGAAAATGGATGGTTAATGACTTTGCTAACCATCTTGATTTGCTTGAGATCCTATACTAACCAGAGGAGGCTGGACTGACTTGCAAATCAGAATCAGCCAATCAGGAGGCAGACTGAGCATCCCTCAAGTCTGACATACCAGAGATCCTTTGCGATGCTCTCTGAGTGAACCTGAAATCTTGCTGTATCAGCAACCACAAGGGCAGATTAGGCTTGCACAGACATCCTGAGTTAGGGGCACTTCCTTGCTTCATGAAAAGTGTAATCGTGGCTAATAAAAGGTCAGATATCCTGAGTCAGGGGCACTTCCTTGCTTTATGGCTTTATAATCTCCCTCACCTAACATTTTAGTGAGTTAAGTTTCCACTGTAGCTCCACATGCATACCTCCAGATTGAGAGAAATAAAACACATATACAACCTAATTTTGTTTGTTTTAGACCAAATTCTGGAAGTTGATGGTAGTGAGGGGGAGGGGGAGAGAGAGACAGAGAGAGAGAAAGAGAGAGACAGAGAGACAGAGGCAGACACAAATACAGACACACAGACACAGAGATACAGAGAAAGAGACAGAGACAGACAGAAACAAAGAGACAGAAATAGAAACATAAACAGAGAGAGATTGGCTTTTGGGTCCATAAATAAATGTATTTTTGTTAAATCATTATTTCAATAATGTATCTAATAAATATATGTTGGAAGCATTTTTATCAATAAAAGGCTATTGTGCTATAGAGCAGGTATTCTTAACTGGGGTCCATGAGCTTGTTTTCAAAAATATTTTGATAATTGTATTTCAATAAAATTGATTTTTTGTAACCCTATGTATTTTATCTTATGCACTTAAGGATGTTATTCTGAGGAGAGATCAGATGACCAAAAGGGTCCACAACAGAGAAAAACTCAAGAACACTCATCACAACATGAGAGTATATTTAACCAGGACTTAGAACAGCTGTTTTGTTACTAGCTGAATGACAGACAAGTAGTCATAATTGCTTTATGCCTCAATTTCCTCATCTGCAAAGTAGGGACAATAATACAGGGTTGAAAAGAAAGTACTTTGTAAATCATAAAATTCCATATAAATATGAGTTATTCTTATAGTTTTAAATTGTAATAATAGGAACAACTGTTCTTAGAATTGATTCTTTGAATGAATTAATAATTTCCTCTGCCTCAGTTGCAACCAATGCCCTAACCCTGCATGAGGGATAGGGTAGAGTTGGAAAACGAGAGCAAGGAGAGCTCTGCTTTCCTTGAATTTCTGCAAGTCCTTTCAGGTCTTTAGACCTTCTTGAACTTCTTCAGTTTCTTTGGTCTCTGAAGCCACGTTAGACACTTATGTCTTCCCATCTTCACAAGAGACGATGAATAGTGTCAATCCTACTTCAAGTTGTTGAAGGGAAAATAAGACTCTTGGAAGAAGCTGACATGAGAAGAGATGGCAATCTGCATCATGTCCCTATCTCCAGATTGCTATACTAGAGACTTTGGGGACTTGCCACTGGGTAAGATTTGGGACTTTCTCTCTTAGCTGAGCTGTTACCTAGCTCCCAATTGTAGATCTCCTTCACTCTGTATTGTATGGTATATAGTCTCCTTTTCTACTTTTTCTGATTTCTATTTTGCCACCAATTTGGATAAAAGGGTTTATTTGCTAATTGCTATGTATGTTCATTGTAGAACTGGTATTTGGTAGGAAAGTAATTGGTTATTGACTATAAAGGTTGAGGTTCTCCTTCCTTCATTAATGAATAGCAACCAGAAGTTTAGCCTGAACCTGAAACTATATCCCCTAGATTAATAATATTTACGGTAGCAGATAAATATAATTCAACCACAATACCATTTGTCTCTGTGGAGAACAGAATGACTGAGCTTCTGGCCCCAACCTCCTACTTCCCTTCGCTTGATGAACGGTAGGTAGAGAAGAGGCTAGAGATACTTATTCTGCCTCCCTTTGAGCCACATGATATCCCTATGCTGCACATGGGGTTCTACACTAACAATAACCTGAGTTCATACAGTACTTTAAGTTTTCAAAGCATTTACAAGTATCTCATTTTATCCTGACAAAAACCACGGGAGGCAGTTGCTATTGCTGTTTCCATTTTATAGACATGAAACTGAGGCAAATAAAAGTTAAGTGATTTATTCAGGGTCCTGTAGCTAGTATCTGAGGCTGGATTTGAACTCAACTTTTCTTCACTCTAAGCCAGTGGTTCTCAATCTTCCTAATGCTGCAACCCTTTAATACAGTTCCTCACGTTGTGGTGATGCCCAACCATAAAATTATTTTTGTTGCTACTTCATAACTGTAATTTTGCTACTGTTATGAATTGTAATGTAAATATCTGATATGCAGGATGTATTTAAATTGAACATAACCCACAGGTTGAGAACCGCTGCATCTAACTCTATCCACTGCACCACCTCAAAGACCCAAATCCAAAGCTACCAGGTATTTCTGGTACTACAACCTGATAATTTCTTTTCTCAGTCGGGGCATTGAAATTATAATAAATGGACCATTGTTTATTAGGCTACATGATCCAATGAAATTACAGGCAAAATACTGAATTCAATAAAGGGAAGCTTGAGGTTATCAATAGAATAGCTTGTTTTTCAGTCCAGATATGTGGTTTAACTGGTGTAGGAAACTCTTTCCCTTGGTAGCAGTGTAGAACAAGGGAAAGAGCCTTTTCTCTAGACTCAAAGCCTGTGTTCAAATCCCCCCTCAGACCCTTACTGCCTATGTGACCCTGAGAGAGTGACTTTATATCTCTTAGATCTCAGTTTTCTCATTTCTAAAATGAGGGTGTTGGAGTACATGACCTCTGAGGACCCTTTCTGTTCTAGATGCATGGTTACTTATATAGTGTGTTAAGGTTTACAAAAGCCTATGAAGTAGGTATTATTATTATACCCATTTTCTAGATGGGCCATCTGAGGTGCAGAAAATTTAAGTGGCTGGTCAAGGGACACACAGCGTAATAGTATAAAAATATTTAGATTTAGATAAGGATCTTGCCTTTCTTGCAGCAGAGTGGTCTATTCCAGATATATCTCTTCCGCCTACCTATTAAACCCCTTTTTCTGGATCTCTTCATAATTGACTAAGTACTCTTATGTTCAAGGAATGCCTGCTAATTAGAGCCAGATGTGGTAAAACAATCCCCTATGCCTGAGCAAGCTTGTCTCTTCTGCTGGGTGGACCACATCAGGTATTTCTGTATCACACTGAGATGCATGGTGAGGATCTATCATAATCTGAGTTCCAGATCAGAAGGGTCATGTCCTCCCAGATCTTTGACCCCCCTTCTTTCTTCCTACTATGTCCTCAGATCATTTCACCTGAGGCCTGGCTGCTCCCTCCCCTACATTCCTCAACATTGCTGACTAAGTTGCAAATGGGCCCCAGCCTTCTAAAGATCCTTTCAGAGCTTTCTTTTTTTGTGTGGCTATGATTCATTTATATCCTTGCTTCCTTTATCCTTGTTGCCTTTCTCACTCTAATCTCATTTTGAGTCTTCTATTTTCCCTTGTATAAGGCAAAATGTTCCAATTAAAGGCTATTGCTTTAGCATCATTGACTGTTCTGTCTCTTCTATGGAAATCTCTAAGTTATCTCCCCCCACAAAAATAAAGTATATTGGATGAAGACTAAATATCAAAGCTGGGTACTGAACCCAGGTCTCCTAACTCCAGAACTCTCTCTATTACATTATGGCTCATCTTTTTAACAAAAGCATTGATTCAAAATGTCATCTGCATCATGACGTTCTAGTAAGAACCTTGGACAGAGAAATCGTCTTAGTTACAGAGGAATGGCATGATCCCTAGGTGAGATACAATCTGGGTCCTGAACTCTGCCTTGCAAATTAGCTCTTCTTTATAGCTTGCTAAGTGGCACATTGGATAGAGGGCTGGGGATGGAATTGAGAAGATCTGAGTTCAAATTTGACCACTGACTTCAGGTGAACGAGCCTGAACAAGTCATGTAACCTTGCAGGGTCTCAATTTCTTCATCTCTAAAGTGGGGATACCAATAGCACTTAACTTTCGGGGCTGTGGTGAGGGTCAAATGAGATAATTATAAAGTTCGTTGTAAACCTTTACACCTATATAAGTGCTCTTATTATTATTAATAGGCCAGATGGACTTCAACAGTCCAACAACCCTTCAACTAGACTAAATGTGACTCATTAAGCCTGTTTTCATTTTTGTCCCCAGAGTTTTCCCAACAACCCTCGCTCTGACCTATATAGTTGTACAAAGAGGATTTTTCACATTATCTATTGTATATTGCCCCTTTCTTGGTGTGATCACCTCCTATTTATACTGATTAATTTAATTATTGATGATCATAGTTTAATGATTTGTTTATAATAATTGATTGTTAATATGCATTATATAGATATGGTTCCATATTTGTTTATGGATTTCTATGAGCCCTTTGTATTTTTCACATTTTTTTTTGAGATGGAATAAAGGTTGGTGCCTGACAAATACATTTTTCTTGAATGTTTCTTTATGAGCCTGGGACCCTGGGACCCTGATGGAAACAAGCTATACACAGATATATGTCAGGGTTCTCTCTCAGAGTGCCCTAACTTACCAGCAGAGGCAACCGGTTACACAGCCAACTCAATGACGCTAGCATACCTTTCAGGAACAGAAGAGTCACGGCTCTGAGGTCCAAACAGAAAAGTTTATTAAGGTCTCTCCATGGGGAAGCCTTAAAGCCATACACTAAAGCAGGCTTCCCAAGATGCCTCCCAGCCCTAGGTCTTAAATAGACCCCAGATCCACCTACCACACATGATAGAACCCAGCTGAACAGAATTGTGAGAGGGGGAGTGCAATTACAAGGGTATGAAGGCCCCAAGGTGTGGAGACGCCAATCAGGAACAGAGGGTAACCCCATGCAAGAGAGTCCTGAGCAATGCAGTATCCCCTGGCGGGGGACGGTGCAATATGCCCTGACCTCCACGCCACCCAACTAATTCCCGGGCCTCAAACACTTCCCTGTGGCATGACACAACCGCTTGCAATGTGAACCTCACAGATATAGTCAGAGATTTTCTGAGTAAAAATTGCTTGTGGGGGTATATAGCAAGAGGAAGAGTTAATGATACTTTTGAAATGGTCTGTAATATGTTGTTGATCCCTATCTGTGTAAGCCTGTACAAAGTTTAGGGTACTGGACCATGGGTTATGGAAAGTTATAGAATGGAGGAAAAGATGCTTGAGGAAAAGCGTTAGGACGGAACGATTGCTAAACATTGCCTCAGGATGTTTTAGTTTCAATTCCACCTTCAACAATTACTAGTTGTGTGACCATTTACTTAATCTCTCTGAGTCTCCTTTACTCCGTTTCTTCAACTATAAAACAAACATAGTACTCTTTGTAGTACTTTATCTCGGTAGTGTTATTATAAAGCTCCAGTGAGGTAGTCAAAAGTACTTTGAAAACCATAAAGAACATTTTTTAAGTGTCCTAAAAGTCTCAGTGCAGTTATAAGTTTCAATAAGCTTAAATCAGAGCCCTGTATTGTGATGGCTGGCATGTAAGCAGAAGAGCACTCACATTGGTAACCCTTTTGGTACTGGAAAAGACATGGCTATCAAGAGTCTAGAAGTTTTCACTTGGTCCTCTTTTGTAACATGTCCTTCTCATAATGTAGTTCTTCCACTTGGGAATACATAAACATATCCATCAGCTATGGGCTTTGAGTATTTGATGATGCTTTCTAAGCAAATTGTTATTCACAGTGTTTCTTCTACATACATTATTTTCACTTAAAGCATTTTTGCTGTCAGTGGAACCACTCCAGAATTGATTCCCTGGATCATTAAACAAGGAATTGCTATATTATGTTAAAGGTGCCAATAACATAGGGATCATGGGACTGGTCTATAAAGTGTTTGCTGGCCTGTGTCTTCATCCACTATAAGTCCCTGATATCTGAGAGAAAATATAATTTCCTCACAATGATAGGACATTAGAATTGGAGAAGACCTCAAGTACCTAACCACCAAGAATCTCTTCTTCAACATCCTTTGCAAGTTGTCCTATAGCCTTTGCTTGAGAATATCCAATGATGGAGAACCTCAATACTTTTTGAGGCAACTGATTCTACTTTTGTATCATTCCAATTGATAGGAAGTTAATACATCAAACCCAAATTTACCTCTTTATAACATCAATAAATTACTCTTAATCCTGCCTTCTGGGACCAAGACAAATAAATCTAGTCTCTCTTTTAGATAAAAGTCCTTCAAATATTGAAAAAAGCTATCATGTCTCCAAAGTCTTCTTTTCTCCAGGCTAAATAGCCCCATTTTTTCCAAATGAAACTTATATGATGTGTCCTCAAGGTCTTTCACCTTTCTGGTAGCCTTCCTTTAGGCTGTTTCAAGCTTATTAATACCCTTCAGAAAACCTGATACTCAAAACTGAACAAAATATTCTACATCTGACAGGAAGAATTTAGTGAGACTTTTACCTGCTTACTCCTAAGTGCTAAAATGTCAGTACAGCTGGAGATTGCATTAGCTTCCTTGACTTAACATGTGAATACTTGCAAAACATATTTTTAAAACCTCCATAATATAATAGCTCTAGAGACTGAAGTTGCCTTCTTAAAATCAGGAGAACAATTACTCAAAGTACAAAAGGCTGGTATATGTCAGTCATTGTATATGCCACCTTCGATCTGGTTTATACTGGGCAGACACCAGAGGGAATAACAAATCAGGTCCTTAGTGGCTGGTCTGCATGAGTGGTTACTAGAGAGTCCTGTTGTATGTCTTTATACCTCAGAGCATAGTTTTAACAGAAGAATTAAGGGTTATTCCAAGGTTTAGAAGGGTCATCAAACCACTTACTCCTCTTGTTTTCTGCCATTCTCTACCCCAATCAATCAAAAATTGTTTATTGAATACATGTATGCCTTGCACTATTCTAAGGTTCTGTGGTAAATACAGAAGAAATATAAAACACAGTCTCTGATATTTAGCAACTATTATGTAATTGGGAAGGCAAAACATGAAATATCAAACTATATAAGGTACCAATAAAGGAATCTTCTCATTAACATTCCTGATGTATGATCCTATAGCTTTTGCTATAACCCTTCCAGGTACAGGCAACTCACTACTTTCCAAGGTGATGTAGTTCAGAGGTGTCAAACATACGGACACATGAGGTCCACAACAATCTCTAGTGCATCCAAACCAGATTATTATAATGAAGTTGGGCAATATTTAGTGAAACAAACATACAACAAAATATACAAGATAATAAACATATAATAAAACATAGACAGTATTTCATTTTAAAACTAAGTCAGTATATGGTCCATAGGGAGCTTTACGTGTGGATTAGTGGCTCCCTTTCTGTTTGAGTCTGACACCACTATTCTAATCCATATTTTGACAGTTCTAATTTTATAGTGTTTCCCTATATTGGGCTTAAATCTACTCCCTTATAATTTCCAGTCCTTAACCTTTGTTCTGCACTCTAGACAAAACAAGTCTAAAGCATTACCCACATGACAGACCTTTAAATATTTGAAGAGAGCTATCATAGGAATCTCACCATACTCTGAATTTGTCAGGCTGTGTCTGGAATACCATATTTAATTCTAGGTCATAGAAGCCTAGAATTCTGTTCTCTCTTCTCCAGGCTAGGCATTCCTAGTTTGTTCAACATATAAGGCAATGCATGCAGACTCTGCAACATCCAGGCCACCCTCCTCTAGATATATACCAGTCTATATCAACGTCTTTCTTAATTCAATTAAAAATTATTAAATTAATTATTGAAAAATCTATTAAATAATTAAATAAATCAAATAAAAATTAAGTGCTTATGATGTATATGGTGCTATGCTAGCCACTGAAATATAAACACAAAAAATAAAACAATCCCTGCCCACTCTCAATTAGCTTGAGTTCTGCAGAACCTGAGGCAGTGTGGAGAGGCAGTATGGTATATTGAAAATAATAGTCATGATGACAATGACAATAGCTAGCATTTATTAAGGAGCTGAGGGATATATACATTTTAAGATTTGCAAAATGTTTTATTTGATATCACATTTGATCCTTATAACAACCATTTTACAGGTGAGGAAACGGAAGTGCCTCGTGTAGTAACACATAGCTCAAAAGTACTTGAGGCAAGACTGGTCACTCAGCCTCTTTAAGCCTCAGTTTTCTTATCTGAAAAAAAAAAAGTCCGTTGAACAGGATAATCTCTAAGCCAGTGGTTCTCAACCTTCCTAATGCCGCGACCCTTTATTACAGTTCCTCATGTTGTGGTGACCTCCAACCATAAAATTATTTTCTTCGCTACTTCATAACTGTAATTTTGCTACTGTTATGAATCGTAATGTAAATATCTGATATGCAGGATGTATTTTCATTGTTACAAATTGAACATATCCACAGGTTGAGAACCGCTGCTCTAAGCTTTCCAACTCTAAATCAATTTTATCTTCTGGAACTAAACATAATACTCTAAATGTGATATGATTAGTACAGAGGGCAATGGGGCTAACATCTCTCTTAAAGTTGACACTATACTTCTATTAATAAAACCCAAGATTTAATGAGCTTATTCTAGTAGGCATATCACTTTGCTAGTTCATACTGAATTTGTATTCTACCACAATCCCTAAATCCTTTTTTATGCATGAAGCTAGACTTCTTCCATCTTGTGTCTGTGCAATTGACTTTTTAACCTAAATGTAGGGCCTCACATTCATATTTGTTCAATTTCATCTTGTTAGTTTCAGCCCATCATTCCAGCCAAACAAGTTAATTTTTGAATCTTGATTCTGTCACCCAATGAAATCTTACTTTCTTCACTTTTTGTCAGTCTAAACCTTTTTAAGCACATTTCCTCTGCCATGTGGTACTCCATCTAAAATCTCCTTCCAAACTGACCTCAAGTCATTAATCAAAACTCCGTTTAATCAGCTCTGAATCCATCTCATCTAGCCTACGCTTTTCTGTCTTAGTTAAAAGTATATGAAGATTTTTATAAGTCTTAACTAAACTCCAAATAAACTTGGTCTATAGAATCTCCCTGATTTGCCAGTCTAGTACTCACATTTTATTTTATTTTATTTTGGAGGGGGGAAGGCATGGCAATTAGGGTTAAGTGACTTGCCCAAGGTCGCACAGCTAGTAAGTGTCTGAGACTGCATTTAAATTCGGGTCCTCCTAACTCCAGGGCTGGTGCTCTATTCACTGCGCTACCTAGCTGCTCCTAGTACTTACATTTTAAAAGAAAATTTGGTTCATTTATTAAGGGCAGCCAGGTGGCACAGTGCATATAATGCTGGGACTGGGGTCATCTTCCTTTTTAGTGTCTTAAGTTCATCTTCCTGAGTTCAAATCCAGGCTCAGAAACTTACTAGCTGTGTGACCCTGGACAAGTCATTTCACCTGTTTGCCTCAGTTCTTCATCTGTAAAATGAACTGAAGAAAGAAATGGCAAACTACATCAGTACCTTTGCCAAGAAAACCCCAAATGGGGTCACAGAGTCAGATGATTCAATAACAGGTTTATTTGTTATGTTTTATTCTTAAAGAACCCATGCTGGCACCTAGTACTTATTTCTTTCTTTCCTAAGTTCTCACAAATCATCTGTAGAATAATCCATCCTAGTAGTTTACTACAAATCAACATCAAACTTACTAGTCCACATTTTATGGAATCTAACATTTTTCCCTTCGTAACATTAGGGTGTTAGCTGTTGAGTCTGTGTATCATGGTGGCCTCCTTTTATCCTGTTTTGTAGAAGGTCATGGCCACAGGGCAATGTATGGATCAGGACTGAATTTGTCTTCATTTCAATATACAAACTTTATTGTACACCTGATTCAGTACGGCCATTGGCCTCAGGAACATCATGCCAACCCCACCTGACCCAACACACTGTGGCTGTGAAGGGCTTTATGGAATCAGTGATCTCTACTTTTTAATAGCTGGCATTTACATAGAAATTTAAAATTTGCAAAGTTATTTACATCTATAACTTTATTAGATCATTACACAAACTCTTTAAGGCAGATGCTATCAATATTTCCATTTTACAGCTGAGGAAACCGAGGCAGACAGAGATGAAGTGACTTGCCAGGGGTCACATAGCTAATAAGTATCTGATATCAGATCTGAACTCAGGATTTCCTGACTACAGACCTAAGTACTCCATCCACTGCAACCCTTAGCTGAAGAAACTGAGGCTGAGAGAGCTTGGATCACTTTCCAGCAGTTGGACAGCTAGGACGTGTCCACAGTAGTATTAAAATTCAGATTTTCTTGACTTCATGTTTAGTACTCTATCCACTACACCAAATTACTCCTCAAATGTCATGGATTCATGGATTCACAATTTTGTTTTCCATCACATACTTCCATGCCAATTCATAATAGCTCATTTGCAGACAGATAAGGCAGTTGTCATGGAAGATAAAATGAATCAGAACAAGACAAGTGGACACAGGTACCACAGTACATGATCTCTGCAGTCCTGATGAAATTGACTGGCATCAGTCCCAAGCATGTCTCTCTGAGTTGAATTGAATTCCATCATTTCAGGTAACTGACATTCCTCCTCCTCCTTCTCCTCCTTCTTCTTCTTCCTTCTTCGCTTTTTGGAGAGGGGAAGGCAGGGTAGTTGGGGTTAAATGACTTGCCCAAGGTCACATGGCTAGTAAGTGTTAAGTGTCTGAGGCCGAATTTGAACTCAGGTCCTTCTGACTCCAGGGCCAGTGCTCTATTCACTGTGCCACCTAGTTGCCCCCAGTGACATTCCAAATTCTTCCCTGCTACATAATGCAAACCTATACTAACATAAAAACTATTAAAGAATTGCTGACTTCATTCTCATTTCATTTAATCTTTTCCCAAAATAGGATACTTGCCTGACTAATCTTTGAATAACTTTCCCATTCTCTATGATTTCTCAGAGAGAAATTATTATGTGATTTCTCATATGATAAAAACAATAATAATTACTACATAGCATTTTAAGGTTTGCCAACTGCTTTACAAATATTATCTCATGCAAGACGCCTTTTTCCTAGCCAAACAGAATACCCAGTCATGGACAAAAATGATCTGACAGAGGACAGCATGGCAGCCTGCATGGTCGGAAACTGACAAGGAACTGAATTACCTAATGAGAAGAATCTTCTCAGTGTTGCTTAGAAAAGTAGCCTGGGAGTCTGGCTGTCATCTTGGAGGGTTACCCAACTACTGAGTAATAGATGGGAGGTACTGAGAGAAAACAGCAGGTGGCTCAAGAATACAGAAAAAAAACTGACAGAGCTAAAATGTGTGCAATGTTGCATTATCTCTGATAGAAAATTTCTTGATTCCTAATGCTTTCTTCACAAGTGAAAAGCCATGTTTTTGTTTGAAAATGAGAAGAGACCACTCCCACTATTTGACTGAGGTCCCTATTGGTGAGGACAAGAAAGGAATATTGGATCAATCACAACAAACCAGTCAAGAAGCATTTAAAATGTGCAAAAAGAAGATGTAACCTATGCACGCTATAAGATCGGATCTGGCCCTGGACTTCTCTGTCTTCTATTTCTATTATGAGATCCTAAATTCTTCGGAGAAAATTTCCTCCTTTGCAAAGATTGCTAAATTTGATATATTATATGAAGAATCTTACAAAGACAGTGTAGTGATAATTCAATTACAGAGAGACAGTTTGATATTGTAGACATTGGATCCCTGTGGAGATGATACCAAAGCAAGAGAAGAAGTTGAAAATTCATCACCTTTCCAACTTTTCTCTGCTTCGTTCTCAAATTTAGACAGTAGATCATTTGTCATCCATGCTGTACCACAAATAGTTCTGGTTTACAATTTTTGTCGAATACTTTTTACTTCTATTTGGATTTCTGTATGTCCCGTATGGTTTTTATAGTGTAATATTAGAGGATTGGAGCCATTAACAACATTTTGAGAGTTATTTCTTTTCATCTGAGGTGACCAATATGAAGATATAGAATTTTATGCACTTTTTTTGGTCTTTTTTGTTTTTTTGTTTTTGTTTTTGTATGAGGGAAGGCAGGGCAATCTGGGTTAAGTGACCTGCCCAAGATCACACAGCTAGTAAGTGTTAAGTGTCTGAGGTCACATTTGAACTGAGGTCCCCCTGACACCAGGGCTGGTGACCTATTCATGGTGCCACTTAGGTGCCCCATTTTATGCACATATAACATGTCTTTTATCATACTTTTGGTACATTGTGATTTCACAAGAACAGTGTTAAAATAGCTTCCATGTCAAAGCAAAACAAACAAAACTCAGTTGCTTACATAGAAGACTGTCATAGTGGTGGGGGGTGGGGAAGAAGAGTAATTGTTTCCAGCTACAGATGTAGGTATTTTGAGCACTTTAGGGTTGGAACATTCATGGCTATGTTTGAAACAGATGTCCCATAGATATTACATGTGATACTATGAGTATTTGTGAAAGAGATCATCTCAATGTGTACACCTTTATGAATTACAATTGCAAAAGTGTCCTTTAATACAAAATTTTAAACTACCCAATTTACTCTGGACAATGGCAGAATGTGGTGTTCCCAGAACTTACTTGTGTGATGTTTAAAAAGGTTAAGTTTCTGGATAATTTAATCATTTAATTAATAAGGCCAGCAGGTTATTAAGAAAAGGATCGTCATTTGGTCATCTCTCTTAGACCAAAGATAATCATGGCAGCAGGGCTCACAGCTTATATACCCTTGAAAACAGCCGGTGGTCCATCAAACAGCAATCAAATCTAATTGGTTAATGTGATTGGAGGTGGGTTATAGTAAAATGAAAGACTGAGTATCAGTTGTATAGGGAAAGTATCACTATTCCGGAGCACCCATAATTTTATGCAATTTCATTAACAGTAATGTCCTTCAAGAAAAACTAGACTTTAAGTTAGGACTCTTGAAGAAGGCAGGAGCTCTGAATCTCCCCAAGATATTGGCTATTGGGGCAGCTGGGTGGCACAGTGAATAGAGCACTGGCCCTGGTGTCAAGAAGAGCTGAGTTCAAATCTGTCCTCTGACACTTGACACTTACTAGCTGTGTGACCTTGGGAAAGTCACTTAACACCAATTACTTTGCCTACTCCCCTCCAAAAAAAAGATATTGATTATTGATAATAATTTCTTGCACTTGTCAATTTATGGTTACATATCTATCCTGAAACATATGAATTCACCAATTTGAGGCTTCCATTCTATCTCATCCTTGTTTGTTCTACTCTTTTCAATTTGGAGATCTTTGTCCTTAAAAGAGAAGATGGGAACACAACTAGAGGTGAAATGGTTTCTGCTCTCTCTGGCATCTTTGCCTAAGCAGGCAACATGTTAAAACAGAAAAGACACTGTTCTAGGAGTCAGTATTCCTGGAATGTAGTCCTGGCTCTATTACTAATTAGTTATATGACCTTGGGGCAAGTCATAACTTCTCTGGAGTTGTTCTTTTCCTGTAAAAATAACTGCCTTGGATTAGATTATTTCTAATGTCCTTTCTAATTCTTAAATCATATTCTGTCGGGTAACATTATACCATCTGTCCTTCAACATGAGCTTATCACTTCTACCTATTTCTTAGGAGAATTTTTTTTTAATTCACCTTTTGTTTTCTTAATCACTTTATTCCTTCTTAAATTTTATGGA